>JAVJGG010000082.1:44979152-45004668 GCA_035590195.1 Aviceda cuculoides | reverse complement strand
GCTGCAGCGAGAGGCATGGCGGTGGCGGGGGGGCACACTGCAGCCAGCCCGGGGAATGGGGAGAGGGTCTGGAGCCACACGTTCAGCCCCGCTGGGATCAGCACAAACAGGGGGACAGGGTGGAGGGAACGCCGGGGGGGGGGGGGGGGGTGTGAAGTCAGAGGATTCCATTTCCAGTGATGTCAGCGTTGCCGGGTTCTGTGTCAACAGAGCGGCCTCTCCCGCCTTGCGGGCAGTGGGGTTTGCCCCTCCTGGAGTGCCAGCAGCGGGACGGAGGCAACATGCACAAGAAGCGGGCGCCATCGCCCTCCCCGCAGAGGAGCCGGCAGGCAAGGGTGCAGGGCTGGGGCGCGGGGGGGGCAGCAGCCCCGAGGTTTGGGTCTCGGCCCGCTCAGAGCGGCAGCCCCCCAGTCGGTGGCTCTGGGGTCGGTGCACTGGGCCACGCTCCGGAGCCCGGTGCTTGTTGAAGAGGCAGTACCACTGTGCCCCAGTGTCCCCAGTGGGTCCCTGGGACCTCCCCAGCGGGTCCCAGGGACCTCCCCAGCGGGTCCCAGGGCCTGCAGACTGTGACCCAGTGTGACATGAGGCCCAGCCCAGTGGGTCCCCAGGGCCTGTCCAGTAGGTCCCTGCCTGTCCCCAGAAGCTGCCCAGTGTATCCCAGTGGGTCCCCAGGGGCCTCCCCTGCGCGTCCCAGTACATCACGACGCCAACGGCAACCGGGCAGGCGTGGAGCCCCGCCGCACAGCGCCCGCCCCCCTCGCTCTTCTATTGGCCCACTTGGCTGCCCGTCTCGCGACTTGCCCTTCCGAGTGGCTGGTTTGAATGCGCGCAGCGCCTTCTGACTGGCGAGAGGGAGGGCAGGGGCGCCACCCGTGTCCCCGCCCTCCCGCCGCCATTGGCGGCGCTCCGGGGGCCCGCGGGCGGCGATTGGCGGAGGGTTTCGGCGGGCTGAGGGGAGTTTTGAAAGGCGCCGGGAGGTCGGGGCCGCCATCGCCTCCGCTCAGCAGCCTCCGCCGCCGCCATGGAGATCCAGCACTCCCCGTCGCCCCTCCGAGTGCGTGCGGCGCCCCGCCACCCTCTCCCGCCCCACACGCCGCGGTCCCCCGTCCCCGCAGGGCTTCGGGTTCCCCCGCCGCCCCGTCCCCTCGGCGTCCCGGGCCTCCCTCAGGGTCTCCCCGGGCTCCTCCCGCGGCCTCTTCCCCCAGCCCCCCCCGCTCTCCTCAGATCCCCCGTTCCTCTGAGGTTTCCCCCATCCACATTCTCCTTCCCCCCACCCCGGATCCTCTCGGTACCGCGTCGGGGTCCCCCGCCGCCCAGGCCCACTCCAACTCCCCCCGCCACGACTTGATCCCCTTCGGGCCCCCCCAGTTCACCTCCCCGATCCCGCTGCCCCTCACTGCCGTTGTCTTCCACCTCCCCCCCCCCGAGCAGCCCGCGAACGAGAACCTCCGGGTGCTCAAAGGTGATGGCACCAAGAAGCAGCTCTCGGTGGAGCACGTCTACCAGAAGAAGACGCAGCTGGAGCACATCCTGCTCCGGCCCGACACCTACATCGGCTCCGTGGAGCTGGTCACCCAGGTGCGGGGGGGAAGGGGGGGCGGGCCGGGCCAAGGGAGGGGGCTGAGCCGCCCGAACTCCTCGGTGCAGGCGAGAAGTCATTAGCATCTGTTTATAAAGCACAAAACCTCTGCTGTACAGACTGGTGGTACAAAAGAGGAGGTGGCACCTGTGGGCTTATGTATTTCTTGCCTTCTTTTCAGCAAATGTGGGTTTTTGATGAGGACGTGGGCCTTAACTGCAGAGATGTGACCTTTGTGCCTGGCTTATACAAAATCTTTGATGAGATTCTAGGTAAGGTGACCTGTCTGTTGAGTCAACGGCTGGTGAGTTATTAATGGGTGCTGAATGTCTAAGAAACTGGAACTAAATATAAGAACTTATCAAGTGTACTTTTACCTGGTTGCTTTGTTGACCAAGTAATGTCTACTATGTAATCTGATGGATGGTGTTCACAGAGTACAGTGTTTGCTGATTGTGCTTCAAAATATTGGATACTAATGTCCTTCCATTAGTGCTACTTAATAGTAAGCCACTCATGGGATGATGGTGCACGCTATTACAAAATCAATTTAATTCAGCCCCAAATTGTCCCTTTTATGTTAACTTGCAGTACTCCTCTTTGTAACCTGCAAAATATTTGCATACCAAGATGATTGTTAGTCACGTCATATTGAATTTTTGCATTCATTCTGCTGGAGACACTTTATAGTTAATAGTTTTGTCTTGATTGAGAATGTAATATAATAGTATTTCTTCCATTCTAGTCAATGCTGCAGACAACAAGCAGAGGGATAAAAACATGTCATGCATTAAAGTTACAATTGATGCGTAAGTTTTATTTCATCTTTGTTCATTGCCTTCCCAACTCAAGTACATTAGATTTTCTCACTCAGATGCTGTTCTGCTAAGCTGGTGTAGTACTGGAGGGCTCTGTGAGGTGGCCGATCCAAGTTAGATCAAATGTAATTCACTCCTTGTGAAAGCCTTTTTCTTTGTTTAGTCCCTTGGTCTCTTACAGAGTGCTGACTTGTGAAAAGACTGCTTTTTTGTTGTTTTCTGTTGTGGCCATTTGCCTCTTCCTCGCAATCTTTTTATTCTGTCATTGAGCATGGACAGAGGATTTTATGTCTGGTGATCCATTTTATAGATGGTATCTGTAGATCTGAGAGGTTTTTTGTTGACTTGTCCTCCCTCTGCTGGCTGTTTCTGCGCTCGCTGAACAGACATTTGCTCTTGATGAAATGGTGGCCTTTCCCCAGAGCTTTTGTATAGTACTTGTTTCATAGCTCTCTCATTTGCAGCCTTAAAAACACATGGGTTTTTTCTCCCCTAGAGAGAATAACACAATCAGTGTATGGAACAATGGGAAAGGTATTCCAGTTGTTGAACACAAAGTGGAAAAGGTCTATGTGCCTGCACTTATCTTTGGACAGCTACTAACATCCAGCAACTATGATGATAATGAAAAGAAAGTCACAGGTAGGGAAGACTCTCAAATATGCGCTAGTATTTTTGAGCAGCCTGATCAGTTTAAATGTGTGAACTGAACTAAAGGGAGTGGGGGAGAGGGTCCTTCGTGCAACGTAAAAGCAGCATTCTGAGTCCATCAGAGAGAAGGCTCCATGCTCTATTTTATCATAATAATGGTACAAACATGAGAACAGGAAAAAAATTATCTTTGAACGCTAATCCCAATTAAATATGGGTTTATAGTTGCGTACTGAGTTTGTAGGATATTGGTGCTTATTGACAGTTGTACTTTGATTGTGCTGAAGTGGCTGAATTCCTGTTAGTTGGGAACTGTTTTAGATGGTTTTGAACAAAAGTAATAACACAAGTCTGCTTTCCTTCTAATTCCAGGTGGGCGAAATGGTTATGGAGCCAAACTGTGCAACATATTTAGCACAAAATTTACTGTGGAAACTGCATGTCGCGAATACAAAAAGTTATTCAAGCAGGTATGAACATGTCTCATTTTAGTAAGATTATACATGAGATTTTCAAATAAGACCCTAAGTTTTTGTTCCAAAAATCTAGGCATAACTTACATTCAGTACATTGTGATTAAGATAAATTTGGCCCACAGTTACTGTACCACAAAATTTAATTCCAATGAATAATGAAATGAGCAGACATAATCAGAATCTAGTTTTTAACCAGTGGTTTTTGTAATTTGAAAGTATTTAAAACTCAAAAATCAGCTTAATGCTTTTAAAAAATAAGTTAGTTGCTCGGTGTGTTAGACTTGCAGCTCACAAAACCTCCTTTTCTCAGACTTGGACAGACAACATGGGAAAGGCTGGTGAAATGAAACTGAAATATTTTGATGGAGAAGATTACACATGTGTCACCTTCCAACCTGATCTGTCAAAGTTCAAAATGACAATTCTTGATAAAGACATTGTAGCACTAATGTCTCGAAGAGCATATGATATTGCTGGATCCACAAAGGATGTCAAAGTTTTCCTAAATGGACAGAGGCTGCCTGTAAGTGACCATTTAAAAGAAACAGTGACATCTGTATTTCTCATGCTGTTTAAACAGAGAAATTTTGTTGAAGCAATTTATGTCATTATACATAGCAAAGGAAAAATTTGCATGAGTGATTTCTCTGCCCGCTTTTCAGGAGGATATGAATTAAGTATTTATAGAAGCTGTTATAAACGAGTCATCTGCTTTCATCTGTATGCAGGTGAAAGGATTCCGCAGTTATGTGGACCTCTATCTGAAGGACAAAGTAGATGAAACTGGTAATGCACTTAAGGTTATCCACGAGGAAGTAAATTCTCGGTGGGAAGTGTGTTTGACTTTAAGTGAAAAAGGCTTCCAGCAAGTTAGCTTTGTCAACAGCATTGCCACTACAAAGGTAACTCTTTAGTTTATTTAGACAAGCTAATGCCATATTCTTCATTATTAATATTCTTAGCTATTTTCAAATGTATATATGTTAGTGAAAAATACTTAGTTGCTTAATGTTGCAAAGACTATGCTTAAAGTTTTAAATAGATATGCATACTTTTTTTTTAATGGAATCACCACCAGGTCTTTCGTCCCATTTTCCCTTAGGGTGGCAGGCACGTTGATTATATAGCTGACCAGCTTGTGACTAAGATCATTGATGTTGTGAAAAAGAAGAACAAAAACGGAGTTGGAGTGAAGCCTTTTCAGGTACAATGTCAGAATTTCCCCAGTGGGAAACACAACTCTAGCATTATCGCAAATTGTAACTACAGCTTAATGCATTAGTACATTAATTAATAATACATTTTTCCATTGTACAGAAAATATATATAAAAATTGCTAATTATAGAAGTCTCATACTGTCCAGTTGAAGCCAACTAACAATCTTCTCTTAGTTTGGCTGCTGTGTTTTGTAATCAGAACACTATAAGTCAGTGTAGACGCACTAAAACTCAGTATCTCTTAGATAATACCTATTTAGGCTGAGAGCTGCTGATTCCTTGACATCCCAAATCATATAACATTGTTCATGAATGTTCATTAGCTTCCTAAATTCTCTTGAGACATCTAGGAAAATTCAAAAACATACAGTGATCACTGATTTTTTTCCTCACCGTGTGATTCTGACAGGCAAATGTCAGAATGCAGTGCTGTTACTGAGGTGAGCCTGTATAATGTGTGATGCTTGTTGTATTTAACTACAGGTGAAGAACCACATGTGGATTTTTGTGAATGCCTTAATTGAAAACCCAACATTTGACTCTCAGACTAAGGAGAACATGACTCTGCAGGCAAAGAACTTTGGCTCAACATGTAAACTGAGTGAAAAATTTATTAAGGGTGTAAGTATTGATATACATGGATAATCAAGATGTCTGTAAAACTGCATCTTGTTTAATGTGGCAAATATATACTTTTGAAGTAATGTCATGAACTAAAGAAAAAATATGTAATTTAAAATTCTGTCATTGTTAAGACTTTTCCCACAACTGTTTGGGGTTATTTTTTGTATTGCAGGCAGCCACCTGTGGCATTGTTGAAAGTATCCTAAACTGGGTAAAATTTAAAGCTCAGAGCCAGCTGAATAAGAAATGTTCGGCTGTGAAACACACTAAGATTAAGGGTGTTCCTAAGCTGGATGATGCCAATGATGCTGGTAAGTGTTTTACATCCTTTGTAACCAATTCATTCAAAAACAGTTAAAACTTGTTTGTTAGACAAATGAAAGAATTGTCTCATCAGGAAAAATGAGAAAACCTGTAATTATAGGGTGGTTTTTTTTTCCCCATTTTACAGTCCCATTTACTATGTTTATCCCCATTTACTATGTGCAGTGCAAAAAAACCTGTGTGTGTTTAGATATTTATTCTTATTTGTGAGTATGCAGGCTTTGATTTCACTTTTTAATTAGAAAATTGACTTGATTTTTTTAATTTTTTTTTTTTTAAAGGCAGCAAGAATTCTTTAGATTGTACACTTATCCTGACTGAGGGAGACTCAGCCAAAACACTGGCTGTCTCTGGTCTAGGAGTGGTTGGCAGAGACAAATATGGAGTATTTCCCCTTCGTGGGAAAATACTCAACGTCAGAGAAGCTTCTCATAAGCAGGTTAGTTGGAAAATCGTTATAGCCTGCATATTAGAAGGCGCGGTATGCTTTGTGTGATGCAGTGTGTTTTAACTGAGTCGGTACAGCTGAACCCCTGGAACACTAACTCATAGGAGTAAAGTATTAAACACCTGAGTCTAGTCTCACCTTCAGCCTGCCTTGCTGGTTAAGTGGGAATATTGATTAAGTCCTGTTCGATGTTTTGCCTGAAGGGATAGTGTTTGTCCTGTGGACTAGAAAATGTTTGGAATTATCTGGAATAATTTAAGCATTAGACTTCAGTTTAGAAATGGTAAGTTTCTAAACAGCAAAAAAACCACTGACAAGACAAAGCTCAGTCAACAGCATACTTATGGATAATTTTAGACTTTTTTGAGCTGTATTTTAAGTCTGAAAGACAAGTTTTTATTCCATGTGATCTTTTCCAGATTATGGAAAATGCCGAAATCAACAACATCATCAAGATTGTGGGTTTACAATACAAAAAGAACTATGAAGATGAAGAATCCTTAAAGAGTCTTCGCTATGGAAAGATTATGATTATGACAGATCAGGTTAGGTTCACTAAAATTGAAAATTGAGGGACAAAAATAAACACTTGAACACAGATGAAAAAAGAAAATACTACCTTTCTCCCACTGCCATTGTTGCACCTAATTCTCTCTATTTGTTTCTTTTTATCGCTCTGTATTTTAGTGGGTCATAATGTCTTTTCAGCCACAAAACAAAACAGATAAAGTAGAGGGGGGAGTAGCATCACCAAAGAGCTAAATACTGTCTTTCCAGTCTGCTGATTCAAGGTCCTTGACCAGTCCTTGATACCTTTTTTTCACCAAGAATGTGGCTTTTCCATTTCTCTTAATTTTCAGTAGTTAAACAACACATTGTCACCTTTTTAGAAGTGAAAGTTAATAGGGTCAGCTGGAATTATAGAATCATTTGCTATTAAGCTAACAATTGTCAATTCCATCATGTTCCTGATAAAATATGTCTTTTTTTTTTTTTTCTTTTTTTTCTTTTTAAATCAGGATCAGGATGGATCACATATCAAAGGTTTGCTGATTAACTTCATCCATCACAACTGGCCATCTCTTCTAAGACACAACTTTTTGGAGGAATTTATTACTCCCATCATAAAGGTAAGGGTTGGGTAGATGGTAAGGTGAAAGAGTAACGATCTGTTGGTCCAAATCTGTCTCTCATTTCACAGTTAAAATATTTGTTAATTGTAGGTCTCTAAAAACAAAGAAGAAATTGCATTCTACAGCATTCCTGAATTTGAAGAATGGAAAAACAGTACACAGAACTACAATTCATGGAAAATCAAGTACTATAAAGGTTTGTAGAAAGCTTAGTATGGTGAAATTAAATGATCCAAATAAGAGCATTCATTGTTAAATTCAGTTAGCCCTGCTTTTGCAGAAAGGGTTTGGACCAGGTGTCTCTTCCCTCCTAAGATATTCTTGTTACAAATACATGTGACATAAAATATAGAAAGCTGGAAACAATAACCTCTAACTGGATAAAATCTCAATAAAATCTCGAAGTGGAACTACAATATTGTAGGTAACCATTCTTTCAGCCCTCTTAGGCAATTATGCTCAGTTTTATGTGCTATTTTCCCTACAGTCCTTGTATACTGTTAGCATTGTAAGCTCTAAGTACTTACTCCAGAATTGCTTAATACCAACAAGAAAGTTACCAACTGCAGAACAATGGATGATGAGGAATCATTTCCAATTTGCAGTTAATCATTTCAGATATCTACAGGAGTTAAAGTACAACATGCAACTGTTCACTTATCTGTAATTCTTGTGATTTTTAAAGTAACCTAAGTTTTCAGTAAGTCATCTTCCTGCTGTACGTTTATATGATGTATCACAGAAACTAAGCATAGCAAAATATTTTTGAACTGCAACTTAATTTAAGCAAGAAGTTATTAGGATTAACTAGTATTGTCTCTGCAGGTTTGGGTACTAGCACATCGAAGGAGGCTAAAGAATACTTTGCAGATATGGCTAAACATCGAATTGGTTTTAAATATTCTGGTCCTGAAGATGATGCTGCGATCACCCTGGTAACTAACACTTGATTTAATTGCTGACTTACTACCTTTGGTATTCGACTGTTTAGAGTGCTGTGTATTTTCTCTTAAAATGCTCTTAGAGGCCTTTGGGCTTGAGACAATCTCTTTGTTACCAAGGCTACAGCTTTAATCTAACCAGTAGAAGCACATCTGTCCACAGACCTCAGGCCAAGAGTACCCTTTTAATGATGGTTTTTAAATATAGCTCAGAACAAATTAATCACTACAAACCAATTGGCATTTTCAGACACAATAGTAAATATTCCTTTAACATTTTTCTGCACGTTCTGCTGCAATTTTTTCCGAGTCAGGCCTTCCCTTTCTCCCCCAGATTTTCTTCTTGTAAAATGGTTCATCAGTGGTTTAAAACAGTCCTCACTTCTGTGAACTTCTTCACCTGCAGTAGTCATTGACTCTTAAGTATTCTGAGGTATTAGGCAATGCCAAAAAACCAAGTTTTTCCCCAAAATATTAATTTCCCCCAAAATCTGCTTTAGTCTTCCTTTATTGTGTTAGAAATCTATACATTTAAACCTAACTACCATGTCTCCTAAAGGCTGATGGAAATTATGCTCTTAAATATGTTTAGCTACAAGAACTTCTTATTGCGCTTCTTGGGCTATTAAGTCAGCCTGTTTAGCACATTATTCTCCCGGGTAAACTCTCCTGTATGCTTTCTTTTTCTCAAGTGGTCCAATAGGGCACACCACAGAATGTCCTAGAATTGAGTTACTTTTCATTTTGTAATATACAGGCCTTTAGCAAAAAGAAGGTAGAAGAGCGAAAGGAGTGGCTGACTAATTTCATGGAGGACAGAAGACAGCGGAAGCTGCATGGTCTGCCAGAGGTAAAAGGTTTACGTATATAAGGAAACTGCTTTTCTCTCTCTCCCTGGGGCTGTTCTCAGCTTCATTCTGGTATGCTAGAGCTGCTTACAGCTCGGAGTCAGTGAGTCAGTCACTGCATTGCAGGACAGTCAAAACGTTGCAAGATTTTGCAGAGCAGCAGCTTCTCTCATCTTGTCAGTGTGGCCTCATTGTCAATTGTCCAACAGTTAATTTCATTTTTAACTCTTACCTTTCAAATTACTTTATCAATAGAGAAATGGTAACTCGAGCAGGATTGTATGAAGACTATTTCTCAAAAAACGGGCCTGCATCACGGGAAGCAATGTTTCACTTTGCCATGCTAAGAATGTCAGCCCTTGAGATGTGTTTAGCCAGTCTTACAAGGAGCTTCTGTTTTAGTGAAACTAGCCAAGTATGAGCTAAAAAAACAGATTAGACCTTGTTAAAATTAAGGCAATTTTGCACCTGTTTTTCTTAGGAATACCTGTACGGGAAAAATACTAATAACCTGACATACAATGACTTCATCAACAAGGAGTTAGTGCTGTTCTCAAACTCAGATAATGAAAGATCGATCCCGTCACTGGTTGATGGTAAGTTATTTCAAGATAGTGGTTCTGCATAGTGCATTCCTCAGAACTTACTAAATGGGTGTGTGTATGTCATATCATCAGAACTGGGGAACCTGCTGAGTTTTCAGGGTCAGTGTTCTGAAGTCCGTTTTCTGCTGTCCCAAGTCTTTTAATCTTTGGATGAAATGTCTCGTCCATTTTGTAGTATATTGCAAGTACCTTACTCTCCTGGTGCAGAATCTTTAGGTGTGTAAGTAGTTCTCAGTCTCTATGGAGCAGAAGCTAAGTGAAACACATTGTGTGTTCTAATCACAAGGTCTTTTCTTTTTTACACAGGTTTGAAGCCAGGTCAAAGAAAAGTTCTTTTCACATGTTTCAAACGAAATGATAAGCGTGAGGTGAAGGTTGCTCAGCTGGCTGGTTCTGTAGCTGAGATGTCTTCATACCATCATGGTGAAGTAAGAACCTGGCCTAGTTGTGCAAAATGCTTTTTAAATGAAAGGCAAAAAAGCCCTTCTGTTGACTTGTCTCTAAAGCAGGATTAGATGTTTGAGTATAAAAGCCAAAGCAAAGTGGCTGTATATCTGCTGTTAATACTTCGATATTAATTTCATGGTCAGTCTGCCTGTCCTACCTAGACTTTATGGGAGTATATTTCATTCAAAATGTAGAACAGGGTAAAACCTGCTTTATTTGTGATAGATTTGGGCAGATGTTAATAGAAGTTCAGCACCTCTTGTGCTTGCTAACACGGTTCTCTTGGGAGACTGATAGAATCTTTCACTGGAGGTTTCAGGAACAGGTACATAGCAATATATATATGGTGAGTGACTGGAATATATCTAGTCATCCAGACTAGAGGGTCTTGGGGAGTGCTTTCAGTGAGAGTTTCCTCCAGCATTTTATTAGTTGAGTTTATCCTCTGTATCAATTCTGTTCTTGGTGAGAATTTTGCCTTTAACTTTGTCCATTCAGTGAAGAATTCTTTATTTTTAGCTTTAAACCTTCCTCTATTGCAGGCATCGCTGATGATGACTATTATTAACTTAGCTCAGAACTTTGTGGGCAGTAACAACCTCAACTTGCTACAGCCTATTGGTCAGTTTGGCACAAGGCTGCACGGTGGGAAAGACTCTGCCAGCCCTCGATACATCTTTACAATGCTCAGGTCAGCATTAAAGATTTCATGTTGTCTTAAATGTTTTTAGCATGCTACAGGACTCAATTTGACAGCATTTAAAATGAAAAACAAATTTACTTTGTCCCTTTAAAACTTTGGACTATTTGGGTACTCAGAATAGCAACGATTGAAATGAGATTTGGATCCTAGATTCAGATATGTAGACTTGATTATTATCACAGAGAACAGAAATGTATAGCAGAGAATATGGAAATGGGAATGAAAACAAAGGGAGAAATTTGGGTAGGATAATAAAAAATGAACTTGATTTGGGAGAATGAAGTTCTAGTGTCTGAAACTACAGTGCTGTGGTCTCTATGGCCCAGTGGTCATTCAGGTTGATCTTGATGAAATCTGTTACTTGAGCACATGTATGATTGTACTAAAGCAAGGTATACAGAGAACTGAAGCCTTCCCAGACATTAAATGTCTAATTTACATGTGTAAAAGTACAATTTACATGTGTAAAAGTACAATTTGGTCAGTGGAACCTGTAGAGATTGGTGAGATAGTTGCAGACGCCATCTCTGTTTTGAGTGTACTCTAGAAGCCTAGTTTCCTAATAGACACCCAGGCTGTATGGCTAAGTCTGGATGATAGGAATAAACGTGATTTATGTGTTTTGTCTGTTTTCTAGGGGGTTCTTTTTGCATGGTGGTCACTGTTCTGTAACGAGAATTTGGGCTTAAATTCTCTTTTTCATTCTAGCCCACTAGCACGGTTGGTGTTCCCACCAATGGATGACAATGTCCTGAGGTTCCTATATGATGACAATCAACGTGTGGAGCCAGAATGGTATATGCCTATCATTCCAATGGTGCTGATAAATGGGGCAGAAGGGATTGGTACTGGCTGGTCCTGTAAGATCCCCAACTTTGATATCAGGGAAGTTGTGAATAATATCCGTCGTCTGATGGATGGAGAAGAGCCATTGCCAATGGTAAATAATGTATTTAAAAACCAATGTCTTGCTCGTTAGTTTATTTAGCACATACTGGAGCATTTCATGCAAGTGCTTAAAAAAAGAAGCACCAACACAAAACTGAATCCAGTGTCCTTTTCTGTTTAGCTTCCTAGTTACAAAAATTTCAAAGGCACAATAGATGAGCTGGGACCTAATCAGTATGTGATAAGTGGCGAAGTGTCCATCCTTGATTCTACAACCATTGAGATCACTGAGCTGCCTGTCAGAACATGGACACAGGTAATAAACCGTGAATTTGCCCTGGGAATGTATAGTTTGCCCTGTAAAGCAAAAAGTGATTAGTGGGTTTTGGAGCTTTTAATCTCTGTGGAAAACATGAGTCTGCCTTTGATTCTTTTGTCAGACTTATAAAGAGCAAGTTCTGGAGCCAATGTTAAACGGGACTGAGAAGACACCCCCACTAATCACAGACTATAAAGAATATCACACAGACACGACAGTGAAGTTTATAGTGAAGATGACTGAAGAAAAACTAGCGGAAGCTAAAGCAGTGGGGCTGCATAAGGTCTTCAAACTCCAAACAAATTTAACATGCAACTCCATGGTATGTAATAGATTTTGCTGAAGAAAGTTTTTGGTTTAACTCAAAGACTGTGTGGACAGCTGCGGTTGCTGTGTGTAATGAAAAAAACTCTTTTCCAGTAACCTATTCACTTTGATTTTTCTGCTGTTACTAGTTTTAAATCAGCTTTCTAAACATACCTTCAAAAGGTCAAGAGACTGGCTTGGGAACTGGCCCCAAGTGGTATGGTTTTGCCTGAAGGAGTAAGTGATCTGAAATCACACAGTTTACAGAGACCTTTGTTGTGACAACAGCACTGCTATTGAATGTGTGGATTCTGACAATGTGTGAAGCTTGATGCAAGATGTTTATCCTACAGATGGCTTTAAGATTCAAGTAACCTTAACCCTACTGTGTGTTTTCAAGAACTTTGAAATTCTAAAATTGTCTCTGCTGCCAAGCTTGCAAACTGAAGCAATTTCTAAAACAACACTACAGTTTTATAATTTGTTGTCTAATAATTCAATTGTACTATCACATCTGTGTTATAGCTAATTTTCAGTGCTTTTGGAAATCAGTTTTATCATCATAATGCTTGTGTTCTTTCATCTAGGTTCTTTTTGACCATGTCGGCTTTCTCAAGAAGTACAACTCTCCCCAGGATATTCTTAAAGAGTTCTTTGAACTCAGGCTCCGATATTACAATCTGAGAAAAGAATGGCTTATTGGAATGCTAGGTGCCGAGTCTGCAAAACTGAGCAACCAGGCTCGTTTCATCCTGGAGAAAATAGATGGCAAAATTGTGATCGGTATGCATGGTTCTTGGTTACTTGGTCTGTGAAACTGGGAGAAGAATTAGGTGCTCCCTTGAGTTCTGTCAGCACCCCCTTAGCCCCAGACTGGCTTTTAACAAACTACACCAGAGCTTATCTTTCTGTTCCAGTAACACACAAGAAGAAAATGCTTCACAGAGTATCCTTGGCCTATAGAGCATTATGCACATGTTAATCAAAATGGGATATTCGTACAGCTTTCTTACTGTGTGTTTGACTCTAATTTGAGAGTATAATTTTTTTAATAGTTTAGCAATAATTCCTATCTATTTCTGACTCAGTAGAAATAAGAGTTAAGTACTAGTGGGGTTAGAAAAGGGTAGTGGTTTCTGTTTAAATGCATACTTCTTAAGAACCTGTGTCTCTCCCTGTTATCTTTGTGAACCTCTGCAAAAATATTCCAAATCATGTTCTCAGTGGATTGGGGTTTCAAACTTAGAAGATACTCAAGTTAGCAGCATCTGAGAATCATGAATTAGAAAAAGAAACAGATCTTTGTTCCCAGCATTCAAACTTTTCAATCAACTTTTCCGCCTCAGTCTAAAAGGCAGTCTGTACTTCACTTGCATTCATGGAGGATGCAGCTAGACAAAGTGTCGTAAGATGCTTTGTGGTTTGTGTCTGAAGGCAGCCCGATAATCGCAACAGCCTGTGTCTGTTTGACTTGACGCAGGAAGAGAAATAATTCCCCCCCAAATGCATTTTCTTGGGTTTTTGTAATAAGTAGTTCCAAGGCTGACAGAGCTGGTTTCATTTGTATTTGTGTCTCATGGTTGATTGCTCCTTATATCTTAAAAAGCAACAAATTCCAGCTGAAGCATTTCCACTAGTTGGGGTACTTACAGCATAAATTTCCCAGGTGATGTCTAATGAGGTGCAAGCTATACCAAAGCCTTTGAGTGCTATCAGGGTTTTTTTCCTCCACCTGCCTGCCTATTATTGTGAAACCTTTTCGATACCATCACACCTTTTTTTTTCCATGTTCAAAAACTACTTAGGGCAGAGGAAATGCATATATGGAAATGAAGAAAAATATTTACAGTGGTCTAACTGTAATTATTATTTCAGGTGTTATTTCAGGCTCTTCCACAGAGGTAGGCCTCTGATGAGGAAAGGCTATTTTAGAGCCCAATAGGATGCTGAGCTGCTAGAACCACAGGATCCAGAATTTAAAGCTCATCTGTCTTTCCTAACAGTAATTGGTAATGGTCACTAACTGACAATCCTGAAATGTCTGTTTACAGAAAACAAACCCAAGAAAGAGTTGATTCAAGTTCTTATCCAGAGAGGGTATGAATCTGATCCAGTGAAGGCTTGGAAAGAAGCACAAAACAAGGTAACATTTTAGTCATCCTCTCTAAATATATCCAAACTGGCCCCTATCTCTGAAGCTTTGTAATTTGTACGAAGAAGCCCAAGTTATTTTCAATTTGTAGGATTCGTTTGTGTGTCTGGTATGTCTGTGACCACAAACATAAGACAAGCAAAAATTCAGTGTCTTGTTCAGAAGGCACTGAGACCTAGTCATTCAGGTTTGAGTCTGTCGGGTCAAGTCCTCTTGCCACAGCAATTTCCACTCTTCCTTAAGGGTTTCCTTCCACCTGTGGGACACAGCTGTGGAAGGGCTGTGAGGAAGATGGCAGTTTTAAGTAGCCTGGGGAGAAAATCTGGACTATCAAGACAGAGAGGCCAAAGAAAGTAGAGCAAAAGAGATTTGGAGAATTGTTTTTTCAGATTGATTCCTTTGCGCGATACTAGCTGAGGCTTTATGAAGCGTAACTGTATCCATTTCTGAATAGTCCTAGAAGAGCCTAGGACACCATAAGGACATGGAGTACTTGTGATGCAGTCCAAATTTGATCAATAGCCCTGCCCTGGTATGTCAATATATTTGTTGACAATGTTTGTTTTAAATCCACATTCAGGAAGAGGAGGAGGAGGAGGAGGAGGAGGAGAGTGACAAAGAATTGGCTGCAGCTACCGGACCAGACTTCAACTATCTGCTGAACATGCCCCTTTGGTATCTGACTAAAGAGAAGAAAGATGAGCTCTGTAAGCAGAGAGATAAGAAAGTATGTTCCTTCCTTTTCTTATAAAAGCATTGTTATATATTTTTTTGATAGTGGATTAGAATATGTGACTAATGATTATCAACTGTGATTCCCTTTAGGAAAAGGAGCTGGAAAACCTTAAGCGCAAGAGTCCCTCTGATCTGTGGAAGGAAGACCTTGCTGCCTTTGTTGAAGAACTTGATGTATGTCAATGTTCAGTACAGATGACTGACTCCCTTGTAGTCTTATCCACAACTCTTCATTGACTTTTTTGTCATAACAAGGAAACAAAAAATGATAACTCCTATGTCTTGCACTCATTGAGGAGAATGAAAGCTTTCTTCACCTTCCTATCTTGGATAGGACTATCACTGCTTTGGGCCAGGAAGTCAAAACACCAAGGTGGCTATTGGAACATGGTCAGTTACCAGTCTGAGTAGTGAGGAGGGCTTGAGAGAAAACCAGTACTAGGTTATAGTCTGAAGAGATGTAGATCAAAGGGCTTTTTCGACACTGAAAAGGTGAGGGAGGAGCTGGACTTCACTGAACAGAGCCCTAATTGTGGGCAGGTGTCTGTGCACCAGCATGCCTGGTCACTGCCTGTGTCTCATCTTACTCTCCAAGTAACCAAACTACAGCTCTGGCTTAAATCATTCCTTGAAAATGTGCAAACCTGTACCAGAGTGGGAAGCTTCATTTAAACTGATGGTAGGAAATCTATCAGCAAGTATAGAGTGCTTTACTGCAAGGGCTGTGATAGTGTTTTTTTCAGCAGTACATTTTCTTCTGTATTCTCATGGTTGTATTCTTTTATGCTCACCTCTGCAGGTGGTGGAAGCCAAGCAAGTTCAGGATGAGATTGCAGGTCATGTTGGTAAACCTTTAAAGGTGAAAGGAGCGCAAAAAAAAGTGAAGAAGGCGCAACTGTCAGAAATAATGCCATCACCTCATGGCATAAGGGTTGTTCCTCAGATAACTGCAGAGATGAAGGCAGAGGCAGAGAAGAGGACTAAAAAGAAAATAAAGGTAAAAAGGAACATTCCGAATGCTTAAGCTTTCTTTACATCCTCCTCAATACAGTCCTAAAGAAAGGCAAGTTCTTGTTAGCTGAATTTGTCCTGATGAAGCAGCTCTTCAGGGAGAGGGACAGAATATTAGGACATGGGGAACACTGGAAATGGATGTTTCTCAGTCTAAAGGGGAACAGATCATTATCAGGAGATGGCTTAGAGGGAAATCTTTTGGCAAGAGCATGTATCGCAATGTCAGAGATGGGTTGGTAGCTTAGAAATAAAAAGGCAGATGCAAGTAAGGTTGTTCTAGGTGTCTTGGGGATTTTATAAATTCTCTAGCAGGCATGAAATACAGATAGTAAATTCACTTCTCTTAAACAGCCTTTGCATTTTCAGTAATGCCTTCAGCCTCTTAATGACATTATTGTTCTTGATACCAAGGAGATAAACTTTTAACTCTTTTTATAGGGCTAGTTGAAATTATGCCATTCAGCCATTTGCAACATAGAAAATTAAAATATCCCCTCGCCTGTTTTGACCTGTAAGCCAGACATATTGCTCCTTTCCTACAGATGGTTCCATCTAACAGTTTTTCCACATAACTTGCATTGTTGTTTTTAACCCACCCTGTTCAATTCTGCATCCTCAACACACCCTAGAGCCATACCATCAGCACACAAAGGCGGTACCAAAGCGCTCTCAGGAGTGGGGACAAAGTTCCTGTTTTTGTTAACGTTGGATTTTGCATTTTAAGTCACCTGATCTGGGGACAGATCAAGTATGGTTTACTTGTCTGTAATCAATTTTACACGCAGTTTGTCTCACAAACTGAGATTTCTTGTATCACTGACTTTCATAAGTCTAAAATAAGCAGCTCCTTTCTACATTACTCTGTGTGCCTCTTCTAATTGTGTGAGCTGACTATCTGATATCTGCTTGTACCTTCAGAGTGAAAAAAATGAATTTGATGAGAATCAGGAAGAAAACACATCAGAAGAGAAAGAGTTTTCAGGCCTTAAGCAGAGATTAGTGCAGAAGCTTAATACTGAGCGAGGTAAATGCTTTTATGTGTTATTCCATCAATGGAAAGTAAGGGGAAGGGTTGTAAGTTTGGTTATCTGACCTCTTCCTGAAGGTGATGAGTAACATCTCGGATCAGTATTTTTGGAAAAACTAGATGAGAGAGAAAGTGATCCTGGATAACTGTTAAGTGGGATAGATTACTATTTCTCTTCGATGTTTAAGCCAGAATCCTCTGAATTTAGTGATGTATTTCTAAGGTGAGCTTGAACTGCTGAGCCTGAAGTACGCATGGGATTTTGCTGGTTCATCCTGCCTCCCAATGTTTTTCAGGTGCAAAGAGACAGGCCACTCTACCATTTAAGCCATTAAAGAAAATGAAGAAACGAAACCCTTGGTCTGACTCAGGGTCTGATTCAGAGTCTGATTTTGAAGCGCCGCCTCAAAGAGAGAGAGTGGTTCGCCAAGCAGCAGGTGAGTGACGACACAGATGCAGAAGAGGGGCAGTCTGTGGAGGAGAAAGTTGAACAGACTATTTAGAGAGCTCCCAGAGTCTGCAATCTCGGTCAGAAATAATTTTTATTTTACTGTATATAACTAAATATTTCTACCACTTGAGCAGATTTTCACAATGCTTTTCAAGGAAAAGCAGAAATGGGTGACTAGAAAAATAAGGTTGTTGGTTTTAATTACACAATTGTCTTGGAAAATCAAATGCGTTGTTGGTAAGTGAGCGCAGAATACACTTGTGATTTGGAGTCTTCTCACTGGCAGTCTCAATATCTGCTTCTTTTTATTCAGATCTTTGTTTTTTTTAATAACTGCAGCTAAAATATTGAAAAAAGAAACTGAGCTGCGTATTGCCAAATGTATTATTTTACACATCTGTGTCTTCTCATCAGCCAAAGTCAAGACCATAATCAGTTCGGACTCAGATGCAAATCTCCCCAGCTCAGATGAAGAGTCTGAATTTCAGGGTGACAGTGAAGACAACACTGAATCGGACACAAACTTAAAAGAAAATCCTTCTCCCAAGCCCAGAGCTGCTCCAAAGTGAGTATTTCTCCACATAGTCACTGGAAATTAGTTGTGCTTCTAGTGTTAATGCTATATAGAAATTAATAGCTCTTTTTCTTCAGTGCACCTATTTAGTGCATCATAAGTTGAAAAAACACTTGGGGTTTTCTATTCTAGGGGAACCACTGAAAGAGCAGCTAAAGCTCTGAAGAAAAAGCCAGTGCAAAGCACTATCCCTGGTGAGTGCAAGACCTTCTAAACCTTGTTGATTTTCCTAAAACCCCACGAGAGCGCACTGGGCACTCTGATCAGTGCTTAACACTGGTAAAGGCCAGACAGTAGTCACAAGATCTTGCAAAGAAACTTTGATGCTAGGGTACAAGCTGGTTTCAGTGCACCAGACCTTTTGTCTGTTTCTGACTTGAATTTGTAATTAATCCAGTTTTAACAGTTCTTTTTATAAAGTGGATCAAAATTATTTCCTTCTGCTCTAATGTTTTCAGGCAGAGTAGATAATTTGACCTTTTTCAGGCTTACCTTCTGCTTTCTTTGTTCAGTTCAAGTCCAAGATGTTGCTAATGAAAATGTGAGTCAAGCTCCTGCAGCTTCTTCCATCTCTGTGTCTCGCAGTAAGGCCGTATCTAAAAAACCCACTGCAGCTGAGAAGGCCAGGGCCACTAAGGGTAAGGCGAAGTTTAGTAAGATCATTTTTAGTTAACAATTATTATTCCTGTGGGAAACAAATCTGAGTGATTTTTCTAGGCATCCAGAGGCCTGAATAACTTGAGTTTTCATTTCAGAAAAGATCTGAGGTTTGTGGTAAAGGTTGCCTAGTTGTTGTCATTTTTAAAGTCGCCTGTTTCCAAAGATACCATGTTCTAGTTCATCTCAGACATGCTTGAAGGGAGTAAATTTTCGTTTGGGAACAGGAAAAGTGAATGCTTCCTACAGTGCTATGTAATACTTGGCAGAAATAATCCGAGTGGAATTTGTGTCTTGCAGTCAATGTTCTACTTCATGTCTTTTTGGGAAGAAAGCTACTTGGTAGCTTGCTTCCCAGGAAAAAGAAAAGCTTCTTTGGGGTAGCTTGATCTATTTAGTGCTAGCTCAACCTCATAAATCTAAAGCATTTGACTCAGGTTTTTTTACACTTAACTGCCCAGAGTCTTTGTCAAACTTTGAAAGCTGTTTTGCATATTCCATCACTAGCTGGTTTTGATCCCAGCAGTAAAATAGTATGTTACTTCACAGCAAAATAGCTGTTTCTTCCACTTCTAAACTGAGAAAGGCTATTATCATTCAGAAATGGCCTGCTCATTTCAGCTTAACTTGGAGACATGCTTCAAGATGCTGTTAAAAAAATGTCAAAATATAGGTAAGAAAGAACTCCACAGGTAACTGTTTAGTATAGATGGTAAACTCATTCCCTCCCTGTGCAAAAGTTTTGAAGGTATAAGATGGGTCACACAGCCTTGAGAGTTTGGGACTTCTCAATCTGAAATAGTCTGTAAATTGCTTTGGGTATATTTTAATTTGATCCTCTAAATGTAGTGGAACTAAGCAGATAAACAACCTCATTTCTCATAATCTTGGTAAAAAGCAATCTTTATAGAAAACCATGCTTCAAAATGAGACGACCTGTGTGCTGACCTCGCAGTATAGTGCAGAGCCATATTTGTGTTGGAAGTAATTCACAAACTGTGAATGAGAAGAGAAGCAGCAAAACAAGGTTTTAAATGCAGAGTTCTGTTTCAGATAACCAGCCGTCCATCATGGATATTCTAGCCAAGAAAAAGGCTGCACCTAAATCCAAGAAGACAGCGGCGGAGGGATCCCTGAATTCTGACGCTAGAGCAGTGGGTGACAAGAAGCCTGGCCAGACCAAGGGGCTGAAAGTCAGCAAAAGGCAGCCAAGCCTTTTGGATTTGGATTCAGATTCAGATTTTGGCTCGAAGCCTTCCAAATCAGTTGCAGCAAAGGTTTGTACTCTGCCACCCGTTAGAGCCGAGGGGGTACCGCGGCGCGTGGCGTCAGTTATTCTGGCAGAAAAAGTGTGGTGGGGGTAGAACCCCTTCTGCCGCACCCGTCTATTGCTGGGTGTGGGGAAGGGGGGTGAGAAGGGGGGTCGGGCACACGTACTTATCCCAGATTGTGGGTTTGGTCTCATCAGTCCGAACAATCGCCTTACCCGTGACATACTGGTGTGTTTTATGCTAATTGAATGTTCCCTGTTTATGCTCAGATTCATGATTCACTTCTTGACTATGTTTTCCCTCTAGAAATCCAAGCTGGAAGACGACGATAGCTTTACTGTTGTTTCAACTGCTCGTGCGGGCAGCCCCATAGCAGCCGTGCCCCATACCAGGCCTGAACGTGTCAAAAAGCCTGTCCGGTACATGGAGGAGTCTGATGAGGATGATATATTTTGAATTTTTATGAAGATTTTAAACTGCCAATCCAAACTTATCTATAAACTAACATTCAGTAGAGCTCTTGAAGCTCTCACCAAAGAACAACATCTCAGACTGGGAAATCTTTTCACTGATTTTAAGTTAGTAAAAAATGTTTGTTACAAATGAATACAGATCTATTTTTGTCCGTTTTAAATAACTTAGATTTGTTTAAACAGAAATACCCCCACACACACTCCTTTCTCATGAACCATGCATCCAGCTAGTGCTGATGCGCCGCTTCCCTCTGACCCATTAGCTAGCTGGAATCTTTTGAAACTTTGTGGTCGTTTTAATGTTAAAGTAGACGTTTAGAACATATAAAATCCTTTAAAATACTCTCTCACATAGATACCTTCCTCTTTAGCTATCTTAAGAAGTAATAAAATATATAAGCTTTTAACTCTACAGCCGTAGAGACCTGTGAGGTGTAGGCAGTTAGAACTCCATGCTGGTGTTTTTCGTTCTCTTTTGCAGTCCTTTATGTCTGTGCAGGCCCCTGTTGCTCAACCTCTGCCATGTTGAGTTTTAGCCTTTGGTTTTTTAAATTCAGATTAAGTAAGGGAGGTTTGCGCAGACTTGTCTCCACACTGTGCTCAGTGTTGGCAGTTTTATCTTCTGTCCGGCTGCCAAGAAACCCCGTGTTCAACTAGTTCAGCCCAGAGGTCATCTTCAGGTAAGAGATACTTGTGGCTGCCAAGGCCTTGTGCTGTTAGAGCGAAACGGGTGTCTCTGCCGTGCCAGCTGAGTGACACAGGCTCTTGGAGAGGACGACAGAGGCAGGACAGACATTCGCCATCCAAGGATCTTTGGATCTGTGGGAACCTGCAGGAGAGCCGGTCGTTTATTCCAATGCACGTGTCGGAAAGCAGCAGGTTCCCCTGGGCTGAGCTTCTCTGCTGCCATACTTGGCACTGGAAAAGGCTGCTGTGCAGAGAGGCTGCTCAGCAGCGTGAAGCTTCTCCTCCCCGTTTCTTCCTGGGGACAAAGAACTTCCCCCCCAGCTTCCGCACGCCAGCCTGCATGATGAGTCCAGTCCCCCGCGAGGTGAGGCCTGTTTGTCACCTCGGGGCCGCTGGGTGGTCAGACCTTCCAGTGCTCGGGTTCCTCGGCAGAAACAGGGAAGTGTCATCTTCCCCTTCCCCTTAGAGGTACTTCACTGGAGTATTTATCTTGTTGTGTTTTGTTTTTCTTAGAGCCAGTTCTATAGCACTATTTCTTGACTGTCTATGTAAATATTTTCTGTGGTTTTCTTGCTGTCCCGAGTTTGTCCTTTTTAATATTTATGTAATAAAAGTGTTTTCACTCAAGCTTTCCTCAATAAAAAGTTGTCCTCAGCTGCCTGTTCCCTCAGTTTTCCCTTGCGCCTGCTCTCCAGAGCCATGGGTTTGTCTTTGTTGAGGGCGAGCATGTGAAGCTCTGACTTTCTCAGGAGCAAGAGGCCATC
Organism: Aviceda cuculoides; assembly: GCA_035590195.1. NCBI lineage: Eukaryota > Metazoa > Chordata > Aves > Accipitriformes > Accipitridae > Aviceda > Aviceda cuculoides. The sequence goes on along the minus strand of JAVJGG010000082.1, from coordinate 44,982,535 downwards.
AGCTCTCGCCCTCTGCTGCCAAGACTGCTGTAAATGGGTCACCTCCATTGTCTTAACCATGTCCAGTGCTGATTTAGCTAATTTTGGCATTATTATGGAAATGACCATCGCTTTGCGATGGTGGAGCAGAGGGCTTGGCGCAAGCTCTGGTCTGGGCGTAGGGTTGGTGTAGGTGGTCACCGTGGCTTGGAGCTCCGCCACGCTTTGCCGACATGGTCCGTCCAAACCGCGTCTCTTCTGCTTCCCGCTCGGCCACCTGCGCTCCGGAGCTGGTGCTTCAGCACTGGGCCAGGACAACCCGATGCCGTCAGCTGGAAGTCCCTTGGTCGCTCAGCCGGGGCTGCCAAAGGCTGGTGAAAACCCCACCGGTGTCCTGCCTGCCCCAGGGGCAGCTCCTGGGTGGGAGTGGGTTCGACATTTGCCGCCCCCAAGCCCTGGACCCTGGCTCAGGTGCCGCCCGCGCGGTTTCCCTGCCAGTTCCTCACTGTCGACACCGCGGCTTTGCAAAACCCACTGGCTGGACCTGCTACCTCGGCTCCGCGGCTGAGGTTTCCAAATTCCTGTGAACGCCCGTGTGGCACCCGCTGTCTGCCCGCCCAGACCGTCTGCCCCAGGTTCTGCTTCCGCAGCCGCGAGGGAACGGTGGCTGAAGTTTCCAACGTGCTCGGCGCTCCCGGGCCAGAGAGAGTTTTACTCCCCGGTGATGGGTTTGTGCTAAATCGCCTCTCTGGGGGGCTGCCTGTCTGCCGGGGGGGCATACAGCAGGCTCTGCGCCGGCTGCTCCTGGCAGAATTGGGGTCAGTGTTGGGGGGGTGTCCACAGCGGGAGGGATCAGGGTCACTAATGAAGCCCTGGGGGATGAGCTACGCTGTCCCGCGTCCCCGCACCTGGGTGCTCAGCACCCCAGGGCCCCCAGAGCACCATGCACGTGGCTGAAACGCGCAGCGCAGGATCGGTGCGGGGCTGCCATCGTGCCGGCGGGCACGGGTGGGTCCTGGGCTGGCACCGGGGGACGAGCAGGACCCAGTTGCAACACCCGCCTCCCCCATGTCCCAGGCTGGTGATTCACAGCGCGCAGGGAGCTGTGTGGCTGCAGGACCAACTGGCAAACCCCGGGGCCCCCCCGTGCCCCGCCAGCCATGGCGCGGCGGTCGGGCGCAGGCACTATCGGTGCCACCGAGGTGCTTTGCTGGAACCCAGTCAAGTGTGGAAAGCGCCGTCAGATTTTCCACTGCCGGGCTCTGGAGAGCGTCTCCGGCGCGTCCCTGCCGAGGGGCCGTGCTATTTACAGCTCTCCTTGCTGCAAGCGTGCCCGGAGAATCGGTTGTTATGACTTGCACAGCAAATGGCGAGGCCACGGCCGCGCCGCGCGGGCTGCTCCGGGCTGGGATTGTAGCTGCTCCCGTAACCCCGGCATCACCCAGAGGTATATGTAGGGCTCTGTGAGCCACGCACATGCACACGCTCTGGCTCTCTGCACCACAGTTTATCTACACCAGGATTGTCTCCATCGCAAGATCTCCCTGACCAGGACGTTGGGGACGCTGAGCGCTGCTGGAGGGGAGCTGAGCTGTGGGGCATCGGGCATCAACCCACCGTGGGCACTGCACGTCCCCGAGGGATGGGGAGGGCCTGAGGGTGACCCGCATCGGCCGGGGCTCTGCTCCCGTTCCCAGAAAGGGAACCTCAGGCAAAGGCCGTTGGCGCTTGCTCCGGCGAGGCAGGGGCTGGCGGGAGCCCTGGCCGTGCCACAGAGGATTTCTCGCAGGGCCCGGCAGCGTGGCCTCCAGCACACGCCAGAGCTGGGGGCAGCCCGGGACAGTCCGTGGGACCCTCCACGTCCCCGACAGCCCGGGCGCAGCGTCACGGAGCAGAGAGGGCTGGTGCCAGTCCTGAGCATCCCCCGGACACGGCACCCCAGCTCCGCGGGGGACAGTCCAGCCCCAGGCAGGACCGCGGGGCAGGAGCTGTCGCAGCACGGCCGAATGCGGCCCACGGGGAGATGATGCCAAGGCTGGGGGGGGCCTTTCGGGGGCTGATTACTGTGGCTTGGTACCCTGAGGGTTTGGGGAGCCCACGGCACAGGGGCAGTTCTGCATATGGGGAGGGGGGAGCCGCTGCCCCCCCGCACCAGCCCGTGCCCTGGCCCTGGGGCAGGGGCAACGTTTGTCTTTGAGGCCCCCCCAGGCAGAGCTGAGCCCTTCCCTCCCCTCCAGGCGCCCCTGCGGCTGCTCTGTCTCTTTAAAAGGACTCCAGGCGTGGCTGCGGGACCGTCATCCCATCCCGGCCGGACAAGGGACTGGACAGTCCTGGACAGCCCTGGACAGCCGGCACCAGCCGCACTGGCACACCGCGGACCGAAGCCTCCGCAGGTACCGGGGCTGACCCCACCAGGCTGGGGCTGGGGGGGGGCTTGGGGGATCCGGGTGGGACAAGGGATGGGGAACCTGCTGGTCCTGCCCCAGCCGGTGTCCTCGGACCCATCTCTGGGGGAGCGAGTCCTGGAGCACAGCAGACCCCTGGGGACACTGGTGACAGGGGTGGGCTGGGCTGGCACGGCCAGGGCACCCTCCTGGGAGCGGGGACGGTGCGCCGCCTTTGGGATTGGCACGGAGAAGGGTGAGCTGGAGGGGCCGTGCTGCCCGTTGGGATCCGTTCTCGCGGGCACGGCGTGTTCCCCCCCCCCCCAGCGCTGACCCCGCTCCCGCAGCACGGCCATGGGCGAGTGGGGCTTCCTGAGCTCGCTGCTGGACGCGGTGCAGGAGCACTCGCCCATGGTGGGGCGGTTCTGGCTGGTGGTGATGCTCCTCTTCCGCATCCTGGTCCTGGCCACCGTGGGCAGCGACGTCTTCGAGGACGAGCAGGAGGAGTTCGTCTGCAACACGCAGCAGCCAGGCTGCAAACCGGTGTGCTACGACGCCGCCTTCCCCATCTCCCACTACCGCTTCCTCGTCTTCCACATCGTCGTGCTCTCGGCCCCCGCCGCTCTCTTCGTCATCTTCGCCGTGCACCAGGCGGCCAAGCCGGGGCGCGGGGGGGCCGCCGGCCAGCGCGCCCGTCGCCTCCAGCCCTTCTACGTGGGCAGCGTGGTGGCACGCATCGCGGCCGAGCTGGCTTTCCTGCTGGGGCAGGCGCTGCTCTACGGCTTCAGGGTGCAGCCGCTCTTCGTCTGCCGCCGCCGGCCCTGCCCGCACCGCGTCGACTGCTTCGTCTCCCGCCCCACCGAGAAAACCGTCTTCATCCACTTCTACTTCGTGGTGGGGCTGATCTCGGCCCTGCTCAGCCTGGCCGAGCTCGCCCACCTCCTGCGCAAGGGCCCCCCGCCGCCGGCCGGGTGCTGCCGCCGGCCGCAGGAGCGGGGCCCGGCCCCCGGGCAGCCGGCG
>JAVJGG010000082.1:44943939-44961326 GCA_035590195.1 Aviceda cuculoides | reverse complement strand
CCAACGACCCCCCCATGGGAACGGCAACCCCGGCTTCCTCCACGGACAATTAGCGTCTTCCCGTTAAAACGCTCTAGTTTGGTGATTTGGCATTAAAAGCCAGGCTGCCACCGCCGGGCGCCTCCTCGGCCCATCCAAACCCAGCGGTGCGAAAAGCCGTCGGCTGCGGCTGTTTTGGGGTGCAACACTGCCGGGAGGCAGCGGGGATGTCCCCCCGCAGGAGCAGGGAGGGGGGTTGCCCCCAGCGCCGTCAGGGTCTCCCTGGATGGTCCCGCTCCCCCCCCTCGCTCCTCCGCTGGCTCCTGTGCAAAAAAGCAATCAGCTGCGCCGGGGTAACGAGGCTCTGCCAGCCTGTCCCAGCTCCCCCTCGCTCCGCCGCCGGCGCAGCCGGTGACCACGCAACGTGTCCATCTCCTGACCTACCCCAGCTCCTCTCCAAGTCCCCTCGCTCTGCCCCGGCCCCGAGGAATCGGGCACCGAGCCACCTCTGGTCCCAAAAGCCGGCCGCGCACGGCTCAGCGTCTTCCTCAAGTCCTCGTGCCGGGCTCCCAGGCTGCGGCTGGGCACGGGGTCCCGGCCCGACCCGGGATCTGCGACGAGCGAGGAGGAAAGGACCCATCTGGGCTTGCCAGCAAGGTCACTGAGCCTTGGGGGAGATGCATAGATGAGGGTGGGCTGGCGGAGAGAGCCGGGCCGGGGGTATCTGCTTGTCCTGGCGCAGCTGGGAAAACCAAAGACGCTGGGAGTTTCTCATGCAGGATCCTGGGGGGGCAGGGAGGTGGGGAGGGTCTGTCTGAGGAAGGGGAAGGAGGTCCGTCTCTCTGCTCAGAAACAATCGGCCTGGGCAGCCCGCTTTCACCTGGGGATGGGGGGCAGAGGGGGGGCCCCACGCGTAGCTGAAAGACAAGAAAGCCCGTTGAAACCAGAACCTGCACAGAGATGGCTGGCACCGAGACGGCTGGCACAGCGTGCCCCGTGCTGCTGGCACGCACTGGACCGGCTGCTCCCTGGCCGCCAGCACCGGTTCAGAGGATCACCGCCCTGGTGCTCCGCAGAGCAGGATCTGGCACGTCTGCTTTCCCTCCTCCACACCCCCGCGCCAGCTGCCCCCCCCTCGTACTCCCTGCGGAGATCTGGAGCCTGGGATTTGCGACTCAAACCAGCCGCTGCAGCACGCATGGAAAGCTCAGAGCTTTTCAAATCCACATTAAACATTCATCGCTCTAAAAATAAACGAGCATCCCATTCTCCCCGGAGTCTCCTCCGGGATCCGCAGGGCTGACGCGCAGCAGCGGCGCAGCAAGGGCACTTTGTGCCGTGCCGGCAGCACCGGGTCCGAATGCCGCTGCTCAGGGCCCCGCAGACGGGCTCATCGGGGGACGCACAGGGGCCCTTCACCCCCCCAGCCCCTGCCCAACACCAGCTTCGGCCGCAGGGCCGGCTCCTGGGGTGCTTTTGTAACCGCTCCAGCACCAAAGGCCCTTAGCGCAGGCGGGAACAAGCCCCACGGCGTTTCTCTACACAGGCTCAGCAGGCAAAAGAGGGGGCAGGCGGGACGTGACATCCGCACAGCCCGAATCCTCGGGGGCTCCCCCTGAGCGCAGCAGGCTGCCTTCGGGGCTCAGCACCCCGGGGAACGTGGGCAGGCCCCAGAGCAACGCTGCTGCACAGAGAAAGATGTGGATCGGGAGCCTGGGGCTCGGGGCAGCTCTTGCCAGCCCCTGCACAATCCACCCTGAGCGGGGACAAACGGGACAGCGGTGGCCACGGCTGCACTGTTGTCACCTCCTGCCAGCCTCGAGAGCGCAGGAGGGGAGCCAGGCCACGCGGGACCGCGGGACACCTCCTCCTCCCTTACCTCTGTTTGTTTTGCTGGGGTAGATTCTCTGGAAGTATTTATATTCTTCTGGGGCTGGGAAGTCTTCGACAGGATGAAAGGAGTATTTGGATTCAAAGTCATCTGCAGAGAAGGGGGGAAAAACGGGCAGGTCAGGGAGGGTGGCTCTGGACGAGCACAGCTGAAGCCGAAGTACTTGGCTCCACACTGGGGCTCCCCCCAGCTCCAGCCCCCCCAGGAGAGCAGCAGCTGCTGTGAGCACAGATCCGCGCCTGGGGCCCCACTCACCCAGGAATGCTCTGACGGTGGAGATGGAGTCCCGGTGCCCATTCCGCACTGGTGGAGGCGGCGGTGGCGGCCCGGCCGGCGTCCTCGTGGGCGGCGGTGGCGGCTTCCCTCGGCTCGGGGGCTCGGTGGAGCCGTGCAGTCTGTAGGGGGGCGGGGGTGGGGGGGCATCACGCCCCCCATTTCGCAGCATTGGCGGAGGGGGCGGTGGGGCTGCAAGGAGAGCTGGGTCAGCACCGGCATGGCCCACCGCAGCCTGCCAAGGCACGGCATCCCCAGGGCAAACCCTCCCTCCGGCAGCAGGGCCAAGGACGTCCTCCGAGGTAGCTTTCCAGGCCAGCTGCTGAGCCAGACCACGCCAGCGGCCAGCGCAGCTGGCCCAGGGATGCTCCTATGCACACCCAGAGGAGATTTCCTTCTCGTTCCTGACATCTGCATTCCTCCATCAGCTGCAGCGGAGGGGACCGGCCAGCCCTCCTCCCCACAGCTCACTACCCACACCCGGCAGGGCTGCTCCAGCCCCCCCCCTGCTACCAGCCCACAGCTGGACCCAGATCACCCTCTGCACAAGAGGGGATCTGAGTAGCAGCTACAAGCCCGCACACATGAGAATTTGAGGGCAGCGGCTCCCACATGGAAGCAAGATGCTGCCTGTCGGGGCTGGGAAGCCACGTCGGCACTGCCACCGAGGCGGTGACAGGACCCACGGCCCCTCCGACTCACCTCTCGCTCCTGCCCAGCCTCCCACAGATGCACAGAGGCAGTTCATGCTCCTCATTAGGCTAATTACACACAGACTAACAGAGCAGATCCCCAGCCGTAACTCAAAGGAGGGATTCTGGCAGGGCCGGAAGGACAGAGCGGCTTGGCAGGGGACCAGGCGGGAGCTGCGGTCTGGACGCAGAGCCCAGGAGCGCACGGGGGGGGCACTGGGGTGAAGCCATCGCTGCTCCCAGGAGCAGTGACACGCTCGCGCCCAGCTCCGTGTGTGTGGGGGGAACGGCGAGTGGTTTTCACCCAGCCATCCCTTCGATGGGTGCCTGACACCAAAACCCCTGCACCAGCAGCAACAGCCTTCATCACCAGCTGCACTCTGAACCACGCAGCACCGAAACCAGCTCAGAGAGGGGCAGGATGGTTCCCAAGGACTGAGCAAGGGTGTCTGGCTGCACCGGCGAGGGAGGCTTCTCCCTACTCTGCCACAGCTTTTTTGTCACTGCCCCAGTGACATTCAGGAAGCTACGAGGAGCAGCTGCAGCATACACAGCTCTGGCTCCACCACGTTTTCACCTCCCACCCCAGGAGGACACATCAACCTCACGGGCAGGAGCTGCCCAGCCGCAACCCACTGCCAACATCAGGTCTGAAAGGAGCTGGATAAACAGGACAGGACCAGGGACATGTATTGAAGGTGACAGTCCAGCTACTGCCTCTGGCTCAACCATTACACTGACTGCCACGTGCGGGAGAAGCCTCGCTGTGCCCCGGTGCTGACTCTTCCCCCGGCATCTCCTACCAGCCACCAAAGACCCCATGGGCAAGTGGCCGCAGCCTGACCCACCACGGCTGCTCCCAGGCACAAAGGAGCCGGGTCCAGCAGAGCAAACGGCTCTTACCTGCTCCCCGGCTGGGGGGGTCTCTGGCTGGCGGAGGGGGACGACTGCTCTGGAGAGATGGGGAGGCTGAAGCGGGTGGCGGCGGTGCCAGACCCCGCAAAGGGCCCGGCGTCTTCCTGTGCAAGGAGTTGTGTCTCTGCGGCAGCTCCGGGGCGGACTCGTTGCTGGGGCTGGAAGGGCCATTGGGGACACTGGGGGGTTGCCGATAAGGGGGTGGTGGGGGGGCAAGAGACTGGCCCTGAGCCCCTGATCCTGTTCGGATACTGACTGGGGAGGGAGGGGGCTTGATGGGTGGCGGGGCAGGGGGTCCGTCCCTGCTCACAGACAGTCGCTGTCCCGGGGTGGGCGGCAGGGGCTTCTCCCGGTTGTAGGAAGACACCTTGGCACCGTGCGCCGGAGGGGGGGCAGGAGGTGCAGTGGTGCGGCGTCCCGGTGGGGGAGGCGGTGGGGCGGAGGAGCTGTGCTTCATGCCGGTGCTGCCGGCGGTGTTGGGCCGGGAGAGGTCTGGCAGGGAGGGCCTCTGCGTGCGCGGCAGCTCCGGGGGAGAGGCCCGGCTGTTGTCAGTGTCATCTTGAGGTCGGCTGTTGCTGGCTGGCACTGGGGGCCTGGGGGCGGCTGCTCTGGAGCCAGGGACTTGCAGGGTTTGCTTACTGGAGCTGTCTGCGGTGAAGGAAAGCAGAGTGACTGGCCAGGCACGGCGTGGTCCGGGAGTCAGCGAGAGCGACATGCGGCACTCCGTCTCCGAGCCTGCGCAGAGCGTGGGGCAGCCCGCCCGCTCGGCCGAAGAGGGCCAGACCGCGGGGAACACTGTCTGGCACAGGCAGGGAGCTGGCACCATGCTCAGCCACACACAGCTCCTCTCTCACCACTGCTATTGGCTCTCTGGCTTGCTGGAAGGCAGTTTGCCACAGAAAACAGCAGAGAGAAACGTTCGGCAACACACGCGACTCCTGGGTCCTCCATGGAGGTTTGTGTCATGGGACGCTGTGGCATGGAGAGAGCGCAGCTTGCCTGCGGCCACACGTGGGGCGTTGATTTGGGGTCCCTGTCTCTAACCAGCTGAAATCCCCAGGCAAACACAGCAAGATCCTCAACCCCCTCCTGCTCGGGGACCTCCCCAGGGAACCCACACACAAGCCACAGCCAGGCAGCCATTACCTGAGCTGTCCTTTGCTCCCACGGGTCTGAGCTTGGGCACACCACCTTGGAAGAGGCCGCCCTTTGGCTGGATCGCAGCTGAGCTAGACCCGTAGCTGCCACCGCCACTGCCCTTGGGCTCTGAAAGAAGAGAGGCAGAGAAGTTAAGCCTGGTATTATCAGCTCCTCCAACCAGGAGCCACTGGAAACCAAATGAGTGAGAGCCCAGAAGCCATCCCGAAGGGCAGAGCGGCACCCAGGGTGGGGCTGAGTGCCTCCCAGGGACGTGCCAGGCGGGTACTCACTTTCTAGGACTGGTGCGCTCCGGTCATTGATTTGTGTCACCTTCTTTAGCTTGGTCCCTTTACAGATGTCCTGCAGGAGGGCCCCACGGCCCCGCTGCTCCTCTCGGCTCAGTTTCGGCGGCTCTGTGTTCGCCTGGAGACAAGCAGCAGCTCAGCAGCTCGCCTGTGCCCATGGACACCCCGATCCACAGAGCAGGCACAGCCCAACTCCACCTTCCCACTTCTCCTCTGAGCCCAGAGGCACCCCCAGCCCCCGCCAGCAGACAGCCTTCTCCAGGGGGTCTCTTCCAGGTGGAGCGACAGGTTATGCTGTTGCTCTGCAGGGCGAGGTTGAGACCCCGTGCCACCTAGACCCAAGGCACAGCTTAGTTACAGCTACATGCAAGATCCCCTGCTCCCCCCTGCATCATTGTGGTGCAGAAGACACTAATGCATAGAAAAGCCACGTGCAGCCCCTTCCGTGTACAGACTCTGCTGCAAGGGAAACTGAGGCACAGCCCACGGACCACCTGAAGTGCTTGTAGGCTGGACTCAAGGATATCGAGAGACAACACAGAGGCCCTGGAAAGTAGCACCATGTAGGAACAGGCAACCTCCCCGCCCTACAACTGTCCAGGTCACCAGGCAGTGAGAAGACCCCTACCTGACTGAAGGTGGGAGGCGGCGGGGGGCCAGGCGGCGGCGGGGGTGGGGGAGGAGGGATCGGCATCTTGGCCCGGCTCCTGGCGGCTCTGGCTGCTCAGTGCTGGGGGCAAGCCTGGTCACTCATGCCTGTGGGAAGGGAGGAAGCGGTCAGGGACTGGAGGGAAAGCCAGCGAGCTGGCCATGGAGAAACATGGCCCCAGGCTAGGGTGCTAGTGTCCCGTGCCTGGAGCTCATGCGGGGGAGAGCCTGGGGCTGTTCTCTCCCAGCTGGCTCAAAAGGGCCGCCTGGTTCTCCCAACACCCCAGAGCAGCAGGTCCCAGAGGTGGGAACCAGCACGACCCCCTGCCCCAAATCACCAGGACCCCCACCCCAGCGCAGAACCCACAGCTGAAACCCAGGACGTTTTTCACACGACTGCCTCGCTCAGCAGAGAAAACCCGGCCAAGCTAATCCTGCACCATCAATCCAGCTCCTTTATCTGCAGCCAGAGGCTGCTCACGTGGAAGTGCGACAGGAGCCCAAAGCCTACAGCCCGTCAGCAGGCACCGCGGCCAGCCCTGGCACGCGTCCCCAGCAGGCCCCTCCAGCCATGAACGCCGTTAAATCCAAATCTGCCAGACGGATCACCGAGCAGAAGGCAGACGAAGCAGCGTGGTGCTGTCCTGTGGCTTGCACAAGGAGAGATGCTCCCGTCCCTGAACAGCCCTGACAGATAAGGCAGATTTCCCCAACCACTCAGATCCTACGTCAGTAATCTCCCAACACTCCGAAGGCTCTCTGCGCCCCACTCCATTTCCACAACTCCAAAGCCCCCCTTGAAGCTGTCCAAGCAGGCAGCGAAACAAGCTTTCCCAATATCGATCTGATTACATTTCAGTTCATCTCATCACAACCCCAAAACAAATCCATCCTGCGCCGTGGCTTACCCAGAATGGCTCCCAGCCCGCGCGGTGCTTCGCCGGTGGGGCTCCACAGAGCCTGGCAGCTCTGGTTGGCACTGGAGAGTGAGCACGGAGGAAGCAGGGGCAGGAAGAGGAGCCTGAATCACGCAGAGATCACAGGACAGGCCCCTGGCAAGCTCGTGCCTCTTACAGCGAGCAGGTAGGGCTGTCCCAGCAGCACCGGCTCAGGGAATAGGAATGTGATGACTGGAGGCCTCGCTCACCACCCCACGAGTTTCGGCTGCTTGGGGCAGACCAAGAGGCAGGGGATAAATGCCCCTCTCCAGGCCGCAGATGTCTTTCCCCCAGGAAAGCCTGTTCCTTAACCATTAAAACGGACCACAATACCAACACAAGGTAAGTACAGGACAGTTTCACGCCTGAAGCTTCCGACTTCTGATCCCTGACCTCCAGGGCACATGACCAGAGAGATCACAGATACATCCACCATGACAGTGAAAGTTTCTTTAAGACCCGGGCACTGAAACCCAGGTGTCCACAACCTTTGAAATGGTTTGTAGGAGGTATTAAAATCCGGATCCCTTCTGAGACTCACCTCCTACAAGATAAACTACAATTTACTGATGCCAGAGTACAGGGAGGCCAGGATAAGACCAGGTCCATCCTCACGTGTTAGACATTCCCACTCCCTGTCACGGCAGAGGTGTGAGAACAGGAAAAACGGACCAGCAGAATCACTGCGATGCCAACGGCTCCACTGCCCTCAAGCAAACCACCAGCTCTCTGCGGTTCAGGAAAATAAGTAAGTAAACTGCCTTTTAATTAAAAGCAGCTCTTCTACCAAGTGAGAAACTCCTCAGCTACCGACACCCTTGTTGGGAAGAAGTTCCTCCCTCTATCTTCTGGTGTCTTCTAAGTCACTTGAGATCTCAAGTTCACCAGTGGCATCAGCCACACCTCTGCAGAGCCGGGAACAGTGCAAGCTCAAACCTGGCATGACTCAGCAGGTCCTCGTCCACCTCACCAGGGAAGCCACCTCACTCCTGCCTCTCGGAAACGCACCCTTCCCCAATACGTGCAGCACTACTTTGCTCCAGACTGAGCTCAAGGCCTTGCACAGAAAAGCCGATATCCGTCAATTTCTCCTTCAGCCCTACCAGTCCCACCAAGCTGGGACAGTCCACAGACTGGAATGAAGCCTGGCAAACCCATTCGGCCTGTACCTTTCCCACCAAAGCAAGATCAGAGACGGCTCCTAACGTGCTCGTCTGGGACCTGCCGGTGCTGCCAGGACATGTTGCAACAGGAGCGTTTTTCCCCCATGCTCCTTCCCATCCCACAGCAGATCGCAGGGCCAGGACGGCACAAGCTGCTGCCAGGGCAGAGCGTGACGTCAGGGCGACAGCACGACGGCGTCGTGGCACAACCAGCGGGAGGGGACAGGCAGGAGAGCCCCGACCTTGTTTGAACACCAGCAGCTGGAGGTAATTAGCAGAGATACAGCTGAGAAACATGCCAGGTAACGAGACTCCTGACTCCCTCTCATGTGTCACAGGCCTGAGCCAGCACAGGAGCAGTGCCAGCGCTGCAGGCCGTCACCTCCACTCCTGACCCACAGGAAAAGAAACACCCACATCACCTCACCGTTACGCTCCTGCTGGTTACTCACAGGGTGACACTTCCCACCCAGCTCTGCACCTCGACAGCACTTCGGGTCACAGGAGACCCTTCAGATACTCCTGCAACAGGGACACACCGCCTCGCCGTACGCAGATGGATGAACGGACAGGGGTTTGTTGGCTGTTAGAAAACAAGTCCGTGCCATGTCTGCAAGGGAAGCATGCCGCTCAGGTCCCCCCGTTTGCCCTGCTTCCCCCCACGTAAGCTCTGCGTCAGGCGGAGAGGCTAGGGACAATCCCATAGCGACGTTACCTCCTGTAAGCACAGCCAGGGAGAAGAGGGGTATTTCTACAAAGAAAACCATGAGTCATTATCTCCCCATATCTAACGTGCCCTTAAAACTAGTGCCGCACCGAAACCAGCATTCAGATAAAGGCCCTGACCTAGAAGAGTGAGAGGAGGGGAGAGAAGAGTTTAAGCTAAAGCAGCTTGAGGATAAACTGGAGCTGAATTCCCGAGAAACAGGTCATTTCGTTTCAGCAGCACACGGCCCCGTTCAGGTTGTGGATTAACAACAAAGGTCACATTGAAAAACCAAAATCAAGAGGCACCGAACTCAGCACATGGCAGCTGCTGATTATTTCGTACCACGAGAAAAGCCAAGACCTCTGGGTGGAAACACTGGAGTGATCCGTGTCTGTCTTTAAAATAAAGTCTAGATCTTTAATGTTCATGAAGACAACACAGCTGATAAAGATTAGGGAGACACAAGCTAAATCCTCCAGGAAAAAAAGGGCGGGGGGGGTTCTCCCAGCGCTGCTTACCACCCCTTACTGTCTGGCGTAGGCCTTACGGAAACCATGCCCTTTGAAACAATGCCGCTCTGACAGCCGACTTCTCTGCATTTCTTCTCCTTTGTTCTTCGTTACCAGGGATCCTTTCACCAAGCCAGATCTGAGCCTTTGAGAGCTCCATATGCATCGGCGGCAGCTCACTGCGCTTGCAGGGAAAGTGGTTTGAAAGACCTGAATCAGGGCAGGGAGACAGACACCCGCTAGATCAAAGCGCAGAGGAGAGCTTGTCTTCGGTTAAGCCAGGAGGGGCAGGTTTGCACGTTAGCTTTCCTTTTAAAATAAAAAACAAAACCCAAGAAGGCTGTGAGAAAACTGGGAGGAAGACAACGTGTGAAAAGCTGTCACTTTGGAGGAGAGAGAGTTCACTGAAATTGAGGTGACCCTGCAGAAAGCTGCTTGCAGAGCTGCTGCTCAGCAGCTACTCTGGACCCCACCATCGCCGCAGCACTCCTCACCCCACAGCAGCACCGACTGCGGGGCAGTCCTGCAGCATTTCGAATCAGCACTCCCCTGCCAACCCTGCGTTCAAAACACTATTAAAACCCAAGAATGCTACATTCAGCAGCCCCCCTTCTCCCACAAAACAGCTGAATTAGCCAGATCTGGCCTGGACAGGACTACACACCATGTTTTTCAGGCGTTTTTCAAGTCCCCATTTGCTGTGAAGGGAAATGAAATGCCTTCTCCAGCGAGCAGCCCTGGATCCTGCTCATCCCACGGGAGGGTTTGCTTTTTTAGCGGGACAGGCAGCAGTGACCTTCAGATGCCGTAAGCACGTTTCCTCGCTTTTCAGGGGGATTTGGGTGCTGTGGCGGATTTGTATTTCACAGCTACGCTGGCTGCCGCGGCGAGCCTGCATTTGCAAACCCGAGATGAAGCGCTTCATCCTCAGGGAGGCAGCGGCTTTGAACTGCAGATCAAGAGGAATTTCCAGCCCTCTGATGTCGGCTGCAGAATGCGGCAGCACCGGTTTGGGGACGACTTCCAAGGCTGGACCTCTCAAACACCCTCCCTCCCGCCCCCGTCTCGCAGGGCGCCTTTATCTTCCACCTCTTCCCATCCAAACCCTCAGTTCCTCGTTACCCTGAGCACAGTCCTTCCAAATTCAGAGCCTGTCCTCCAAAGCCTGACGTTTCCGCCCGTTCCTGAGGAGCAAGGGCTTCAGCAGCACTGAAGATGCGACATAAATAATTTATCCTGAAAGACAGCCATCGCAGGATTTAAGGTCATTCAGGCTTTTAAAATCGTATCAGCATGCTTTAAGAGAGCGAGCTGCCATCTCGATTTGGAGCGTCTCAAAGAGCCGGTGCATCTCTGCGTGCAGACAGACAGACACACTCCAGCCCCGCGGGACTCAGACATTCACTGTGAATTATTAACAACCCACGGTCACTGACAATGCATTTTTAACAAAACCCCGAACACAAAAGTTTCTAATGCCTCAGGGCTGAATTCCACAGCCCCTGGTGGAGCCACGGCTTCCCCATCCCCGACCATGGGACAGACCCCAGAGTCTGGCCATCCTTTAGCAGCTTTCCACCAAGCTCAGCTCAGTTCACTTGGCAGAGGAAACCTTTAATCAGGAGTGAGGAATCATGTCCTGACATTAGGGGCTGCAGCAAAGGGAAGAGCAGGAAAAGCCCATCCCAGAAGGGCCCGCAGACTTCCCTGCCTCTCCCTGTCCCATGTGCCAGGCAAGAAGGGAAAGGAAGCCGGGGAGCGAGAGGTGGCACACGAGGGGACTGGGCAGGAACCGCTCTGAACCACCGCTCTCTCCGACAGACATCTCCAATTGTTCCAGCAGGAGGAAGCGGTGGGAGACGCAGGGACTTCCCGGTTGCTTTGAGGTGACCCACGGCTGGGAATAACACGCTGCACGGCCCACGCCTCATGGAGAACAATACATCGCTGAATGGAAAGTAGGTCCCAAGCCCGGCGATGTTACTGTTCAGATAAAAATGCCTTTTTATCAACTGCCAACGTGCACCATCCCCTTCACTGTGTGCTCCAACACCGTCTATGCATTTAGAGCAAACAATGCCTGCACGCTGGAGCGGAGCCGGGAGCCCCTCAAGGCACAAGGGAACCAAGGAAAATATTGGTGGCTTCAGGCTGCTCCAAGCAGCACAGGGAGCACAGAAGAGCTCCAGCCACCTCTGAGAGCCTTTTAAAGCCCCCCCAACAACACCGGGGCCCACTCATGCCAGGCTCGTTTAGAGGCAGGCGCTAACGAGCCACATCTGAGGCTCTGCACGGCGAACCCAGCGCAGCGTCAGTCTTTCGTTTCCGCCAGGCTGCGGCTGACACACTACCACCGAAGAGCAAGGAACACCGAACGAATCCGCGGCTCTTCCGACCGTCACTCAAAACCGACAGTGCGCAAAGTTATCTGTAAAACAGCACCAGACGCTCCACGGCGCAGAGCTTACGGCACCGGCAGCCTTCCTCAGGAGCAGGCAGCCAGTCTCCAGCTCCAGCCTGCCACCCCGAGTTGACGCCGTCAGCTGCCGCAGCGTCTGCCAACACAGGTCGGAGTCACGAGGCAGGAACAGCAAAATGCCCAGGTGAAACTCTCTGCCAAAAAAAGCACATTAATTGGAGGGGGGCCACCACTGAAGGCCACACTTTCAAACCAAACCCCTGCACCAAGCTTTTCTCCCAAACTCGCCCCAATATCCGAGAGGTTGGCAACAAGCCAGCCCACCCTCTCAGCAGAAGCGATGCCAGGCCAATGCTGAGGGTCTGACATTTCTGGGTCTTCCTCCTCTGCCCCCCCCCGGGAAAGGCAGCCCTGCCCCAGCGTGGGCCTAACAGGCAGCATCTCTGAAAAAGGTCACTGTGCCATGAGACCAAACGGGTTGTGCCGGTGTTTTAGGAGAAAAGCCAGTGGTCTGCCCAGTCCCCCGCCCCCACCCAGAGAGTTTGGTTATAACCCTGGAAAAAAAATCCTGGTGAAAATCCATGAGCTACACACACACACACTGCCTGGACGTCTCCTGCTCTGGATGGTGAATAACTGTGCCTTTCAAGACCAGCTCCAGCTTAAACCCCTGTACCAGACTCCGCTTGTGTTTAAGCACTCGGCTTAAACATACCCGAGACCCCGCTGTGCCCCCGCAGCAGCCGCCCCCCTGCTCTGCGTGCAGTCCTTCGGCCCCTTCGCTCGGCAAGGCAGCACCCAGGGCTGGGTTTGTCTCCCCTGCCCCGGCCAGGAGCTTCCAGGACAGACAGCCCCCCACTGTGCCCCCCGCCGGGGTCTCTCCCACCTCCTGCCAGGCATCTCTGATGCTCCCTCCCTCCTCCTCTGCTGAGGGGGCTTTCGGGGAGGCTGAGGACAGAGACCTCCAGCTCTAGTCCCTTTTGCCACCCCTCTCCTGCAGGCCAGAGGTGCTGGGGCTCTGCCTGCCCACCAGCCTCCTGTGCCGACTCTTTTGTAAGAGCTGCTCCGAGCCCGGCTGCGGGAAGCAGCCCTGAAGGAGACAAGCAGAGCCGGGCTGGAGCGCGAGGTCTCCTTTTGTTCCACGAAACCCAGCCAAGTATTCTCAGGGTTTTCCTAGGCAAAGGCCAAGCAGAGATACGCCGATTAACGATCCAGAATACACAGGGCAAGTAACTGAGGCAGAGTGCAAGTCGCTGGGCGCCGTTGGGAGGTGCCTGCTGGAAGGGTGCAGTCCCTGCCGCAGAACAAAGTCACCCCGAACCACCCCAAAGCCACAACGGCCTCGCAGAAAGGAAGCAGCCACTCGGAAAACCATCGCTGACTGCTTCTAAAAAAATTAATTGGCTAAAGAAATGCATCTCTCCTCTAACTAGGTTTGCAGTCAGAGTCGTTAGGAGAAAATTTACAAGCTACCATAGAATACCCAGCACTTAAGTGTTATTTTGGGACACACATATACACTTGATGTTTTTGCAAGACCCTAAAGCTACAGAAACCTTACAAACGGGGCTGGTCCACACCACAGGATCAACAGGACAGCTTATGGCGAGCAGAGCCCTTACTGGGGCAGCAGGCCGAAGGTGGCAAGGGCCCGGCGACAGCCACAGCTGCGGGAGGTGTAAGAGTGCGAAGGAAGCGCCTGTGTCAATGCCAAGGAGAAACCGAGCCAAGCCCTGTCAGAGCGAGCTCTCCGCACAGTCAGATCCACACTCGGCTGCTTTTCAGGTCGGTAGGTGCCAAGAACACGCTGCAAATTTACAGCCGGTGCAGAGGGAGAGGAGGGCTTGCTCTGAGACATGATCTAGTAACGGGGTGTGACAGAAGGAGAGACTCAGCGACAGGGTTGGACGGTCCTCGCAGAGGCAACCCCATCACTCCCAGCTCCCGGGCGAAGTCACGAGCGCTCCTGGGCCACCGACCCAGACTCCAGCGAGGGCGAGGGAAGATTTAAGCCCCACGTCTGCAGGAGGAAACACCGCTGGCCACGCAGGCAAGGTGCCCGGCTGCTTTGGTGAAAGCAGAGACAGGCCCCGGGTGAAAGCGAGCACAGCGTGCGTCGCTGCAGGAGCACCGCGACAGCAGGTCAGACCTGGCCAGGACTCCTGAGCACGGCAGCACCGAATCCCAGCACGCAGGGCCCGGCACACCCACATCTCCCCACGGCCCAGACTACCCAGGGGCCACGCTGTGAGCAACACTTGCTTGCCGAACCGCATTTGCAACTCCCCTCACCTGCTCCCGCTGGAAAGGGGAAAGCGGAGCTCCCTGCGAACCTCCGCACCCACCCGGCAGCTTCTCCCCTTTCCCCACAAGCATTCCTCCTGAGCTGCCTCCGCCCCGGGGGTTGCCAGAGGGAGAGTCTGCGCCCGGGGCACGGGGCTGCTGCGGCTCCGGCTGGTGCAGCCAGTCCTGCTGAGCAGCAGGAATGTCTACGGTTATGGTATTGCATGTGGGAGACACCAGAGGAGGAAAGGGGAGCGGGGATGGGCCAAAGGAAGCAGAGAGGCACCCAAACCCCAGAGCCACGCCAGGGCATGGAGCTCCACAGCCTCTGTGCTGCAAGAGACCCCGCAGCTGGTTGCGGCTCCCAGTACCACAGCCACCCCTGCCCCAAGGCCGGTGATGAAGCAGCTGGTTCAACTCTGGAAAAGAGCATTTAATTTTTGAACCAACCTTGTAACATCAGAGCAAGGGGCAAGCCCTGGGAGCTGCAATCGTTCCAGAGCTGCCCTGGCAAAGGCAGCAGGAGAAACCCAACACGCTCAGCCCCTCGTGTTGGGCACTCCCCCCCCTCCTCCCACCTTTGCTTCCCAGCAGAAAGCTACTTCTTTGGCAGAGCAAATCTGCCTTCCTTCCAAGCAGCCAGATGTAAGTAAGTAGGTCAGACAAGGACCAGAGCGCCTCGACAACAGCACTTTAAAGCAAAGCAAAGCGGGAAGCGAGCCCTGACCTGGAACATGCCCCGTCACCTTGGCACTGGCGGAGAGGGGGGGCCCAGCATGCCTCACCTCGGAGGGAATGCGTTCAGCAAAAGCAGAAAATCCAACAGCAGCAGAGTGGCACTCTGCGAAGTGACTTTTGTGTCAGGCTCTAATACCCCATGACCGCAGCAGCCAAAAGCTTTGCAGCCTCGCACGTCTGCAGCACCAGCCGGCCTGCCACGGTGCGGAACCGCAGACCTCCTTTTAGTGGCAGAAACTAACTCAGACAAACCCAATTCACTGGAGAGGGAGGCAGAGGGCCGGGCAGCGGTGGCAAAGGTGGCACCGATCAGCCGCGCTCCCCTCCGTGCCATGCTCACGTCTCAGCGCCGGGCACGACACACGCTCCAGATGGCACCGGCTTGGCACGCCGTGGCCGACAGTTCCCATTTGTTCGCAGTGGGACGAAGCCAAGCCCTCCCTCACCCCCCAGGGCACAAAGAGGGGTCTGTGCTCCCAGTCCCAGAGCAACCATGGGAAAACAGGCTCTGCCTTTGCATTCCAGCGACGACGCATGGCTGCGAGTGGGGGAGCTGCCGTGCCGCCGCCTGGCAGCCCCCACTGCGGGGACTGCAGCCACCGTCACGTGAGGTGCGAAGAGGGGACATCTCCCCAGGGGTCTCGGCCGAAGCAGCGGTGCCAGAACACCTCAGGGACACGACACACTGGATAAGCCGAGACAGGCAGGAATGAAAGCAGGCAGCTGAGCTGTGAAAAGCAGAGGACGCACTCGCCAGGTAGCTTTGCCCCGGAGAGCATGTCCGAGATGGAGCTGGGCGGATTCACACCTCATCTGCAAACCGAGCCAACTCCTTCGGCAGCGGAGACGGGAGTCAGGTCAGATTAGATCCTCTCTGGCAGCCATCAGCAGGGCAGTGACACTCCACACCAGAGATCAGGCCAGGCCAGAGCAACCCAGGCGGACACCCACCCGCAGCCAAGTCTGCCAAAGGGAAAACGAGGCCGATTTGGGACCGCGGCACCTCTCCAAGGGCTCCTGCTCAGCCCAGCGCACAGGCTGCGGTTCAATGAAATGACTTTCATGCAAAACCTCTGCCTCCACCTGGCTTGAGGACGCTGCTGCACCAGCTCGTTGCTGCACCGGCTCCTTGCTGCCGCCTTTCCCACCGGCTGGGGGTGACAGCAGCCCCCAGCCCATGTTTCGCCTGGACGGCAGGTGGGGAAACGCAGAGCAGGGCAGTCACGAGGCGTTCAGCTCCCCACAACCGCCCATCAGCTGAGGGTCGGGAGGCAGCCAGCATCTCCTCCCTCTGCATCCCACCCCACGGGCCCTGGAAATGCTGCCCAAGTCCAAGCAGGTTTGCAGGGGGGGAACAGGACACGGACATGGACGCAACACAGCCCGGGCCCCCACTCCGCTCACCGCAGGGGGGTAGCTGGAGCAGAGCCACGGTTAAGAGCAACAGGGACTCAAGGTAAACCACTGCAAAAAAATCTGTCTCTGAGCAGTGCTTGGAGAACAAGTTGTTTCAGAGAATGCTGCGCAGCACTGGGCTCGCTGGAGCTTTGGCCTGCAGTGCCCCAAATCCACCCTGACCACTGCTCCTCCAGGTCTGGGCTCACTGTGGTTTTTCTGTGACAGGGCAAACACCAAAATAAGCAACACCTTGACGGGAACACAGCCCGGAGGAGGGACAGCTCAGTGTCCAGGCACACCGGCTCACAGATGCAGCCCACCTGCTGGGCTCAGCCCCAGCAGCACACGTACCCCACAGCCTGAACCCATCCATGTCCCTCCCGCATGGCAGCCGAGGACATCGAGGCACACTGGGAACCCTGCAAACAGAGAGCCGGCGTGGGTGAGAGCCGCTTGCCAGGGCCAGCCACAAACTCAAGGGCAGGCGCAAGCCACATCAATTCTGCTGAGTCTTCGTGGGGGAAAAGGCTGCGGCTGCTCGTGCCACGGTGCTGCTGCTCTCCCTCTGTCCCAAAGGATACACGGAAAAAAAATCTGCTATTTATTTCGTTTGCTTACAACCAGGGCTCTGAAGGGGTCTGGAGTGTAAACCCACAGCAGGAATTCGGTCCTCAAGGCCGGGGCACTGCCTGGGCAGTGCCTGGCAGGGACAGGCACTGCCGTACAGCTACATGGGTGGGGAGGGCCTGCAGACCGGGAGCACGCAGCCGCGGCCGTGTTTACCCAGAGCAGAAGGGAGAGCTCAGCCTCCACCGTGGCACTTGCAGCACTCTGCTGCCCGGCCATATGCTGCCCCGTGCTTGGGTTTTCGCAGGCAGAGGCTGCTCAGGCCGCAGTTTGCCAGGGCTGGGCCAAGAGGAGTGGCCGGACCATAACGCTGCTTGGAGACCCTGGCCCTGGCCTGACGCCGGCAGCATCGTTCCCCCCCAGGACAGCACAACTGGTCACCCAAACCTGGAGTCCCCCCTGTTCCCCTAGGGATGCATTGCTGGGAGGGGGACAAAGTGAAGAACGTGACGGGCACCTTCCCGTGACATGGGGAAAAGCAGGGAGGGGGCGGGGGGAAAAGTTCTCCCCGGCATCCCCGCAGAGACCCCCGGCCTCTACCAGTGCCCTCTGCCAACACCCCTCCAGCACAGCCGTTCCCAGCTGCACCAGTGCCTCCCCCGGCAAACTCCCCCACAGCCGTCCCTGCGGACCCCGCTGACCCCCGTGCAGAGCCCCCCGCACCCACGGCCACCCCCGTCCCACCGCAAACCCCAAAGCGCTCCCACAGCCACCCCCGCCCTCCTGCACCCCGAAAGAGCCCGGCCAGCGCGTCCCCCTC
>JAVJGG010000082.1:44919087-44934194 GCA_035590195.1 Aviceda cuculoides | reverse complement strand
CCCCCTCCCCCCCCCCCTCCGCCGCGACACGGCGCCGAACCCTCACCCCTCCGTCCTCCACACACACCTAAGCCGAAGCCCGGGCTGCCGCTGCCCCCGGCCCCGCCGCGAGCAGCTGGGGAGGCGCGGGGGGCCTGGACCCGCTCCGCACCCCTCCGGGTACGGCAACGGTGGCGACAGCGACGGTGGGAGCCCCCGCGTACCCCCAGAGTCGCCATCTCCCGGGGTTCGCTCCTTGCAAAGCGGCAGCCCTGCGACGGCCCCGGGGTGGGACGGTGGCAACGGCGGGGGGGACACGGTGGGTGACCCCGCAGCACCCGCTGCGCCCAGGCAGGCAGAGCCCAGGGGGGTTTGGGGAGGGATGGAGGGACGGGGGTCCCGGCAGCTCCCGCTTTGTTCCCGCTTCGCCTCCACCAGGCAGTTGCTTGGCAACTCCATCCGTGCCGCGGGAAAGCGGCAAAACGTGTCCCCGCGTCCCCATCCCCAGCTGCATGGGGTCCTGGTGGGATGGCACGGCACGGCACGACCCTCCTCCACCCCACGGCACCTCCACCTGCCCCGCCAGGCCCCGGTGCTCAGACCCCACCACATCCCACCCAAGACCCCGAAAGGCTCCCACGCAGCCGAGCTCCTCCGTCCCCTCCGCCTGGGGCAGCTGGATGAAGATGCCTGGCCCCGGGTGCAAGCTGTGGCCGCATGGAGAGGGGCTTCTGACAGCAGAGGCTGGAGGAGGCAGGAGGGGAAACTGAGGCACAGAGAGGCCATGCTTGCCGGTGGCAGCGGGGCTGCAGCCGGGCCACACGGGCAGGAGGGACCCGGAGCATCGTGCCATACCGAGGGCCGCGCTCACCCCCGGGAAACGCGCCCCAGATCCGGGCCCGTCGGCTCGGCCCAGCTCCTCTCCCCCGGCTCGGCACAGACAGGGGCACCGCTGGCGCAGAGCGAGCTATTAGCTTAATTAATTTGCTGTTATTTCTCCTAATGAGCTGGGATCTGGAGCAGGCGCTTCCCTCCCAAAGCCTGCACCTCCGTTTGCAGCCGTGTTGCGTTCCCCCACCCTGGCAGCCGAGCGGGGGGTGCGAAGCCTCCAGGCACTGCTCAAAACAGACCTTGTGTAGGAGGGAAAAATTACACCGAGGGAAAAATCCCTCCCCGAGCCAGCGCCTTAACCCACTTCCCGGCTGCAGCGCCGGGAGAGGGAATCGTAGCATTTGGGGAAGGGGAGAGCCCCCAGCCGAGGGGCTGCTCAACTGGCAGCTTCTCCGCGAGGTCCCCGCGATGGTCCGAGCTGGCCCCTGGACCAGGCTCAGCCCCGAGCCCTCTGCCAGGGAGGGAAACTGAGGCAGGGGTGCTGGTGAGGGAAGGGGCAGGGCAGCAGTGGGGGCAGGATGTCGATGGCTGCTGGATGGGCTCTGGGCCCCTGACCCCGCTGCTGGCAGCGAGGCTACCAGACTGGGAGAGCTGCAGGGGCTGGGGCAGGATGCAAAGGGTGGGGGGGGGGTGGGATGCTGAGGTCCCCCTGCCCTCCCAAGCCCCCCTCCACCGCAGGGTCGGCAAACGCTGCCTGCCTCCGTCCCCCTCCCCGTGTCCCCCCTTCCCAGCCCAGGGCCGACTGCAGGAGGGCAGACCCCACTGCGGCGCTCCCTCGATACCCCCCCTGATCGGGGCGTACCGGGAGGGTGCAGGAGCGGGGTACGTGCCACCCACCCTCCCCTTCGCCGTGGGAAGCCGGGCCGCGGGCCAAAGGGAGGCCGTGGCGGCGGTGCCGAGGCGGAGGGAGGCAGCGTGGCACAGAAGCGCGCAGGCGGCAGCTCCCACACCACCTACACACCAGTTGTTCCTCCCTCCGCGAGCGAGCAAGGCTGGGGGGAGAGGAGAGGAGAGGAGGGGGTTCATTTCTGCGCCGAGCCCCGCTGCCGGGGCAGAGCTGGGCTTGGGGACAGGCTGCAGCTGCTCCTCGGGGACGCGGGGGCGAGGGCGGCTGGCGCCGGCCGCAGAGGAGCCGCTCTTCCAGTCCCACCGGGAGCTCCTGGAAAGGGGAGAGCAGCTCCCGGCACGCGGCCGAGCTTTCCAGCAGCGCGGTGGTAGGGACACCGATCCTCCCTGGGAGAGCATGTGTGCCCGCTGCCCCTGCGGGTCTCAGCGCGAGGAAAGAGAGACAAGAGAGCTGTCTACTTTCTAAAACGTATTCTCATCTGCGTGCCGATACAATGCTGGTTACAAATGTGCACTCCTAAGGGACAGGAATCCAAATAAACAAAACCAAAAACCCATCACAGTGTTGTAAGGTCCAGGACTTCAGTCACGCGACCGATATGTTAACGATACATTTCAGCCTTAAGGCAGAGAAACAGTTACATGTAAAACGTAAGGGATTTCTGCTTTTAAAATGTCGCTTTGACGTCTGAAATTAGGTACAAAAGGTCATCGAGTTACAAACAACAAACAAAGAAGGGATTTCTGCTGGAGAGCCGGGCATGCATGAGACGACCTCGACCAGGGAGCAGGCAGGTGGGCCGCTGGGCACCCCTCCCTCGCCGCAGATGGGGACTCGGAGGCCAAGATGCCGCTTGCTTGGAGCGGCGACGTTCCCCCTCTCACCGAGCGGCCTGCGCCAGCAGCTGGCACCTCCCCACGCTGCCCCAGCACGTGCTCGGGGCGAGCGGCAGGAATCGGCAGCCTGCCTTGCCAAGTTTCCTAATGCAATTTGCAAACGGCTGCAAGGACACGGCCAAGCCCGAGCGTGACTGGGAGCCGGAGCCGCTCCGCCTGCCACGGTGCCGGCGGGATGCGTGCCGCAGAGAGGCGGCGCAGCGCTGCGGCACGGGAGAGACGGCCCAGCCCGGCTTGGCACGCTCGGTGCTGCGGTGCCAGTCACCCCGGCAGGTTGGCCTCGGAATCCTAACGGGGGAAACAAGGCTGCCGAGGTCCCCGGGGGAACGCCGGTTTACGTGGTGGCAGGCGCAGGGCTGTGGCGCTTCCTTCCTGGGGATGGAAGCCTGGGCTGGATGCGTTGGGGCGGGTTACAACACCCCCTTCCACTTCCACAGCAGCAACACCCAAGTGCTAGGAGCAAACCAGTCCTCTGCTTGCCTCGTCTAGCTGGTTTGTCTGCTGGCGGGGCTGTTCTGGCAGCATCGAGGTGCCTGGACGCCCATAAACCTCCCTCTCTGCCACTGACTTGGCAGAGGTGCGGGAGGCGGGTGGAAATCTCCGCCTGCTCTGCAAGGTGAGCTTGTGGCAGCGGGGAAGGGGGTCGCCCCACGCTCGTGCATACAGATTTCCATCTGATGCGCGCTGAGAGCTTGCACGCACACGGACAGAAACCGACGACGACACAAGTTACCAACAGGGCTTGTTCGGAAAAAGAAACGGGAGGCGCTTCTAAATTAAGTGGTGACTGCACAGCCAGCGCGTTCCTGACAGACTCCTAACGCTCAGCTGCCCTTCCTATGCTTAAACAATGGCAGAAATAAACTTGCTAATTTAAAAAGAGTTGAAACGAAGAATTAACCTATCAGCTGTCTCCACGGGGGGCAGGGGATGTTACGTTCCAGTTAGCCAGACAAACAAATTCGAAATACCCAAAAGAAACAAATCAGCTTTACTGAGGGAGCTGGTTCATTTCTTAAATAAAAACAGAGACCACAATCAAGCCAGTCGAGTTTAACATCCTAGACAGGGAAAAGGGCAGATACTTAGTTAAAGAGCGAAGTTGCGAGAACTTGTGGCCAAGGACCGACTCGGGGGGGTTGATTCTTCGGTGACCCCTGTGCCCCAGTGAGGGAGGGGGAAGGAGGGCAGATCAGCAGCGGTGAGACGGTTTTCGGGAGGGCACCAGTAAAACCAGAGAGGGAAGGTGCCTGGCCCTGAGCACAAGACGGTGCAGCTGATTTCATCCTGCTGCCTCACCTACGCACAGGGAAGGAGCCTTTCCCGAGAAGGAGCTTCCTCCTTGCCGAGGTGCCGAGTCTGGCGTTGGGATTCCCACGGCCGCATCCCTACGTGTTGCTCCTCTCCTTTGATTTTTCACCTTTGCTGTCCTGGTGGGGAAGAGGAAAGAGAAGCAGAGGTTTAGGCTGCTCCACCACAAACACCACGCGGCGGTTGCAGCGCTGTCGTCAGGGTCCTGTGAAAAACACTCTCCACGTCTGGGTGCCAAAACACAACCACTGCCCGCCCACGCCTCCGGCTTCCTCCGTGCCCACTCGGGCACAACCAGTTCCCTTCAGCCAAGCTCTCCTCGCGGTTTAACATTTTTCCATCGCAAGGCTTTTCAAAGGGCACCTCGATCAGACAATCTCGCAGTGAATTTACAAACACTGCATGTTTCCCAGCCCTCTACCATGCCGTGCGCAGCCTCCCTGCGTACAGGGAAACAACCAGCACATGCCTGCCCGGGTCTGGGCTTGCCACAATTCAGGCTCGCTCAGCTCCCATACGCTAAGTAAGGTATTAAAAAGGAAACCAAACACACATGTGGCACTCCAGCGCGCACACACACGCACAGCTCACGGCACTGGAGCGAGGAAACCGTTCCCAGCACAGAGAAACGGCTCTCATCTCCGGAAGCCTTTCAGTCTGCTGCCTGAATTATCTACTAAGGTCTCGACATTTATTTTTCCAGAGAAGTCACTACCTCCTAGATTAGGACTGGATTTTTCTCTCTCTGAAGTGTTCTGTTTTCTACCCTGAGCAAATAAAAAAAAAAAAAAAAAGCAAAGGTCAACTTTGGACTTACTTTTTATGTGGATTTAGTTTTAAAGTACTTAGTAACTCAAATTAACTGGAGCCCTGCTTACCACCTGCAACGAGAAGCTGAGGTTTGGGACATGTCAAAGATGAGACAGTTTAAGATTTCCTCGGAACAACGTGGTTTTTTGGATGGGAGAGGGAGACTGCGGCATCACACACACCCCAACGGTACCGTATCACACACGCGCGAACTCGTGCCGAGGAGAGAGTACCTCAGGAGGCGGTGGCTTGATAGTCACAGGCTGGGACGTCCTTCGAGGTGGAGAAGGCTTGGGCTGCACTTGCTGCTGGACAGTGTTGTAGTACGTGACCCCTCCGTACACCTGGGACTGGGCCTGCATTCCCCAGAGAGCAGAAGGGTCAGTGCTCTTCGCTGCAGGGGCGGGGGGCACAGAAAGCTGCATCCCCTGCGAGAGCACCACGGGTCTCAGCCTTTACAGCACACACCTGGGCTGTGAAAAGATGCCACCACCTAGCACCGAAGGTGAGTAGCCACAGAGGGATGGGGGTTGATTTGTGCTGTGCTCCCCAAGGCTACAAAGACCAGCAGCACTCACAGCTCCCGGAGGACCCTCGCCTGCCGCTGCCCCTTCCCAGGGTCTCCCTGCTCTCAGCAGGGTGGGCAGATACAGGCTGCAGCAACCCGCAGCCACGCCGGATTGAAGTTTGCGGCAGATGGGCTTCCTTCACCCCACAGAGTTTCTCAACTGCCATATAACGTCTGTGCTTTGCAACAGCAGCAGCTACCGCTTCTCTGCACAGACGAGGCAGGTAACAGTTCCCCTTCACACCGAGATCCCCTCCAGCTGCCCGGGGGCTCGGGGTCTGCCCTAAAAGCAGGGTGATTCCCTGCCAGGGCAGCTGGGATGAGACCAGGGCAGCAGAGAAGGTCAGAGAGGTTGCAGGGCTCGGGGAGCATGCACATCTCTCGCCTGCCACTGCGTGTCAGCCGTGTGCCGCTCACACGGCGGCCTCGGGGAGCGGCGGGTTCGTCATCACGATGCACACAGAGATCTGCCTCCTCGCTGCCCAGCAGCTACTGCGGATACAGAGGTCGGACGCCAAGCCGTCCCCTCAGAAAAACCAAAAAAAGCCAGCCCCATGCTGGTCACACCACGGGCTTTCCTGGCCGGTGCCAAAGAACAGCACTAGCCAGTTTCCAGCCTCCTGCCTCCATCTCAAACAGAAAGGACTTCCAAAACGATTTTCAAGGTGTCCTTGGCTTAGCGTGGACCTGGAGGGGATGTAACGATTCACAGGCTGCCGGTGGGCTGTTTCCCTCTTCTGAAGGGGAAGACCTCGATTCCGAGATCCACCAATACAGGCATTTCATCCACTAGACCTTGAATTCAGGGTAGCTGCACAGCAGGCACAGGAGCAGTCCTTTCCAGTTACCCGCCCCAAGCAGAGAGAGGGATGACAGTAAACAACCTCCCACCACGGAGCAGCCCAGCTGCTCCACATTGTCTCCCAGGAGGCCTCGGAGAATATACCCCCACTCCACAGGATCCCATCTGCTCTCGAAAGCTCCTGCTCAGGAAGGAGACGCGCAGCTGGCTTACCTGCGTGTTGGAATAGAGGTGAGGAGGGGGCGGAGGGGGTAGTGCTCCTGGGGGGTAGGGGTAGCCGGGATTCCCAAAATTCATGACTCCAGGAGGGGAGAAGTAAGTCGGTGCGAGCAGCTGCTGTGGTGGGGGCTGGCCTGGGGGCATGGAGACTGGCGGAGGGTACAGCCCAGGGTTTGCCATGGGGGCTGGCGTCTGGTGGGGATGTAAACCTGGGAAGAGACAAAAATAAACTGAAGATGACGTCGCGTGTAAAGCCAGCGTGTCCCGTGGAGGGCCGGGGCGGCTACAATGCCAGCAGGTCAGCACGGCTGCACCTTCCCTGCTGCAGCAGGAAGGAGAAGCACTTTGCTCAAAGGCCTTTCCTGCAGCCACAAGACCTCAGCTCCTGTGCTGGGGAGGGAAAAAGGGAAGCGCTTCTCAGCACAGCAGAGCTCAGCCCCCCTCCCTGATGCCAAGGTCCTGATTCTCTGGAACCGGACACAGCGCCGGTCAGCACACCCACTTCAGGAAACAGTTTTTGTGGGCAAGACAGAGAAGATGTCAATTCAACAGCTCTCATTTCTGCTTTTCTGATCTACAAGCAGCAGGGACTGAAGAAGCAGCCCAGCACAACCGGCAGAGCCAAACGCCCCACTGAAGGGGAAGTGACTCAGCCAGGAGGGTCTGCACAGAACCTACAGCTAAAGGCTGCCAAAACATTCAGATCACCTCAGTCCTGCACTGGCTGCAAGGGCCAGAAATGCCTTTTTTTTTTTTTTTTTTTCCCTTAAAATTTATATTGATTCAGTGCCACTGGATGAGGGAAGCAGGTCTCTTCCATGTTGTAGAAATAGGGAAAATGGATTCCCGCAGTGACAGAGGCCATGTGAAACTAGAGTAATCTGCTCCCTGGCACAGGCTGAGCTGCCCCAGGGCACAACCACAACATCGGTATCAGCTGCCCCGTGCCCCACTGAGGAGCTGGTTCCTCACCTGGATGAGGGAGGTGCATTTCTGGCTGTACAATCATCCCTTGGGGCGGCAGCGGGGCTGGGTTCTCACTGTGGGTGTAGATTGGTCCCTGGAATTGTACTGCAACACACAATGGTTGGTAAGGAGAAGCTCCACCGAATTTTATTCTACTGCAGCAAATCACACGCACACCCCAGCCAGCTACGGTTACAAGACTTGAACGCAGCGCTGCAAGCTCCATTCCCATCGGCACACGCTGTCTACCAAGCTCACAGATGCTACATACTCCCAACAGAAAAGCCTCCTACTCCCTTTACAAAGCAGGAGAATACTCAGGGAATTCTTCTCCAACACTTTAAATGCTGGAGTAAATTCCTAATCCATCCTGTCTTGCTCTGCAATTCTCCCCGCTCTTAAACATCAAAGACAATGTTCTGATTTCAAGTTAATTTTAAATCCTAGTTCTCATGAAGAGAAGCAGTGTCCTACAGAGCCCTTACACAGGGAGGGGAGGTAGTAACACCGATTTTCTTTCAGTGGGTTTAAATACCAACCAGGGAGGCTCAGAGCAGCCTTTTAGTTACCATACGAGACAACACTGTGAGGCTATTTACAAAGGAAAGGGAAGACAAAGCCCCCAATCTGCCCGACCCCAACAGGAGCGGAGGGACTCCTGCTCCAGCTGCTCAGGTCTGAGCACACATGGAGCCTCAAGAGCAGGAGGGAAACACTCACGTGGGTCATAGTAGTGCCCTTCCATGATGCTGATGTGCATGGGGGGGGCAGGCTCCGGCACCGGCGGCCTCTGCCGCTGCGACGAGTAGCGTTTCACTCGGCCCCCCTGCACCGCCTGAAAGAGTCCAAAGGCGAGGGTCAGCACAAGGGGCAGGAGCCCTCCCTCCAGTGAGGGAGCACTGACCCACTCCCCCACCAGCCCCTGCAAACCTCTGTCTGGGTCACACAGCAAAAACTACGAACACCCACAAAAGGGAAAGGCTGAGGTGTCACAGGCAGCCTCTAATTACTACAACCCAGAAACAAGTAAATGCTTGGCTTCCGCGCTTCTAAAAGCAAGAGTCACACTCCACACAACATGCTTTACCATTTCCTCCATTCTGTTAAACTGAGGTGGTGGCCCAGTTCCCACGTGCATATGGTTAGGAATACCTGAGGAAGAAACAAACTGGTTATTATGGTTCGCATTTGTTCCCAGTTAAGAGCCACCTCACCCGCTGAGGGTGCTGCCAGGAGATGCCTGTCGCTGGCCGTATGACAGCCTGGGGACGTTCTTGTACTGCAAACAGGCACAGCTCTTGCTTTCATGGCAAGAAACCTCCCAACAACTTCATTTCTTAGCTTACAATTTTAAATATTTCGGTGCAAATTAGAGGCTGTCATGCCACTGTATAATCATCCATGCTGCACAACACCTTTTAAATCCTGCTTAAAAAAAAAAAAAAAAAAAGTCCTCAGCTTGAAATCCAGGTCCTGATCTAAGCTCTGTTCCTGCTGAGACAAGGACCTCTTCAGAGTAGAAACAAGGATCCATATGGGACTGAGTAAGCTGCAATTTAAACCCTCTACAGGGTGTAACCACTTTTATCATGGGCTCCTTTTAATTCAAACAACAAAGTTAGGGCACACATTCAAAACCACAGTGCCAAACTGATCACAGGCGATTCCAGGGGACCTGAAGTGGACAAAACAAACACTGAAAGTGCCCACGGATCTCTGATATTGCAAATATACGCACAGGCATACCTGCTGTACATACAGAATGACCTGATGGCTGGCTCACCTAGCCAAATGCCTCCCAGAATTAACTCGTACCTTCTCTGCTAGGAAGAAAAAAAAGGGACAGTAGAGTAATATGTCCTTCTTACAGACAGAAAATGGTCTCTGCCATCTGCACTCTAGACCTGTCTCACAGTAAATTTCTTAAGATGCTTTTTTTTTAAGCATTAAAAAAGAGTACACAGTCTCAGCTGCAAATCACAGCACTTTTGAACTCTCATTCTACTGGCATGTTTAAAGCCTGTCTACTCGCATCCACAGTTGAGACCAAGGGTCTGTTCACACAAAGACTTTCCCAGTCACATCAGTACAAGACAACTTATGGTTTCATGACCTAAACCTCAAGAGATCCTTATGAAAGCAGCAAGTTGCTTTCTTCTCCTTGCTCCAGTTTTATTTCCCTCAGGAGGAACTCTAACGCTCCCCACAAAAGACTCTAATTTTGCAAAAAGATAATTATACCCGAATGACCTCTTGCATGGATGCTCAACTAGAACTCAGTCCTTCGCTCGCACGGGGGTGACTCTGCCACATATCGCTCCCTCAGCCCGCCTGCCTGCCGCTGCGAACAGAGCAGCTTCCTCCTACCGGGCACAAACGAGTTTGCCAACCCCTGTCAGGCCTTAGCTAGTGGCAACCGAACCGCAATGCTAGGAAATAAGCTGATAAACAGAGGAAAGTTCCCTCCTAGCAGGACATTACAGGAGCCCGATGATTCATTACCCTTACCTGCCAACTGAGCACAACGCTCCTTATCTCCCAAACTCCTGCTGCAGCAGCCGGTCTGTGATTCACACCGCACAAAGTCCCTGTTGCCTGTTCCACACACAGGCTTTCAGCTTCACTGAAGCTTCCCCATCCTCAACATAAAATAGGGCAGAGAAAGGGAAAGGATCTACTCTTATGTCTTTCCCAGCCCTAATTCAATTAACCTACAGCAGAATGTTTAATTTCCCCTTTATTCTCTTCTGGTTTGTCCTCTCTAACTACCTCCACTGCACTTTCTCAGCAGCATGCATTACCACCACGTACCTACCCTGAGACTGGACTAAGGCAGTGAGAGTTCAGCTCTGACCGACTACACGAATGCGGAATTACATTTGGCTGGGACTGCAGTGGAAAACCAACAGGCTGCACCCACTTACCCCTCAGCTCCCGGGGCTGTATGAACTGCGACTGCCCTGGAGTCCAGTTCTGCTCAGTGAGATTCATCTGGGTCATCTCTTGCTCAAGTCCACCCAAGTTGGATTCTACCGGCGACTCCCAGTTACTGTTCTTGGCTGGTGGGGGGGACGTCTCAGCTTGCACGGGTTTTGGAGGCACAGGAGTCAGCCCTTCTGAAGCGGGCACTTCATCTGCCAGCTTCCCCGCATCGCCAGCTTTGATTCTGGTCCTTCTTGCCCGGGAATAAGACTTCTTTTCAATTGGTCTGTCTGGTGGTGGCTGTGCAGCATCAGCAGCCGTGGCTTGATTTTCCAAAGCAACCTCCTCCTTCACAGGGCTGCTGTGGACATGGGCCGCTTCCATCTCCGGCGACTTGTCTCTTGGTGGAGTTTGCTCTGCACGCTTCGCTCGATAGTTGCTGTCCTGTTTTGCTTGCTCACCATTTCGAGACAGATGCTGGACGCTTGCTTCTGAAGCTCGGTAGCTTGGACGGGTCTCTTTGTAGCCCCCCATCCTTGGGTAGTTCCTGGGTGGGGGCATCCTCCCTGTACCTGCAGAGCTCCTGCTGGTGAAGGTTCGCGGGGGAGCTGAAGTGCTGTCTGCACCTTGGTGCCTTGGGGGCTTATTTGGCCTCTCGTTGGACCAGTTTGGGTCTCGCTGAGGAGGACTCCCAAATCTGAGGGAGAAAAATCGTACAAAGGACTGGGAATAAACCGATTGGTGACAGGTGCTGCTGTGCCAAGGAACCCCTCTGCGGGATGCCGCATCCATAACTCCTAGGAACAAGGTCCCACCCGGGGCTGAAGCCAACAACAGGGCTTTCCCCCTTTGGGGCTTCAGACCTGTTGCTTGAAGCGCCTGGCACAAGGGCCGAGGTCTCCCTCTGGGACGAGCCAGCCTCTAGTTTGACTTCGCTACTCACCTTGGTTTGCGCATCCTCCTCGGCTTGATGTCATCGGGGTTGTGAGCTGACCTGATGTCATAGCCATAAAGCGCGATCAGTTCCTGCCTGGTCTTGGGGGCCTGCTCGTCCTCCCGGAATTTGTCATGCTCCCAGCGGCCCTCATCCTTCCATAGCTTCCGCTGACGACCCTTCGGCCTGGAACAGTTACACAGGGAGAACCAAGAAGTTGTTGCAAAGCCAAGGAGATGTGGCAGCTTCAACCAGCCCCACACACAAAGCTCGAGCATTTCTAGGGCAGGGCATGCACAGCAGACAGCGTCTCTTCTTCCTCCCACTCTTCCTGCCCAACAGCTGCTGCTCTACCCACTGCTATTTCTGAAAAGCAGCAAGAAGGGTCATTGCTCCTTGGCAAGAGGCTTTCCTTGTGGTTTCTTCTGCACCACACTCAGTCTCTCCTTCAAAACAAAGCTAAAATGTCCTGGCAGGACACTGCAAGCAGGCAACCGAAGCGCAGACCTTCCCAGCACTTCATGCCAAAGCAAGGAGCTGTGCTGCCAAATGCTGGCCTGGGAGTTGGCCTCACCCTCCCAGAGAGAGGCAGACACGTGGGGGATGCTCACATACCTGACCTCTTCCTCCTGCGTCTGCCCTCGCAGGTCGTGCTCAAAGAAGAGCCCTTTGCGCGGGATGTAAGCTGGGTTCTTCCGATCCTCATCATCATCCAGGTGCTTGGGAACTTTTTTTCCAGCTTTATTCTCAACAGGTTCAGTGCTCTCCTGTCAAAATCAGACAGCTCTTACCACTGCAGCAGTCCCTCTGCTGCATGGAGAAGCCCCCCATGGCCCAGAGAACACGTTTAACACCTACCTGCCCATCCCCGCTTTGCCTCTCACCAGTTACAGCACCTTTGGAGTCAGGTTTCTCATCCCCTTTCTCTGCTTTTGCAGCTGACTCACAGGAATCATTACTATCCTGCTTCAGTTCCACTTTGGCACTTTCTTCCTCACTGTAATCCTCTTCCTCTGCCTGAAAGAGCCCCAGTTACTCAAACACACACCTTCAGCGGCAGGTCCCCCAGGAATTTCCCCACACAAGTCCCCAGATCTGGAGTTAGATCCCTGTTGCAGTTGTTACGAGACCTGACTCTTTCAAAGCAGAGGATTAGCTCTTGAGGTCCTTCCTAACCCTGTATTTTTATGGAACAAGCAAAGACTAAACTAAACCCAACACCTCTCTCCACCAACTCCCACCAGCAACATCAGATCCAACAGTCAGGATTTCCAGAACAGAGCCAGGACCAGCTCCGCCACAAAGCCACAGCCTCTCACCGCTCTGAAAGCAAAGGGCTTGTGCAAGCCGGGGACACCAGTGAACAAGGGCCCTCAGACGGTCCCTTCCTTCCCACAGCGAGGGCCTGGATCCAACCAGGGCCGTGTTTCCAAATTCCCTGGAGTTACTCAGCTGACTCACTCGGAGCACTCTGCTCGCAGGAGCGTGACCTCGTTTCACCCTCCAGGAGCCTGCAAGCCTTGCTTAGGCTGGAATTGACACTAAAAATAGCTCTGCGTGATTAACAAAAAGACTGCTCTATTTTTCTCTTTCAACACAGCGTATTTGCACATCAACTGCTCCTTTTGTTTACGTTGGGGAAACCCAGACGTGGCATTATTTTTAGGCACAGGAACAGAGTCATCCTGGCATGTCAGTGATGCAATACCCCCGCTGCTCCAACAGCCCAGCGTGCACCAGCGCTGCTCTGCTTCTACGCACGCGGAGCCTCCAGGGAGCCTCTGCGCAGGTTTCCAGGCTTGAAGAGCTGCTGCACAGCGAACACGGGGAGCTGCCCCTTACCCTCCGCAGCTACCTCTACAGCCCGCCACGCTCCTTCCTCACTAATGGCAGAGGTTAATTCACAAATTAACAGCCCCTACGAGCTTCGATATCAACATCTGCCCTGCTGTTTCATGTTTTCTCCAACTCTTGCCCCCCTCAAGATCCCCAAAACAGCTGTCTCAAGAGAAGCATTTTCACTAGAAAACTGTCAGTGTCATCACTAGAAACCAGAACTCCTCTAAACTTCCTGGAGATTTTAAACTTACACTTCTGAACCAAAAATCCAGGGAAACCTACGGCCACAGGCTGCTGCCCAGGCTGGGGCAGGGGTTCTTGGTGCACGCGAGGCAGGATTTTCTCAGCACACACCCAGCGCAGAGCTGCCAGCACTCACAGGGTGCATCACCCCTCCAGCTGCAGAAGACAGCGATGCTGCCTGGGACGCTTCCAACCCAGCACTTAGTTTTTTTTAATTTCAGCTAATTAGAATGCAACTAGCATCCTGCGCTTCCCTCCACACCCTTCTTGGCCATCATAAATTCTGCTCCCAGTATCCAACATCTGAGAAGCCGGGCATTTTTTCCCCCCATACACACTGGCCCTACATCTACCCCCCCAGCAGCACAGGTGGCTTCTCCCCAGTGCTGGGCCCAGCGCCATGGACTGTAAGTGAGGGAACTGCCCAGCGAGGGGCTTGGACTGGGAGAGACCGTTTTCCTCTGCAGAGGGGATGGCTACGCTGCAGCGTGGCTCACACCGAGTCTCCGGTGCAAAGCACACGAGCTGGTACCTTGAGACAAAGGCAATCACTGCTGACGGGGTCAGTGGAAGAGAACGAAGGACACAAACTGGGTTTTGTGCTAAAATTACGTGAGATGCAGCCACTCGGCAGAACCCTTTAAACACCAGGACAGAGACTCCTCTTACCTCTGAGTCTTCTGCGCTTTCGTAATCTGAGAGTACAGCTGCGGGGGAGAAAAAGGAGTTTGGTGTCAGGGCAGAAGCAGGAACGCAGCTTCTCTCCAAGCGTAACACGCCACGCTGTGGGCGACCACTGGCAAACACGCACTGAACAGCCCCTCCAAGGGGAAGTCAGAGGCCAGCACCAAAGCATCCCCAATTAACGCCACTGCCAGCTCACGCAGGAGGAACCAAGGGCAAGTTTGGGGCTCGCTGTCCCTGCACCCCACGTTTGTCTACTATTACGAGTTAATATTTGGGATGACAACAACCACAGGGCTATAGGGAAAGGCGTTTTGTCTGGTTTTTACTTTTTGCACACAAACAGCACTTGCAACACCAGAGAGTCGTTACTCACCATCTCCTTCAATGCCATCCTCACTTTCCTGCGGAGAGAGGGAGAGAAAAGTGTGTTAGCGGAGGGGAAGGTCAGCAGCCGGGTCCCTGCGGCATCCTACAATCCCAGGCACAATTATGACAAGGTTTGGCCTCCATCCTATCGCCTCTGCCCTTGGAAGTTCAGCTTCAGTGACGCAGAAAGAAGAAACAAATTCAGGGCTCCCACTACCTTTCTCTAAGGTCCTTCTAGAGCGAGCTACGCTGGGGGAACGCAGCTCAGGAAAAAAAGCACAAACTGCGTTAACTGCTGGGGATCTTTGGAGGGAAAAGAGCAACATGGACAGAGAAGGCAGACTCCCCTCCCTCAATAACAGGGAGCCAGACAGCTAACTCAGGAAAGGACAAGAGGATTACTTAAAGCAGGAGCCCAGGAATAACGAGCAGATGCCAAGCGGGACCAAACTCAGGCAGACATCTGCTAGAGGCTCCGGCGACAGAAACTTAACCCTGCGCCTGAGAGAAGATGCCGGACGAAGCGGAACAGCTCAGACTGGGAAAAGCTTCTAGTAAAAGAACAGACTGATCGAGCTCTGCAGTAAAAACAACCTCAGATCAAAAATAAAACCAGACAACGCATTAACGAGATAAGCCCAAACACCAAAACAACCGAGCAGAAATACACCGCGATCCAGGAGGAACTTGAAATAACCAGCACTGTAAACCCATGACAGGACAAAAATCGCACCCTGCCATAAACGGCCAGAGGAGAATCACCCTGCCGTGGCGGGGGCGAGCAGCACCACGACCCCCCCTGCACATAAAAGGTTTTTAACGCCCCA
>JAVJGG010000082.1:44855278-44876446 GCA_035590195.1 Aviceda cuculoides | reverse complement strand
GCCCCATGGGGGTAGCAGGCCCCCGTCCGCGGCCTCCCCTTCCCCTCAGGAGTCACTAGGCCTCGCTCACCTGCTGTCCCCCAGCCTTTCCCCCGCGGGGGTGTTTGTCAGAACCCCCCCCCCCCCCCCCTCGAAAAAAAAAAGCCTGTCAGCCTTGCCCTGACATTCTCCTTTCACAGAGCGCGGCCATGAAGGTGGTGAACCTGAAGCAGGCCATCCTGCAGGCCTGGAAGGAACGCTGGAGCGACTATCAGTGGGCCATAAATATGAAGCGGTTCTTCCCCCGTGGAGCCACCTGGGACATCCTCAACTTGGCAGGTCCGGGGGGGCTTGGGGCTGGAGGAGCCACGGGGGCTGGAGGCGGTTGGGGGGCAGAGCAGGGGCGCAGGAATGGGGTGGATGGGGCTTTTCACTTTGGGGCTACTTGCTCGGGTGCTGCCCAGGGTGGTCCCGTTGCTTGGCCCAGAGATGGCCCCGTGGTTAAGCTGGCCAGCTGCTGGTGGAGGGTTGGCCTGGTGGGATCGCCGCTGGCTGCAGTGAGACGTGCCGAAACACTGCTGGCGCAGAGCACTGGGATCGCTCCGCTCCGTCCCCGCACCGCTCACCACCTGGCTGCACACAGGTTCCCGCTAGCTGCCTCAGTTTCCCTCACTGAGAGGAAATAACAACCCCGTCTGCCTCATCAATGTGTCTAGCCAAGGGAGTGAGAAGCACTGCAAAGGAGCCAGGTGCTGCTCCGAAGGCTGCTTCCCACCCCCAGTTATTAGGATTTCTTTTCCTGTCCCTGTTCAAGGGCATTTGACACAAATCCTGCCAAACGCTGGTACCTGCTGAGCTCCATGGTTTAAAGATTTGCCAGGCTTTTATGCCAATTATAGAAACTTGTTGCTAGGTTTTTTTTTTTTCCTGTGCAGCAAGCGTGTGTTTGCAAGCCCTGGATAAATAAACAGAGTGCTGCTTGAGAATTGCTGCACTGGGGGATTTAAAGGGGAATAGCTCTGGCACAGGCTCCTCACCCCACTGAGGGAGGGTCTTTGCCTAGTGGGTCTTTTTTTCCTCTCTCCATCCTACCACTGATTTTTCTAGCAGCATCTGGCCCGTGATGGTGGGTTTTGTCAAACCACGTCCTCACAGCTGAGCTCCTCAGGCCGGGTTTGTCCCCCTCCCACTGCAGCCCATGGTGGGGTCAGCACATGGGCTTGCCCAGCCCCATGGTGGTGTGGGGCTGGGGGAGCCGAGCTGGAGCTGTGGGGCCTGGCTGTGGCAGTGGGGTGACAGATTTGCTCGGCAGAGCTGGCACAGCCGGGGAAGAGGGGGCTGCGAGTGCAGCGCTGGGGAATGTGGGGGGTGGTTGGCTTGAGGGCTGGCCCTGCCGCTGGCCAGCTGGTCCCCGGGGCTCCCCAGTGCCTGTTCCTGGCCCGGTGGGACCGGCTTCTGCTCTGCTCACTGGGGCAGCGAGGCCCATGGGGTGTTTGGCGTGGGCCCATCTGCGTAACCCCCGAAAGTGGGGTGCCTGTGATTTCTGTAGAAACAGGATTCTCTGGGCCAATTCTTAGCCAGGGAAAGGCTTGGTAGCCCAGGCTTCATTGGAGGGCAGCCCCTCTGCAAGGAGGGGAAGGGAACCGGGTTCCTTTCTCCCCGCTGCAAAAGGGAACTTAAAAAGGAGGATGCTGATACCGACACTGTCCTGGGCAGCACCGAGTGTTGTGGACACACAGGGAGACTGTTCCTGAGGCCCCGACGGCTGTAACAACCATTGGCTTCCTCACCACAGCCCTAGAGCTGTCCTTTCCCAAGCTCGTGCCTTTTGGATTTAAACTACAAAGGAGGAAAAGCTGGCATGAGCTGCCAGGATCACGGCGGTACCCAGCAAATCTATGCTGACACGTCTGCAGTGGGTAACAGCATGTGGCTGGCTCGTGTTGACACTCCCTGATTAGATGGGGAGGGGAAGGCTGCCATTAGCCTTCTGTCCTCGAGCTGAGATGCTTTTGGCCAAGGTCTCAGCCTTTGAGCAAGACCCAGGGAGTCTCCTGCTCCCGCGGTCGGGATCCGGCGACGGCTGTTGCTCCTCCTCGTCTTTGGGGCGACGACTTCCTAAACGGCTGCTGCCCCCTCTTGCATCTGGGTGCTTTGACCTACTTACAGCCCGTGCTGCAGCCCATGGCCTGCTTTCGGGAGGTGGTTCCTGCGCTCTGCCATAGTTCAAATGGTCAATTAAAGGCTTGACTGAGCAGATAGGACGGGCAGAGCCCCTCCAGCATCCACGGGCCAGTGCTGGCAGGCAGCCGGCGGCAGGGAGGGCCAGACATGCAGGGCTGGTCCCAGCTGAGAGGGACTGTCTGCCTGGAGTTCAGCCCCAGGTGCCAGAGCAAAAGTCATTCGGCAGAGGATGCGAGAGCCTCCTGGGCAGGACGTGGGAAGAAGGGGAACGTGTTTGGAGAGCAGCAGGCGCTGTTTCAGGGCCAGGGTGCCCGGGGAGAGCTGAGTTAGCAGGAGGCTGCTTGCACTGCCTGAATTATTTACTGGCTTTTGCCATTGGGGATTAGAAAGTTGTGGGATTCAGTTAATTTCAGGGAAGAGCAGTGTAGAGTCACTGTGGTTAGCGCAATTTGTCCTTGCCACCTTTCCTGTGGGATGAGGGCAGAACATGCGTGTGTCTGTGTGTCCCCACACTGTGTACTTGCTGAACCGGGACCTCCTGGCCCCTCTCCTTTGCTTGCAGAGGCTCTTCTGGAGCAGGCGATGATTGGGCCATCACCGAACCCACTTATCTTGTCCTACCTGAAATACGCTATCAGCTCCCAGGTAATGACACTCCCCGCCTGCTGCCTCCCGCTGCAGACGCTCCTGGGTGTTGCCTCGCAGCCCCAGTTAGCAGGTGGGCAAAGAAAGCAGGGTGTGGAGTCGGTGGCGGGCAGACGCCCCAAATCTCCCATCTGTGCCTCCCCTGGGCTTGGGCGGGCAGCGGAGGGCTCAGCGCGTGCCCGAGGCAGGGATGTTTCTGTAAATAGCCTCTGCCCATCGCCTGACTGCATGTGGGGTGGAAATCCTTGCCCTCCGAGAGCCTCTGCACTTGCTGTAAGCTCTGTGCTTTCTTAGCCCGGCATTTAATATTGCCTAAAGTTTGTGTGAAACAAATCAGCGATCACCTAAAAATGTCTGTTTGGATTTGTGCCGGGTCAGCGCCCCAGCCCCGTCCGTGGTGACAGGCAGCGAGGCTGTGCCCTGACCTTGCTGTTCCTCAGCAACGAGCACCGTGCTGGTAAATGTCACCCGCTAACATGCCGCTGCACCGGGTTTGTTTTGCTTTTGTGTTTTGTTCGTAGATGGTGTCTTATTCCACGGTCCTGACGGCCATCAGCAAGGTACGGCTCTGACAGGTGCTGTCTGAGGTTTTTCTCTTTAGCTATGAGCCACGTATCCATTTCCCTCCCCACAACTCCCACCAAATATAGGTCAAGTGGAAAACGACATCCTCTGCTGAGTCAGCAGCGGTCAGGCAGTGCAGATTAGCGCCTGAGTCCTTCTGTGTCCCGCTGGGGACAGGCTGCCGCTGCACCTGGCAGGTCCCGCTCTGGTTTTGGGGACGGCTGCGGGTGTGAAAGCCTCGTCCCTCCGTCGTGTGGGGCCTGGCAGGCTCCTGCCCCGCAGCGCCCTGCATGTAAACCACGCCCCGGCTGCCAGAAACCACATCCCTCTGCGGCCGGCGGCGCTGGCAGCACCGTGGGGATCCAGAGCTGGCGATGGAAAAGCAGCGCCGTTCACGAGGGAGGACTGCCAGCACCCGAGTCAACGCGGCTGCGGCTGCCCGCCCTGCTGGCTTCCCATGGGTGCTCGGCATCCCCTTCACTGCTTTGTGGGGAGCAGTAGCCCCCTGCAGACTGCGTCAGGCCCCCCACCCTCCCCAGGCACTAGCCTTGTCAGGGCGACCTCTGATCTGAAGGAAGAGTAATATAAGAGAGAAAAATTTCTCTCCTCCCACCTCCTTGTAACTGGGGGACGGGCAGAGAAAGATGCTGGTAGCCACGCGATGCTGGCGTTGTTTTGAGGTGCCGCAGGCTGAGCTCGGAGCTGTGCCGTAAATGTGCTGCAAAGCCCCAACAAGGGTGAGGACCCCTCCAGCGGGGCTCAGTACCGATGTGGGGTGGTGGGCGCACTCCCAGGGGAGGGTAGAGCCAGTGTATGGCCGGCTGGCAGTGAGCACAGCGGCAGGTCTGCTCCAAACGGCGCAGGCTCGTTGGCGTTCCCCTGGTCCTGCGTCGCTGCCCGTTCCGGCAGGGCGGGCAGAGAGCTGACCTTGACAGCCGAGGCTTCCTCCTTCAGATCAGCGTGGGCTGAGAGCAGACCTGCAGGCTAGCTCCGGCCCGGCGGGGCGGCCCCATCTGCTCTGCATGGAGGCGGGGGGCCGCGCTTCTGCTGCCCACCGCCCTCCCGGCCCCGCGGCCAGCCAGGCTGTTGGCGTGCGCTGCCAGTCCCGCCGAGCCGGGGGTGGGCACGCGGGCTGGCACCGAGCCACCGCCGCGTCAAAGCAGCCGGCGGGGAGCGGAGCTCAGGCCCCCACCGTCATCTCGGGGAGGCTGCCGAGAAAACCCAGCCTCGTCCCCGCTGCCGTGGCCCCGTTGCCTCCCGCAACCCCAGAAGGGCACGACCCAGCCGTTGGACAGCCCTGACCTAGTTCTCATTTGAGTGGCTGCTGGGCAGCTGCCAGGGCGAGCATCCTGTGGCCAGCAGCGCCCGGCCCAGCTCCTGAAGGAAGGGGTTGAGTTTGTTTTCAGAGCTGCTGGAGCGTGGCAGCCCCCGTCTGAAATCCCTCCTTCTCCCTCTGCTCTAGTTTGATGACTTCTCCCGGGACCTGTGTGTCCAGTCGCTCTTGGAGATCATGGACATGTTCTGTGACCGCCTCAGGTATGGTGTGGCCCTTCCAGCCCCGCCACCTTGGCCCCAGGCTGTACCGTGGGCAGTAATGGGAGCCGGTAGGGCCTGGCTGAGCCTGGGGTACTCACCCTGGCAGAGAGAGCCAGGTTCCCCCTCCAGCTCTGTGTCTGTTCCCGAATTGCTGTCCCCCTCCAGCTGCCCTGGGCTGGGCTGCCATGTGAGTCCCAGCATGGGGAGAGCAGAGGGAGTCCAAAACCCCACCACCTTTGTGGGAAGCTGCAAGAAACCCACCTCTTCCGGGATAAATGTCTCCACCATGATATTCCTGCCCAGCTCAGGTAGATAGGGGTGGGCGTAAGCCCTGTGGCCTGAGGGCATCTGTCCCCTCAGAGCGTTTCCTTTCTCTGGCGTGGCCTCTGCAGCTTCCCAGGACCCTGTCTACGTGTCCCTGTCTGCCAGTGCTCACAGTCCTGCCTGTGCTGCCCTAGGCGCTCCAGGCAGCTGCCTTGTTTTGCTTCGTGCTCTTCCGCTGGTGTTGCAGGACCCAGGGGAGTCCAGACAATTCAGGCCACAAAAACTTTTTTAGAAAGCTCAGAAATCTTCCTGTTAACCCCTGACAGCCTTTTCTGGGAGGCCAGAGCAGAAAGCATGCGGCGGGTGGCAGCGGGAGGAGGAGGAAGGCTGAAGGTAGCAGCTCTTCAATTACATGAAATGTAGCAGCAGCATTGAATATGCATCAGTCACAGATGTTGACAAGGAGCTGTTGCTGGCCAACTGCAGAGCCGGCCACTTAATCCAGTCCCTGCCTAATCTGATCCTCTGCTTAATTTGATCAAAACTTCTGGCCCCAATGATTTGTGCATCAGGAGGGGAAAGCGTTCACCTCTCGCAGCATATTGATCAATGCTGAGCCTCTCTTAGCAAGATAATTTGATTAGAGGCTTGGAAACTTTCCCTGTAGTAGGGTGGCCAGAGAGGAGGCTGCACTGGGGAGACTTTATTTCCCCTGGCACAGCAGGGATGCTCATAGGCTGAGCAGGTTGGGATCTGCGGCAGAGGAGCCAGGAGCCAGCGAGCAGGCTGGGCTGGGAGGACAGGACGTGGGTTTAGATTCCCCAGCCCACCCTGTTTCTGTGCCTCAGTTTCCCTGGGGGCAGTAGGCCAGCCCACGGTGAGCACAGTCCTGTTTCTCTCCCCTTCCCAGCTGCCATGGCAAAGCAGAGGAGTGCATTGGCCTCTGCCGGGCGCTGATGAGTGCCCTCAACTGGCTCCTGCGCTGCGCGGCCTTCTACGCCGAGAAGGTGAAGGAGACGCTGGAGCAGGCGGCAGCTGAGAGCCAGCTGAAGATGTGTCTGGAGCGGCTGGAGAAGATGCTCGGCAGCACCAAGAACCGCGCCCTGATCCACATCGCCAAGCTGGAGGAGACGTGTATGTTGCTGCCCCTGCCCTGCCCTGTGGCACGCTCTGCCGGTGGCCGCTGCCAGGGCTTCCTCCTAGTCACTGCTGGCCCTGGGGAGATGTCATTGCCACCTCTCCCTTCCCCCTGCCTGGCTCCTGCCGCATTGTCCCTGCGGCTCCAAGCCCATCCGTCTTCCAGCCCTGTTGCTGTAACCGTCTCCTCCCTGGCTCCGTGCCACCCTCTGCCCCCTCCCCTCCATGCTGCCCTTGGAAGAAGAGCAGAATTAATGTGAAGGCTGCGTGAGCTGTTCCTGGGCGTGTGGCGGGCCCTGTGCTCCACCAGTGTGCCTGGCACAGCCCTGCACCTTCGGTTGGTGCCTGCATCTGGCCAAGAGGCTGTGCCAGGCCGAGCCCGAAGCAGGAGCTGCTGGGTGGCACGCAGGCTCTCGGCTTGGGCTCGCAGAGGTGCACCAACTTCGGCTCACCAAGGGGCCTGGCGGGGAGCCCCAGCCTTGGCAGGCTCTCTGTGCTGCCGTGGGCCTTGGAGCCAGCCAAGCTTCTCAGCATGTCACTGTCCTCACTGCTGAACGCCTGCCCTCCCTCCCCAGCCTCCTGGAGCACTGTGGAGCAGTCCCTCATCAAGCTGGGAGAGAACCTGAACAGCCTCAGCAACTCCCCGCTGCGAAGCCAGGCTGACGACTGTGTCTCCCTCATCAAGAGGTAGCTTTGTGTTGCTGTCTCCACGGGCTCAGGGTGAAATGGATCTAAGCGCTGCCCTTGCTCCCTCCACGCTTGCTCCCTGCTTTCCTCTCCCTTCCCAGCATGGACCCCTGCACAAGCAGTGGGCTGGGGCTGGTGAGAGGCCCTGGGGTAGGAGAGGGGACAGGGCTACTGGTGACTTGCTGTGAAGGAGTCTTACCCAGAGGTTGCTCCTCTGGTGACCCTGGGGACCCTTGCCATCTCTCAGCTGCTCTGGCCACACCAGAGCTGTCATCCCTGCTCCGGATTCCCCCAGAGCTGCTCGCAGGGCCCAGGCTGTGGCACGGGGGTTTGGCTGTGCCCAAGGGCTCCTCTGCAGGGCACAGGAGCTACAGGCTGTCATGCCCCAGAGAGATGCAGAACAGCAAAGGTGAAGGGCTTGGCCAGGAAAGGTGGATGGGACAGGAGGAGCAAGGATATGTCCCTGCAAGGCTCCAGTGACCCTGTGCTGTTGTCTTCCACCCAGTATCCCCACCATGCTCTCGGTCCACTCCGAGCAGCTGAACAAGACTGGCTTCCCCACTGTGCATGCTGTGGTGCTGCTGGAGGGCACCATGAACCTCACGGGAGAGACCCAGCCGCTAGTGGAGCAGCTGATGATGGTGAAGAGGATGCAGGTACAAAAGTGGCATCTTGTTCTCCTGCTCAGGGTGGCCTGGGGCTGTGGGACAAGGGCCTCGCTGCAGCTCTGTGCTGTGTACCTCCCTGTGCTGATCCTGGTCCAAGGGTATGGGCGCAGCTGCAGGGAGCAGCGTGAGCCCATCAACACCTTTGCAGGGGGTTCAGGGTTTGGCTGAGGTTGGGGGAGGTGCTTTATTGCCTTTCCAGCGCTGGAGGGTTTTGTCTGTGTGCCCTGCAGCGCATCCCCTCCCCACTCTTCGTGCTGGAGATCTGGAAGGCCTGTTTTGTGGGCCTCATCGAGTCCCCGGAGGGCACAGAGGAGCTGAAGTGGACAGCCTTCACCTTCCTGAAGGTACGGCCCAGCGCCGCAAGCGCAGTGCTCTGAACCCTGAGCCTGCTGCTGCCTTTTCCCCTGCTGAGTGCTGAACCCTGGCAGAGCAATTAGCTCTCCTCTCCTGCAGCATGCCCCTCGGGGTCCCCCCATGTCCCGTCTGAGCCTGCGGCAGCCCTCCTGCAACCCACTGAGCATCATCTTTGCTGTCCAGGGCCACTTTTCAGCCCAGCCTCACTTTGTTTTGCAGAGTGGCTTTCCTGAGGTGGTGTGGGGGAAATTGTGGCCTTTGAAGGATGCCACAGCAGCCTTGGGGCCTACGCTCCCACAGCTCAGCGGTGGGCAGCCCTGCAGCAGTTTGCTTCACCTCCCTTCTTTGTACCAGACAGAAGGGATCTGCGTCTGATTTCAGGCCTGACACATGCTCTAGCCTGTGCTGGGCTTCTCTGCAGCCTCAGTTCCCTGCCTGGCTGTCGAGAGGTGGCCATGCCCTGTGGCTCCCTGTGATGGTGCAAGGGCCCTGCAGAGGGGAGGAAGGGGCACAAAGCCCCCTGGGTGCACGGCTGCTCCAGAGATGGCTCCTTTCCCTGGTCTGGGAAAGCAGCTGCTTGCA
This sequence comes from Aviceda cuculoides, assembly GCA_035590195.1. NCBI lineage: Eukaryota > Metazoa > Chordata > Aves > Accipitriformes > Accipitridae > Aviceda > Aviceda cuculoides. The sequence continues at coordinate 44,867,846 of JAVJGG010000082.1, read as the reverse complement.
GGCGTGTTTCGCGTGGGCCCCTGCTGCCTGTTGTGGCTGGGAGGTCCTGACTGTGGAATGGGGTCTGCCTCGATCAGTCACATCCACGCCCTGTGTCTTTCAGATCCCCCAGGTCCTGGTTAAACTCAAGAAGTATCCCCAAGGGGACAAGGTGAGTTGGGGACTGTCAGGGTGTGCACAAGTGAGCTGTGTTTGTCACGATGGTGCTGGCGCCTGGCCAGAGCTGCGTGGGGGTCGCTGGGGTAGGAAACGGTCTGTGTCCCAACAACCTTCCTCTAACGGACAAGGCGGCATGGGAGGGGAAGGTGGGCTTGTGTCAGCAGTGCTCCGAGCTGAGTGCTTGGCTTTGTGCATGGCAGGACTTCACTGAAGATGTGAACTGTGCCTTCGAATTCCTGCTGAAGCTGACGCCTCTGCTTGACAAAGCAGATCAGCGATGCAAGTGAGTGCTTGCCGTGTCCGGGGCTGACCTGCAGCATTATGAGCCTGTGGCCAGTCCACGATCAACCTGTCCTCTCTGTGGGGAGCCGTGGTACGGGGTGCTGGGGCAGCTCCTGGCAAGGCTTTTTTAGTTCCTGATCCAATTCCTTCTTCCTGGGGACCTGATGCTGCCAAATGAGCAAGGCAGTGAGTGTCTGACAGCTGATTCATGTGTTGGTGATGCTGTGTGATATCTCGAGCTGCTTTTGGCCCCGCAGCATCCTCAGAGGGGTGGGAGTAGGGCCAAGAGGGCAACCCAGGAGTCCCCCTGCCCTGTGGCTCTGCCTGGGGCAGCAGGAATGCTGTCCCTCAGGCTAGCGCTCTCCTCTCTCTTCCAGCTGCGACTGCACGAGTCTGCTCCTGCAGGAGTGTAGCAAGCAAGGGCTGCTTTCCGAGGCCAACATGACCAACCTGGTTGCCAAACGGTACAGGCCCCTCAAAAGTCTGGATAACCAAGTGGGGTTGGAGCACCTTTTCTTGCTGTCCTTTTTGAGGGGGGAGAATAAAGGACCAGCCATGATGCCGCTGGCTGTCCTGCAGCTGGGACACCGTGGCCTGGAGGGATGAGGCTCTGCTTTCAGTGACAGACTGAGTACAGTCAAAGTCCTCTCAGAGTGGCAGCTGGTGGTGGCCTGAGGTGGTGGCCTTCCCTTGGGGGTGCTGATGGTGGAGGTGGGTGGGAAGTGGCTGAGCATGGGGAGGAGTGAGGCAGGGTGACGAATTCCTGCTCACTGGCCCTTCTTTGTGGATCACCCAGGACGGCGGACAGAGAACACGCTCCACGCTTGAAATCAGCAGAGAATGCCAACATCCAGCCAAACCCGGGGCTCATCCTGAGGGCCGAGCCGACTGTCACCAACATCCTGAAGGTGAGTCCCCTCCTGCATCCGTGCTGGGCAGGCTGGTCTCAGCCCCAGAGCCTGTTTCCAGCAGCACCGGTCTCACCAGGCACCCAGGATGGTTGGGAGGTGCCTGATCTCCCCCTGCATTGGTGTGGAGGAATGGAGGAATCACTCCCAGCCTTGCTGCTCTGCCGTGGAGACCAGGACCTCCCCTCCTCCTTCCCAGGAAAGCCGGAGGAGCCGTCAGACAGCACACTGTTGTCAGTGCCAGCAGCCTGCGCGCAGCCAGCTCTGCCTGTCCTGCTCCCGGCCGCTTCCCTGCGTGCATCTCCTCTGGTCCCTGGGGACTCCCCCGTGTCCCCCCCCCGTCCCCAGGCCCCTGTCCCTGCGTCACTCTGGTTGCTTCGCTGCTGCTGAGTGCGAGAGGATGTTTTCCTGCTGGTCGTGCTGCCCCAGTCTGCTGCAGCTCTCCCCTGCACCATGCCCGGCGGTGCCCGGGGCACAGAGGGCTCCATCCCCACCCCGCCGAGCCCTGCGGGTCTCTGCTCATCGAGGCCTCACGGGACAGCTCTGGCAGCCAATCAGTTTTGCTCCCACAGCCGGAGTTTTACTGCTGCTCTGTAGCACGCATTCCCCGTGACTTCTCTTTCCTGTATTTTTTTTTGTAGACCATGGATGCAGATCACTCCAAGTCCCCCGAGGGTTTGCTGGGGGTCTTGGGTCACATGCTGTCTGGGAAGAGCCTGGACTTGCTGCTGGCAGCGGCAGCAGCGACGGGCAAGCTGAAATCCTTTGCTCGGAAGTTCATCAAGTGAGTGTCCACCTGGACGACACTGTCCCTGGTGAACAGTGGGACTGGGGTGAGCGGGCAGCCCCTCAAGCTCTCCCCCAGACAGGGCTGGATGTGCCCCTGGATCCAGCAGAGCCCTGGGGAGGGTTGGGATCTCGGGGAGACTGCACCCTACAGCACCCCATCTCCTTTGCTTCTGCATGAGCGGGGCAGAGAATCAGAGTCGGTTTGGTTTAAGGGTATTAAGAGAACTGGAAGCACTGGCACAGCCTCGGATCCAGGGCGCTTGCTGTGTGTGCACCTTCGGTCCCCAGACGCCTGTGTCCTGGTTAAAGCACATGCACCAGCACGCGTGGGGCTGCGTGATGGGCTTCCTCGAGCAGGGAGGCCCGAGGCAGCTCGAACCACGCCAGCCCGGCGGGGCGCATGGCTCTGCTGTGCTCGCTCTGTTTGGGGGTTCGTGCCGCTGTGGTGTGGAGAGGCCCGTGCTCAGAAATCCCCACGCAGCCGGGCAGAGCCGGCTCTGGTGAGAGGACGCACTCAAATGCTGGGCCGAGTGGGCGTGGGGAAAAGCAGCGTTGCTGGACCTGTTTTGCTGCAGGGGAGCAGAGGCGAAGGGAGGAGGCAGCTTGTCCCTGCTGTGCCAGAGGGTGTCTGCGGAGCCCGGCTCCGCTTCACTCCCTACCCACCCTCCATGTGGGACACAGAGCTGGGTGCTGGGATGGGGTGCGGGGAGGGGTCTGGAGGCAGGGGCAGCCCCCCGCCTGTCTCTGGGGTGGGAAGAGGCCTGTTTCATGTGATGGTAACGCTTCACTGTGGCTCTCTCTGCCCCCTCTAGGCTGAACGAATTCACGAAGCACATCACTGGAGAAGGCTGTAAGTGCGTGCGCATCCGTGTGTGGGGTGGTTCGAGCTGTGCTCCCCCCGCTGCCACGTGCTGGGACGCTGTGGGGCCCGGCTGGATTAAGCTGGGACTGGCTGTGGCGCCAGAGCGAGCCGAGCTGTGCCGGGCCCGGCTGGGGGCTGCTGGCAGGGAGCCCGGCACAGGGGCACGTGGCTGGGTGCCAGCAGGGATCTGGGCTCCCGGGGACCCGGTGCCCTCACGCGTGGCACATGCGTGTCCATCCCAAATGTGGGGTGTTCCCTGCTTGCAGGGGAAGAGCTCCTTCTCCCCGGCCCAGCCCGCAGGGCCCCTCCGGGCTGGCCCTGTCCCGGCTCCCTCCCTGGAAGGGGTGATGTGTCAGCACAGAGCCTGAGATAAGGACTCTGACTGCATTTGTGTGTGATGAAACTTGCTGAGTGCTCTGACCTTCCGTGGTGTGGGGGGAGCCTGGGGATGGGCTGGGGCTGTCAAACAGGAGGCCAAAGCTCTGGGGACTCAAGCAGGGGCAGACGGGATGGAGGGAGCCACTTGGCACATCCCCTGGAGCCCTCGTTCGCACGCAAGCGCTTGGGGGTTAAAAAAGCTGCCTGGAGGAAGCAGGGTCCTGGCCCCCGAGCTCACAGGGCTCCTGCCTCCCTCCTCGTGCCAAGGCTGGAGATCCGCAAGGTCTTTGTTTCTGCTCCCTCAGCCAAATCAGCCCCGGTTCGGGCCCTGCTCTTCGACATCTCTTTCCTCATGCTGTGCCATGTGGCCCAGACCTACGGCTCGGAGGTAAGGGTCCTCTGAGGGGCTGGGGCTCTGACCCTGTGAGCGCAGCCAGCGCGCTGCAGCCTGCCAGCCTCCTCTAGCGGCCAGCCTGCCACCGCCACCGTCCCCACGGTCCCCACAGCCGCCCCGCTGCGTGGGGTAAAGCCTTTCAGCTGGTGCAGGGAGAAATCTGTCCCTGCAGAGTGTGTCGGTGCCAGGCGATGGAGCAGGGGTGGCTGCAGCCTTCCTGAGGGCTTTGGTTGTGCTGCCTTTACGGTACTGTGGTATCGGTGGGAACGCTGCCTCCGCACCTTCTCCGGGCTGGCTCTGATCTCACCAGACTTTTCCCATCGTTGCCCCTCTGGTTTGGCACTGCCTGGGGGGGGTCATGCAGCCAGGCTGAGCCTCAGCCCTCCCCTATGAGAGGAGGAACTTGCAGCCCCGCTCAGGAAACAGCAATTTGGTTGCATGAAAATTTTCCAGGTTTCGACATCTGTGTGTGTTGGGAGGCAAAATGATACCGGAACACCGGGAACATGGAGAGGGAGCAAAAGGCGAGCGGGAGGGATCCTGCCCGGCTGGCCCTGGGGAGCAGGGAGGGGGAGTCCTGGCTGGAGGCAGCTTGGAGCGGACGTGCCCGGGGCTGTCTGCTGAGGTCTCACTCCCCTAGTCTGGCCCAGAGCGACTTTCCTGACCAGCTGCTGCTCAACAGATGTGCAAAACTTTTTTGACAAAAATAGTGTCCCTTGGGTGATGGTGGGCTGAAGGGAGGAAGTAGCGTATGGGATTCCCAGCTCGTGTCCCCCCCCGGGAGCCCTTCCAGCTGGCTGCCAGCTGGGCTGTGTGCCCCGACCCCGCGGAGCCGTGGGCCAGCCGGCCCCAGCGCTGGGGACCTTGAGCACAGCTCGGTGGATGGGGGGTGAACCAGTGGTCCTTTCTGGGCAGGATGTGGTGACCCCCCCAGCCACACTCGCAGCCCCTCTGGACTGGTCCTGTCCTGGCATCTTCCCGAGGGAAGCCGTTGGAACTCTGCTCGGAGATGGGCCGTGGTCCCCCGGGGAGTCCTCTCTACCGAGGGGGAAAACCACAGCCCACGGGCTGGAAACCAGTCCCTTACTGGGAGCTGACCAGTGCCTGCCACATGGCGGCGCTGTTCCCTCGGCCATGAGCTCCCCGGGGCGGGGGGGGGTGGTGTCCCCCCCCAGGGTGGTGGTCCCCATCAGGATCCCTGCAGGATGCAGACCGCGTGGCAGACCCTGTGCCGGTTCCCTTCCAGGTGATCCTGTCGGATTTGAGCCCGGCGGGTGAGGTGCCCTTTTTCGAGACCTGGATGCTGACCTGCATGCCTGAGGAGGGGAAGATCCTCAACCCTGACCACCCCTGCTTCCGCCCCGACTCCACCAAGGTGGAGTCCCTGGTCGCCCTCCTCAACAACTCCTCCGAGATGAAGCTGGTGTAAGAGCTCACCCTGCACGCACACCCTGCCAGGCCAGGGCAGACCAGGGTGGAAGCACCCGTCCCATTTTCCCCGGCCCTGTGGCCGCTCTGACCGAGTGCCTGAACCCCCCCTCCCCGTCTCTCTCTTCCCTGGCAGGCAGATGAAGTGGCATGAGGCATGTCTGAGCATCTCAGCCGCCATCCTGGAGATCCTCAATGCCTGGGAGAACAGTGTCCTCACTTTTGAGTCGATCCAGGTGGGCCTGGTGGGAGGATGGTGTGGGGCAGAGCAGGGCCACCGGTGCTGTGCTGTGTCCTGAGGAGGGGCTAAGGCTTGAGCAGGGCAGGGGTCCCCTGTTCTCCTGTCCTGAATGTTCCTGCAGCCACTGCGGAGCTTGCTGGCTCCTTCATGACTTGGGTGGGGAACTGACTTGGCTCCAGCCCCTTGATGCTGCCCCGAACCACCCTGTTGGTGGCAGCGGGGCTGGCAGGGGCAGGTTCACCCCATGGAGGAGAGAAGGGCTTGGACCCTGCAATTGGGGCCCACAGCCCTGGGAGGTGATGCAGAGATAAAGCCTGTGCATCCACACATCTGTGCTCATCTACCTCCGCTCCCATCTCCTCTCCTAGAAAATCACAGACAACATCAAGGGGAAGGTGTGCAGCATGGCAGTGTGCGCAGTGGCCTGGCTGGTGGCCCACGTCCGCATGCTGGGCTTGGATGAGCGGGAGAAGTCCCTGCAGATGATCCGGCAGCTGGCCACCCCCCTGCACGGCGAAAACACGCTGCAGTTCTACAACGAGCGGTGAGCTGCAGTGCACCAGGCCCCGTGCCATCTCCTGCCTTCCAATTCCCACTTCCCGGGGCCTGCGTGACCCCGTGTCTCTCCGCCACAGCGTGGTGATCATGAGCTCCATCCTGGAGCACATGTGTGCGGACGTCCTGCAGCAGACAGCCACGCAGATCAAGTTCCCCTCCACGGGCATGGACACCATACCCTACTGGAACCTGCTGCCCCCTAAGAAGCCCATCAAGGAGGTGCTGACGAGCGTGTTCACCAAGGTGCTGGAGAAGGGCTGGGTCGACAGCCGCTCCATCCACATCTTCGACACCCTGCTGCACATGGGGGGCGTCTACTGGTTTTGCAACAACCTGGTCAAGGTACGGGGTGGAGGAGGGAGGTGGCTGTGAACCCCCAGTGCCGTGGCTGGGTGTCAAGCCTAGGACTTCTGGGTCTAGCCCATGCTCTTAGTGCCTGGGAGTCTTGGTTGTGGCTGGGCTGGCTGCTGTGACAGTCCCGGGTGCTGGAGGTGAGCGGGGCAGGCCCAGCCGTGCCCATGCCTACCTCAGCCCTGCCCTCCGCCTTGCAGGAGCTGCTGAAGGAGACGCGGAAGGAGCACACGCTGCGGGCTGTGGAGCTGCTCTATGCCATCTTCTGCCTGGACATGCAGCAGCTGACACTGACCCTGCTGGGCCACATTCTGCCCAACCTGCTCACGGACTCCTCCAAGTGGCACACACTCATGGACCCGCCGGGAAAGGCCCTGGCCAAGTAAGACCCCGGACCCATAGGCACCATCTCCTTGGGGGTGGGTGGGTCTGTTAATGGAGATGGGGAGATACTCTGTGTTGGGATGGGGGTCCCAGCTACCTGGTTCCCACTCTGACCCTGGCACTGTGCCGACAGGAGCAGATATGCCGGTGTCCTGGGCCCCATTCCCTGCTGTCTCTCACCGAGGAGGGACCGGTTATGTCCTGTCCCAGTGCATGCTCTGGGCTCTGCTGTCTTCCCTTGCTCGTGCACTGTCATCCGGGTGGGCTGGCAGCACCTCGCAGTGTCCCTGCTCTGTCCCCAGGCTCTCCGTCTGGTGTGCCCTGAGCTCCTACTCCTCCCACAACAAGGGCCAGGCATCCGCCAGGCAGAAGAAGAGGCACCGAGAGGATATCGAGGTTTGTTTGGAGGCTCTCTGTGCGCAAGAGCAGGCAGCATCTGTGGGAGGTGGTGGTGACGGGAGGAGGTGGTAGCTGAGACCAAACTCCCTGCCCAGGTTCTCTGGGCTGTCCGAGGTCCTTTCACCTTAAAATACGGGTTTTTCCTTTCTCTTTTCTGGGAAGGGGGGGCTGTAATGAGATGGTTGGTATGTGGTTGGCCCAGGCTGAGATGCTCTGGGTGAACAGAGATCATAGTCCTGGGCTACGGGGCTGTGCAGAGCCCAGGGTGGGTCATCAGTGCCAGGAAGGGGGGCCAGGACCCCCCCATGGAGAGAGGCTGGTGGGGCTGAACCCCCTCTGCCCCCCCCCAGGATTACACCAGCCTGTTCCCACTGGATGACACGCAGCCCTCCAAGCTCATGCGCCTGCTGAGCTCCAACGAGGAGGACGCCAACATTCTCTCCAGCCCCAGTAAGTGCGGATGGGGAGGGCGGCTCCTGGGGAAGGCACGGTCCTGCCTCACTCCTCATTTCTGGGTGGAAATACATATTGGCACAAAAACACTTCTCTTCCCGACCTGGCCAGGTGAAGATTTAGAACGCTTGAATGTGTTTTGTTGAATTACCCTGGAGGTTTTGCACTTAGAAAAGGTCAAGCTCTTTATTTATCTGATCAGAGCAACTTAGGAAAGGGGATGAGGTTACACCTTCTCTCCGTGGTTGTTGCCACCCAACCCAGTGCATCGTGCACAAGGGGCTCAGGGAGGTTTTGTTAGAGCCTCGTCACCCCCAGCCAGTCTGTGTGGGACTGAAGAGCTGATGTGCTGCCGCAACAGTGGCAGGAGGTGACGTTCCTGATGTCTGGCTAAATCCTGAAATTCCACTGTTGTTAACAAGGCAGCAAGAGGAGCTGATGAGTCCCTGCAGTCACGTCTCTGTGTCCCCGCAGTGCGGTGCCGTGGGTTACGACAGCTCCAGCAGGACATGCCGGGGGGTGTCCGTGCTGGCCTGGCGCGGCAGGGTGCTGTCACGGCTCCCACGTATGTTGTCTGGACTCCTGGACAGTGAGTCAGGATGTTCCTTGGTCATTGTTTCTCCTGATGCTCTTATCCTAAGTTACTCTTTATTTATTAGTTCTCAACACATCCATCAACCTGTGGTTTTTGTTGGTTTCATTACTGTTGAAATATGGGGTTTTCCCTTTATTTCACTATCTTTTTTTAACTTTTGAGGCAGTTCCACCTCTTTCCAGTGACATTCAGGACTTTTTTGGGCTGTTTGCTGCAGTGATGTGGAAACGCTGCTTCCTGCAGCAGCCACATAACTCATGTGATTCCATGAGAAAAGTGTGGGAGGGCTTTCTTTTTTGGTGAGCATCCTCAGAGTGGCACAAGGTGGCTCCTGCTGATTTTGACAGTAGGTATGTACTATGGAGTCTGCACAAGACCATTCCCAGGGGATTCCTGTCCAGTTGGACCGCAGATGGCCCAGTTCCTCTCCAGCAGGAGCGCCCAGCAGTGCTTCACAGTTTGGGTCAGATAAATCCCCTTGGTCTGTCCCAAGATTTGCTGCTAGTCTGCTGGACATGCCTCAGCTCTGGTAGCTAAATTGTACCCTGAGAGTGAGATCTGAGTGCTGGTGTGCAGCTGTTGAACATCTGGCTCGCTCCTCCCAGCCGGCTGTGCTGCAGGCAGCCTGCACAGGATGTGTAGCGTGTGTGTTGCTTCGCCTTGGCAGAGCGCTCTTCTTCTCTCCTGACCGTGACATTGCATTACATTGCTCGTGCCCTCGCGGAGCGTCAGGGACGAGTCACTGCTGCAATTAAAACCGAACAGGGAGTAGCGGGGATGCACACTCACGGTCTCACTCGCGCTTAACCTTTGGAGATGTCATTAAACTTTGTCAGACTCGGAATAAATCTGGCTTGTGCAAGAGCGAAGCGTCACACTCCAAGAGCAGCAGCGGCAGCATGTGGAGACCTCCCTGGGCTGCTGTGCTTTGTCATGCCTGGGGGGCATGTGTGGGCCTGCGCTGCCTGTCAGGGCCGCCCGCGCTCCGGCAGAGAGAGATGGTGACTGAGGCAGAGACTGCCCGCCTGCTGCGTGTCTCTGACGTGCCTGAGCAGCAAAGACTGCTCATTTGGGTAGGGAGGGTGCCAAGGACCGTGGTCCAAACCTCTCCCGCTCCATGGGGTAGCTTATGGCAAAGCCCCTCCTGGAGACCAAGGGCTGGGTGGGCTCGAACGGCCAGAGCTGGCCAGGGTGGGCATGTTGGTGCGGCCAAGGGGGCCAAGAGGCTGGTCCAGCCTCCCCCCAGCCTGATGCGTGTTCTCCTCCCCAACAGATCGCTCGATGAGCAGCTCGCTCTCTGCCTCCCAGCTTCACACCGTCAGCATGAGGGACCCGCTGAACAGGGTGCTAGGTAATGGTGGGGCTGGATCCCAGTGGCGGTACCCGGCGGTGAGGCCTGGCCGCGAGGTTGGATCCAGCCACGCCGACACTGGTGGGGACCTGTCCCCTTTGCAGGAGGCTTGGGCCACCCCCAGCCTCCCTGAACTGGCGTGGCTTTTGATGTTTCCCTGTCTCCACAGCAAACCTCTTCCTGCTCATCTCTTCCATCCTGGGGGCCAAGACGGCTGGCACCCACACCCAGTTCGTCCAGTGGTTCATGGAGGAGTGCGTGGACTGCCTGGAGCAGGGCAGCCGCGGCAGCATCCTCCAGTTCATGCCCTTCACCATGGTGAGTCCCACGGCCATGACACCCTTCTCCCTGGCTGCAGGGTGCTCTGGGGTGCTGGTCTCGTAGGTCAGACAGGCACGTCCAGGGGAGTCCTGCTCCCTGGCTCTCATGTCTCCAGCGCTGCTGTGGGTCAGCTGTGTTTCTTCTCTCTCCGGGTAGGTTTCGGAGCTGGTGAAAGTGTCCACCATGTCCAGTCCCAAAATCGTCCTGGCCATCACAGATCTCAGCCTGCCCCTGGGCCGCCGTGTCGCTGCCAAGGCCATCGCTGCGCTGTGAGTGTGGCATCTCCCTTCTGCCGTGCAGGAGAGGGCTGCCAGCCAGCTGCTGGGAAATCCATGAGAACCTGGATGCTGGGCTGGGACTGGGATGCCTGGGACAAGCTCTGTGTCACTGCGGGCTCGGCCTGGCCCTGCCCAGGGGCTGTTTCCCTCTGCATTTGGCCTCCCAGAGACATCCCCTTGCTGCCTCATGGTGGGCTTTCAGAGACTTGAGACAAACCCCCTGCTTTTTTTGTATAATTAATTCAGTCCTTTTATAGAACCAGGCTTTGCTTCATTTCTGTTTGGTTTCCTGACTGCAGCCCAGGGCCCTGGGGCTTCCCAAAACCCTCATCTCAGAGCGAGCTTGATGGTGGGGGTGATGGGAGAGCAAGTGGCTAAGACCTGCAGTGGCCAGGGGAGGAAAATCACGCTCTCCCTGTCCCTAACCTGCCTGCCCTGACCCCAGAGAAGCCCGGGAGACTGGTGGGCTGCCTGTGATGCTCCGCTTGGGGAGCGGGTGCCTGCGGCCGCCGGCTGCAGATGCGCAGCTGGGTGGAGCAGAGATGCTTTCCAGCCACGCTGTAAGCTGCAAGCAAATTCTTGTCGGAAATTCCTCCACGTGAGCATGAGTTCACCCCGCGTCCCCGGCTGTGAGCATGGCACCCAGCGGCCAGTGAGTAACCGCGGCCTTGCCAGCACCACGCCAGCCTCATGCTGGGAGAGGCTCCTCCGTGGGGCTGTCCTGGCACCCAGTCAGCTGCTTCGGTGGTGAATCTGCCTGTAACTGTCACGAAACCCCGACCCTGAGGGGGTGGCAGGGCCAGGACAGCTTCGCCTCTGCTCCTTTCGTTTATGTTTTCTGCTTGACTCATGAGAAAGGGGGAAGCAGTGCCTGGGGTAGCCGGGCACCAGCCTTCCCCTTTGGGGTTCCTCAGCTCTGAGCCCGGGTCCCCGCTGCAGCCCCAGGGATGTGACTCCTGCCCCCCTCGGCATTAGCGGGGTTCACAGCCCCTGTTTTGGGGGCTCTGAAGAAAGTGCTTTGGTGGTGGAGGGGGCGAGGCGGCGCGGGGAGGCCCCTCAGCAGTGCCACAGGGTTCGGGTCAATGCTGGCCGGGGAGGAGGCAGCTGGATGGTGACTCAGGGCCTGCCTGACCCCTGCCTGCTCCCTGGGATGATCTCAGCTCTTTGCCGATGGGCTTTGCTAGAGAGAGAGACCCCGATGCTGCCGGCAGAGGAGCTTTGCCGCACGTGGGGTGGCTGTGGGTGACGGCTGGACTTTGGCTATGGCACAACTGAGCATCCTGCCCCATCCCGCTGCCTCCCGTGGGTTCGGCCGCGAGCCGGCCGCGGGCTGGCACGCACCGGCCCCGGGTACGAGGGCGTACAGAAAACGGGTCGCAGGGCTGGGTGGAGCGGCTAGCGGGAGCTGCCGCACGCACCGGGGCGGGACGCGGGGAGAAGGGTAAGGAGGGCGAGGGCTGCCCCACGGGAGGGCTCAGTGCCCACCCGGTGCTGCGGCTGGTGCTGCTCATCACCGGGCCTGACTCGGGCGTGAGTCCTGTGCTGAGCTGGCACCGACCTGCCCGGGCACCTCTGTCCTGGGCCGGTGACAGTGCCTGCTCGCCCAGGGGCGGCTCTTTACCGTTAGCTCAGAGCAAAGACCGGGACCCGGTGCTCTTGGCCTTCCCAGCTCTGTCAATATTTGCCGGCGGCAGCACCGCGTTCGGCATTGGTGCCTAGTGCTTCGCCTTCCAGGAAAGGGCTGGAGCGGGAGAAGGGGTTTCCTGTAAACTGATAAGCCGGGGGAGGAAGGAGGAATTGCTTTTGCTGGTTGCTCTCCTGGGAGCCGCTGCAGGCAGGGTGTGCAGCCAAACAAGCGTGGGCAGCAGCTTCCCCGTGGCAGGATGGTGGCGATGGTCCAGGACGGGGCGGTGGGGGGCAGTGGGGCTCCGACCTCGTGCCTGCCCCTATCCAGGGCTGGGAAATTGGGGGGAAAGCAGGAACGGGGACCCCCTGGCACCCACCAGAGCTCGGCTCCGTCTCCGCTGTGGCCGTGCTGAGCGCGGTACGGGGATGCCGGCGGTCACAGGCTGCAACCACGGGACCAGTGGGAGGAGATGGGTCTGGTGCAAGCCTGGGAGCCCAGGGCCAGCCCGCGGTGGCCGAACACCCATGGGGGAGTGGGGAGAGGCTGTGGGCCGGCTGGGGATGGTGGTGAGGGGAGAGGCCCAGGTCTCCTGGCTCTGCCGGCTGCACTTGGGCACATCCGTTTATCCGTTTGTCCGTCCACCTTGCCTTTCTCACTGCTGGAAGTCCCATCCCATCGTGGCGGCTCCAGGAGGGCTCCAGGCATGTCCCTGGGCAGCTCTGGGGCAGATTTGCCTTGCAGCAGCAGCAAACGAAGGATGGCGAGCCCCCCCCCCCCGGCCCCCACCCCCCGGGGCCCCGGTGGGGGCGC
>JAVJGG010000082.1:44824691-44836056 GCA_035590195.1 Aviceda cuculoides | reverse complement strand
TCTTGTGCCCCTCCAGCTTTCTCACCGGCTGGGCTTGAGAAGCTGAAAAGTCCTTGATTTTAGACTAAACACTACTGGGCAACAACTGAAAACATCAGGGTGTTATCAACATTCTTCGCATACTGAACTCAAAACACAGCCCCATACCAGCTACTAGGAAGACAATTAACTATCCCAGCTGAAACCAGGACAGGTGATGCACACGCATTTCCATGCTCTATGGCTTCTTAGTAGCAGAGGGTTTGTGTGACTCGCTGGTGGGCTACCATGCGAAGGGATCCATGCAGTGGGCTGCAAGCTCTTTGCTTCACTGCAGTCAATTACTTGGTGGGCTTGGAATTGCCATATAGTATTCATTTGCCATGCTTGTTTAACAGCAAAACCTGTCCGTGTAAAAATTCAAGGAATCAAACACAAGTTTTTACATGAATACTTACTTTATTAGTTTTTCTTAGAATACTGTACAAAGGAGTAATAAAAATATTCACACTTTATTTTAGAAAGTTCTCTACATGAGACTTCTGTATACACAGCAAAAAGAAGGGCTACTGGAAAAAAACCTGAAAACTTTGTACAATGTCAGAACATTCCATTAAAAAAAAACCCAACTAATTTAGCTCACTTAAACTGATCCAAGGAGGATACGTATACACAAACACTTGCATGCTTAAAAGATATTATAGGCAATGATAAAGCAATGTTAAGTCACAATGAGAAATAATGTGTTAATAATGGTAACCAGCTGCTGTTCCCTTTTCAAGGGCCAGTACCATGTTTCTATTGAAACAAACAAAAAATCAAACGATGATTAAAAAAAAGTACTCGGGAATTAAGTAGCACTAGATGTCAGGCTTTTTTTTTTTTTTTTTTTTTTAAAGGCTTTTTCCTGCAAAGAGTTGGACTGCACAACATCCTGTTAGCTATGTTAAATGAATCACAAGACAGGATCCCTAACTCAGAAGCATCAGGCTGTTAGTACTTGATTGTTTTCTGACTTTCCTGGTGCAGTGACTGCTACAGTGTGTGAATACATGCGCGGTCTTGACAGTGCCTTCGAAGAGGCTTTGCCCAGGACAAGATGGGGCAGAGGGATGGGTTTTGCCTGTGAACCATTCAAGTGGTGGTTTTCAAAAGCTTTTCTCCTTTGGCATTCATTGCAGAACAAAAAAGAAAAGCATTTTAAGTACCTACTTATCCAGTAATTGTTTCTCAGTCACAGGACAGAGCCCACCTTTAATTCTCCAGCTGATTTTTGCCTTAGTCACTATACAGGAAGCCAGTGCAACTTTGGGAGGAAAATCTGTCAAGTGTGATGCGATCAAAATCCCATTTAAAATCAATAACGATCAATTATCTCCTTCACACAGGTACTTGGAGAAAATTCTACAGTCTAAAAGAATTAATGGACAGTCTTTGCACTCATGTTCTGGTTCTCCACGCAAAAGGTAGGCTTCACCCTCGGATCACTGCTATGCTAGCTGCAAGTACACATCTGAAAAATCCCTCATCCTGCCCATGCTGTCCCGATCTCCCTCTTCTCAGAAACTAGTTATCCTATGACAGTTTTAGTGTTTTGACTATGCTCTTCTGTGTGTGTGCAAGATGAGCCTTTGAGTGCTGAACTCACTTCTACGTGAATTTAACAAATACAAATGAACTAGAAGCGGTTTCAGTACCAAGTTCCAGGAGACTCGGAACTGTGTCCATTATTTCCACACCACTGCAGTGGTGGTTTCCAAGTGGAAACTTGGTCAAGTACTGCTTGTTCCTGTGACACCGACAGGAAGGAGCCGTGCAACTGGCGTGTGACCAGCAGTACCCAAAACTCCTTCATTTAAAACTGCCTCAGGTACACCTAGCAAGTAGCAATTGCTACTGTTGTTTAATTACAATTAACTTATGGCTTCTTTTCTATTTTTGATTAATTCTGATACTTACCCTTAAGATGGGATCTTAAGGAAGATACTATCAGATGTATAATTGTTCAAGTAATTATTAACCTTATGTAGATACTTACCACATATTAACATGAAATCTTTCTTCAACTCTCTCACTTCTTTCCCTATTTCTCCAGTTTTCATTTATGTTTCCCTTTACTGGATTAACTGTATGAATCCAAGTTAACTTCAGATATTCTGTGGCAAAAATGCTATCCCTGTGTTGTAAAGAATGTCATTTGCCATGTAACACATATCTGTGTAATGGCTATTTTAATAATTTCGGTCTTACTATTATAAATAAGGCTTTGCCTAATGAGAAGTTTTAGACTTTAGGCTTTAAAAACTGCCTTTTTGAGAAGTTTATAATCGCATTCTGGTTTTCAGTTGACCTTTAATTTAACAAAACAGAATCAGATGTCCATAGTGTCAGTTAACAGCACAAATAACATATTCAGACCCTCAGCTGTTGTAATGCCAACGCCTTCAAGGAAACTGTGTGAAATGCTATACTTCATTGAGAAGAGCTGACCCCTGCCTTCAATTTATACTTACACTAAAAATATCAAAACTGCTATGACTTTGTGTAATATGTATATACTTGGAAATAATCAGCCTATGTCTGTCTATATAGGAGTAATGTTTTTAAGCATATAGTGACTGTTCCTGTTGCAAAAAAGTTGTTGGTTTTCCCCTGGTATTCTACCAAAATAAATGAATAGTTTTCCTTCCTCCAGAGATTTAACATTGGCATGTAAGCTGTGTCTGCGGGCAGACAGTCAGATCTGTTAAGCAACATACAGTCTGCATTATGGATACAGCCTTAGCTGTCCTGTTAAGGACAGATGCTACAGCTCTGAGGGCAGTGGCTTTTCCGTAAGTATTCTGGGCATTGACACTGTTGATTCCTTAGTCATTTCAAAGGTACTTAGCTGATTGATGAAATATCTCTATTTTGAAAACAATTTTTTTTTCTAAAAGTCATTGTCTAATAGCTTAAAGAGTACATTTGCTTTAGGGTATATAGTACCTTAACTAAAGCAGCAGTCCTTATGTCGTCATGGTGGTTAAAAGGTTTAACCCCCTCATCAAATAAATTGCATATGTGTCAGACTTCCTCACTGGTGAACAGCACTCAGGTATCAAGCCAGACTCCTCCTTCTACCTTCTTGAAAACTTCATTTCACTTAAAATATTTCCACTTTTCAAACATACTAGGTAATGATTCCTTAGGCTAGCAGCCCTCTGAGGTACACTAAATGCTTTTCCCTTCTCTGCAGCAGTCCGATAGTAAGTCTGAGACAGAGAAGTAGGTTGCCTAAAATTATGCATGGAGTAGTACTAGATCTTATCTGCAAACCTGAAGTTCCCCTATCCATGTCCTATGCTCAGACCATCAAACAGAACTCAACAATATCCACTATGACTTCTAAAGCTAGAATTGGCTAGTGCAGGAACAAAAATAGCATATTTAAAATGTTTATACTGTTGTCAAAAGTGAGACAATATAAGCACTAAGACAACAAAAATACAGGCTTTCATGAAGTTTACAGGGGAAGCATGAGGAAAAACACATTTCATCTGGCACACAACCCAAAGGAAAAAATGACTATTTTGAACAGTAGAAAGCTGTCTCAGTCAGGAAATCTAAACCTGCAAACCTACTTTATTTAGGTGGTAACTTTATGGGGAAAAAAATCAACTTTGTTTCTGTACTAAATAATCTATTACCAGTGACCTATTGCATCCTTTTGTTGGTCAATCCAGTCTGCTGCTGGTGCTGCTCGTTAGCATTGCTCTCCTGCAGCTCCGTCACCCTTGCCAGTGATCACCTGAGGGCTCAGGGGATGCTGCTGCAGCACTTGTGCGTGGAGCTGAGTGACAGACTTCCAGGTAAGCCAGAAATCGAACACTCGCTTGCCTTGAGACAGATACTGAGTTAAGTCCATGGTTAACTGGAGAACTGGCAAATCCCAGTAACACATACACGGACTTAACAGACCAAGGAGCTGGACTGAGGAGAAAAATTCCAAATATAGTCACTAACTGATTATAGCAAGCAGCCATCCATTTCTCATTTGGCCCATGCCTATCAGTCTTCAGCTTCTCCCATGCTTGTGCAGTCTCCATGTACCAAGTAGCTCAGTGGCATTTGTTGTTGATCATTAAAATGACCTACACCCCAGCCCTTAATCCAAATGCTGTGCTGCCCGAGTGCTCAGAGTGCCCTTTAAAATTAGCGGTTTGGGGTGGGGAGCAGAGTTACCCAGACAGATTCTGGTACAAGCTGAAAATAACAAGTATGATTTAGGATCTGTTGACCTTTTCCCTGAACCACACGAATGGTACCGTAGAAAACTGAAAGCTTTGTCAAAATGCAGGTCATTCCTTCCTGTACTGTTTTTAGTAAAAGAACTGCCTTTCTCAATGGTGTAAAAGACGGCAAAATAAAAATTTGTCATTCTTTTCCCCCTCCCATTCCCCTGCCCAAAAATGGAACTCAAACCCCAAAACAATCAAGTATTGGGAAAGCTTGGCTGCATCCCTTTGAATTTCCCCCACATATCGCTTAAAGCACCCAGCTTCAGAAAGGGAAATATATTTTAAAGTGCATTTACCACAGCAATAGTACCAGCACTAAAAGCTTTTCCCCTCATCCCTAGTCTCGTCATTCAACGTCTGGGATAGATGACAATCTCCCCAGAATTCACCCTCTTTGTACCTTGAAGTCTCAGTGTATCTGCATCTATTTATGACACTGGAATAAAAAATCCAGTGTCATGTATCCTGCTCTGCACTAAACTCTACTCTGGAGCTTGTTTAGATTTATTGGGCATGAGGATCCAGCATGCGGTATATGTCTATTGGATACTGCATTTAAACAGCTGCTGTGAAATTATATCCCAGTGTGCGTGGGGGTGAGGAAACAGGGCTAGAGAGAAGGAACTTCCTCCTCTCCCCTGCTCCTCTTCCATTTGCTCCAGCCACGCAGTTCAGTACTTGTTGATCCCAAAGATCCGCACTCCATGAAACTGAGGCAGTTTGGGGATCAGGACGCTCATAAGGGAGATGGTGTTGATTATGAAGTGTATCCGGTCATACTTTGTGTAAAAGCTGGTTAGAAAGTACCTGGAAAGGAGGGGAACAGAGAGAGGGAAACTGAATTACAGTGCTTCACGTTTTTGTTTCCCAGGACAGGACATGCAGCAGAAGCGGTGATCGGTACAGGTGCATGAGGCAGCTCAGCTGCCCCGGAGTACTCACAGGACAATGGGCATGATGGTCAGGAACTTGCGCGACGCCGTGAACTGCACGCCATAGTCCATCTGCTCCCAGTGCGTGAGCAGCCGAGCCTTCCCCTGGTCTGGAGTCTCAAAAGGAGTTCCTTTCACGGTATGTAGGAAGATGTACATACTCTGTAGCAAATACAAACCCAGTGTGAAGCACACAGAGTGTTCTCTACCCGCCTCGCCACACCACCAGAAATGTTCAGCTTCAGCAAGAACAGCACAGTTGTGGGAGCTTGCAGCAGCGCGTTGTCCCGCTAGAGGGATGCATCGTCGCTGCTGCGAAACGTGCTGGAACGCGCAGCAAGAGCTGGGGAGGAAGGCCCGCTAGCTGGGGCTAGCTCGGGCTTGGCTGTTACACGTGAGGCCTCTCATTCAGCTCCTGGGCATAAGCCAAGAAGGTGGTTGCAAGATTACAGCCCTCGGATCTCTGGGATCAGGAGATTACCATGGACTCGCTCTACCGTACAACAGCAATGCTAAACGCTTTCTGAAAAAGTGCTGGTAGAGCTGTGGGCAGTGAGGGTCTGTTACCGCTTTGATTAGGAGTTAACCTCTTGAAGTGGAACGCAAGTCACAGATAAACAGCTAGTGTCTGGCTACATCACATGTCTTTTAAGTATAGCCATTGCTGGCCTTTAAACTCCTTTCTGTTCCCAGGAGCTAATGGTTTAAGCTGCCAGAGAAGGGGAAGGAGCTGGATGAAAAGCAGGCAGCTTGTGAGCTGAGCCCTGAGCAGCTCTGGTTGGTGGTTTTGTGGTTTGTTTGGGTTTTTTTCTTCACTGGAGATGTGAATAATGTTAGCATGAGGGTCCCCAATCAGGGTGTTGTTTTTGTCTCTGTAATATTCTCAGGCTGAGATGTTATTTAAAATAAAGGATACAAAATTGATTGCTGCATCTCTGAAGTATTTTGTCCCCTATGCCTGAGGGTGAAAGGCTGCCGGGAGGTCTGCTCCCAAGCATGCCAAGACTTGTGCAGTGGGACGGTGCAGAAGTGAGCAGTTAAACACAGCAGTTTCTGGCATCACAGGGAGCCCAGGTGCCCTGTGCACCCTTAGCACAGCACTCTGACACCCGTTCATTTGGGTACCTGATCCTTAGAAGGGGAGAGTCTGTTCCTGGACTAATCTTTTACTTTAAGCAGAACAAAGTTTGCATTTTAATCTTGGTGGTTTGTGTTTTGTTTTGTTTTTTTTTTTAACTGATGAGGCCAATTCAGATTGTGTCAACCTAAGTGAAAGCTGTCCTGCCAGCTTCTGTGGCCTGTCGCAGCTATTCCTCTGTTAAGGGGGACATGACAAAGGGACTTACCCTGCAGGCAAATGAATTCATTGTCCCCTCTGAGCAGCCTCACCACATGTTTGCTGTCTCATCAGTACCTAGGCTGGATTTAAATATATGACCTAGAGGCAAAGGTGCAGTCTGAGGGGTGGAGGTTGAGTAACTTGCCCTGCATCTTTGGAAATACAGAAAGGAATTGTTTCAACAAGAATCTTACTAGATGGCTCTCAGAAGAACAGCTGGTGCTCAGAGATTACCTCTGCATGCCCTGGGAAGTTGAGCCAGCCACGCTGTTCCCTTACCATGTTGTGAATGATGTTGGTAAGAGTCCAAACCACAGGGACGCTGAAGAAGGGGATGCTCAGGAGTACGACGTGCAGCAGGCCAATTCCAAGGACATAGGACAACCAGATGCCCCGACTGTTCATGACACGGGTGTTGGGATTCACCTCGCTGTGTGCTGTTCCCACATTCATGTTGGCTCCTGTGTCAAACGGGCACCCCTGAAACTAAAGCAGAGTCAGGTCAGTATTCAGATCGCGGTAGCCCTCCATCTAAACTACCCAGGTAAGCACAGCGGGGGTAGAGCACCGTCTTGCTGTTAAGTAAACCTGAAATCCGTTGTTTGCTATAAAAACCTCAAGTCAGTTCACTTCTCTGCACCTCATTATCTCCATTTGTAGAGCTGATGTTTCTGAGGGGAAGCTCAATCTGGGAGCCATTGAGATTTGGGAATAATGTGTGGGAAGTCCGTCTGTGACAGCAGCTACTTGTGATTCAGTGAAATGTTTTCCTGGAACCAAGATGTCAAGGTTCAATACCACGATTGCCTGATAAGACTCAAACAAATACTTTTAAGTGCTTTTTAAGTCATCCTCACAGTGTTAATCATGGAAGCAAGCACTCAGCACATGCAGCTTCTTACATGTTCAGCATACCTTAAAAAGAGAACACAAGTATTTGCAGAGTAAAGGCACAGCAGCTCTGTATCACAGATCTTCTAATTAGTTCTGCACGGCTCTAGAGGCTTACTGGTCTCCTGGTCTGGCTTACTTGTTTTGCCTTCCAATTTAAGACTTATGAGGCAGGGGGGGAAGTAAGAAAAAAATTCCCCTGCAGGGAAGGAGTGAGATTCTTCTTCAGGACCATAAAAAGTTAGAGATAACAAGGAAAAGTGCATTGGGAGGATGTTTCAGTAGCAAGAGCTGCAGAGGAGATGGCTCTTCCCCTACCTGGAAGGAACAGCTGCCGCGTAGGAGGAATAGAGAGAGATGTTTTTCTAAACAATATCATGAAGACAAGGAAGCAAGACAGTGTCATCCTCTCAGAGAGCAAGTCTTTGGTGTGGTGCCCTATGGACAACACGGGTATCGAGTGGCTTTTTGGACTGCCACGCTGATAGCGGCAGCAGGTATCGGTCAGCTTTAAGGCTTTCTGGGAAGATGAGAGCTCTGGTTTACCCGTTTCCAGGGATTACAGGAAAGAGCACAAATTAGAACCGCTGTAAGGCTGAATATCTTTACACCGAGATCAGGGAAGTTCTTGGGTAAAATCATCTTCGTCCATGTCCCATGGAAGTGTAGTTTCATTAGATAATACAGTCTGTCCCTCCTTGGACGGAGGACCCCAAGGCGAGGGCTGCTTCCTGACGTCTAGCCTTGTGTTTTTGCTGCTTTGGTTCCCACAGCTGGAAGGCGGTGTTGCTGTTCTCTCTAGCTCTCACAGTCTTCGGTCTCGGGAGGCGAGTCCGAGCCAGATCTAACATTACGCTCTGTACGCTGCTGCCAGCTGTTCTGAGTTGCCTTGCAGAGTGCTGGGCCTGGCTTGTTTCAGAAGCTGGCGCTCTCCCCTGTTCCTGCCCAGGGCTAGGAGACAAAGCAAATGCTTGACTCTGCAGCTCCTGGGACGCTCGCTGTAACTTCCAAGCTTCTTTCAACTGCACAGGCAGCTGTTGTTCGGCGTTGCAGGCAGCTGCGGTGAGGCAGGGCTGCTGGGTGAGCTGAACAGATGCTTGCCTATCTCTGCTACCCAGGTGTCAGTCAGGGGGCTTTTATCTGGAAAAGGTTTTTGTTAACAGAGAAGAGGCTGCAGGTCTGCAGAGTGCTCGTTTTCTTGTCACCCATCTCCTGGGTCAAAGGATATTGGCTCCTGGGTATTCCAGAGAAAAGGCTGAAGCTTGGTCGGGAAGCAGGACTTGGAGCCAGAGTTCAGCACTTTGGTCCTAGCAGGGGGAGCAGCTTCATCCTTCATCTGGTGCAATTCCTCAGGGCTTTCAGAAGGAAATCTAGGGCTTGTGGTGAAGCATGAGTCAAAAAAGTCATATTGTTGCAACAACAACAAAAAAAGCAAACAGCCCTGTGGAATGCATAAACAGGAGTGCTGTTTGCCAGACATAGGGAATAATTCTCCTAGATACTGGTAAGGCCTCAGCTAGAATACCGTCCAGTTCTGGGAAGAGCTGGAGGGACTCCAGGGGAGAGCAGTGAGAATAAGCAGAGGTGTAGGAAAACCATGACCTGCAAGGACAGATTGAAGGAAACGGGTTTGTTTAGTCTAGAGAATGCTGGAAAGAGGTGTGAGCAATAGTCCTCAAACACTTAACAGAGAGCTGCACTGAGAAGGGAGACACGTTGTGGAGTTAACTGCATGACTGAGACTCGGAGCAACTGGATAATGCAGAAGGACTGCTCTTGGAATGGACTGCTCGTGGAACGTGATTGGTGGTCTCGCTGGAGGCTTCAACATCAAGTTTCATAAACTGTGGGAAAAATTAAGATTCTTCTTTGGAATGGGGGGGTTGACCAGATGG
Organism: Aviceda cuculoides; assembly: GCA_035590195.1. Taxonomy (NCBI): domain Eukaryota; kingdom Metazoa; phylum Chordata; class Aves; order Accipitriformes; family Accipitridae; genus Aviceda; species Aviceda cuculoides. The sequence goes on along the minus strand of JAVJGG010000082.1, from coordinate 44,826,740 downwards.
CCTCTTCAGACCCCTTTCTTCTTGCAATGATGCCGTTACCCAAAGGCTGCAGAAGCTAGCAGACCTTCTGTGAGCCCCGCAGCTAGAGGTGCACCCTGCCTGTGTAGTAATAAAAGTGGAATTTCCATTTGAGGACAACCATGAGTGTAATTTTCAAAAACTAACAAGCAACTACTACTTGGTCCCCTCTGCAAACGAGGACAGTTGCAAACTTGCAGCTGGGTGCAAGGGGCCAAACTTAGAAGCCATACATGAAGCAATTCTCCCTGTGCCTCAGTTTCCTTGCTTGTAAAAATGAGAATTAGACGGGTGAAATGCTGAAACATACAAGAGATTAATTCATTCTTGCAGGAGAGATACAGAGGCGTCAAGCATTCGGTCCTGTGATGATGATAATTCTGCGTGCTTCTCCAGTTCTGTCCTTTCCCACCTTAAAAATATTTCATCTGCGAATCTTTTCCATTTCTGAACTGGTGTCTGCGGCCCTCGCCCAAGCTCTGTGCTCACTTCAGATTGCATGCACAGCTCTGCACAGTGTTGCAAAAGTGTGGCTGAGGGAGCGTGAGCTCTCAAAGCTCCGATCCCTGCCCCCATCCCAGAACCCATGTCTGCTTTCTGATTCTACACCGGGGATTTGTTCACCTGCAGGAAAAACAAGGCACAACACAACAGCGGGAGGAACTCCAGCTCCCCCCTGGAGCAGCTGGCCGTGAAGCTCTGCTTTCCCACTTGTGCAGCGGTTTTTCAGGGCAGAAAAGCTTTTAATGATTCACCAGACTTGAGTGTGAAGGTCAGGACTGTGCTGACGTTGGACGGTGTCCGTCCAAGGAGGGGAAAAGTCGTAACTGTGGTCAGAGGCAAACAGCGTGCCGCGATGGTGGAGCCGAGCCCTTCCTCTGCCCGATCCTTTGCGTCCTGCTCCCGACTCGCCGCTGCACCAGCTCCCCGTCCACGGCTGTTGGGAAAAGACTCCCGTTCTGGGGCTCAGAGCAAGCATCGGGGCTGCCAGCTCAGTGTCTGGCGTGACAGCATCTCCCCGCTTCTGAGGAAAGGGGAAACAAAACGACGTCGGCAGTTTCTCGCCCACTTTGTCATCCATCAGCTGCTGGAGGACCCGCAACCTCTGACCGCAGCCGTGCCGCCAGCACCCCAAGGTGCAGCTCCTTCCCCACCTTTGCTTTTGTCCCCAGAGGAGCGTCACCACCGTCTGTCGGTGGCCGTCCCCTCGTACTTCAGCAGCTCTCCGACCCCGTCGGTGTTCTCGGTGGCCGCATCGCCCTTCCCCAGGGCACCGCAGGATCGCACCCCGCGCCCCCGGCACCCAGTTCTGCCTCGGCCTGTTGCAGGATCTTCAGCCGGGCCGGCAGAGGCAAGGAGGGTTGCAGGTGCTTATCTTGGTCGATCTTACTGAGTGTTCCCAGAATGCAGGTGATTATGATCCCACGGAGCTGCCAAGGAGCAGAGATCCCTATCTCTGGCAGCAACAGCGATCACCATCTCCCAGGCAAATAAATATTTTAAACCCTTCTTTGCAAGATGGCATCAGCGTTTGAACCAGAGCGTCGAGTACATCAAAGATGTTAGCAGAGGCGGCTGGGTTTAGAGGCAGCCGACAGGCGAGGGAGAGGTTAGACCCAGCTGGTGCTGCTCTGCCTCCCGCTCCAGCCCGGAGTCGCTGACGGACTTGAGGAGGTCTGAGCCCCAGAGCTGCCAGGTTCCTCCTCGGGAAGCCGGGAGGGCCCGGAGCTGGTAGAGGTGACGGGAGAGCAGCGAGGGGCGGCTGCCGAGCAGAAAGTGGGGGCTGCAGAGCTGCGGCTCCGGGGACCGGACCTGGGGCTGAGAAGAAGGATGAAGGGGAGCGGCTGGGGGGGCTCTGCCTCCCCCCGGCCTTTTTCTGCTAAATTTAGAGGGACCGTTCAGGCAGGCAGGGAACGCTGTGCACGAGGTTTCTCTGGGTGCAGGTGGGTGCTCAGCCTCGGGGTCCTGCACCCCAGGACCTGGTGAGGACCTGCACCCCAGGGTGCTGGGGCAGGACCCGCTCCCCCCCAG
>JAVJGG010000082.1:44802870-44820072 GCA_035590195.1 Aviceda cuculoides | reverse complement strand
GGGGGCTTCGGCGGGGCCGGTGCTGCGACCGGCTTCGGTGCCCGGGGAAGGGAGTTGGGGGGGGGGGTCCGGGGCTTTGTTCCTGCCCCCCCGCGGCAGGAAATCGCCGTTGTTATCGCCCGGTTTATTAGAACCGGTTTGCGCCGGTGGCTCAGGCTCCCCCCTCCCGCAGAGACCCGGGCCGCCATTGGCGGCTGTGAGCACCAAAAGCAGCAAAATCCACCCAAAATGCAGCCGTGGGGTCCTGCGGCCCACCGTGGGCAGCCGGTGCCCAGTGGAGCTGCCCAGTCCCCTGGCAGAGGTCGGTGTGGGAGCCCCGGGGCTGGGGACCAGCCGAACCCAGCGCGGGGCCCTGGGGAGCCGCATCCCACTCGCGGGGGTCCCCCAGGCACTCTGGGTCCCGTGGATGAAACACCCCCTGTCCCGGGTCACCGGCTCCCGGTGGGTTTTCCACAGTGGCCGGCCCTGTGCTCACCCCCAGGCAGCGGGAGGTGGCCCCAAAGGGCAGCGTTGGCCCCAGGTTACTTCTGGCAGACTTGGGGGGCCGGTCCCCCCACCATGCTGATGTGCTGGTGTGGGGCTGGGGTCCTGGTGCCCTTCAGCTGCTCTGAGCCCTCCCCGCTCCGGGACCTCGAGGAGTCCCGGAGGAGCCGGCAGCTCAGGGGTGGGCTCTGCACTGGTGTGACCTTGGGGTGTTTTGGCACAGTTGGGCTGCGTTACGGTGCCCGGCTGGCAGGGTGCTCACCCAGGGGTGCCCCAGTCAGCACCCAGAAGCGGGTTTGCCGGTGGCGGGGCACTCCGGGGTGTGTGGGGGGGTTGTGGGAGCAGCAGGCTGGCTGGCCCGGGATGTGCCCGGGCGGCACAGCACGGGGCTTTCCGCAGCACAGAGCTTTTGCCTGATGGGGTGCCACGGGGTTTCCTTGGAGGCCGGCGTCTTTAATCCTGGGATGGTGGGAGAGCACCTGCGTCCTGTCATGGTGGCTCTGCCGCCACGGCCCTGCTGGGGACGGCCTGGAGCCCCTAGATGTGGCCGGACCTGCGGCTGGGAAAGCCGGGCAGCGCGCTCGCAGGGCTCGGATGTGGCCCTTATCGGCTGCCACCACCCTGGGAACTTGCTACATGCTCAGCTCTAGTGAATTTCCTTTTTCTGTTTTTGTTTCTTTCCTGCTGACGTTTTTCCCCTCCGGAATAAAGGGCTGGATGGGGACCATGGTTACAGGGTGGTGTGGGCAGCCCGACCCCACGGCCAGGGTGGCACCGGGCAGGGGACGGCGGTGCCCAGCCGCCCGCCTGCGCCGATCCTCTTGAGGGGAAAACCCAGCGCGTGTCGGCTTGCGCCCCGGGCGCTGCCGGAGAGTGGAGCCGGAGAGCGGGAACCTGCTCTGCCTCTGCCCGCACGTGTTTTCCATCACGTTCCCCGGGGGGCTGCCTGCAGCGGCTGCTTGCCTGGAGCCAGGGCTCGCTTGCCGGTGCGTCCCGCCGGTCGCAGCTGCAGGATGCATCTATTGGCCTTCCGCGAGCGAGCCATCAAACTGCCGGTGACCTTGGCGGGGCGGGAGCTCACCCCCGCCTCTGGCTCAGCCCGAGCTGTCTCTGTTTGTTACAGCCCAGCTGCCGGCACGCAGCAGACGTGCCTTCGCTCGGCCCCTCGGGGTCCGATCCCGCTGCGCGGGAACCCTGAGCGAGGCCGCTGGTGGCAGGGGATGGGGGGATGCGTGAGCTGTGCCGGCCGGTCCTGTCCGTGTCCCGGTCCCTGTCCCGCGGCCAGGCTGCGGCGGGGCAGGCGTGATGCTCGCGGCGGCGGCTCTGCCTCTCGGCACCCCTGGTCTGACGCTGTCCCCTTGCCGTCTCCTCCGTCTCAGATGCGCCGAGCCGAGCCGAAACCACCGCGGGCGAGATCCGCTGGGCCGGTGGCTACGTGACCAAGGCAGCGCGGCACCATGCCTGCGGCAGAGCGGGTCCTCCTGCGCTCAGTGACCCTGTGGCTGCTCCTGCAGAGCCTCCTCCTCCTGGCCTCCCGCCTCCGCTCGGCCGCCGCGTTCCCCAAGGGTTGCTACCCCTCGGAAGAGGAGGGGCTGAAGACCTTCCGCTGCAGCAATGCTCGGCTGACCGAGGTGCCCAGGGACATACCCAATGACACCAACAAGCTCTACCTGGATTCCAACCGAATCCCCTTCCTGCCCCGCGACGCCTTCCGGGACCTGCCGCTCCTGCTGGAGCTGGATCTGTCCCACAACGCCATCGCCAGCGTCGAGAGCGGGGCTTTCCGGGGCCTGGCAGAGCACCTGCACTCTCTGGACTTGTCTTCCAACAGGCTGGTGTCAGTCAGCAAAGATGCCTTTAGCAACCTGAAGGCCAAGGTCAACCTCTCCGACAACCCCTGGCTGTGCGACTGTCGGCTGCAGGAGCTGATCCGCGCGGTGGACCTGGTGGCCGGCTCCTCGGGCGGCATCGTGTGCGACTCCTCCGCCCAGGAGGAGCACGTCGGCAAAGCTTTCCTGCAGGTGATCGCCGACACGGACTTCTGCAACGTGTACAAGAAGACCACGGACATCGCCATGCTGGTCACCATGTTCGGCTGGTTCGCCATGGTGATCTCCTACCTGGTCTACTACGTGCGGCAGAACCAGGAGGACGCCCGGCGGCACCTGGAGTATCTCAAGTCCCTGCCCAGCAAGCAGCGGAGGTCGGAGGAGTCATCCACCATCAGCACCGTGGTGTGAGGCACCGGCATCCCGCAGGACACGGGGACCTGCAGAGCTGGGGATCGGCCACTCCGCAGGCTTGCCATGGCCGCAGGAGCTGTCACGAGCCACCGTCACTGCAGAGAAACAGTCACAGGTTTGTTCTGGTCTCTTCAAGGAAGCGGCGTCTGGCAGCAGGAGCCACGGCCGGCGAGCGCCTGGCTCTGGCGCGGCGAGGGGCGAAGCGGCTGCGGCCAGGGGCGGTTATCGGCAGCAAGCACAGCGCATCCGCCGCTGCCTCTGGGTTACAGAGGACCGGAGAGACCCCGAGCATCCCGCCGGCACGCGGCCGGTGCTCCGGCCGACCTGGACATTCGGTCTTCATTTAAAACTTTTATATTTCCTTTGCAGAGATCCCTTGGGGCATTAACGAAATCAATGTTTTGATCCCTCCCTGGCTTGCCCTCGGCCGCCCGAGGGATGTTCCCGGCAGCGCGGGGCAGCCTGGGCCTGGCTCCCTGCCTGGATGGGCGGCGGGCAGGGCTGGGCTACGGGGAGGAGCGGTACGGCCACAAGGCCACTGCCCTGCCGGGTCACCGGCCCCGGGAGGGTCACGGGCTGTGACCGCGGCCCGGCGGGACTGAAGGACGGGGCGGGAGGTGGGAACGCATCGGTTGGGAAAGGCAAGAGGCAGGTCCGGCTCTCGTGCCGGACGGTGCCGCCCCATCTCCCATCTTAGCCCCCGCTGCTCCCCGCTCCTTTCCCAGCACCCCTGGGCCAGGCAGAGCGAGGGGTGTGGGGGATCCCGCTCGGAGACGGGGTGGCTGGTGGGCAAACCCAGCGCCTTCCCCCTTGGAGCACGCCGTTCCTATAAGAAGCAAATGGGGAATAAGAAGCAAATGGGAAATGAGCTCCCCTGGGGCTGAGCCCTCCGGGGCCCCCAAGGGATGTGGGTGCTGCTGGAGGGGAACCGAGGGGTCCAGGCGGTGGGTCCAGCCCTGCCGGGATGTCGGGGGGAGCAGGTTTCCCCTCGGTGCTCCCCGGGGACCACATAGGTGGGTGTTTGCAGCCGGGTAGCACCCCTCCCCAGCCTGCTCCCATCTGCCACCGCAGCAGAGCTCCCACCTCTCCCTCAAGGACTCACAAGCTGCCGACCGGTCACTGTGACGGAAAGCGGGGATGGAGGGAGCCGCCGTGGCTCCTCCACCCTCTCCCCACTCCCGCGCTGCTGGCAGGAGCCTGAATCTCCCCTAAAATGCCCCGAAGTCCCTTCTTGACACTTCCAGTATTGGGCTGCAGGTTCCTGGTGTTGGTAGGTAGAGGCGAGGCTGGGGTGCTGGGGGCCGGCGTGGGTGGGGGTCGGTGCCCACCTTTGGGCGTGCAGGATCCAAATGGCAATTCAGAGCAAAGCCAGAGCAGACCCAGACTCTTCCAACCGAGCGTCTGGCCCCTGAGAGAGCTGCTTTTGCCGGTTTTGCCCGTTTTTTAAAACCAACTGAAGCTAAATTGCCTTAATTCACCAAGAGCACCAACCAAAGCTGCTTGAACGTCCTCTGTACCGGGCCAGACCCAGCTCCAGCCGCCCAGGAGCAGCGGGAGCTTATTGCCAGCTCCGGCCTCAGACCCTGGTGCAGGCAGCGTGTTTCGGCGCAGGCAGGGCTCCAGTGCCCGGCCGCTGCCCGTCCTGCCGTGCCCCGGTGCCGGCGGGCGCCGTGGGATGGAGCTGGCCGGGAGCGGCACCCGCGCCCTTCCACAAGTGCCTACTTTCCCAGCGCAGACCAGGGGCTCTGCAACGCACAAACACCTCAGCCCCAGCTCCACTCCAGGCATCCCCTGGGCCCGCAGCCCCACGGCAGCTCCCGCATTCCAGACAACCGGCTGCGGAGAAAAGGGGCTGGGGGGACCGGACCGAGCCACCGCCAGCGGCTGCACCGCGGCCCCGGGCGCTGCTCCCCTGCGGACACCCCCGGGCGGCTGCTGTCGTGCCCGTGGTGTCTCACCCAATACGTGTTTTGTTTAAGGGACCTTTTACGTTCTTACTTTATACAACAATAAAGTTGGCTTTTACTTTGGAGCCTGTGCCTGGCGCGCGCTGGTGTGTGCATCCAGGGGGGGCGCGGGGTGCTGCTCCCGTGGCAGCTCTGGCTTTGGGCCGAGGCGGGTGGCATCCCCCTGCGCCGGGGCCGCCCTGGTCCCCGGTGACATCCTGGCCGCAAAAGGAGGATGAAGGATTCCCGTGACAGCCGACGGCTTCCCAGAGCCACGTCTGGCTCCGCTGGGTGCTCCCGGGCTGGCGCTTTCGGAAACACGATACTGGTGCCTGCGGTAACCCTGCCTTCGCCTTCAATAAATGAACACCCCGCGGCTCAGCTCCCGCGAGGACGGCTCAGGTCACCGGCACGGTGCCTGTCCCCGAGCCGCGATGTGCCAGGACGCTGTGGAGCGGTTTGCCGGGGCCCTGCTCTGCTCCCTGCCCCCCCATCCCCACCAGACCAGACCCGGGCATTGCGTGGCACGCGGGGCAAGGACCGTGATGGCCGGGAGGGGACGAGCCCCTTCCCGATGCCCGCGGTCCCCGTGAGCAGCCTCGTCGGTCACGGCATCCGCAGCGACCCCATACCGGTTTACCGGCACCTTTCCCGACGCGGTGCGTGCCGAAGCGTGGTGCTGCAGAGGGCGAAACCTGGGACCTAATGCGGAGTGACAGCCCCCGCTCGCGGGACATTAACCTCGTTTGTCGCTCGGCTGTCTCCAGACGCCGCGTGCCGCGGCGTGGCCGCGACAGCCTGCAGACCCCGGGCTCCCGAGCAGATGGCCGCCGTCCCCCACCCCGGCTCTCTCCCCGGGGACCCTCCACCCGCGGCCCCCAGAGCAGCTGGGGAGGGCCGGGGGACGCAGCAGGATGGGGACGTGTCCTGCCGGTGTCCCCCACCATGGGACTGGATAACACCGAGTCCCCAGGGATCCGGGGAGGCGTCTCCGAGCTGCTCCGAGCCTTGAGGGGACGACCGCCGCCATCCCCGGGGGCCATCGCAGCCCCGTGGCCGGGGAATCGCACGAGGTCCCCCCAGACCGACCCCAACGCTGGTGGCCGCTCGCCGGGACGCCGGCGAGGGCTCGTGGCAGGGCCAGCACTGCCTGGTGTCCCGGCAGGTCTCGCCCCCAGCTCTGTCCCCTCCCGCGTCATAAAAATCTGCAGAAAGCTTTGGGAAGACGACTTGGTCCGGGATGGACTGAACTGCTTTGGATTTATGCCGTTAGTAATATTGGGTATTTCATCAGGTGTCACAGGGAGTGGGGAAGGGTTGGGATTATGGGAATATTTGCAGGACGGTGCCAGCAGCTGAGCTGGGGTGTTGAGGGGGTCCGGGGGGGGTTCTGGCCGAGCACGGGAGGAGGTTGGGGGCCGGCAGCCTGCCGGGCACCTTAGACGTCCCGTCCCAGGGAGGGATTTTTCTCATCTCACCATTCACTCTCCGGCAGCGAGTTGCCGTGGGCGAGCTCCTGCCGGGGAGCTGGGAGCCGGCGTCGGTGGGTACGGGGGGCTCAGCGTTAAGTCAACGCTTTTCCTTAAGTGAGGAAATATAACCATCCATTTTAATACTGCGTTTCTGGGTAATTCATTTCCTGATGTACTGAAGATTTATCTGCTGGGATCAGTATCAGGAGAATTAGCAGCGTGACCTCCTTCCGTACCGTTCCGGCGCGCCGGTAAATCTCTGGTATTAACTTCCAAGGTCCGCTGCCCACCTGCGCTGGGCGGGTGATTAACCAGCCTGCGCGGGGAGGGCCGTTCTCCTCCGGGATGGAGGAAAACCTGTCACTGGGGCGAGATTTAAGAACCGGGCCCTCTCCTGCTCCCCTGGCCCCCGACCCCCCCCAGGAGCCCAGGGACTGAGCGATGTTCCCGGGAAGGCAGGATCTGCGCAGCCCCCGGCTCCGCTGGATACTCGGCTGTTTACCGAGCCGGCCGGCGGGCAGGGTGGCTGCGGGTCTGTCCTTTCGGCAGCGGTGGCGGGGGCTCTGCTCCCTGCCAGGGGGGAGCGTTTGCTTCCGCAGGGGTGCGTGTTTTGGAAGAAAGGCAAAGCGATATTTTTTCTCAGGCCGTGAATGAAGCGTGTTCAGCAGCCGCGGCCCCAGACTGCATCCTGAACTTTTAACTGATTAGATTTAGAAGAGGGAAGGAAGGATGTCTAATTGTTTAATTTCCACAATTATAAAAATATTTATAAATAATTAGAACTGATGGCAGCAATTACACTGTGATTAAAGCTGGTCTCCACTTCATCAACGGCCCTTCAGTTATGTAGCCTTATTTATTTATTTTCACCACAAAAAATCCATTTACAGTGGCATTGCTGCCAATAATGAATCATACTTATTCAGTGCCTGCAAAGGACTCATTAATCCGATGATGTTGCTTGTTATAGGAACGGTGCTGCGCAGAAAATGTGGTCACTGGACTTCGGCTGGAGGAAATTTCATTTCAGTGGATAGGAAACCAGAGCAGAACCAAAAATCACAACGTCTCTTCCCGCGGTGTGGTCAAGGGCTCAACGTTTAAGCCGGCTGCACGTTCCCCTCCTGGCTTGCCATTAATTTTCCCTCCCGCCCCTTGTGCAAGCTGGGCATCGCCGGGCAGAGGGATCACCTCTCCGGTTGCCATTTTTAAGACGATGCTGTGTCTGGTAATAAAAGAGGGGGACCTGCAAACCTGCCCCTCTCAGAGAGAAACATCTTTCCAGGCACTTTTCCTGCCTCTGCGGGAGACGTGGGGCCGCTGGCAGCCGGGGCCGGGGCTGGTGCCGCTGTCGGTCCCATCCTGCCCTGGGAGCACCCCCGGGCTGGGCGCTGCGGCACCCACCGCCTCGCTCCGGGCCCGGATTTACGTACCAGAAAACAGCACAAGCTCCTTTTTTTTCCTTTTTTTTTTTTTTTTTCCCGCCCCCCGGTTCCAGTTCAGCAGAGCACTTGAAACTACGCGTAATTTTATATCAACAGTCGGTCCCATGGAGGAATTCGCTGCGGCTGCTGCACGTAAATAGACTTTGCCTTTCACGCCAGCCCCTTGGCTCCCGGCCGCTGGCTCGGACTCGGCAAAGCAGCCCATCGCCTTGGAGCGCCGGCGTCCCAGCCCTCCGGCTGCCGCCGGGAGAGCGCGGCCACACGCGGGGTTTTCTCTTTCCTAACGCACGTCCCCGCCGAGGAGCAGAGCTGCATCCCGGGATGTCCCTGTGCCGCCCAGCCCGGAGCGGCTGCAGCGTCAGCCGGGGGTTCCCGGGGACGGGAATGACCCTCGGCTCTTGGCCAGGCTTCGTTTTCAAGCCACTTCCCACCAAAGTGACTCTCGGACTGGGGCCTTGGGGGGAATTCCCGGGGGGATGGATGAGCCGGGGCGGCACGCAGGGTTTCCTTGGCTCAGCATATCCCTTCCCAGGTGTGGTGAGTTCCCGGGATGTGCCGATCCCAGGGCACCTGGTCCCACTCCTCCCTGCCCCCGCTCCCCACAGCTCCTCTCCTTATAATCCGCTGGGCAGGCTGGTGTTCTCCAGTACGCCGAAGCGCGCTGTAAACCGCAGCGTGTCACAGCCCTGCGACCTGTTCAACTCCCGTCGACTTAAATTTAGAGGAGCGGCTCCCTCCTGGGCTGGCAGAGACGCTGCCGGGAGTTGGGAGAGAGCCTTCCCGCCGGAGCGGAGATGTCCCGGTCTCCCTGGCAGACGCGGTCCCGTAGCCGGCGCGGCAGCTCTGCAGCGAGTGCTTTAACACGTGTTTGCGAAGCGTTTCTCCAGTGGATTGTTCCAGGCTGGGAAAAGGCAGCTCCGATGGGAAAACGACGGGCTTTGTCTGCCAGTCGCCAGATCGTTTTTGTCATTCGTGGCTGTTGAAAAGCGCTCCCGTGCTCTGGGTGGGCGGCCGGCGGGAAGGGCTGAGGTACCCGAGGCCTGTGCGGAGAAGGGGAGAGGAAGTTTTAAGTTCTGAATTTATTATTTGTGAGAATTCACTGTTACTCTTGAGGCGGTGTAACAGAAAGTGAGGTCAGAGCTGCGTGGCCGGGGCAGGTTACGGCAGTGATTTCGAGGGCTGAGCCTCGCAGGAGTAACAGGGGTTCCCCCGCCGCGCCGAGAGCATCGGCTACAGCCCACGTTTCCAGGAGGAAGGTGTGTGAAACCAGAGCAGAGCAAAAAAAAGAGGATTTAAAGCAGGGGTGAAGGCTCCGGCAGTTTCTTGTGAGCTATTACACCTGGGGGAGGTAGAGCGCGATCATAAAAAGTAAAGGTGAGGCGAAGCGAGAGCTGATGACAGCGATCTGTAAAATCCGAAGCGTGACAGCGATTCGGCAGCTCGGGAGAAGGGAAGGGAGTGAGCTGCGAGGGATGGGGGGTCGTAAATAAAAGGTTTGGCTGTGTTTGGGGCTGTCGCAGGCAGCGAAGGCCGGGAGCTCCAGCTGGATGGAAACAACTTTCGTACAGGAAAGGCCAGAGTGAAGCCATTTCCCATCAGTTTTGCATGAAAGTCTTCACGGAATTAATGACACACAGCCCTCTGCGATGCAATACTGAAATATTTGACCTATTTTTCTACTTTTAAGGCCCACTGAAAAAGTTGAGGCACTAAGAGCTTCCTGTATACCTCCAGATTTTAGAAGGAGGGAGTAAGTGTTCATTTGTGACTCGCTGTTGCACTTAGTACCCACTTACTGCTTTTTTTTCCCCATAATAATTTATGCATGTGGCATTCCTCTGTTCGGAAACAGACTAAGAGACACAGGCAGCAATCGCCGAGCCCGTCTGCTTAAGCTGTATAAGCCTGAACCGTGCACAGTGTCCAGTTGGCAGCTAAGATAATCAGCCTACAGGCAGTTTAAATGCTCGTTACAGTACATCTTATTCGTCAGTATTTAATAAGTAATGATTCTGAAAAGCTCGGAGCGTGGTCTGTGCCCATACCATCTCCTGCTGTGTCCCTGTCAAAATGGATAAGTTAAACTGGGTTGAATCTGGTCGATTTTTGGATGAATACCCACCGAGGAATTTCTAGATGCCATAAGAAGTTGCAGTTATTGAGTAGGAGGTGCTCTTTTGCTTGACTTAGTCCTACACAGTGCAAAAAAAGAAAGGAATGGCTCCGTGCCGGGAAGCCAGGCACGGCTTTCCACGGCCGTGTGCGTGCGCGGGCAGCGGGGCGCAGAGTCCCCTCCGCTCGGACGGCGGGGGTTACACCGCCGCCGCGCGAGCGCCTTCGGAAGGGGCCGCGTTGGCCGGCCGTGCTTCACGAGGGGAAGGAGGGTGAGAGTTCGCCGGTGTCCCTCGACGAAGTGAGTCTGGAAGGCAGCAGCTCCCACAGGGAACAGCTTACAGAGCTTGAAACCAAGTTCTAAAAGCCCGTGGTCCCGCAGCTCCACCATGGCCTCGGAAGGCTGCGGCGGGCCGGCCGCTCCGGTGGGCTCGCGTGGCCTGTGCTCTGCACCCTACAGGGGCTGGTGAGAAGTCAGGGTTACTTGTGAAGCTCTTGAAAGTACTAAAATAATCTTTACTAATAGTGCTTTATGAGCAAAATGGTCAACTGCTGCAGATCCAGCAGCTCTCCTTCAAAAGCAGATCAGAGCAAGTCTTTTCTGGGAAGAAAACTCCCATTATCTCAGTGCTTTGGCAATTTGTATCTTGACTTGTTACTCATCCGGTGAACTCGACAGGAATTTACAGCTGGTGTAAGAGGATCATCTGCTGGTACAGCACAGCACCTGGGGCCAGCAGAGCTCTGCCGTGAGGATTTGATGCAGCTGAAGCAAACGATGCAGCGGCAAGCAGGCGGAGGAGGCTCTGCAGCCTGGCCGCTTCCCCCCCGCCCCGGGACGTACCCGCTGCTTTCTGGGGAGCGGTGGACAAAAAGAGAACCATAAAAGCTGGGGCCTTAATTCTCCTGACTGCTGGGCTGTAGAGTTTGTTCTTAACCCTCTCTCTTGCCTCGGAGACCCGATTTCACTTTGCACTCTGCTGGCGTCTGCTCATCAGCAGAGCTCCCACGGGCGGAGCAAAATGGAAAGCCCTGAGCGGGTCAGTGTCCATTAACTGGTGCGTTGTACAGTTTTGCACAGGGCAGGCTGGAACACTTCAGACAGAGAGGGAAGGTTTTTAAACCACAAAGGTTAAATACTTCTATTAATATCTGCTAGAAATTGCTCATAGAGATTCTGGCATATGTCATTATGGCTGATAATTCCACTACAACTGCCTGCCATCTTTCCCTGAATTGTTTATAGCTCCTTTACGTTCTCTGAGCAAACTGCAGCACAAAGCTGTCGTGTGTCTGGTGTCACCACCAAGAGACAGACTCTTTGCACTAACAGCCACGTGACAAACTTCCTTTTTTTTAATGAATTACTTTACCTTGTGTGAACACTTCATTTTAGGCATCATTTTTACAGTCTAAGTGGTCCCTGAACAGAGAAAATCTAGGGGTGCACGAATGATGAGGTTTTGCAATTGTTCAAAAATGAATGTAGGATTCCCGAATCATCAGCTAAAAATGAAAAGAACATCACACAACCAATAATGCTTTCACAGCTGCTCTTCGGGTTTTCCAACGTCTGTCATCAATTTATTAGCAAGATCTTGCTCCGTACTTTTTGACTCGAGGCCTCGTACAAATCTGGCAGGTCACTTCGTTGTTAGGGCTGTACGTTCCAGGCTCGCACACCACTGCGAAGAGAACAGAGTCAGCGTTTCAGCCAGCTCCCCTCTGCCTCGGCCGGGGCTGGGACCATCGGGCAGCACCAGGTGCCTTCCCGACGCTGTAAGTGGGATCTCGTCCTTCCCAATCCCGCTGAGCCTGCCTCTCGCTAAATACCCCGAACTCCAGAACTAGCAGTGGGTGCTGCTGGCAAAAGATCTTTTAAAACGGTTGAGTGTTTTCTAGCAGCGCTACCATTAAGGTAATTGTTTCTTATTTGCTTTATATCCTGAGTGTAGTCACTCACCGGTGACCTGGAAGAAAAAACACTTCACTGCTTCCACTCGCTCTGTTTGGAAACACAGTTACACCTACGAATGCACTAACAAACACTGCCAGCTTGCTTTCTGTTCCTATCAGCTTTTTTAAATGTGCGATGTGAGTGTCTTTCCGAAAGATGAATGGAAATTTCATTGCTTTTGTCACTGATATTTACCAAATACTCTTCAGAGAAACCAGTGATCAGAGCTAATCAGCTATATTTAAATCAATGTATTTTATATTTACCACAGCAACTAGCGCAGTTCTTGTGGGTGATATCGTTTTTCCCAAAACCTGGTCGACAACTGTCAATGTGAGTAACTGAGAAACTGTTGTCCACATAGTGTATTGTAGGAACAGTTTGAAACTCGTGCTTCAAAGCATACGTCTGCTTATTGAAAAACTCTCCAATTCGATCTCTTGCCTAAAATTCAGAAACATCGGAAGAATAAAAAAGTCAGTGGTTTTTTTCTTGATTTTAAAACTGTCAGTAAATACTTTATAGTCCTGATTAAGTCCCTTAACTGGGAGCATTCCTTTGGCTTCAGAGGGCCTGGGATCAGACCCAGTATGCCATCTAATAGCATATATTAACATTAAGAAGCCAGAGAGAACAGATTTTAGAAATCAGCTACAGTAGCTTTAGTTTAAATTGTATTCCATTTACCAAATCATTAATCAAAGATTTACTTTAGAGAACTGGATGTTCAGTATACTAATATAAACATTAATGTTTATAATTTTTTATTCTTAGAGGTAAATATGAAGGAAATAATAAGCCTTTCTTTTTTTTTCTTTTTTCTTTTCTTTTAAACTGCTTGGATCAATTTGACTTTTAAAAACAGTTTTCCATCCTGAACAGAATTATTTGAAATCCATGAATCGTCATTTACAATGATATTAATCCCATAAAATCCAGGTGAAACTGGATTACTACCAGTCAAATCTGTAGATGCTAAGGCAGAAATTTGTGTTAAATATGCAGAGAAGACACAAGGGTGGCTGACACAGAACCTCTTGAACTTTCATGTTTGTCGCATCTTCACAATCATAAGGAACCTGGTGGCAAACTTCTTCCCATCCTGGTGCAAAAGGATTGACTATGGGTTGGGGGAGAAAAAAGATACATTTACATTTAATTTACAATGAACTCAAATACCTCAAGCAGGTGTCTTCAGGTTCATCTTGGAAAAAATTGACAAACAAAATGCATTACCGCTTTTAGCCTCACTTCATCCTATCATACGCTCTTAATTTTGCCTCTAATTTGTGAAGAATGGAGTGTTTTGTTTGTTTTTTTTTTCACCTGTCACTGTATGCAGTCAAGATCGTGCTTTGAAACAGTTCTTTTGACTGGGTGCATTTAAATGTTGAAAAATGAGTGACTGATAAAAGGGGAAAAAACAGATTTAGTCCTGGTGGTTTCTACCCAGTTACTTAAATCGCTTTGTGCCAGTAAGAGTCAGAGGTCAAACAATAAAATAATGTGGGGAAAAATACGCTGGCAGTAAGAATGGAACCAAATTCTTACACGGTACCCTCAGATTACAGAAAGGGCTGAAGTTTCACGTAAACTTAAAACCTTTGGGTCCTCAGTCTGTTCTGAATGTTTCTTGACTTTACTGAGGGGAAAATGGCCACGGAACTGTTCCACAACCTTTTGGATGGTCCCTCTTGGCACATGATGAGAACAAATACAGCAGAGAATGTGGCCAAAGCATTAATGAGTAACTTCCTTTCCTCAGTGATAAAACATCTCTAAATTAGGGCAGCCATCAGGGTTGATTTAACCTGTTTTGCAAGGCAATACAGCCACATCAGTATTACCATAAGGGAACTGTGAGGCTTTTGCTTCCAACCTCTGTGCAGTTTCCTAGAATCAAGCAAAACCACAGAGGTCACAGACTTATTAAAAATCAAATAATGAAAAACAAATATGACCGTTTTCCTTTTTTACAAAAAAAATATAAAAATCATGGCATTTTATCAGCTATCTCCTTTCAACAATCCTTTCCAACTGCACACCTCGAAAAGTAGCATTTCTCACTAAGGTTGTAAGAAGTACAATACTATAAATTCCACATATAAACTGCATTTTAGCTCCATCTGTGGGCTAGTGAGAAAAAATACAGGGACTCCAAAAGAAAGCAGGGAAACAACTTCTGAAGGTATACTTGGCTTTAATGTATTTCAGATGTTGTTTATAGAACTCTCAGGTTGTTTATAAAAAATAAATGATCCCTCCCAAACAAACACTGAAATCTGTTACCTTGAAAACTAACAAATAGTTCGTGCAGGAGGCCTTGTTTTGGTCTCTTGATAGAATGGCATTTGTAGGATGGCTCTATGATGTGACACGTCAGATCAGAGATGATGTTATTTAAGATTTTCTTTAGTTCCTCAAAGAACTGGCTGTTAGCTGCTAAGTCGCATTCCCTCGTAGTAAAGCGAACAAATACCTGATATGCATGGTCAGCTTCCCTGTATGCTTTAAGGAAAATAGTTTGTGTGTGAGTTCTGCAGTGCACTCACAGATCGAATCTTATACAGAACTTTATCATCTGTATCAGTGTACTTTGTATCTGAAATATGGGCTCTTATTCAAAAGTAAAAAAAAAAATAAAGCTTACTCATTAACCATAACAGAACAACTTTATCCTTGCCACAGCTGACTCAAAGAGTAAGAGACATTTTGGTTTGAAATGTACAGGAATTTACGTGCTTATGTTGCGAGGCTCTGAGCCCAAATATTAAAACAAAAAAGGAGGCGAACAGTAAAATAACACAGAACTAGCATGTCTACAAAGTTGTGTAACTGAAATGGATTTGGATTATGCAAAATTATTCTATGCAATTATGGTGCATAGGAGTGAATTTTTTAAAAATTATTTTAGAAGTTAGTGGTTCTCAAGCATTTTTGGACAAGTTAGTTTGTGGGTGGGGAGGTGATATTGGTGAATGGTAGTTACAAATGGTGGAAGAAGGCTCAAGTGTGCTGCTCGAGCTGTTGGAGCAGAGGGGTCATTCTGTACCGGCATATGTTCGGTTTGGTAATCTCTCCCACAGGGGACTGCGCTCAGACACGAGCTTCCTTTTCAGACCTTGGATATCATTGGAATTATTGTAGCTCACTTTTTTCTTATTAAGGGTGGAGTTTATTTTATTCTTCGAGTGGCCATATGTTCGTGGTAGCAGTTATTTAAAACTTTTTCCAAACCTGAGATAGGGGTTTTGTGTGTATAAATATAAAAAAAATTATTTTCTATTCTGGGATAAAATGTTAACTATTTCCTTTTTATCAAGCCTTGCAAGAAACATGCATTTCACAAACCCAGCAAACTACAAAGGCTATGTGCATTAGCTTGGTAGTTAAGTTAGCAATCTTACCATATACCATGAATTTATATGCCTCAAACACTACTCTTTCTTCTTGTGTCGTAGTTTCTATGATTTTGTGAGAGAGAGTACAAGTGTAGGCTCCAGACATGGACTGCTTAAAACCCATCACCATCAGCTTTCCTGTTTCTGTAAGATTCACATACATTCGCCCTAGATTAGAAACAGGAGATGCCTGATTACTGGAAATGTTCGGTTTCTGATGCTCTGCTCATTTAGAACATTTGAGGATGAGATCTTGCTCTTGTACATAATGACACTGATTCATGTTAGTCTGAAACAGTCTAAGATTTATGACCTTTAGGACTTATTGCAAGTTTCCTTCTATCTCAAGCATTTGAAGATTTTAGAGGGAGAAGAGAAACAGTGTAATGTCAGGGCTCATGGAAAAATTTGACAAAGGACCAAGTGACTATTTAGACCCACCATCCTATTGCAGGGTGGCATCAATAGAAACAGGGAAAATACGTGATTTCATGTACACTAATCTATTTAGCCATTTGTGGTTGACTTTTTCCCTTGTAAATAGAAAACAGAAACTATTTCTCCATCTCAGCGTATTTTCCTGATCGCCTCCCTGCTCCCCAAGGCAGAGGCTGTTTCTAAGTTTGTGAAAAAGTACTGTAAAAAAGCCTGTTCTATTAGTGACTGGGGGAAAAAATGGCTAAGGCAGGCACAGTGGAAATCCTTTGTAGCTCGAACAAAGTGACTAACCTTCTAAATTTTTTCCATCTGGTCCAATCCACAAATACTTGGGATCTATTACTTCTTCTCGAGAACGAGCCAAATCCATACACACTAGAAATGGGCTATTTGTAAACACCTTAACGTACACGTTAACTGCAATACAAGAGAACAAGGCAAATGACGTGAAATGCTTCTACTGAATGAAATCGCCAAAACACTAATTTTGACCAATATATTTAATGTACTGCAAGGTTTATTTTCCATGTTTGGACTTTGAAAAGTGTGAGGTTTATCTTTTATCGCCTTCTGCTCTCACCAGTGCGGCGGAACTGTCCACGGCACGGCGGGTGCTGACTGTGGGAGCAGACACGCCAGCGCCGCCCAAATCGTGCTGCGGGGCCGCAAAAAGCACCAGATTTTGAGCCTGTGGCTGAGCAGGGCCCTCATGTAGACATTACGTTTTCCTAAGTGCTTATAGTAGCACCATGGGACAAATGTCTTTCTAAACCCGCCTCCCCTCGTTACTGTATGCTATCAGCATCGTATGCAGGAGTCTCCAGCACTGTGTTTAGCTAAGCTTGGTTGTGTCACTTCTCTGTGTAGCGGTGTCTGCATCATGATCACAGTGCTTAAAACTCCATTTTAAAAGTTCAGTAAGAACAAAAAATATATGTAAAAAAAAAAAAAAAAAAAAAAAAGAGTTTACCTTCCTGTTTGGTGTTGCCATAAACATAATTCTTTTCAACTAAACCAATAGAATGTTGCTCTTCCTTAGGTATAGCTCTCACTGTAGGGAAAAAAAGAGAAATCTAAATGTGTGTTTGTTAACCATTTGTTTTGTCCTAGCGGGTTTCTGTCTCTTGCCTTACTTTTTCTTTCTCCCCACGCCCTTTTCTTAAAAACAAGGGCTCCCACTTGCTGCTGACTTGCCAGATTTTGTTGCTTTAGTGCCCAGGTTGCAAATCTGTCTTGATATACCAGGTTCCAAACTAGCCGGGCCTTTCTCTTCACAAACAGCCAATAAAATAGTTATGAAATCTAACTAGAAAGCTAAGGTTCTTCACAGTGACCCCAAGGAGAAGCAGGAGTGCAGCATGGTGACTGTGGGAGGGACTCAAGTCTTCCAGCATCTGTGAGCCTTTGCCTTTGGGAAACAGCGGGCAGATGTGCTTATGTGACCCCCCCACCCCCCAAGGAGATAAAAAAATCATTAGAATTTGTGCCGACTTTTTCAGGCCACGGAGGCAGACTAGGGTAGCCCTGCCAGACCGCTGCTGCCCCAGACTCGGGTCAAGACAGAGACGGGCACTGCTGGGATCCACACCTTCCCCTCTAAAAGGGGTTTTGTCGCCAAGGGCTGACGGAAGGCCCTGCCACAGGCTCGCCGCCGCCGGCCCCAGCCCCCCTCTGAGGAGACCACCCCCCCCCCTCGGAGGGGGCA
>JAVJGG010000082.1:44753222-44797577 GCA_035590195.1 Aviceda cuculoides | reverse complement strand
GCCGAGCGCCGGGCCGGATGTGGCGGTGCCGGCGGCGGGCGGGAGGGGAGGCGAGGCCGGTGAGCTCCGGCGGCAGTTCCCGAGGCCGGGCGGGCAGGTGGAGGCGGGAGCCGCGGCTGGAGCATGGAAGGTGAGAAACGACCCCGCTTTTTCCCGGGGGGAGAAGGCGCTGCCGCTCCCCCTTCCTCCCCGCCGACCCCGCTCGGGGCGCCGGCACCGTGCTCCACCTCCCGCTTACTTCCAAGCGGCTTCTTCAGCGCTTTCTGCAAAGAGATTGCAGCCTCTGGAGGAGAAATCTAATCGCGTGTTGCAATTAAACAGGAAACGAACGGGGCTTTTTCCCCCCCGCTCTGTTTAATTTCAGAAACATCACAACATGTATGATAAAGTTGGGTTTTAGAGCCCGCTTTATCTGCCGTTCGTATTCTAGGTTTTAACGAATTAAAGGGCGCGTTGGTTTCCTCTTCGCTTGTAAAACGTGCGTGTAACTTTCAGAGCCAGCAAAAAACAAGTTGTGAGTTAATCTTGGGCTACGGCGTAATTCCTTTGGGAAGAAAAGCTAAATTACCGGTGTTTTAACAAGCCTGGCAAAGAGGCATTGCAAAGCATCACTTGATTCATTAATTTCAGAGGTGGATATTCTTATTTCAACTCATCGTTTTAAGGGCTTGAGTTTAGATTCTCCTGTGTCTCAATGACTTCAGGTTTTGGGTTATTTTAAGTTAGATGCAGCTGCCTATTTAAAAATGAGTTCTCCTTTGCTAAAGGCTTTTTAAATGTTTGTGTTTAAATAATTACTCTCATAGAGTCTGACTGAATCGAGACTATCACTGCTTGAGAGACGCTAACTAATGTTTTGAAAGAATGGGTCTGGTGGCAGTTCAACACTTAAAAATGCAGCCTCGTTTTCTTGGTCAAGTTGGATCCGCTGTATGTCTGTTGTGGGAGAAGAAAGCTCTTTAGGTATGTTGGTATAGTCTCTGATTGGAAAATGAGCGTGTTTCTGCCATTACAGCTGCGATTATTTAAGAAGTGTCCTTTTTGTGTTCTTATTTCTTGTACACTTAAAGTTAACATGCAAATAATCCTTCAGATTTTAGTTCTGTACATGGGGATTATGAGGATCAGTTAATGTGTCAGAGCTTGTTCTGTTTGGGATGAAGTTAATGTAAAAGTGTTATACTGTGTTATCTCTGGATACTGCAACTGCCGAATGTCTCTGTTTCCATGGGTCTTGGGAAAATCTCAGTTCCACTGGAGGCAATGGGAAATTTGCCATTGAGGACAAAGGGGTTACACTTCTGTCCTTGATTTTCTGTGCTCAGTACAGTCAGTGACCTGGGGACTTGCAGGCACTGGCAAGAGTAGGTGTTTGAGACCTGGCTCTAGGAAGCCGAAATCTGCAGTCTTTACTTGGTTGCATCTCTTCATGACTGGTTTGTTTTTGCAAAAATCACAAGAGCTGACCTCATGCTGTCATTTCCATTTGCTGTACCGGGATGAACATGTTGAATTACTGGAAGATACTCTGCTGGTTCCAGAAGGTCAAACGCTACACTATGAGAAAAATGATATCCTTAGTTACACACTGCTGATCAGGATTTCTTCCCAAAATGACATGTGCACTTAAAATGCCCGTGTCATTTCAAACATTATGTGGCGCTTAAGAGCAGCAAAGTATTAAGACACCCTGCGAAGAGTTTATGTGGTCCAGGGTACCTTCTTCAGAAAGCCATTGAGACTGTAAGTGCTGAAGAAGGCCGTTCAGTGGGGAAATTAGACAGGCTTTCTCTCTTCCATGGTGCAATGCGGGTTGAAGGTGAAAAACATGTTGGGGTGAAAAACACGTTGGGGTGAAAGAGGTTGACTGCTGTACGTAGCAAAGGCACTGGCTCCGCTGTGAGCATTTAGGGATAAGGCTGTAGGGGTCTAAGGCTGTAGGGCAGGGGCCAAGATTGGTGTGTATTTTATTTTGGCTTGCTTGTGCCTCTTAAGATGGCACAGAGACAAGGAAACAAGCTGCATTTGCTCCATGTACTGTGATAGAAGGACTAAGAGCGTATGGGATTTACAAAGATGTGCCCTTCACAATGCTGTTGGGTTGAAAACTGCAGCTGGCAGTAAAAAGACAAGGTTCTGTTCTGGTTTTCACTGTGGAGGCAAACAGGTAAGATTATAATAATTCAAGATGTACCTGCCATTCTGTTGGCTACAGCTGTATTGATGATAGAAGGGTATTAGTGTTATAATTTACTTGGAAAAACATCCATTTTAGAGGAGGTTAAAATACAGGCAGGCTGTTTTGTTGCTTCTATTAACTGGTCAAATACCAGGATAAAAGATTAATACAGTTACGTATTAAAATGCCTAGCACTTTTTTAGCACGCTATTTGAATATTTTTGCTCACTTTGGCTATTGGTGTAGAACACAGGATGGCTAAGGATTGGTTTCTAAAGCACATGAATTTTACTTCTGCTTTGTAAATGAACATTGTGTGTCAGCTGCGACACACACAAGCGTCTTCTTTCCATGCGCCCCAGTCAGTGGACCTCTTTGAAGCTTGGGAAGACTAGCGTGTTCTGTAAGTGATTTCCCGTGTTGTGCTTTTTTGAACGTTAGGTAGAAATATGGTCTTATTTGTACAGAATCGGGGATGGAAGCTTCCTAGACCTTCTTTTGCTGGTATATTTAGCTGACACAGTGAAGGATCTGGCTTAAAGTACTTTACTCGGGAAAGAGACCTGAGGTTAAATGTTAAGAGACCACTAAGGCTGTAAGAAGCTGCTTAAGACAAATATGGTAAAGAAACCAGGTACCGATGAGTGGATGCTGGAGGCTTGAAAGTGATACAAAGACTGGGATATTTCTCAAAAGAAAAGAGAAACCTTATACGGTGTGTCGTTGTTCTTATCTCCTCAGAAGGATTGTACTGCCCAGCAGCCCGTCATGGACAGGAACCTGTTATGCTCAACAAAACGTAAATAAATATTCAGAGACCATCTCAGCATTAAGTAGATGAGCATCTGAGGACTGGCTGAACAGGTCCTGCTGGGCTGCTGCCTGGTTCAGGCAGGGCCGTTCTCTGCCAAGTCACCCTGTAGCTGCAGTTCAGAGGTGCTGGGAGCAGAACAGTGACTGGTAGGGGTGTTGCGCTTAGCCCAACACACAGAAGCTTGTGCTGATGCGATTTACCCAATAAGCTATAGCAATATATGCATCCTTATTGGAGTGACTGTGCGCTCGGGAGGTGTCCTGGGGAATACAACGGTTTCTAAAAGGAATATATGCAGAATTATCTGATTTGGAGCAGCTGCGTAGGGGCTCTTAATTCTTCATTTCAAGACCTCCTGGCAACCCCGGGGAAGGCAGAATTGCTGCAGAGTTTCCAAGCCACACCTCTCCCCCCACCCGGCAGGCACCCTTTTTGCTTAATTCTGGGGCTTTGACCAGGTCAGTGCTTTATCACCCAAATGGGGCAGCTGCACAGGATTTCTGAATGCAATTAAAATCGAATTCAAGTATTACAGAATAATGAGGGTTTCATTGTCGTGCTGAAAGCTTAATTACTTGCACAATCACAAGGATTTGTGTAGTTTAAGTATCTATATTATTGCAATGTAAAATTAAAATCAATACTAGCGAAAATTTTGTTCATGTGCCATGTATTTAATGATGTTTCCCCATCATTATTCACAGTATAAATTGGTCTGTTTGCTTCTTTGTACCTCACTTTTCCTGGTATGATAAAGTGAAACAAAGACAAATTAAGAGCTGTAACTATGGAGTTCCTTGATCTTATTTATTTCTTTTAAAAATGCAGGTTTAGTAAATATTTGAACTTTTTGTCATTTAATTCCATGACTACCTTTATGACACAAGGCAACATTCTTGGCTCTAATAAAAGACACTTAATGAAAAGCTTGCATTCATGCTAAATTTGCATGAAAGGATAGGAGCTCTGATTTAATTTTAGGATACATTTCATAAATGCTAATAGCTTAACAACTTGTCTCCAATCAGGAGTTACACTCTGAAGACTTCGGGTCACTGCTGGATGGCTTGATTCATTAATAGCGTGGGGTGGGGTTTTTTTCTTGCTGCTCTTTGGTAATAGCTAGTTAAGAGCAGTGGGAACTACATGCATAGAGTAACTCTTAGACCCATTATTGAGAAATGGGAGCTGAATGCTTTCGTTTAGGAAACAATAGAACCAAACATTTAAAAAACCTTTGTTAGATAGTTCTATTATTGCTTTTTTTTCTTCTCTGAGTTTGCCTTGATTTTGTTGGATGCATCAGCCTATTCTCTATTCATGCAGATTTTTGGATAGCCTCATCTGATACTAGGCTGCTTTGCTGTAGAGTTAACAGAGCTTTATATTTTGACGTTGCAGAGACCACAAAAATGTTCCATATGCAGTGGTGGTAAAGATAGATAACTATGGGGTAAATGTCACTAGTGGTTAACACCTCATGGCCACTGCATGTGTATTTCTGTTATGTAACTGCCAGGAATGAATTTTACAAGTCCTGGAGCTATTATTTTTTATGGTCAAAGACGATATGACATTTTCCAATATGTAAAAAAAGAGGGAAAAAAGCTAGAGGAAAGAAAGGAGGAAGGGAGCAGGTAGCTGTGACACTGGTAAGAAAACCAACCCTCATATCAGTGAAACCTCAAGACAGCAAAGCATTGAGTAAAGACTTAACTGGACGGGTCAGCTCCGTGCCTCCAGTTAAACTCGCCAGCCTAAATTTGGGCGCTGGAGTGGGAGATGTAAATACCTGTGGCTTATATTGTCTTCAGAGCGGTCTGTTGAGTGCTCAGCACTTTTGGAAACCAGGCCACATATGTAGTCCTCTAAACTTTTTTCAAAATTCCTGACATTTGATCCCTATCAGAATTTCTAAATGGGAATTAGACTTGCATTCCCATGAAAA
This sequence comes from Aviceda cuculoides, assembly GCA_035590195.1. NCBI lineage: Eukaryota > Metazoa > Chordata > Aves > Accipitriformes > Accipitridae > Aviceda > Aviceda cuculoides. The sequence goes on along the minus strand of JAVJGG010000082.1, from coordinate 44,792,636 downwards.
CCAAGTAGATCTTGTGAAGATAATAGGGTTTTCCCTTTGTATTAGAAAAGGAATGTAAAAATATCTTGTAATCTGTGCTTTATAGAAATTCACTTCATTTAGAGTTACTACCACTGTGCTGTGCTCACAGGGTGCAAAATGAGATGTTAAATTGAAAGTGTATTTATTATGTTCTATAATTTTTTGAAGTTAGAAAATAATACTTAATCCCTTTTCTGGGCATATGCCAGTGCTCGAGATACAAAGAAGTTGTGCAATGAAACATAACAATTATTTGGTGTTTATTTATTTGAAAATTTTGCTTTTTCAATTTTGCTTTCAGTCAAGAAAATGGGAATTTATAAGCTTATAATAACTGTGTCATGAATGGTTCTAAATATAAGCAACTCAGGCTGCTTTTCTGTCTTTTGCAGATTCACAGGCAGGTATGGACCTAAGTAATTCTCAGGAACAGCCCACGGCTGCAGGTACTGTGCTGTTCAAGTTATGTTCTTTCAACCTCTCTTGAAAATTTTAAATTTAAATGGAGAAAACTGTATGAATTGCAGCTTGTTTAGATTCCCAAGACACTGAGTAGCAGAGTCACAAATACAAAGCTGGGCATTAAAGGTAAAAAGTAAATTCTAGAATTGAAATAAAACTGTGGAAGTTCAATATAATATTGGAAAATTATCCTGAAGTGAAAAAAAGACTGTATAGTAGGAAAGGAAATGTTTTCAGAAGAAACCTGGAAGTTTTGATTAGGGAAGCAAGAATAATGCGATTCTTTTGCTTGACTGCATTTCTGAAAATATGAAAACAAACCTCTTGTGTGAGTTGGACACGTTTTACTCATTAATCAAAAATAAAACTTTTTTTCAGATCCAATGTAATATTTAGCTTGAGAAGGATTGGGGTTTTTACTATCCAACTGTTAAATAATTTTAACAGCAATTTCTGAACGTTGCTGTGAACTTTAAAAATTCACGGGATTGTTGAAAGAAAACACTGTCAGTTTTTCAAGCAAAATACTGATCTGAAATTTACAGAAATATGCATAATATTGAGTTACTCTGTATTATGGATTTTATGAAAGAAGCTTTATTTGAAAAAACATCACCCAAATAAATTTCACTATAGTGAAAAATTTGGCTTTATTTCAGAGAAGGTAGGCTTGGATTTCTGGGACATACTGCTGCCACAGTTATCAGCAGAAAACTTTCTGATAATGTTGATGTTTAAAAAGACATATGTGAAATAAGCAGAGAAGTGCAACTGGCTTCAAAGAGGCTTCCGATTAAGTGTGCTTGAGCAGTTTCCTGGCCTGGGGCCAGAATGATTAATATTTTGACCAAATGAACAAAGTGAAGCTGTGATTCCTTCTCCATGCTCTGAAGAGCTTGCTTGCTTACCTGCCAGCAGCAGTTGTCAGAATACATGTGATACATAGAGTTACATATACTGGATTTTACTCCTGTTTTGCTGTCATTTAGAACAACCTCCAGAATAGTTAAATCTGAGCAAAAGCTTAAGACTTCTTACAGGTGTGTACTCTGTGCAAGAGTTTGTATGTGACTTTGGGAAGCAAATCCGTTCAAGCAAATTGCAACTAATCTTTCTATAGGAAGAACATTGTAGGCTATACTGGGAGTTTGCAGATACTTTGAGGTAATCACCTGGAAGTACTCTTGGAGCATAAATAGTTAATTATTGGTTTGTAGTTTGTTTTTTTGTTTTTTTTTTTTTTCAGAAGGACAGGAGGTTTTGACAGACTGTGATCTGAACAAATCCCAGGAAATGGAAAGTATGGATAATGCAGAAGATATGAAGGAACATAATCAGTCTAATGAAGAAGCAGGAGGTAAAGTGGAGATTGAATTCTGAAAAACAATAGTTATATTTTGTCTTTTTATTCATCTGATTATGCTATGAGAGAGATTAGAAAGTTTATTCTGGATCATGGCTCTGGTTTTCATGCATGCTTGTAAAAGGAGTAACAATACAATTAGTTTAGAGTGTTTTAACATGCTCTAAAGGAGTAGCAACCGTTTTCCATCAGGGAACCTCATGTGCATTTTATAAAGGTCACTTTTACAGGATCTATGAAATATGGATAGCAACATAAAAAAGCATGTGCACATGGTGAGCTCTTTTAACGTGTGTTGTAGCATACAAATTCTTAAAAGTAGTTTGCGTATGACAAATGCATGTGTTAGGACTGCACTTTTTATTAATGTTGTTATGCTGCTCTGATATCTCAAAAATAACTTGGCAAATTTTTTTTTGAAAGAAAGGACAAGTTACTTCAAATTCATAGAACAACTCAGCCCTGTAGAGTTTAAAACTGTAGCAGTAATCCTGTACTTTAAACTGTGCATTAACAGAAGGTTGGTCAGTTTACCATGTTTATTGTTTAATTTGAACAGTAAACCCTTCCTATACAACTGAAAGAAGACACAGGTATGAATAAAATACTAAACCAATATGCACTATTTCTAATTTAAAAGAGGTCCTACATAAGTGCGTACTTCTGTGTATCTTTAAAAACTAGTAGGCCCTCTTAACAGATAAAAGCAGCAGCTCCTGGGCTTAGCAATCTTACAGGCCCTCAGAGTTCAGGAGTTGTATATGTGTATATGACATAGATGTAGAGCAAGAGACTTTGAATTTCCTCCTTGATCTAGAAGCTCATAAACTGAAATCACAGCATTAATAAACATTCCTGCCAGTGAGCCGAGTGTGTTCATTTATGCCAGTTCTCAACCACAAACAGTGAAAAATGTTGCCTGGTAGAGGATGTGGTATACATATACTGGGGAAAAGACATAGATTGTTTTACCAGTTTCACGTTGCCTTTCAAGTACTGCATGTCCATGGCAGTACAGCAGTGTGAAGACAAACTATGTCTGTGGCTTTGGTTAGTAGTTTTGAAGTAGTGTTTTTGTATCACATGAATCAAGTAAATCACTAAAGAATTGTCTCTGTTTTGGTTGCCCAGGTAGCTTTGGTTGTTCCCTGTAACACAAATGTGATGACTTTATTTTGGACTAAAATGAAATGTTCAGGTGTTAAATTTTTGCATTATTAAAGATTAAACTTGTATCTATTTATTAACAAAGTACAAAACAACATAAAACACTAAGGGAGCACTGCGCTAGCAAAAAAGTCCATGAGAGGGTGAAATTAATCTCGCTTGGGTATCTACAGTACCAGTGTCTAGAACTGTACTGGTGTCTGGCCTTTCTTGACAGTCAATGGAGAGAGAGCACGCAGGTTTTCTGACCAAATTTGGGTGTCTGACCTAGGATGAAATGCCTCGTGGCCCCAAAGTAACTGCTTCTTAGCAGGACTCCATTTATAGTTGGTGGAGAGTAGCTTAGTATAGATGTCTGCCGTGCAGAAGCTACCTTGGGCAGGTGAGTTCTGTTCTGCTTACCCTAAAAAGAGAATTTTGGTGTTTTTATCCACAGAACATGGAATGCTTGAGCCTTTTCTACATCCAAGGCATCTGATCTCTCTTTCAGATTCCACAGCACATGAAATACAGCCATATTCCAGCTATTTGTCCAGCCCTTATGCCATTTCCGCTTGCTCTAGCTCACTTCTGTCTCTGTTTTCCCAGTGTCCCTGCCCTTCACTAAGCTGTGGATACAGCAAGCCGGGACATGGTTTCTTTCACAAAACCCTTAGTATTGACCATCCAAGAGGAACTGCTTTAGCTTCTCCCCACCTTCCCATTCCAGGAGGCCTGTCTATACCGCTTGCATGTACAGCATCATGGCATCTGGGAGGTCTTTTTTCCGTTCCTTGACTGTCCTATGCCCTTCAGCTTCAGTACCATTTCTCAGGCTCTTTTCCATACATTTATGTCAGGTACAACTTGGACACTTGTTAGAGAATGTTTACATTGGTACTGCTCTTACACTCCATTTTTGTTTCATATGGCTGCTAATCTCTTAAAGTTTCTTTATGATTTGTTCTGGAATGCAAATACTGAAAATTTATGTCTCAAAGATAATGCTATAAATATCAACAAACCATCATTTCACTCTGCTAGACACCCTTCCCATTAAAGCATTCATTCATTATAAAGTGAGTACAAACCTACTCAGTACCTCAGTGCTCTATTCTTTGATTCTCACTGTAGGAATAAAGACATGATTGCTAGGAGAAAGCTGTTTTAAATGCACAAAAAGAGAGCTGCAGTATCTCAGTGTAAAATGGCACAAAATCGAATATATATTGTGTTTACTTCATTGCTTCACATACAGTTCTCTACAATCATTCTGATACCGGAAGCGCAATAAATCTTAAATAGTTAAGCATGCTGTGCTAGTAGTCTAGGCTGTGCGAAATCAGTAGGTATATTTAAATTTCTTTCTAAAGCCCAGCGCCACTTCAGTTGCTGTTGGTTACTAAAATTCACAAATAATCTTAGCTTTCATGTCATACCTACTATGTAACAGTAGCAGCTACGTTAGTCACTGAGCAGTCCCTGCAGGTCAATAACTATCTGTCTTCTAGATAAGCGAAACCACATTCTGACAGTGCTGCCCTGGTGGGAGTATTATCGTTTGGGGATCACTAACCCTGGTAAAAATGAATATATAGTATTCTCCAGAATCACAGAATAGAAATATCATCAGTATCAGTGATGGCTCTTGGGAAATGGATTATATCCTGCCTACACCTGAAAAGTCTGTCTGTTTAAAGGAAAAAAAAAAAAAAAAGCTCTATTTGGCACTTTTCCAGGTCTGATCACTAATACCCTCATTACATATCAAATTTAAAGAGAAATAATGAAAAATGTTTGTGTGGTTCTCATAAATGTTAATCGTGGTATTTGTGATCCATCCCTTTTGTGAGTGAGCAATTCCACTTCAGTAGCTTCACAGTTCATCATTGATGATAGCCCACATCATAGAAGAATCTCCTTTTTTTTATCCTGAATCCCTGCATGATCCATGCCCACAGGGTTTGTTCCATCTGCTGAAGGCCCTCATGAGAACATGAGGGCACTGAGTCATAGAGAGAGATCAAGCATTTGATAGCCTGCTTTCCACTGCCTTAATATGTCTATAACATGTTTTTCTTCAGTACAATTATGTCTGGTTTTTCCATGTTTTGTCAACCATTCATAGTAAGTAGTAATCTTGCAGTTTCTGGGACTATCCATTTTTTGTGAATCTTGCATTATGAATGGGTGACACTCTAAATACAATGTGGGGACTTATTCTGAGACTTTGAGCAGAAGCTGGAGTCTGGTCAAATCTAGATGTTATCCAGCTCTAGCCTGGTGGAGCCTTTTATGCTAGGTCTGAAGAAAGTGGTACTGTGATCCTTTCAGAAGACTACAGAAGCTTCATAAAGGCACTAGATAAACTGGTGTATAGGGCTGAAACGTCATCGCAACTGGTGCTCGTCTGATGTAAGAAAATCCACTTTTTCAGCAAACAGTTCTATATTTGTACTTCTTCGAGCACATGCAGACACACCGGCTGCTGTGTTGTTCATATGTCTGTGACATAACTGACAAAGGTGAGATGCTGTTCAATGAGAACAATTCAACCTGTCCTATTATACACCCCTTTTAAAAGGGCTTAAACTATGATTGCTAAGTATAGGGCAAACAATTAGGCAGAAGGCTATAGTAATATGTTAATTAACAGCTTGATGGAGAACAAGGGGAGAAAAGAGAAAGAAAAAACCTTTTTTTGCCTCAAGGGAATGGAAGCTGCATGCTGTGGTGCACATGGTGTATGCTTGCCTGCAACCATAAAAATACACTGTTCCCATGGTGCTTCCTGTATCTAGTCTGAAAAGAGACAAGCAATGAGGCAGATAGGGGAGGAAGCACTTAATTTCCCTTGTTTCTTTATGTGCCCCTGACACTGTTACCTTTGGTGGCCAAAGTTGAAGTATCTTTAATTTAAAAATTAAATAAAAAAAGCCAGGATCTTTCCTATGGGAGTCACAGTCAAGCACAAGTGTTTAATTATGTCTTAATTCCCTCATCTGTTGAGGCAGACAACTTTTGGGTGTTATGAATGTTAGCTAGCTTTTATGGTTGTGGAATAAAAAGAAATAGAAGCCACATTTGTGGTTTATGGATGCTAATTGCTGCTGCATTTAGGTGTGTGAAAGGGGGCGGTTAAAAGGCTGGAGTGAGACAGGAGAGGATGACAAACCCTCGCTTAGGCGCGTACTGAGGTTCCAGTGGTGCTGCTAGCACACGCACTTATCTGCTTGAAAAGGAAGTGCCGTTTTTTATCAGAATATTACATCTCCCAAGCCCAGATCGAGCCCTACCGCTCATGGGACTCAGGGGTTATCTCACAACATCAGCAGTACTTTGCTGCAGAAGTTCACTTAACAGGGGATTTCTGTAAGTGTTAAAACCAGGCAAGGAGTCTGTACTGCTTAACTGTGTCAGGTCTCTCTGCTTTGGTGGCTACACATGAACTGAAAGTCGCATCTGAGTGTTATCAACAAAAGATCCCCTTGACTTTGTTTTAGCTCTACGGTACTGTACCATCAGCAGCAGGAATGCTGCCAAGCACGTTCAGTGACATCAACACAGTCAGTTGTGTCACCACAGCCTGTAAATGATTGACATCAGCTTGGACCATCCTGCACAATGGGTAGCCCAGGGCGCCCAGGGCTGGTACAGAAACTCGGATATTCTGATTGCTTTGAAATAACCAGAAAAGTGCAGCTATTCCTTATTCTAATTAACCCATTGTAGTTAGTAGAAAACAGAATTTTCTTTCGAGATATCATGGCTATCGGCGTAAGCTATCAGACAAGGCAAGGTCTGGAAGGAGAATGGATGCACAGTATTATTCAATAGATGATGGACTCCTTTCCGTAACTTTTAAAACTGCATTTTTCTTCACTTGTTCTACAGTGTGTGCCTCTGCTTCATACAAAATAATTCCTTGAAATTAAAAGTGAGAGAAATATTTACTCCTTTGGCATTGAAATAAAATCTAGTCCAGGGTAGATGAGATGTGGTGTGTTCCCTCCCCACCCCCCAGCAGGAAATAAGTGAAGATTAAGAAAACGGCCCTAGGAACTCAAATCACATGTCATTGTAGAAAATAATCCATTTTTAGACATATGGGTTGGTGGAAAGGAAATCAGTTAATTAAGATGACTCACGTTTTGCCCCCAAACTAAGCTGTTCATTTGGCATAAAATGCGTGAGTTTAAAGGGCAGGTTTGCTAATGTTTTTGCTGCTGGAAAGGTGTCGGAAAGCAGAAATAAATCCACAAGAGTCAAAACTTTGCTGAAATGCAGCAAATAGTTCCATGAGCATTGGAATTGATGAAGCGCGGTTTCCAGTGGGCTTGTGTCTTGTTGCTGGCTTTTAATTGAATTACACAAAGTTCGCGTTGTGTGCTAGACACCATGTTTTACTTCTGGTACCTCAGAGTAGCTTTGCCGTACTCTCAACACCGCCTCCCATCACACTGCGTTCAAGTGCTCCAGTTCTTGTTCCTGTTTTTGTTCCTTCTGCTGCTCTGCAGGAGCTGTTATGAACTTTGTTTAATTCAGAGCTCAATTCCATATATCCTTGTTGAACAGTCTGTTGCAGCACCTCGCCTGCCAAGTGCGCCAGGCACACCGACCGTTTCTCCTGATGCAGGAGCACCACCTCCAGGAGTCGTTCTGGGAGATGCAGGTACTCCTGGGCCGTCTGTTGAACAGGCCAATCGTCAGAGTAGAGTGATTCTGAGAAGCCTGCCCCTCTGCCAGATAGGATTGAATTCGGCGTACAGGTCTGAGCATTACTAAGGGAACACTGAGTGGATGCATATGCTTCTGTAGAAGACCAGGCTAAAAGTAAACCACAAGTGTTTAATTATAAAAACTTCAATTTGGAGAGAATGTACTCGTAATCTAAAATTCAAGTCTCAGAATCTAGATTATTTACTACTGGAAATTTTTTTTTTAGTTGAATCAAATGAATACACTTAGTTTTGTGAAGATTATGGTGTTCAAGGATTTTGAGCAACATCTTAACCAAGCTTCTGTCTTCAGTTTGTAGGTGTTAAAATTCCATTGATATTTATCACAGATTTCCCTGTTCTTCATATTGTTATATTTTCTCTTCATATTATATTTTTCTACTGTCAAACACAAGAGTATATTGCATCGCAAGAAAGGCTTTGGGGAGATGAATTTAAAAAAGGCTAAATGAAACTACACTTTCAACTTCTCAGATATGAAGTTCATTTGAAAAAGCGGTTGACCAGCAATGATCATGCCTGAGTGGTCACATTAGTAATAGGTCCCTTGGTATAAATAATGAAGGCGATTATCTGAATTTAACATGCGGCCTTTTTCAGTCTGACTGTAAGGTCCAGATGTTCTCTGATTAACTGTCTAATTGAAGTCTGATTTAACGGTTGTGATTGTATATGGCTTTCTGGACTTTAGGAATTGTAATTTTAGAAATGTTTTCTATGAGTGATGTTATCTTAACTGTAACAGAAGGGAAGAACTCATACAGTTTCATCTTTTTCTGTGTTCCTTTTTTTTAAGAGGGAGACTCTGAAGATATTAAGATTAGAAAGGGTAATGTTAACAGGTGTCATAAATGAAACAAAATTCATCTGGGACAGACTTTGGAAAATCTGGGCACTGTAGGCCCAGGGATGTGGGATGGTGTTCCCTCTGATTCTCTGTGCCACACTGGGGGTATAGGCAGTTCAGGAAACTCCAACATGAGGTTGGAGATCATGTGTGGTGTTTAATTTTGTTGTTGTTGTTGTAATTAATTGTACAGCTAGATAAATTATACTGTGTTTTAATGATAGACACTGGTATTAATGAAGTAGAAAATACACATCCAAGTGCTTGGAAAATGATGCCTAGTTTAGTGGTGTTTTTTTTTCTTTCCAGTTCTCAGTACTGCATTTCAATTTGATTTGTTTCTATTTTTGTTTCAAGTCACAATAAAAACAAGGAAACTCATTACCATAGAGCATGCACTCCACAAAGGGGAATTATGAAAGTTTCTCTCCTATTTTTAGAAGTGAAATTTCCACCAGGTGCATACTGCACTGCTTCATTTAGGTATTACCACTCAAGTATGCTTTATACAGTATCTAAACAAAATAGATGCTTGGGTTTTGTACAAAAATGGATACTGAACAACAGTACTAAGAAAATACTGGAAGGCACAAAAATAAAATCAAAGCCACTATGTCTGAGTAATAATTTTTAGGAAGCCAAGGAAGTGAAATCTATGGATTTCCAGTGCACTGTAGAACAGAAGTACTGAATGCAGTACTTGGGATTTTTAGTGCAGAAGAATCTGCTTTGGCACAAAAAGGCACCTCAGCTGTGGGACCACCTGAGTGGGACAAGTCCAGTGGCATTCGCGCTGTGCGAGGGAGTACACGTTTATTGCCACTACGTCTTCATTACTGTTGTTACCACTGTTGTCTAACTGAAAGCTGATACTGCTTCTAGGTGATTGCTTCTTCCTTTGTTGGCAAACAATGATCTCATAAAAGCATTGCTGCTGTTGTAAAAAAGGGAGCTTATCACTGGAGTCAAAGAAACAAAGCCAGGTTGGGCCAAAAAGGGTTGAACTCCTTTCCCTTCCCTAGAATTGATATCTGCAGTGGTGTAGAAGACAGACATGGAGAAAAGTCACCTTATCTCTGACTGTGTTGCCTCTATTAAAAAAAACAAATTATCTCGTGTTGCTATTGTGTCACTTCACATTTTATAATTTCCTATTACTTATAGTCTCCAAATTTTCAGTATATACACGTATGTCACATGTAATTGTTTTCTTCTTGTTATTTAAGGAAAGAAACTTAGGTATAGCATTGGGGTTTATTTATTTATTTATTTACTTATTCCTCATCTTGTAATTTTGATGGGATGTACTGCAATCTCTCTTTATTCATTAAGGAATATGGGTGTGTTTTAATTCATGACATATCTTCCCCCACAGTGTGTTAATTCCATTGTAGAGGTGTTTTTCGTAAACGTGCAGGATTCTGTCTTTAATTTGGAAACTCCGCTGACTTTCTCAGTTTCACCGTGTACGTCTCTTCTGTTTCAAGCTGGTTTAGGTAAAGGAGTCTCGCATTCTGGGAGAGGATCAACTCTAGTATGTGTACGCTCGGTTTTGGTTTTATACTGCTATTTCTGGGGACAATTTGTGGAGATAACGGTGATGAATCATCAGTTAATACCTGTCAAATCCAGGTAGTCACAAGAAGCCTTCAATATACACACGTATAGACTCCTTTCTTGTTCTTCGGCATCTGAATCCTATTAACAGCTGTCAAAACCTGGTAAACTATTTATATGCTTTCACAATTTGTTTAATTGGATAGTTAGGAAATGGCATACAAGAAAAGCTTTTCTTTTTTCTTTTTTTTTTCTTTAGTCTGGCTGAACATCTGTAGCATTAGGGGCTCATTATCTCTGAATTGGCATAGCAAATCAGCAGCATCATTAAAATGCCACATTAAGATGATTAAGTTTCTTTGTTATCCAGTTGACTTTTTGCATGTGCTGAGGATTTCATGATTATGACCCCACTCCTTGTAAAACACTTGAGCAACATCACCCTTTTGTGCCATTGTCTTTAATAGCTTCTGGTTTTTATTCTTTGTGCTTTTCATAACCCTACTGGTAAACTTTGCTTAACAACAGTACAAAACTTATGTTACTCTCTCTATATTTGACACCAAGGTCTTGGATTAAATACAGTAATTGGGGTTTTTTCCTTCTGAGACTTCCTTCTACAGAGAATAGCTAAGATAACACTCTAGCTTACCCTAACTGTTTGCTGCTATTGACTTCTTTTTTTATTCATGCATTTTATAGAACATACACAAGCACTGTTCATGTGGTGGGTGACTCAGTCTGAAGTTGCCACCACAGCTTTATTTTGGATTTTTTCCAGAACCCATTGTTTTTACAGTGTTTCAGGTGAAACAAAAATATTACTCTGGAGTATGTCTTTCATCTTGTAATCATCTCCCCAGGAAATGAAACCATGTGCATCAGCCTTAACGCATCACACTGATACTTTGTTGTGTAAAATCTACAACATTTTTTTCTGCAGTGTATATTACCTTCATGAACTGCCTCAAGAAAAATAGTTACCCAGGTTGGACACCATGAATGTTTTTTTCCTCTTACAGCCTCTTTACTTTCCTAAGCATGCAAGAGATGATAGCACTTCTTTTTTCAGCCGGGGGAACTTCATTAGTGTTGTTAGGGATAATTGTGTTTTTCCTCAGCTAAATTTCCCTTTTCTACTTGAAGTTACAGCCACCTTCCTCTTGGTTAAGGTGGGCCAGCCTGGAAACTCCCTGATCTCATTAAAATATGTTGATATGATTTTTAAGTGACAGATACAAACCTTTCCCCACAGTTGCCAGTCTGCAACCACTTGGTTAATTTTAGGCTGACCTGTACTGAGCCATTTTTTCCTCAGACTGCTTTGTACCAAAGCTTTGTTCTGTATTGCTGTCAGGAAGGCAGAGTAGACTCTAAACAATAACAGGTGCGTTAGGACAGAAAAATTCCAACACTTCTAACATTTATTTGGTTAAAAAAAGGCTCTTCCCTAGTGGCTTCTGCTGTCTGTTGTTCTCAGTCATCAGAAGGTGAATTTTTCCGTTGAGGTTCTTCAAATGCCTACATGCAAACTGAAAAGCGCTCGAGCTTTGGTGGGATATGACTGACAGCTGGAGTGGGATGTTTGTTGTGGGGAGGCAGCAGTGGAAAAGCCTTGATCAGAATTCAGGTGCATCCTTCTCTGTTACTATAAGAAAACACAAGTGTTGCAAGCAGTCAGCATGCAATATGGAAAATACAGAGGTAACTATTTTCCGCAGTGTAACCATAGGATGGCTTGCCCAGTTTGTGCCAGTCAGCAAGTGCTTGCCATGGGGAACTCAAACCAGCTTTCATGCTACGCTACATGAACACGGGCATAACTCTGTAAAAGAGTGAAAAGCTGTGAGCCATGAACTTGTGGTGAGAAACAGTAGAAAACAGTAGAGAAGTCTCAGTCGGAGGTTACAACTAGTCCTCCACTGCTAAGCACTTGCATTTGATGCAGACGAAAGGTGAGACGTTAAGTAGAAAGTGGGAATTGAAATTGTTTCTGAAAGTACCAACAAGGTGCAGCTGCAGTGCATACTTCCTTTTACCATGCTGTGCAGGATGTAGAAAATTATTTTGGAACTGCTTCCTTTTGAGAAGGAAAACAACCAACCAACCAACCAACTCCTTTTCTTTTTTTTTTTTTTGAAAAGAGATTCTGTTGAAAGCTACTTTCAGCAACTGGCAATAATTTTTCCTTAGAGTGATGGAAATGGATGCATAAACTAATTCTGAAGGAATCTTGATAGCAGAATCACCTTCGCACCCTCAGACATGAAGTTGGCAGCAGAAGGTACCTGCGGAGGAAACCCTGTTGCAGTGGAAGTAGGGATCCCTGGGATGGGAAGCAGAGCTAGTACTGAAGACGGTGTAGAGAAAAATGGCTCGTTTGTAGGTGAATCTAGACCCCCCTGTGACCCTCTGAGCAAACACCCAAACCTGCGTGAGCTCTTCTGGGACCAGGGCAGTCAGTCTCAATACCAAGCTCTAAAAAACATCTAGGAGAGGGGGATAAAAACACATAATATGGGGAAAAAAGCCAGCCTTCTGTGGATATCATCATTTAGGGAGAGCACCAAGAAGAATCTTGGAGTTTTCCACACTACTGTGGATTCTTGCATAGGATGAAGAAATTATCACCCACCTGTTTCTTCCACATCACTTCAGCCCAAAGTAAGATAGATTGGCTGGGCTTAGTGCAAACATTTAGGATAGGGGAGTGATTTTCTTGCTAAAATATAGTTGAAAATTTTGATTTCATGAAAGTATTGGTTCCAGATCTTTATTTTTCAGTGCTGCTTTTATGTTGCCACCTCATTTTCGCTGCCACCCATTGTTTGTTCTCGGCATTTGATGTGGTTTATTACTCAGAACCAGAGCTAATACATATTCATCAGTCCATGTTCTGTACTTTGGAGAAAGGACAAGTGATTAAGTGCCATATTTAACTGTCTAACCCTCAGTTTGAGAGAGGAGCAGGTGGCCATGAGAACAATACTTTCAAACAGGAAACTATGTATTTTATCTCTTAGTGCTCTTCTTCACTTGGTAGCTTGAGGCATAACTCAAGTTTCAGCCATAGCCTAGCTCTTGTCTAGATGGAAAAGTCAGCTTTAAGCAGAAAAAAGCTGTCCTGTCAACTAGTAGGGATTTTAATGCAAGAGCTGGTAATGCTGGAGTTAATAGTGGAAAGGAAATTCAGCAACCTAAGTTGGGAATCATCAGCTGTTGATATAGTGTGACCAATTTGCTTATATTTTTACATGGCAGCATTATTGTTAGTAAATTATTAGCTACTTGTTACATTCTCCTCTTGTCATAAAATTGCATTCATTTAAGGCAATGTCTTTGGTTTTCTCTGGACATGGCTACAGGTCCAGGAACCTATTCAAAGGCCATGGATGCTGATCTTCATGAGTCTTTGGGTTCTTTGCCACATATTCACAATATGACTTTGGACAAATCTTTTAACGTTTCTGGGATACATTTATTTATCAGAAAATCTTTACTCTGGCTCTACTAGTTTTACTCACATAGTAACCTTATGATACAGGATTATTGGATGCTCCTCACACATTTGAGATCTTTGGATAAAAACTGCAATTTGCAAGTGAAAATTAGGATTGTTGATTAGGCTTAATTGATGAGAGTCTATACCATGGGAGCACTGGAAGTCTTATACTGGATCAGACATATGTCTTAGGCATGTCTCAAGCACCAGGAGTTCCACAGGAAAATATAAGTATCCTTTTTAATTTGTGTCTTTCTGCATTTCCAATTCATGGGAATAGCCTGCGACACTAATTTCTACAGGCTAATTGTGAGTTGTGGCAATAAGTATTTTCTTTTGAATCCTGAATAGTACCCTGTAATTGCAGGTGAAATTTGTACTGTATTATACTTTTATAATCTCTAGAAGGAAATTATCCATCAAAGGTAATTAACAGGCAGGTCAATATTTTTAAAGGTTATCTCACTGTGAGTATCATTAAGTGTACATGACCCATGAAGATTCATGTCTGAACTGCATTTCTTCAGCTTTGGGTGTTTAAGTATAACTTTTAGGAAGATTGATAATGTAATTTAATGTAATTTTTGATGAGTTTTTCCTAAGATACTTCATTGTGCCTAAGATGAGCATTTTTTCACTTTTGTGCTTTGTTTTACCTGCAGATGATGTGGTTAAAGTGAAAGGTGAATACAGTGAAAGAGAGGAGAGTGCTTTAAATTCAGAGCCTGTGGAAAACCCAGAAGAATCTGAAATGCCTTACACCTATCCCAGAGAATATAATGAATATGAAAGCATTAAACTGGAAAGACACTCTGGTTCATATGACAACGTCAGGCCAGCTAGTGGGAAAATGAATTGTGATATCTGTGGATTAGCCTGCATTAGCCTCAATGTCTTGATGGTTCATAAGCGTAGCCACACTGGTAAATATCCCTATGTTATTCTTATAAAAGATGAATACTGAAAGGATAATAAATTGTAATCTAGACTACTTATTTTAAAAAAGGATACCAAAATCAGGATTTCCTTGTTCTCTCCTTGATGCCACATGTAATCTCTAGCAAGTTACTCACTCTTCTGTGCCTCACTTTACCCACCTTTCTTCTTACCAGGATTGAATGTTAGTAGAAGCATGTTTGTGAGGCATTTTAAGAATTTTGGATGAAAGGCACTATGTCATTTAAGGATTTCAGCCACAAAACACAAGTTAGATTGGTTTTGTGCTGCCATTTCCAGTCTGTGCATGTATTTCTCTTTGTGCTATACTTTGGCAACAAACCACTTAGCATCTTAGGTTTTGACCTGCAGTAAGATAAGGCTTTTTTTTTTTTTTTTTTTATAAAAATTGCTAGCTTGTTGGAATCAGCCTCCTCCAGAACACTTATTTCCGTGGAAAAACTGTACAGTGTTTTCCATAGTTGTACAAATGTTACGAGAAGCTCTGACACCAGAGATGCATGTAACTCCCACTGAAGTCAATGGAAGGGCTGTGTGTGTTTCTATAGAAAGAAATTGATCCAGTATCTCATTCTTTCCTCTTCCAAAAAGGAAAGGGTATGAGGATAGCACAATACCCACATAACCATTAAATGTCCTTTTTTGTATGTCATTTTAAGGTGAACGGCCATTCCAGTGTAATCAGTGCGGAGCTTCCTTTACTCAGAAGGGTAACCTCCTCCGCCACATTAAACTACATACAGGGGAAAAACCTTTTAAGTGTCATCTTTGCAGTTATGCCTGCCAAAGGAGGGATGCGCTAACAGGTCACTTAAGGACACATTCTGGTAAGTGACTTCAAAGACACTTCATGTGTTTTAGATGTGTGTCACTAGGACAGTAGGCGTGGAAAATAAAGAGTCAGTCAGCAAAGTTTGCTCAGCCAGTCTAGTTTTGAAGAGACAACAAATAGCAGTGACCCCTCACTCTGCCTGCTGTGCTGATGGAACCTTCTTGGGACTGGGCTCCACTCTTAATGCAGAAGGAGGGCACAGGGAAACCCACTGTCACAGCTGCGTACTGTGAGAAACGGCCAGCCTCGGTACCTGCTTACACAAAATAACTCCTTGGTATTTTCAAATGAGTGGAGCTAGCTAGGCCAGCAAGCTCTGAATTTGAGGAGTAGTGCAAAGACATGCTTTGCTGGGACTTCCTTCTGTTCCTGACCTGAGCTCTTAGGATAGCTCTAGGAGCATAATCCAGGACTGCATGACTCTATTGACAGTTAACACCTCGCTGTTGTGTAGTGCCTTTCATCTGAATGTCTTAACATGCTCAACAAATGCCAGTGGTTTTCCTCAAGACTGGTAGGGTGTTCCATTGATTTCAGATGGGAGAAATGGAGGCACAGAGCTGAGGTGACTTGAATAACAAGCCAGGTATAAATTGATTAATCTTAGTTCCGCCAGTTCAACAAGACCCAGGTCGTGCTTACTCTTTGATTTGTGTATATCCTGTGTTATACAGGGACCTAGAAAGAAAACATTTATTCTAAATGATGTTATCTCTGCACTGCACTTTACAGAAAAAAAAAAGTTCAACCTCACCAAGAATCAAAGTTAAAAATGAGATTATCTGACATGGATAAATGAGATTCTGATTTAATCAAGACCCAGCACAGTGGTGGTGACTGTCCCCCACCAGCACAATGCTAAAAACATCATGCTTCAAACACATCGTGTGGTTATTGTGACTGAAGTTTTTAAGAGCTGACTTACCAAACAGTATAAAGAAAATCTCTTCAAGTGAATCACATAAATAAGTGAACAATTGCATTAGCAGTAGGGAGTATGGTCTTTTTGCACAGTGCACAATGTAAGGCTAGTTATATCTGCACTGTACAGGGATGGTATTGTGCCTGGGTGTGTTAGAGGATGTGCATTCACAAAACAGTAATGAGACGATTTAGGAAGTGCTTCCAGTCCTCGTGTATGAGGCATGGGGAAAGGCTGCCTGGATATCTTGAGTTACAAACAGGTTTGCTTTAGCTTAAATGAATTGGGAACATAATTCGCTGTACAATAAATGCCTTTGGAAATTAAATGAACCTCACATACAGTTTTGGTTTGCTTTGCTTTAACTTCATTGGTTTCATGAAATCCTTGATAGATTTCTGTATAGACAGGACCTAGGTCAGGCAGTTAGGAGAGTTGCAGTTGGTCTTCCCTAGGGAAGTTACACCAAGAAAAGTTGTCAGCTAGAGCAGGGCTCTAGGAACCTGAGCTCCTGGGAACAGTGTCTAATTGTAAGTCCTCTTCTTTTCTGGTGCTGAGCTTAGGGGATGAAGAGGAACTCTGTGTGTCCATTGGGTTTCACACTTATGTAACCCTAATTTCGTGATAATTACAGTGCTCATAAATTTAACAGAAATTTAAAACCTTCTCCATGAGCTGAATATATGCTATTAGTAACTATATACTTGAATGTCAGGGAGACAGTGTTTTAGTAGTCTCTTGTGGTTATTTTATACTGCACTCTTATTTTTCTAGTGGAGAAGCCATACAAATGTGAGTTTTGCGGAAGGAGCTACAAGCAAAGGAGCTCATTAGAGGAGCACAAGGAGCGGTGCCGTACTTATTTGCAGAATGCTGGCATGTGCGAGGCTGGTGAGTTTATCACATTACAGTGGTTTGGGTTTTTTGGTACATGACAGTGTGTAAAAAAGGGCATCTGGTAAGCTGTTAATTCACAGCCTGAGAACAGTTTTTACCACAATTATTTTCAGTAACCTAAGGGGCTGTAACTTCTTATAAAAGGGTCTGGTTTAATGCATCCCTCAGGCAACTAGTTAAAGAATGCTTTTATTTTAATCACTTTTTTATTTCACAGTTACTTTGAATAAAACATCTAAAATACCTTGTACACAGCATTTCTGTAGGTGACACTCACAGTAAGTTAAGTTAGTCCTACATTAATGCTATTATGTGGTTTATTTTATTGGATGAGTTGATGCCCACGGTTGTTGACAACAGTTGTTCACATGTCTTAGTCCATTTGATGCTTCCTTTTCTTTAGAATAAGAATTGTTAGTCAGAGTCAGTTAGAATTTGCAGATGTTTCAGTGGCATGGATCTAGGGCATGGAAATGGGGTGGTATCCCGAAGATCACTGATAGATCAGCTTAGGAGGTAGTGAGAAGTAAGGGACTTCTTTAAGTATAGAGCTGCCTTTGACAAAGGCTGAAGGTAAAATGTATCAAAACACAGTTTTTCTTACTTTCCTTTTTGCAGTCTCAGTGCTGCAGTTCTGAAAATACTTCGGTGAAAAATAACCGGCATAATCTTTGAGCCTGTTTCACCTGAATATTTCAAATCCTGAAATGAACTTGTGTGATTTAAGTCCCACAATACACCAGTAAGTCAGGAAAGAATTACTTTTCCCATTCAGAGTCAGGGAGTGGTTGTGACCTCCCAAAAGATTATACAACTAATCTGTAGCAGAGCTGAGGCTACAATTTCTGAATTTAGGTTGCCATTCTTTTCCTATGCAGCCTTAAAAAAACAACCAAACAATAACTTTTTAAGGACTAGAGCTTCCTAGTTTTGATTGTGAATTTCAAATTTAATTTTCTTTTCAAGGAGAAGGGTAAACTCGGTTTTCAGAGAAGAAAACTAAAATGTAAGATTATCCTTAGAGAGCTGACAATGTTAACCAAGGCATAAAATAATAATAATAATAATAATAATAATAATAATAATAATAATAATATTGTATTTAGTGATATGATTATCAAGCAAAGATTCTGCAGGCATCATCACAAGCTGGGCCTGAAAACCAGTGTGAAGACCATTGATACATGATGGTAACTATGTGGGTACAAGAGTCCTTGCCCTGTGCAGAGCGAGTAGGTTGGTGTATCAGGCTTTATGACAGATGCACATGCAAAAAACGCCATAAAGAAACAATGATTTAATGAAGTTAGAGTTTTATAGTTTTTTGTGGACTATCTTCTTTTCAGCAAATGACATGTTTTTAAAGGATTAGTAAAAGTAAATGGTTATCAGAACGTCAGCAAGTTTTGGTTTTCATGAGAACCCATACATATTGTAACTGTGGTTTTATGTTACAGTACATACTCCCATGATGGCAATCACTCTGAGATGTCCACGACGTGAAAATGGAAAACATGATACCTACTATAGATTTCTGCTTTTAAATTATTCTCATGGTTTATATTAATTTCAGAATAGCAACATTTCACTTATCCAGAATCTGCTATGTAGTACTTACTGCAGTAGTACAGTATGCCTTAAATTGGTCACAGAGGAAATGTAGATTTCCAGTACGACATGATGTGGCTGTACCCTATGCCTTTAAGTCCTTCGCACTTCAAAAAATATTGCAGTGTTTTTAGTGGAGTAGTAAGTTTTATGAAAAACAGGAACCCCAGTCTTGCTGAGGCATTTCCATTCAATTCTCTGGTATCAGCACTATGTTAGATGACAGAATCAGAGGGAGGAAAAGCTGGAAAGGACCTCAGGAGGTCATTTAGTGCATTTGATTTGTTTTTTTTCCCCTAAGTGTAGCATTTTGCACGTGTGTTTAGCAAACATCATTTTTTGATTTCTGACCATTTTCCTACTTACCTGCATCGCTTTAGATTTTGGTCCTCTCTTCTGAAGTCCTTGGAACCTTCTCATATGAAGCCACCTTTACACACAAGTATGGTCTACATGCCATCATCCAATAATTAATTAAAGTACTGACAAGCATCAGGACAGTAGTGACCATTCTAGTTGCTTTTTAGTACAAGGTTTGCATGTTCCAAGCGTAGCAGTGTGGGAATATTTCTGAAAGAAAGGTTTTATGTAACAATATTGTTATAGCGTTGCTCAGTCCCTGATAACAATCTCTGGTCACATTGTTCTCATTGCACAATAACCCACCTCTCTGTTCCACTCTCCATTATTTAGTGACCACATAGAGATGCTACAGGAAGCAATGCCTCTAATTTGAGCTCTGCTTTGTACTTTAGGGTTTTGTTAACGATGCCCGCATGTTCTAAAATTTATACTCACATTTATGGTGTGACAGAAACCACACTGTGGAAACAATTCAGTACAGGCTAAATGATCGTGTGTTCGTGCTTTGGGCTGGAGGAAGAGTATGCGCTCTGTACATCTACAGAGTGACATGATAGCTAGGTGACAGCACTGTTTTAGAGAGGTGGCTTGCCAGCCAGCAATTGCAAGAAAACGTAAGTAGTCATTCATAATGGATAAATCACATTTGCACAAAAATTTTCCTCTGGAAGTGTTTTATAAACATAAGATCACAGCTGAAATGTACATACCACTGAGGTAGGCAACAGTGCTCGGAAGCACCACAGAGACGTCTCAAGTGGTGATGAGGGAAGGCCATAATCAGTCACTAGTGTTAGCTAAGTAGGAGGTGGTGACCCAAGTTTAAAAGTGGTCAGGACAGACATTGGAGCTAAACCTCATCCTACTGTATAAAATACCGTGGTTAGGAGCTTGACTTTCCATCTAATTCCAGAGGCACATGCGAGAGCACTGATCAGATCTGAACAAGAGGGAAGAGGGTGATTTAATTGGTTGTTTAATTGGTTTTTGTTGTTTTCTGGCCTGCACTTGAACCATCAGGTATTTAGCTTGCAGGACATTTCAAGATCACAGTCTGAAATAGGTCAAGTGCTTTAGAAGTCTAGATTTTCTTTGTAACTATTTGTTTTTTCTCGGAGTAACTTTGAGCAAAGCACTTGACCATTTCTGTCAGTCCAGCCTGAAATTTATTTTTAGATACATGTTACAGTTAGATAATTAGTTCTTTAAACTAATGTCACTGATGTGCAGTGGAATTATCCAGTGGGTAAGGTAATTGAAGAGGGAGACAGGGCATGATTATTTCTCTGTTTGAGAAGTCTTTAGAGAATTTTGAGTGATTATAAAAAAAAAAAGTTTCCTAAATACTGAATATTATTCTTGGATTGTTTAATAAGTAAGTGATCCAGAAGAAAGAGATGGGTGAGATAATTTTAAGTTCGCTTTTGGGTAGAGAGAGCAGTGTTGTGGGAGAGAACCAGCGTAACCACCTGTGTCTCAATGGGAGCAGATACTGTTTCCCTAAGGCTGTATTATGAAGATATTGTCAAAGACCTTTTGTGGCCCATAAATAGAGAATTTTTTTTTTTCTTTAGGGAAAAATGGCCGTTAGCAAGGAGTAGAAATTCTTAAATGTGAAAGAAAAGACCCTCAGCATTAAAATAAAATGGCAGACATCAAGCTGGAAGATTGATACTTACAGATGTCCCAGAACATTTTATGTAGGTCAATAGTTACTGTCTCTTCAGCAGTCTCGTCTCAGTAAAGACTATTGTTACCTCTGCAGGAAGCCACTTGTCTGCCCTCTTGACACTAATTTAATAAAGTTCCCTTGGTGGCACATAAATAACATTGACAAGACAAGTAGTCACTGATATGCTACGTGTAGCTTCCAGTGTGTTTCTAGGGCTGGCTAAGAGGACTTACAGAAACTTCAATCTTTTGAGTTCTGTCAGAAGATAGAGAAAAAGATTCTGAAAATGTGAAATTAACGCTTTAACAGAACATGAGTACAACTCATGAAGTTAAAGATTGAGAAAAAAAGGAACTAGAAGAACAAAATAAGAAAAATGAAGAAATGGTAGGGACCAGGGAGCTGCTTTTACGACATGGATGAATTGTGTTTTCTTTCCTTTTTTTTATTTATAATGTATTTTTTTTTATATACAGCACTGTTCATATTATTATCTTGTTCAGGGTAGTTGTGGGTTGTTGGGGTTTTTAAAATTTAAATTACTATTATTAATGACTTGTGCAATGATCCTGTCAAGATTATAGGCTTTCTGGGTTGGGGATAGTTCAAACCTTGAACAGCAGTTATTTGAAGAGCTCAGAAAGCATATTCCAGTTTTTGGAGCATGAGAATTAAACAGAACTTCTGAAATGAAAAAAATCCCATAACATTAGTCTCAAGAATTAACTAGAGCTTCTGGCCAAAATCCAAATGGATGATTACGTTCTGCCTACCTAACTTTCCCTTATAGTTTCAAGTTAATCTGATATTTTGAGTCACCTTATGTAAACTGTTACGTAGTGTCTTGGTATTTCATGCTGGAAGCAGGTGCATTTTAGCAGTTGACAAATATATTTATGTAAGTCTCTAAACATACTAGAGTAATTTGGAATAAAAATCAGACTAGAAAAGCAGTATGTTACTACCTTTAAGGCATTGTGTCTGCATGCCCTCTGCGGGTCTGGTTATCATGTATATCATGGGGTTACAGCCTGATGGAACAGGACTAAGGTAGTGCTGAGCTGAGCCCTATTATCCCATCCATCCTGAGTCATATTCATAGCTAGTATTTGTGGCATTGAGTACTTATGAAGCACTTTACATTTTCAAAATGCTGAACAAACATTAACAAATAGTGCTGGCTGAGGTTTGGTGAGTCATGGTTTGTGCTGACTGAAACTCATATGATATCAGTAACAGCAATAATAAATAAGTAAGGAGTGACTTACTTTGAAATTTATAGGGAAATGCTGCACACTAAGCTATGGAAGGATGATACTGCATTTTTATCACTTGCTGTACTTAGTGAACTGCAATTTAAGTCCAATACTTAATAAAACTGCATTTAGCAGGACTGAAGTGATACTGAAGTGCCTGTATCATCTTCCTCTGGCATTACTTCTCTCTTATGTAGATTATGCTTCATGTATGTAGGTATGCTAGTGCAATAGTACAATAACACAGCAACCAGGATTATTTCATGGTAAGATCTGACCTTTTGTATTAGCTTGGGAAAATAAATTACCCTTCCTTGTCTTTGTTTTCCTCTATTTAGATACCAACTCTTAAAGGCATGGGCAGTCTCTTAAAATGTGTCTCGTTTTTACCACAGTGGTCTCTAATGCTGAAACTTTTAGTGCCACATTTTAATATAAAACTACCACTACTGATACTTGTTCTTCAGGCAAGAGCAAGCTTTCTGGGGGGAAGCCGCAGCAGTTATATTCAGTATTAGTCTGGCAGTAGTGATATGAGGTGGCAGTCCTTCAGCTTGGCTGATCCAGCTCAAAAGCCTGTGCAGCCTCCCTGAGGTGAGAGCAAGCAGTCATTTCCGTGAAATGATGGGCACTGGTTAGCACGGCTAAAGGAGAACTCTGGAAAATGGTAAGATCCTTAAAACAGTTGGTAGCCCACTCTCAAGAGAGTGATCGTAGGGCACATGTACTTCTCCTAAAATTAGAAATTCTGGAGGTTGTAATGAGCTTTAAAAGAACTAGCACTAATGCTTACAAGGGTGCCAGAGAGAAAACATTCTTAATTAGTTTTAGCTGTAGCATTTAGGAAAAAAAATTAAGTGATAATGACACCTGGAAAAAAATGAGTTAGAAGTGAATATGGGAAGGTTATATTATTTTGATTTTAATGGAACATTGATATATTTCACACAAGTTTCTTAGTGATGAGTTAAGAAGACATCTACTTATGACTGATATCTAAAATGTGTAGCAAGAGGACTGAATGTCTTATACTGAAGTTTTGAAGCACTGTGTCAGTCTGCAGGTGTCACACAGTCTTACTCAGAATAAAAAAGAAAGGCTAACAGAGGTTGTATCTCCATCTACATTTTGCAACCAAGCCTTCCAGCCAGTTTATTTTATACTTCCTCTTGCTAATGAAGATACTGGTTTTGTATGGTTTATGCTCTCCTTGCATGAGCTCAGGACTGCAAGATTAGTGTCTGTTTCTGTGCTTGGTTCCACTGACCGCAACTGGTGCCCAAGACGCAAAGAGCAAGAACGACAGAAAAAGCAAAACAAGTTTACATCAGATCTCCAAACTGTTTCCTCCCAGTTAGTGTGGCAAACTCCGGAGATTAAACCATTCATCTCTTCCTTTTTTTTTTCTTTTTTTTTTCCTTTTCACCTACGTGCTGTTTTTTTGTTGTTTTTTTTTTTTCTTTTCACATTTTCCAAACTAGCAAGCGTGGAGGCAAGGCACATCAAGGCAGAGATGGGGAGTGAAAGAGCCCTTGTGCTGGACAGGCTAGCAAGCAACGTGGCAAAGCGAAAAAGCTCAATGCCTCAGAAATTTATTGGTAAGAACAAAAAACCTTTTCATGTGCAACACTTAAATATGTGCAAGTTGGTAACCTATAGTACAATGCCTCTGCTTATTTTAAATTTCCTTCTCAAGTTTATCATCTAATCTAATACAGGACAATGTAAATAAAGTAATTTTGATTATTCTGCTGTGTTTTTAGTGATTTGTTGTAGGGTTTTGATTAAAATAAAAAGAATATATTCTGTTAGATACTTGAACTGGATAGAAGCTACTACTGTGCTTTGTGTCTATTTGTGTAGGCAATTTATAAATATCTCTTATGAGCTTCCATGTGTTTTCTGTACCTGTGCATTTGAAATGTCTTCTGCTAGGTTCTTTACAGGAAAAGAACAGGAAGGTTTAATGTCATTAAGAGCCGAGTGCTCTTTCTAGTCAGCAGGAGATGAAGATACTTCCAGGATGCATGTGTGGAATAAGGCCTAAAGACAGAAAAGTATTGGATTTCTGTTAGTCATCCTGCTGAATTTGAATATGATTAAAAACTATCAAATCCTTTCTTGTGGTAATTTAAGCAACAAGATGTTTCCGTAGCATTTTCTTTGCATTTAATTTTATATGATCAGGGTTTGGCATGCTGGGAATCTTAAATACTAGTTTGGCAGGTTCTGTGTTTCAGTGGATGCCTGATCCTCTTGGCTAGTCTTATTTCATTAACTTGCCTTTTAAGAAAATAAAATGCAACTCTTGTGTCCTGAGTAAAGACTTGTCTTAGGCAGCAGTCATATTAGTACTAGCAATGCCTTATTTGTGATATTCTGCATGACTATATAAGGTACTGAGTGCTTATTTTTCTTAATATAAACTTTACCTTCAGACTAGGGGCCTGTGTGGTGGCTGGTGTTCACACACATGGCTGGGGAGGGGAGAAGCGCGGGGCCGAGTGCGCAGGCAGGGATCTGCTGCTGTCAGACAGACCCACCTGGCAGAGGGACGTTCTGAGGACCTGTCTTGAACGTCTGGGGCTAAGGTCCAAACCTAGGAAGAGGTATGCTGCTAAATCCATCCATATATACATAAAAGCGACTTAATTTTCGAAGGTAATGTAGCTCTTACTGGATTTGGTGGGTAGCACTGGACTTTCGTCTGTGAAAACCGATTACTTTTGTTTAGACATCTTAGTCTGGCTTTAAAGTGATGGCCACACATCTTAGTGTGGCTTTAAAAAGGTCACCTTTTTACACAGAAGAGAAGTCACACCAGCAAACTCCATCTGAGTGCCTTTGGGTATTTAATATTGAAACTGTTGACTGTGTGATTTAGACCTTACATGTCATGCTGTGATTCAAACAGTAATACTAATGCAAATGTTTTTTAAAATCTTCAGCTTCCTTTTTTTTAGCACTGAGATCAGGTTCACCCGATCTTATTTTTTACAATTGCTACCAGTTCAATCTTTATGTATTTTATTAAACATATCTGCAGCAGGACACAACCACTCAGCATACACTTAAAGTTAAGTGCTAGTGGTTTGTTTTCCCAGCATACTAGTTACCATATGGAATAGATCCTTTTTTGATTTCTGGTTGTGCTCAGTAATGTGGTCTGCAGATGGCATGAGCTGATACTGTGTCATGCAAGGGTTTTTGTGGAGAAGTTGGAGGACGCAGGGCAGTTCACCAAAAGGAACAAAATAACTGATTACTGAAACTTACTGTTTTTCTATAACCTATGTGATTGGCATGTTCTTGTTAAGTAACGTGTGAAAAAATTACTCACTTGGTCCCTTTTATCCCTGGGAGGTATGTTTGCAAGACCAGTGTGTGTGACCTTGATTTGACTTTTGTGACTTTCTGAACTGTATGTGTAGGAGTGCAAATCTACCAGGACAGCTTTGTGATTTCTTGGGAAACAGCGTTCTCAGAATGGGTGCTGATTTTTCATTTTGTCAGGAAGAAGGGATAGAGATGTATACTAACAAGGCATCTTTGTTTGGCTCATTTCTGTGAATGAAGTCCATTGATCAGAAAAAAAACCCCTTTATTATTATTTGAGGGCTCTACAGAGATTCATACAAGCACCAGGAGTCTTGCCCACTTTATTTTTTCACATTTTCGTCTTCAGTAGCTACCTTGTGTGCACAAGTATGAGTCTCAAATACAGATCAGCAGACCGTATACTTGACTCTTAACCTCTGCACTAGGCCCCCCTTCAAAGGCTTCCCTTGCAAAGATTTTGTCTTCAACTTTTCCTTTAGTTATGAGGGGCAAGGATTTGAATGGAATTTTATGGGTTCGTGTTTCCTATTTTGCTGTGGATTTCTATTTTGCATGTATATGGACCAAATCTACAAACGTTGGCTTTTTGTATTTCCTGGTTTGATTAATGAACAGATATTTATTAAAAACCAACGAATAGAAATAGCCCAGTGGAATAGATACCTGTGCTGGTGGTACTTCGCTGCTGTATAAAACGCTCGTTGGGCTGTCCCTGCAGTTGACACAAGTTGAAGTAACCAGTGCAGTCAATGCATTTCTGCCAGTTTACACCAGCTGAGCATCTTGGCCCACAGACTTCTGTATCTTCCTTTTTAAAAACAAGTTCTCCCTGAGATCAGAAGTAAAAAACGTCTTTCTCATAGTGGTAAAAGTGCTAGTGCAGTTCCGATACAGTAACAAAAACCATTATCCCCCAGTGTGTAAAGTCTAATGAGAAATTGCCTGCTTTGGTTAGCACAGCGGCAGAAAGCAGGTTCACTCCCTGTTTCCAGTGTCCACACCTCGTCAGGTTGCAAAAATCTACGTACATTTTAGACTAAGTGAAACATCGCTGAGCAGCACATGGGTATGTGTCATACGCTATGGCTCATGTGTGAATTTTGAAGGGGAAAGCTTTTGCATTGCACTGAGACAAAAAAAAAAAAAAGGAAAGATGTTCTGCTAACCAGTGGCTGCCTTGTAGATGAACACTAGAGAACCTGTAAATTTAATTTTTAATGTAGTGGTTTTCAGTAACTTTGTGGCACTTTGCCTGCTGCAGATAGCTTAACTCAGAATAATCTATTATATTGTTCTGCTGGCTGTGAAGATAAAACTCCAACCGCTTTCGGCACAGTCCCTCTTACTCATCCCCCAGTCTCCATATACTCCTTTCCCGTTTTCTAAATCATTGATACCAACTTTCTCCTGACTGACTGCTGCTGGTTTTGAGTGAATCACTGATCTGGCATTTTGTCTCTTTCCATGGAAAAGTTTGCTGTATTTGACTGAGGGGAGACAAAATAAATAATCAAGAGTGGCCCTCCCATCTGCGTGATTGCGATATGGTGCCATAGCTTCTGGATATACAATTAGCACTTTCTCTGGCACTTTCATGCGGATTCAGCCTACCTAAATACAGGCATCTCGCTGAGGTATCGACATCAGTTGTGTGCTTGCCTTGGAGCGTCTGCTGAGACAGTGAGGGGAGAGAGAGAGAAGCCATTCTTTATGTAGCGCCTTTTCCACCCAAAGAAATCTTAGAAATGTCACGGTCTGGTTTACAGCCTGGTTTCTTGCCCTCTTGTATAAGCATCTGATGTGCCGTGGCCTTTTAAAAGTGTGCAGCAACGTGACATGTTAATGTATGTCAGAAGAGCATTTGAGTATTTGCATATGATATAACTGGTAATTTAAGGGAGACAGAATGGGCTATTGTAGGGACTTTAAAAAGCCACCAGGATAGTGGAATGACAAAATACTGTGAGAGCCTCAGTGATCATACAGTGGTTTTTTGTGTCTTACCTTATGACAGTGAATCCTAACACAAAAGTTATAGGGAGTCCTGTCTACTTTTGCTTTTGTTGCTTTTTTCTTTTTTTTTTTTTTTTTTTTTTAATTTTTTAATTTCAAATGTGTTCACATCTTTCACTTGCCTGGAGCTGGTTTTGTGAGTCATACAAATGTGTTATATCGTTTTGTTTCCTTCTGGGTAAAGCTGGATAGTAAGTTTTGTTGAGGGTTGGAAGCAGTTACACTCTTGTGGTTCACTAACCTTTTGAGTGTTTTATAAGAGAAACGTGAGCTCCTGGTTTTCTGCCTCTGCAGTGAAACCTAATGAGTTTCATATACATTGAGTCATGGTGTTGACAGGTGACTGATAAACATCTGCACTATTCGAGTTACTGTAACTAAAAGATTAGTGGATCCAATGTTTGCAAGTCACTTGCACATGAAACATTTGGTCTGGTCCAGTTTTTTGTTGTATGTAACCACAGAATTTGTTACTTATTTCTAGACATTCACCAAAAAAGTGACTTTAGTCCTTTTGGGGTGCAGTTTTATTTCCTCCCTGCACCTGGCATAGAGACAACTAGTTGCAGGGTGCTGCCCAGCCCACCCTCCCTTGCCTTAGTCCTTGCTACAAGAGGCATAAGCAGAATTTCAGGTACACGCGCTCTTAGCTGTCCTCCTGTTCTGTCTAATTTACAGCTTTCAAAGCCCTAGCACAGCCAGAGAGGAATACGTTTCACTCCTCTTTCACTAGCCCCATATCAAGTGACCCTAAATGTGGTGTTCTACACATATATACATAGCTGCCAGTGTTAAGATTATCTGAAAACCTGTGTAGAGTTCAAAGAAACCAGGCGTGGTGCAGAGGAAGCTGCAGTTGTCAGAGGACAGTGGGGAAAATTGACTTCAGTGTCCGAGGACGTATAAAAGACGACTCTACCAGAAGGATAAAAGTAGTGAAAAGTGCATCAAATCTCAGCTGGCGCTTGGCTTCACTTTTTCTGTTAGAGGGGTATGCTTATCGGGGGACAAGTCAAGAATGAAAGGTTGCAGTCTTGGTACCGAAAATGGAGTATTTTGGTTCGTTATCCATTAGCTCTTTTACAAGTATTTTCATTAATGATTATTTACCTTTTTCTAGAAAAAAGACGTGAGAAGTTAATCAATGGGAAGCTTTGATAATATTCTTCCCCTTAAATCCCAGAATAATTTAAAGAATTTAACAATGATTTGTCCAGTATGTATCCTTACCACCTCCTCTGTTAGATTTTTTTTTTTTTTTTTTGCTTCCAAGCCTGAGCTTTAAAAAAATAACAAACCCCCCCTCCCAAAAGCTACTTGTGTAGGTGAACGGCCGCTTTCAGCAGAGAGCATTTCATGCCTCTGTACTTTCCAGAGACTACTGCCATTTAGAAAAGGCATCACAGAGTTTAAATACTTCTTTACTCACCCAGGTAATTTAATACCTCTCCTCTCTTGCAGGTGAGAAACGACACAGTTTTGATGTTAATTATAATTCAAGTTTCATGTACGAAAAGGAAAGCGACATAATGCAAGGGCGCATGATGGACCAGGCCATAAATAACGCCATTACCTACCTGGGGGCTGAAGCCTTGCGCCCTCTCGTGCAGACGCCACCAGCTCCCACCTCCGAAATGGTCCCCGTCATAAGCAGCCTGTACCCCATACCGCTGACCCGCACCGATGTGCCAAACGGCAGCTCGCAGGATGCAGAGAAGAGCCATGCCCACCTCAGGGACAAAAGCTTGTCTTCCGACAGAGGCCTTTCCCCAAACAACAGCGGCCAAGACTCCACAGACACTGACAGCAACCACGAGGAGCGGCAGAATCCCACCTTCCATCAAAGCCAGATGATCCCCGCTCAGGCCCGCAACGGCCTCCAGTCCTTGAAGGATTTCCCGAGGCCGTATGAGATAATCAAGCCACCGGCCATATGCCCACGCGATGCCTTTAAGGTCATCAACAAGGAAGGGGAAGCCATCGGGGTCTACCGGTGTGACCATTGCCGAGTCCTCTTTTTGGATTATGTGATGTTCACCATCCACATGGGCTGCCACGGGTTCCGCGATCCCTTCGAGTGCAACGTCTGCGGGTACAGAAGCCATGACCGATACGAATTTTCCTCACACATAGCACGAGGAGAGCACAGAGTAGTACTCAAATAAAAGGACTGGTTTTCCGAGGTCAAAAGCTTTGTTTTAGATTGGAGGCGAGGCTTGTTTGTTTGGTTTTTAGTTAGTGTAAAGAAATTTCTTGAGTATTTTTCTATGCCAGTTTTTAAATGAGTGTCACAGGGAGGTGACACCTTTTTAAATTTTTCTATACAAATAATTCAGTGTTCTGTAGCATCTATGCCTAGCTGCTGTGGTGAGTGGTACTGTATAAAATACCAGGAGCAGAGAGCGATTTTTATATGAACTTTATTTTTGTGAAAATTAAGAGCCATTTCAGGTGGTTTTATTTTTTAATGTGCATTTGTTTTTATAATGTATGCTTTAACTCAGCGCAAAAGGTTTTTATGCCCTGCTGCCAGTTTCCTTGCTTGGTCAGCTGTATAGTCAGAAGTGCATAGGAGAGGCTTTTCCTAGCTGTTACAGTCCTGATGGTCTTCAAATGGCTAATCGCCGAAACAAGGAAAACACGTCCTGGGAGGGATTATTAATTCCTCTTAAAGGTTTTCCCCTAAGTCTTAAAGAGCATGTAGCCCCACCACACTTTCATTTTTCTTACCCCTCTGTTCACTTTCTTTAAAGTCACTCCCACACACATCTTACTCAGTAATAGCAAAATAAGAAAGGAGACCTGTTTGGGGGTTGGGTTTTTTTTTAACAGTATGCATTTTTGGGATACCCAGTGAGATCATTGGTTGGCTCATCCATGCAGTCTGGGGGAAATCCTGATTTTCACTGATGGAAAGTCCTCCTTTCTGATGGGTGCCAAGAACGAGGACAAAACCACGCTGTGCATTGTGCCTCCGCCTCGCTCCTGCTCGGCTCCAGCAGCAGAACTGCGGCTGTGCCGTCCGGTCCACGGCCCGGAGCAGGAGTCACCCTGTCCTGGCAGCAGACACCGTGAGGATCTGCATACATGAATGTGTGGGAGCTGACAGCTCAATCACGCTGTCTGGTTTTATGTGGGGATATCCCTCGGAGTGAAATGTGCTGTTTTGCAAAATGAGTATTTACCATTACTTTGAAGCTGGTTTTTAAAATAGTCCTTTTAATCTAATCATTGCTCTGCAGCTGTATTGTTAGTCACTGTGCTAAAGATATGAATTTGATAACAGTTTTGCTGAGTGGATGTTTATTCTTTGCAAAGTATTTTTGTATAATATAGAGTTAGGTGTGTTCTGATGGAGTTTTTGCATCTGTTGCGTGGTTTGGTACTACATTGCTTTTGTACTTTTTCAGCGCTGCCCTGCCAATACCTGTGGTGATCTATCCATTTCCATGAGGGAAGTCTGTGGCACAGAGACCTAGGTGGAGTGCCAAGGGTCAAGAAATACTGAATTTCATTCCTCCTTCCGACCTGGGTTCACTCTTTTGGCTCAAATACTTTCTCCCTCTCTGAATTTTAAGGTACAAAAAAGAAAACTATATTCCTTTTTCCCAGCAAGGGTACATCTGAAGAAGGATAAATTAGTCTGCAATGTGCTTGAGTATCTGAAGTGCTGTAGAAGTGCTAGATCCTAGATCCTGCTTATCGTTGGGGGTAAGGAGAACTCTTTTGCTACCTTGTGTGATGTTATGTGCGTAGTTATAGAATAGGTTTAGGATCTTTTCCAATAAGTTTCCCATCATGAGGCCCATAGAGTGAGCGGGTGGATGTTGGTTCTTCCCCGATGAATACCCGTTGTCACGGCGTGACAAATGATCCTTCTGTGAGCGAGGCTGCAGCTCCACCAAGGTCTTAACCCAGTCGTCTGAGGACTGCCTTCTGGGCAGCAGCCTGGACTGGGAAAGGCTTCAGCCAATTCCCCACTCCAGTTAGCGTAAATGGATAACTCCATCTCTCCCGCTGCGTTTTCATGGGGGAAGTGACTGAATTACACGCACATCGTGGCTGATGAAAATGCTCCTCCCGGTTCAACAGAAATGAATAAGATTACGCGTAGTAAAACATAACTTGTCGTTTGCACAGGAAGCTCCTCCGATTGCCGAATGTGTGTCACGCAGCACCGCCAGTTTCTTTCTCACGCCACTGCCAAATCCTTGAAAACACTCTTCAGATTACTCTCCCACTCTTCACTTACCGCCAGGCAGGGCTTCAGCCACCTACCCTTGCTTCCCAGATAAGGTGAGCAATCAACCACTGTGCCTCTGAGCAGCTCGGCATGAGCAATGCTGCCAGGTTTTTGAGAGGAAGGAGGGAGGTTTTCGCAGTGTCTGGCCTAGATGGCACCGGTTTCCCACCGCTGCTGGGGCAGAGTCATGATTTCAAGATAGGCTGAACCGAAAGAAGTTCCCTGGGCTATCTGGAGCTGACGAGCAGTAACCTCGTTACAGCTCTGCTGTTGAGCAAACGTGTTGTGGAATTTCAACCCAGTCATTTATTAAAATATATATATGTATATATATTTTCATGAGTACCGTTTATCTGCTGCATGATGATCGCCAAGCGTGTGCCTGCGCCTGCCCGAACCGGGGCCAGAGCCTGCCTTCGCCGTGTCCTGGGTCGGGGCTGGAGAGCTGGACACGCCAGCCCTACATGATGCCGGGATCGGTCCCCTCTGTGTGCCTCCCTTTGCGTCCGGGGCCCCCGTCCCGCAGCGCTGCCCCGAGCACCCTCCCTCGTGGGCCAGGCCCCCGCCACGCTGGTGTGGGAGGCAGGAAGCCCCTTGGGTCATGTCCGTGTAATGAAGGGCTGCGCTGGGTCTCGGGCAGGTCTCTGAGCTCAGAGGAGCTTTGCAAAACGCCTCATCTGGGAAAAAGGAGGGGGAAAACTGCTGGTATTTGTTGTGAGCCTGATGTATTCTGCTCCCGGTTTGGTTATTTTGGTACAAAACAAATTTCTGTTTGGACTGTTCTCTTTGAACGTGCTCCAGCCAGCTGTTCCGTCTGTCTCGCTTGGTTTCTTCATTAACTGCTGAGTTGTACCTGAACAGCGGGCAGCACAGAGGAGGCTCGGGAAACGGGCTTTTAGCATTAAGAAACGAGCCTCTTGTACTTAAAAGTTTATTGAATTTTTAAATTTTGATAAACTCTCATGTGCATAATAGTTGAAGAGACCCCGGGTGCCTGCGCCGTGCTCCGCTGCTCTCCCACAGCCAGAGCTCATTCCTTCAGCCACGGAAGCGGAGGCGATCGCACCGCGCAGAGCTGGAAAGCGAACGGCAGATGCTGGCGGACGAGCGGGAGCGAGCTCAGGGGAGCGGGCCCAGAGGGCCGGGGCTGGAGCTGCTGGTGTCTGTCGCCTCTGGGATCTGTAAATCACAAAGAGGTGAGGAAACCTGTGACCAGCCTGTAGCCGTGGTGCTTCCACTCGGGGCTGCTGAGCTGATGGTGATGGCTGTGGTTAGCAGAACACCAACTAGTTACTCAGTGGAGTGCTGATACACTCTGAGATTTAAAGATAATGTAGTCTGCTCCTCGAACTGCTGAAAAATGGTATTGGTCTTTAGTTCTGGTTAACGGAAGAACAGTATGGTCCAAGGAGACATGCCTTTCTCTGACCCGGGGCTGCCACCGGCTTTCCTTGTCTCCCCAGCAAGCTCAGGACAAGCGTTCGAGGGAGGGGAACGGCCCAAATGTGCCCCGGTAAAGCAGAAGCGATTCCCACGGGATCCCCAGGGCTCCTGCCCGAGCGTGCGGGCAGGCGGCCGCTCCCAGCCTGGGGACCCGTCCCCTGCGACGTGATGTGTCACCAAGCGCCGTCCTCCTCACCCCGGCCTTACCGAGCACAGTCATAGCGAAACCGGGCTCCGGTAGAAGCGCGGAGTCCTGACGCGCGCGTCGGCGGTGGCCGTGGCCGGGTGCTGAGCCGCAGCGCTGGCAAACGCGCGCGGCCGGGTTTGCGCCCAGGATCCCGGACACCTGCAGGTGATGCCGGGGGCGCGTGTGAGCGGCAGGGCGTCCCCCTCGCAGGGAGAGGAGCGTTTGGGAAGGGGGCAGCGGAAGGGGCAGGAGCCCCTCCAATTCCTCCCCAGGTAGCCGCGCTTTTGCCGCTTCTGCCGGCAAGGCCCGTAGCGGTCGCCCCGTGTGCCACCTCTTCTGCACGGGGACAGGTCTGCTCCCCCCGCGGAAGCCTGGGGCGAAGGTGACGCTCAGCCCCACGTGCCCGGACCCGCTCCGGGATGTGCTTGGAGCACGGTTGCTCCAATGGACGCAGGGTGGGCTCAGGGTTTCCGTGGGGTGATCGGGGGCTGCCCCCACCGTGCCGGAGCACGTCAGTCAGATGGAAACATCCCAGCAGGCGGGGAGAGCGGAGGCTCACACCAACCCTCCCACAGCCCTTTTTTAGCACCTGTTTTAGCAGGTTGACGTTGTTCGCACTTATTTCATACTCTCCTCACACCTTTTACCGCAAGAATCTGGACACACTTGAAACACAGAAAAGCCAGAGGATCCTTTTTTTTTTTTTAAGTTTTACCTTCACTTCCTTCCTAGCCTGGGTGAAGTGCAAGCACCAAGAGTTATTTTTCCCCTCGCTGTGACGCTGCCAGGTAACTCTGAAGGACTGGGTGAAACGCTGCCGGTGCTCACAGCCCCGGGCCAGCCGAGGGGGCTCGGGGCTGGGGGGCAGCGAATCCCAGAGCCTATCCCCAGCCTGGCTTTCCCCTGAATAAGAGCTGTTTTGATGCTAAAAACCCCCTCACCCCTCTTCTGCCTAGAACCAAAACCCCTTTAAAGCACCAGGCTTATAAAAACGTTCGGTTGGTGTTACGACAGAGAGATCCTTATCTGCTGATATGCTGTAATTATGATAGAGCAGAGAGGAACTCGTTTGCCCCGTCGTGTTGAAACACGCTTTGTAACGCACGAAAAATCCTACAAAACTCTACCCGGTGCTGAACTGCATCCTCGGAGCATCCCGGCCGGCTCCTGCTCCCCCTTGGGGAGCGGTCCAGCACCCAAAGGCCAGCAGTGCCGGGGGGGGGGGGCAGAGTGGGTGAGGGACGACTGAGTCACCGCCGCCACCTCCTCCTTGTCCCCATTCTCCAGCCTTTCACTGAGTCACGGCTGCTCCGCGCCGTCCCGCCGAGGACCCGCCAGCGTTTCGCAGCCCTCCGCGTGGGATGGGTGGCTCTGCCGGGCTCCCGCTGCCCCCGGGAGGGTTGCGGGGATCCCGCTGCCCCCAAAAGCCGGGGGGCAAGGGGTGAGCGGGGCGCGGGGAGCTGAGCGGTGGCAGGATGGGACCCTCGCAGGTGCCCCCCACGCGGAGCCGCGTGCCCAAGGCTGGCACAGCCAAGGGGCGGTTTTGCAGCCCCGGGACGGGGGGGGTGCAGGCAGCAAAACGGGGCCGGGGCCGTGGCTGTCACCGGGGCACCACGATGCGGGCAGCAGGTTCACGTCACACCCGATACCCCCCCCTTCGCTTCGCCGGGAGGGAAGTGAAGCCCCCGGGGAGCCGCACGCTCCTGCACCAGCGAGCCATTCCCCCCCCCGGCGGGGTTATATCTGGCCCCACATTTGCATCGCAGCAAGCCGGCGCACCTGGGCAGCCAGCGAAATCCTCGGGGGAGCGAGAGCGCGGGGAGCGGCTGAGAATTGTCACACGCGGGCTCGACGGGGAAAGGAAAGTCCCGGCAGACGATTGTTTTTAGAAGAACCCGCTTCCGACCCCAGCGGCTTCGGCCCCTCGGGCAAAGCCTCCACCCCGGCACCCGGTGGGGCTGTGGCGAAGGCCGGGATGGGGGTGATGCTCCTGGGCTCTGCGATGGTGCTCTACGGCCGGGGAGGGTCCTCCCAGGCTGGGGATGATGCTCCTCAGCCATAAGCACAGCCCAGGTGCCCCCCGCTGATGGAGGAGCCCCCCCTGCCCAGCTCAGGCCACAGCAGCTCCCCGTTTCCCCCACGCTTTGCCCAGGACCCCCTGCCCACCTCAGGCGTTGGTGGGATGGGCTGTGAGCGGGGCTGAGGCCACCCCCCCGCTCTGCAGTGAGTATTGGGGACAATCCTGCTCCCCCCCCCCGGCCCCCAACAGCAGCCCCATTGCTGCTTCCCTGGGGACCGGGGGACACCGTGGGGCTGGGGGAGTCTGGGGGGTCCTCAGCCCCATTTCCCATGGCTGTGGCTCTGTGCCGGGGGGGCTGAGCTGCAGCCAGGCCCCCCCGCCTCCCTTCTTGTTGCTCCCTGGGGCCAGGCACAGCCCCCCCCCCGCCCCCCAGAGCGGAGAAAGTTAGTCAAATCTGCAGAAACCACAGTGGGGGGGAGGCTGCGTCTCTGCGCCACTTTGATGTCACCCCTGCACATCCCGCAGGTGCTGCGCCGTTGCCATAGCCCCGGTGCCGTGGTCCCCACCGCCGCTTTGCCAGTAACTCGTGCGCGCCGGGGGGGATAATGCAAACATAGTTCCTCGTCCTGCCCCCCCCGCCCCATCCTGTCCCCAAGGTGCCTGGAGCCGCCTGGGCCCGGGGAGGCCACGTGCATGGCACGGGCTGGTGCATGGTGCACGGTGCACGGTGCACGGCGCATGGTGCTGAGCCACGATCCAGCCCCTCGCACGTGGGGCTGTTGATCCTGGCAGCGGTTTTTTTTGGGGGAGGGGGGCTGCATCGGGGACCCCGCATCCGTGCCACACGCCTATCCCTGCACCTTCCATCCTAGGCACTGGATGGATGCGGGGCGTCCCTGGTTCCGGTGCAGCCGCACTGGGAAGCGTGGTGGGAGCCGGGAAGGTTTCTGAGAAACGGCCCCCCGTGAATCATGCCGGGCCTCCCTGCGGTTTCCCCCTGCTCTCACCTCCTGGGTGCAGTCACGCCAGGCGCCCACACACCAGCACCCTGCGCCCAGCCAGGGGGGCGGCACGGGCTGCACCCCCCCCTCGCCATCACCCCCCCACACACACCCCCCCCCGAGCTGGAGGGGAGCCCTCGGGGCAGCTCAGGGTGCTGGGGTCCCCCCCCGGCATGCCTGCTTCTGGTGCCTGGCCTGCCCCCACCATGCACCCACCATGCACGCCGCCCCCCGCACCCCTGCACCCAGCACCCCTGCACCCAGCCTTCGCCGTGCAACCCACACCCACCCTGCACCGGTCCCTGCAGCCCCTTTGCACCCACCGTGCAACCCCCCCTCCCCGCACCACCCCCCCCAACTCTCTGAACTCACCGCGCACCCTTTGCACCCTGCTCCTGTCCCTGCGCCACCTCCTGCACCCTCTGCGCCCCAGTGCCGGGGGGGGGTGACACACTCCGTCGTGCGGGAGCCCCTGCCCACGGGGCATTGCCAACCCTGCAGCAGTGGCCGGTGGGAAGGACGATGCAGCCATTGCTGGTGGCCAGGGTGGTGGGGGGGTCGGGGCCTTGGGGGGGTGCTGGGTGCCCGGGGGGGCAGGGGGACGGTGCCCCCAGGGAGCGGGAGGCAGGCGGAGGGCAGCTGCCAGCCCTTCCCAGCCCCGTCACGGCCGCTGCGCTCTCGGAGGAAGCCGCTCTGCTTTTTCGCCCGGCGCTGGTTAAAAATACCACTCCCGATTTTAATACAGCGGCGGCGAGCGCTATTTCGGGCCGGGAGCAGGAAGCGAAACCCCGCGTGGGTCCCGGCCCTGCTCGCCCCCCGTCTCCGAGCCGCCCCCCGAGGTGAGCCGGGCGCCCGGGCGGCTGTGCCGGCACGGTGCCCGGAGCTGCCGGGGGGCCGTGGGGGCTACTTGAAGCCCAGCAGCCGGGTGCCCTCCTTCACCTTCTGGGCCTTCCAGCGGAGCAGGCGGATGGCACGGAGGCTGAGCCGCAGCACCGCGTCGTACTTGAACACCAGCTTGTAGAAAGTGTCGGTCATGAGGGCGCCGCTGGGGTCGGCGTGCTTCAGCGCGGCCATCGGCGTGTACGCCACGTTGGTTTGGTGCCGGAAGGGCGGCCGGGCCGCCTCGATCACCCGCAGCGTGTGCTGCGTGCGGGGAGGTTGCTGTCCCCTTCCTGTCCCCGTCCCCTCCTCATCCCCATCCCATCTCCATCCCCATTCCCATTTCCATCTCATCCCCAACCCCTTTCCGTCCTATCTGCATCCCGGCCCTATCTCCATATCCATCCCCATTCCCATCCCATCCCATCTCCTTCCCATTCCCATCCCCATCCCCGTTCCCGTTCCCAGCCGGGCTCAGCCCCATCAGGATGGAGCTCAGGGGGCAGCAGTTGCCGGGTGCCCCCCCTGCCCCGCTGCCAGCTGGCCGTCCCTGCACCTCGTTAGGGCTAATTGAGGCTTCTCTAGACAGCCCAGCCCAGCCCGGAGCTGCCGGGCCAGGCCAGGGGGGTGGGAAGAGGGCAGCCCCCAGCCCGGCGGGGCCACCCCCCTGCCTGTCACCTCTGCGATGTCCTCGGGGGTCTGGCCCAGGCTGGCGAAGACGTCCTTGGAGTTCCTCAGGTAGAGGTTGGTGAAGATGTCGGCCGTCTCGGGGTCAGTGCGCGAGTAGTCAGCGCGTTCAGCTTCCTCGTACAGCTTTGCCTCGAACTCCGTCGTCACTGGCCCTGGCTCCACCAGGCTGATCCTGCTCGGGAACAGGGCGCTGGGGACCCCGGCACCCCCTAAAACCCTTCCGCCCCGGGGGGGGGGGGGGGGGGGCTGCGCCGGCCGCCAGCCCCCGGCACTCACGCCACGTTGAAGCGCAGCGCCTGCACCACCAGGCTCTCGCAGAAACCCTCCACCGCGAATTTGGAGGCAGCGTAGATGTCGTTGAAGACGATGCCTGGATGGGGGGGGGTGGTGTCCCAGTTAGACCTGGGGGCGGGGGGGGAGCTGGTCCCACCAGACCACCCTGTCCCCCCCCCTACCCTGCAGGCCCATGATGCTGCTGATGACCACGATGTGGCCCCCGCGGCGTCGCTTCATGTCAGGCAGCACCTCCTTGACCAGGCGGACGAGGCCGAAGAAGTTGGTGTCCATGAGGCTCTGCATGGCCGCCAGGCTCTGGCACTCCAGGGGACCCACCATGCCCACCCCGGCGTTGCTGACTGCGGGCACGGGGCATCAGTGGGGCGTCCCCGGCGCGGGGGGCACCTCCCTGGTGCTCAGAGGGTCCCCGGCACGGGATGCCCTGAGTGAGGAGGGTCCCCGATTCGCGGGGTGTCCCCGGCACAGGGGGTCCCGGCTTCACGGGGTGTCCCCGGCACAGGGGGTCCCCGCTTCACGGGGTGTCCCCGGCACAGGGGGTCCCTGGTGCGGGACGTCCCTGGCATGGAGGGTCCCTGGTGCGTGAGGTGTCCCTGGCACCGAGGGTCTCCAGCACTGGGCACACAGAGGGTCCCCAGCGTGGGACATGCTTGGCAGGGACGGTCCCCAGTGCACGGGGTGTCCTCAGCACGGCGGGACCCCGGCACGGGGCTCCCCGGGGATGTGGCGGGAGGGGGGTCCCGGGGCTCACCCAGGACGTCGACGTGGCGCCCGGGAATGCCGTCCAGGCAGGTACGGATGGAGCCCTCGTCGCACACATCCAGCTGCTTGATCTCCAGCGTCCGGCCCAGCGCCGAACCCGCCGCCGCCGCCAGCGCCCCGCTCCTGCCCACGTTCCTCATGGTGGCGATGACTGGGGGCAGAGGCGGCTCAGCCCCCCCCGCACGGGATTTCCCCCGGGAACGGCGGGGAGGGGGGTCCCCCCCGTCCCGCTCACCTCGGAAGCGGCGCTGCTTGTCCCGCGCCAGCCGGACAGCCAGCGCCAGCCCGATGCCGGAGGAGCAGCCGGTGATCAGCACCGTCTTGGGAGCCATGGCGTGGCCGCGGCCCCGCTCCCCGGCCCCCCGCCTTTAATACCAGCTGGCCCAGCCCCAGGCCCCC
>JAVJGG010000082.1:44699658-44729430 GCA_035590195.1 Aviceda cuculoides | reverse complement strand
ATCAGGGTGTTATCAACATTCTTCGCATACTGAACTCAAAACACAGCACAGTACCAGCTACTAGGAAGACAATTAACGCTATCCCAGCTGAAACCAGGACACATGGATCCAAAGTTGTTTTCAGTCATGCGTAAGAAATGCAGAGGTATGCCTAAGAGCAGAATTTGCTCTTTAGAACTTCATGTTTATATATCATACTCGCACATTAAAACTGGCACTAGGCATTCACTTATATGAAGCCTAAAGAATGGCAATTGTGTGCATGTAGCTGAGAGCCCAAGTGTAACACCTTTCCTTGCTTTCCTTTTGGGATCATTTTGCATTTCACATCCTTGCAGTTTTCTGAGAACAAAAGCTGCAGTTCACCCTTGTGCTTAAAGGATGGCAGATGTTGTTTGTAAAGGCTAAAAGCACTTTTCTGTTCTTTTTAACTAAAAGAAGTGCAAAATAGTACGAGCCCAAATCCTGTGGCATCTAGTGAGGCAAAACTCACACTGGAATTTGAGGACTTGTCTTTTTTTTTTTTTTTTATTTATGGAGTGTGCTGTACATCACTGCAGCTCTATGTTTTCTTCCTTTGTAACAGAAGGATAAAGTCCTGTTTGTTATTGCACAGCACTTTGAGAACTGTGGTTGAGAAGTGCTATGACAGAACTGTTACTAAAAATGATCTCTTCTCTTTTCCAGAGAGATCGGTGCTTGCCCAGCCGACATTTGTTTTTGAAAAGGACCGTCCTTTGAAGGTAAAAAGCTGGTTGGTTTTTTTTTTTTCATAATTGAGAAAAAATGCTGAGAAATGAGGATTCTATAGGCAATGATCCTAGCAGTAGTAAAAGATTTTAGCCCAGGTTAAGACTTGTAATAAATGGTCTCAAAATAGAACAAGGAAGAGTAGAAACTAGAAGCGAGACTGCTTTTAATGCATGTGTGCTGGATTTATATACTTTGTGTCCTGGTCTGGAAAATGGCTGTTCTATTCTTGACCTTTCCACTCTTGTATTTTTTTTCCAGCGGCCTGCAGAAGACCCAGTTTGCAAAGCTGAAAATGGTAATAACCACCTCATTGAAACAGTATAATAATGCACTGGGTTATTCATAGGTCTGACTGTTGCCTGTGAATATAGTGTTCAGACCCTTACTTTGTATGAGCAGGGACAGATCACCTGAGCAGGGACAAAGCACTGTTAGTAGACTAAGACTAAGTGGGTTGTAGAGTCACCTGCTATGTCCTAATATATATGTCCCTGTCTTACCTCAAGAATTCTTCCATCTTACCTCTCATGTTTAACAGAAAGCCAAAATCCAGAAGCCCTGAAAAGTGGCCAAGTATATTCATCAGCTGTATGAGTTCCTATCTGCCCTTTTCTATTTGTTTAGGCTACATTAGAATGTAACTTAACATTCTTAATGTCTTCTGAGCCTTTGGGCTATGAACTGATTCTATGTCATTGATTTAAGTTCCCTGAACTTATCGGAAATAAAGAAGACTCCCTAAGCCTCTGTGCCAGGTGTTGACCGAGATTCCAAAGCCCTCATGCTCTTAGGTACTGCCTTAAAGCTGTTCCTGTAAGTCATTCATAGAATTTATTGTGTTCAGGTTTTAATTTTGTATCATAACATTGTGCTGAAATCTCCTGCCAGTCTGTCCCTGAAGAACATTATTTGTACTTTTCTCTAGATTTCATTAGTTGTTCCAGAAAGCGTGCAAGGTCATCATCTTTTACTTTCCAGAAGTCTGACTCTCAGTCTAACACAGGTATGATGTTTCGCTCCAGACATGTTTTAATTACTATAGTTCTGGATTCTCATCTGGTAAAGAAGAGATGGAATTTTACTGCCTAAGAAAGGTTTCTGCACTGTAGAAATGCTGCAAGTCATGAAAACTTAAACATTGATATAAACTTCCTGGTAATTTCCAGTAAATCCCTTTTTAAGTAAAAATACATTAATTTTCCGTACTAACATAATACTACATAAAGTAGTGAAAAATCTGTGTATTTCATATTGTTTCCTTGAATTACTCACACA
This sequence comes from Aviceda cuculoides, assembly GCA_035590195.1. Taxonomy (NCBI): domain Eukaryota; kingdom Metazoa; phylum Chordata; class Aves; order Accipitriformes; family Accipitridae; genus Aviceda; species Aviceda cuculoides. Next base: position 44,727,402 of record JAVJGG010000082.1, on the reverse strand, counting down.
GTCAAGGGAGGAGGAGGGCTGGAAAGGAATGAGATTCCCTGGTTTGTGGAAGAGATCAGTGTTCCCTGGGCAATCCCAGAAAATGTAAAGCAGTTTCCAGAAGGGCCCCTCCTTTCATTCATCCAGCAGCTCACCTGGAAGGCCCTTTAAGGACTATGTAGTGCTTCCATGGGAAATGCACACAAGTCACTGAGGCTACTGTGCAGAAGGGCTGATCTGTTTTTTACAGTGTTTGTTTAACATACGGGTGGGACCAGAAAGTTACTTCTGAATTTAGGCATTAATATGCATACACTGCATTTTGTTTCATGTAGTCCTGTGACACACCTGAATGTAGCTATGAGGATTTAAGAGAACCTAAGTTTGGTTTACTCTGAAAATTATACTGAAATCATACACAAAAAATCATAGATATCGTAGAAACATTAGGGTAGGCCTATACCAAAAAATAAAGCAGGGTATAGGAGGAAGCTCGAGTGATTGACCTCTTGATTGTCCACTACTTAACTGATAGCTAACTCCTTGGTTCTGTTTTGAACCTCCTGAACTGGCAGTCTCCAAGACAGAACTGTTACAGAGTGGACTAGCTGTAAGCAGCATGCCTGAGCCAGGCTGTGCGGCTTGGCCTCAGAGACCTCTCTGATTCAGCAGCACAGGCATAAACTAACAATGTACTTCAGAAAGCTGGTAGTTAGCAGATAATAATTTATTCTACTGCCCATGAAGGCGTGACATCAAATTGGCTAACCTTAATCTTTTTTTTCCTCCTAACAAATGACAATGTCAGTCTTTTATCCTTTCAGATACAACTGTTGCTCAGAAAAGAGGAAGATCCTCTTCCTTTACCATCCTTCCCACTTTCCCTCCCTCCCAGCCAGGTAACTGAAAAAAACCCAAACAAAAACAATAAATATTTATGTAGAAAAGCAGGTGTTAGCTAAAATAAAAAGGTGTACAGAAATGCTTTTTCTGCAGGACAGAGCTGGGGTGCATTGGACTAGTCTGGTATTTGGACAGGAGAAAGGAATGTTTTAGGAGGAGGACTGGCGGTTCAGTAGAAGAAATGTTTTTTTGCATTTACAAAATATTTTACAGATCCTTGGCAGACATTGTAATAAAGAAATTCTAAACAATCTTAAGAGGGCACAACATTGTTTTAGCAGCAAACCATGCTCTTTCTGCAATGAAAAAGTAGTGCTTATGTGTAGAGTATCTTGTGTCATTTTATAGGATGTGGAACATGGTCGCCTTCACTTTCTGGCTGATGTTTGCTATCTTTATTAATATGGTGAAAGCATCAGTAATGGACTGCCATCATTATAGTAAGTTATGAAAGCCTTTTTAGCAGAACAGCGCAGGGCACGTTTATTTATTCCCAGGTTCTTGGGCGTCATTTACTTATCTTAAAAATGCCTAAGACTGAACCAGATAGCATTGCCATTTCAGTAGCTTTTGCAAACCAGCAGCATCTGGTTTTCAAAGCTGAAGAAGGGTTTTATGAATTTGAAACATCCGTTAGTATCCAAAAGATTTCTGTCTCTGACATAGCCAGAAAACCCATGGTACTTTCTGTGCCTGAGTCTACCCACTTGTAAAATGGAGACATAACAGTTATGTCAGAGATCTTGTTTAGATTAATAGGTTGGAATGTTGCTCAGGTACTACCAAAATAGGAAGGGGTTAGAGAAATGTGAATTAATAATTAAAATTTGTTATTACTCACTATTAAAGTTTAAATTCCTTGTTCTGTAGTAAAGAAGAATAACATATTCATGACCTCAGCTCTTCTTCAAAGAAACCCTGACTTGATCAGAAGTACAAAAGAAGGTAACTGTCGTTGCAATATTTATTCACTGTGCTTCCACAAAGGCATTCTTAACAGATTGAGAAGACATAGAAATGACAACTCTTCTCTATGCTGAGTGATAGGCTAAGAATCTTTGTGACATTTGTAAGTTATTTATTTGACATATCCTGTGAGCTCTGTTCTGAGCCTCTGCTCTGACTACTCAGTTCCTGAGTGGACTGAATATAAACTTGAATAGTGGAATTCCACATTCCTAACTGAATAACTCTGCTCCTGGAGAAGGCAGTGAAGAACCCTTTTGGCATCTGCAGGTGCAGGATTAAATTTGAAATACCAGAAGACAGGTCTAACACAAAGCAGTAAATATAAGTATAAATATAAATACATATCTAAATACATAAATACAAATATATTTTATACATATAACAACTATATTTTTTTATATAACACATTACCTTTTTATTCTGATAGGGTAACGGGGTTGGTGTCCTGCAGAGTTGTGCATTTTAGAATGGATTACAATTTTTCAGAATATGTAGCAAGTAAACAACAATAAATGCTGTTTAAATATGCTTTGAAGCTTTCAGTTGAAAGAGGCAAGACACATAGGTATGAATTAGATGTGAAGAAAAAGTCTCTATTTAAATATTTTGTCTTTGTATTTTGCAAGGATCCTTGTCACAAAGTCAATTGCGGAATGTCATTAGACCTGCCATTTTACAACCCCCACAAGCCCTGACCTGTCCTGAAAATCCTGTAGTATCTCTAGTGACTAAGAAAGAAGCATGTGTTCAGGTAAAAAGAAAAGTAGTTTTACTGGTTCATGTATGTTTGCAGCTCAAATAAAAAAACAATGCTGTCTTAAAGCAGTTAATTATTCCACTGCCTTATTTTCAAGAAAGTTCCCCTATCAGTTTCAGTGGAATCGATGGATCACTGACATGGTGTGAACTGTTAAACTCGTGCTGACTGTGTTTGAAAAAACATCTCTTCTCTGCAGGCTGTCTCAACTTTCAGATATCAGGGTTCTGTGGGCAAATCAGCTTTGGGGATTTTTTGGATTTGGTTTATTTAGAAAGTAACATTTTAGCATTTTGATTAAGGGCACTGGCTTAGTACACAGCTGGAGGAAGCTCTGCCAACTACCGCATATATATATACACCTCAGTGGCTCTGGACTTCTAGCAGATCTGTTTATAGCAGAAAATAAGCTTGGTGTAATTAATTAATCTGGTTTTATCATTCCTAGCTATCTGAAGACAGCTCTTATTCCTCAGCTGAGAATTCAGTAAGTCCCAAAACAGCAGTGAGGTCATCTACAACCATGAATCTTTCTAGCTCTAAAACAACACAGTAAGTTTTTATTTGTTATATTTCTACACCATTTTGTCACTTGGCCTATGGCATTCCTTTTTGTCCTACATGTCTAACATGGTACTAAGCCCATGGTATCAACACCCAAATAATGCTCACTGGTGTTTGTGTGTGGTGCCAGGATTTGTGGGTACTGACTTGAGCTCTGTACGCTGTAAGAAGTGGACTCCTGCTGGAAATTAATCTCTGTGGGACAGTTTGTTTCTCATTAGCAACCCTCAAGCCAGAAACTGTTTTGGTTTGCCATGTCATGTAGCTTTGGCAGTTCAAAATATGTTCCAGTTTTGAATGTTTACAGTTATCTTTGTGTCCCTTTGGAGAACTCTCTTCTGATTGCATAGCTGCTGCATCTCATAAACAGATGCAGAGAAAATCAGGAATTACCAAAATATGTGAGCATATTGGACACAGAAGACATGAAGACGACCATACAGGACTGATCTAGAAGACAAGGTGAATGCTGCAACTGATACTCTACTTCCATGCACACGCCAGAGTTTGTGGGATGAACAGCTGGCTGTGACGATTGTGGTGGGGTGGCATCTTTGTGCAGACATGGGTTTACTAGAACAGACTTGAATTTCTGCATGAGGAAGCTGACTTCCTTGGGCTAGGACGTTGCCCCATGCCCTTGCCTCTGACTGAAAGAGCTCATACTGGTGCAGAAGCGGGCTATTGCTTCTCTCTGGAGAATGGCTCATGAGAATATTAGGTCTGTGGTTAGCCAGCAGGTTATCTTGTGGATATTAATACTGCTTGCTGATGGTCAATGAGGGTTGTTTGCCTGGAAGTTGTGAGCATCAGGAATACACCTGAGATCAGTTGTGATGAATGACATTTTAAAATGGCTAGGGCCACAGATAACACATCTGTGATGTTGCCTCCTTTCCCCCTTCCACCCAAAGAGAACATGTTAACTGCAAAGGAGTCTAGTCCAGTCTCCTTCAGGGCTGGATGAGCCACAGATAAAGCTTCCTGCACACAGCATTTGGGATGCACAGTGCTGGGGTTCTGAGAAAGTAAGGTATTTTTAGATGCACAGAGAACGTAGATTCTTAAGCCTTATCAACAAGAAGAGCATCATTAGAGGGCAGATGCTCACTGTGATTTTGGAAGAGCCAGCCTCTCCTAAGAGCCAGCTGTCCTTTTCTAGCACGGTTAATGCTGTCTATCACAGTGATGATGCCCTGTGAGAACAACATGGAGCCTACACAGCATGCTGGAATTTTAGTAGATTCAAAATGATGGTAATGCATATACTGGAAAAGCTAAAGGGAAAGTGGTACTGACTTCAAAATCAGTTGCTATTGATACTCAAATCTATTTACCTTCTGTCAGCTGCACAGTATGTAGGAAAAGATAGGTGAGTGGCTTTCTCTTGTGAAGTAGATGGACACACAAATGCAATGCAGTGTTTCAGTGCTGACAAGTTACAAGACTTAAAAGTGCTTATGGTATTTCTATTTCTTTTCCTTTTCTTTTTTAAAAAGGAAATTGCTAATCCGCTTGGGGTATTTGTGCCTCATTAATTCTGCATATCGTGGTTGTGGTAAATGTTGGTTTATTTGACAAGTTGAAAACTAATTTAAATACAACCAGGTGCTTACTGCTCTTCTGCGATTGCAGGGGGTGTAAGTGCCATTCTTCCTATCTGTATTAAGTGACTGATGCTTTAAAATACTTCAGTAGAGTCTTTTGGGCATAGCTGTTTTCTCATAGATAACTTGACAACAAGTATTCAAACAAACAACTTTATTAAACTCTGTATACATGCTAAACAGTAGTGAACATTGCAGCCAGACCTGCTTATTGCTAAGAAAAGAATTTTTTAAGTTTGTTTTTAATTATCAGTCGAGATGTAACTAGTGCTTATTTACAAAAATAAAATACAGACACACTCAACAGCAGGGGTTGCTGCTGCCTGCAGACGTCTCTCTTGCTCTCCCTCCTCTTCCACCTCTTCTCTATGTGACATGGTTCTGTAGAGAGATGAATAAAAACGGTTTGTTAGCCCTCCGCAGTTGCTGCAGCTGCCCACATCCCAGGAAACCACCAACAGTTCCATTTCCTGAACAGGCTATAGTAATGAACTGAAAAGGAGAAATTTGCAGTTTCTTGAGTCTGATTAAAAACTTGGAAAGAAGATTGTGTCGTAAGTGACAGAAATGTAATGCTGGGAGAATGCAGGCTTCTGGTCATGTATTCAGCTCTGCACAAGGATTTGTTTGGAAAACTGCCAGGGTTCAAGGCCAGCACTGGAACTGGCAGCCACTCAGACCCTTCTGGACACTCTGAGAAGGACAGTACCTGGATCTACTCCCTTTCCGTAGTCCCTTTCCAGTATCTTATCCACATTTCTCCTTCTCCTATTCTTCCTTGTTAGTGGTCATTCCCTGAATTCAGTGCCTCTGTTTCGTATCTCCATGGCAATGTCATCCCCGGGCACACTTTGTTCTTGCTCTGCAGCTACTTAAGGGTATTGAGGTTTTAATACGACTTTAAAGCTGGCGCTTCCAATTAACTGTCCGGAAGAAGAAAGATCCTGCACCGATTACTTTTTCCTTACATTTCCAAAAATAATCAAAATCCATTTCCCACATTATTTATTTGAGACAAACCTCTAGTTTCTGGTGTTTAGCTCTCCCAGAGTGCTATCCTTCCCAAGTTGCTACCAGAGCAGCCTAGAAGCAGCAGACAAAACTTCAGGATGCAAATTTATCACAATTCAGTCAATTTTAGTGGGCAGTTTTCTTAAAGATAAGAAACTTATTAGTTTAAACACATTTTAGATTCCCTGTTCATGGCCCAAAACATGTATGGAAGGCTTCAAGGCTGAAAAGGGGTGGATTTTCTGATTTCTCTTTCTTGTTTGCTCTTAGTCTTAGCAACACATCAAGCATGAGAATGTTAAGGAATATTTTTTTCTTTAAATGTAAAATGGAGATAGCTTGTCCTTGGGAATTCCTTCGTCCTGTGTGAAGAGATTTAAAGCACACTGTAGTTGTGAACATAGAAACTAAGTTTTAGAGGCAATCACCAAAGTTCTGGCAACAAACCCAGCTTCTTAACAGGAATATCCTCTGCACGACATATGTGTTATGAGGGCTGTTAAGCCCTCCCAAAGGTGGTAAATGATCTGGAAGAGCAGATAAGTGGTGCTGAAGTATGCAGTTTGTGACAGAACATCAGATTGTCTTCCTGCCAAGTCATCCTTCTGGAAGAGGAAGTGACAAGAACTTGGTTGGCCAGCAAGAGATGCAGTGATTAAGTTCTACAGAAAGCATGAAAAACCTATAAGCCTTTTGTAAAAACCAAAACCAAAACCAAAACCAAACCAAAACCAGCAAAACCTCCCCCCCAAACCAGCAGCAGGAACAACTTCCACACAAAGAAGTTTACAAGGCCTTCTTAGTAACTTTTATAAAAAGTGGATCCTGTCAAATTTAAAGTGGCTATGTAATTATCAGGTCAAATCACAACTGTACTTACATTAGAGTATCCTTGAATATAATCCACAAGTAATACACTTTTTACAAGTTTTGAGTATGTTACTATTTAAAAATGCGTTCACTACCTTCCCTTAAAACCTGAGAGGTAAGAAGCTAACTGAGAGTAGTTAAAGTCAGGGTGGCAATGCAAAAAAAAAATTGATGTTTTTTATCTGGAAAACCTGAGACACTAAGAAGGACAAAGGGACAGAGGAGAAGGACAAGTGTTGTTTTAATGTAGCTTCTGCCAGAACCAGTCACACTCCAGATCCTAAATTTAAAGTGTTTTATCTACTGTATGAAATTTTCTCCTCAATCTATATCCTCAAAGTATAGCTGGCCAGTACCAAGGGATTACAAGTATTTAGTTTTCTTCACTTCTTATTTTAAGTGTATCTATGGAACAGGTCGTTGAAAAATGGAAAGAAGATATTTCTTCCTGTTTCAGTTATACCTTCTCATAAGCCATCTGCTGTCATGCCTTTACATTTTTGCAGTATTTATGTGAATTGAAAGTGTGTGCAGTAGGATACACTGCCTCTCTGCTTTTCCAAGACATTAGGTGGATGACTGAGGAGTGCCTGTAAGGCACTGGGGAGGACATTATTCCGAAGGGCACGAGAGCTGTACAAACATGAAGGGATAATTGTTAATCATTGGTAGTCTTTTGGTGGAGCAAAAGGAAGCAGGGAAAGAAATGTAGCGCATTAAAGTTTCTGGACTAAGACATTTCCCTGAGAAGGAGGAGGCATGTTGTTTTGCTTCTTGTTCTTTGCTTTTAAGGAACATCCTCAGTAACCTTCATGAAATACAGTGTGATATTCTGTTCCTTTAGTGAAATGTTACATAGAGAATATTCTCAGATTCTCTTAAAGATTTTGTCTGATTACTTAAGTGGTCATTTTTTGTTTGTCTTTAATGTAAGGTGTGGTAAAGTAAATGTGTGAACTTATTTGTATTCCTTACAAAGTTCTAAATAGTTCTAAGTCACATTCTTATGTTATTTTGTTCCCACAGCAGTCAGTTGTTTGAAGACAGAAGTGTACAAAACAGCAGCAATTCTGATTTTGTGTTTGGAGAAAACATGATTGAGAGAGTTTTGGTAAGATCAGTAAATGCTGGCAGACTTTTTATCAAAGTTAATGTACTTATGAGTATAATTTTTTTCAGAGATTGATTCTTTTTAAGTCCTTCTGTTCTTTTAAAGGTGTGAGTAAATGTGATTTCAATGACTGTTGAGGAGAAAATATCTAAATACTTGCTGTAGAAGGGGTAGGCATCTCTATCTTCCCCATCCTACATAAGTACTGTAATTACTAGCCGTATCAGCATGCACTTCTCTTTTGCTCATTTTTTGACCTGAAAAAGTTTTTTTTGTATTCCATGTAAAGTGGGACAGCCAAAATACAAGATAAAAGAATGTGGTCTGTACTGCTCTAATAATTTCCATCATAACCATTAAGAGATGGGAGAAATTAGTATAAGGGGAAAATCGAACATCCATTCTAGATAGTGTCCATATTAAACTATGTGGTGTGTGCTGTGAGACAGCTTAATGAATCAAGTCCTGAAGGAAACTCAGACAAAAAGGTGGTTCCCAAGCTGAGGACTGCACCATTTAAAATGGAATTGAAATTCAGTTTCTAGTAGAAGTAGAATGAAAACGGTATGCATATCTGCCAGTGGAAAAGCTTGGCAACCATAGGTCTGGGTTATGACTTCTTACCAGGATTTAGGTATAAGGTAGGAGTTGGGCCACTGAGCATTGTCAGGAGCCAGAAGCATTTATTTGGATGTGCCAAAGGAACTTTATCTGCAAAAACTGAAGGTCATGGAAATTCTTAATTCTCCTGAGGTTAAGTTTGTGGTGTCTGGAAGTTTTAAACTATTCTTCTGGGGCTTAAGTGCTTGAACTGGAGATTAGCTGGTACTTAAACCTCTAAGTCCTTCAGTGGATTTAAGTGGATTTAAATCCTAGTCCAGGATCCATACAAAGAGACCATTCTTCTTGGTGGGAGAGTGATGTACTGATTTTATGGTAATAAAGTTACTTCCACTAGAGACTGAAATTGTATCATCTGGGTCAGTTTTTACTCTGAAGATACTACCTTTTCTAATCTTCAGCCTAGCATACATTAAATGATTCAATGTTCTGTCTGATATGAAGTAACATAGCCGTTTCATTTAAATAGGAATTCTTATTTCCTCTGTTTTTTCTAGAGTCCTGAAAAGCATCCCAAGCTGTGTAATGGCGCTGATTCATACAATGGAGAGATAACATCCATGTACATAGAACCTTTTCATGTCAGTCCACAAACAAGTAAGCATACTTAGCAAACAAGTACAGTTAGCTTTGTTACTATGTTTCACTGTATTTTAGAGGATGTAAAATCAGTGGTGGTCAATAATTTTCATCTATTCTAAAGTTATCCAGTCACTAGTACACTGGCAGTATGTGCCAAAATCTGTGTTCAGAAAACAGCTACAGTTTGATTTATGACATTTGAACTGGACTAACTTCACAACGAATGATCTAAGTTAGTCAGGAAAGGATGGAGTTTTACAGATTTTTATCATTTATTACAGATTATTATTTTTTATTACTTGAAAAAAAATGTAGTGAACTTTGTGAATGCTTTTCGGACTGCATTGAACTTTTGAACTACAGTTTTAAGCTGTCTGCTGCTTGTATTTTGTGACTGTTCATATAAATTACTTTGCCATATTTGTGTCCTAATTGTAGGACTGTAACTTCTATACAGACAGATTTCGGGGATTGTTTGTGACTCTGGTGTGAGCTTTTCTACTAGGCAAGCCGCGTAAACCTGGGCTGTGAGGGAATCCCAAGTAGGCCCATATCTTGAGCCATCTTGTCAAATTTGCGCCCTCTTTACTAATGGATATATTGGATCCTCTTACTTTGTATGAACATTCTTACAAGTAAAAAAAAAAAAAAATTAAAGCCTATGGAAAACGTGTATAGATCAGGCAAAATACAAAATTTTGTAACAATGTTCCTTTCAAATCTTGTCCTTTTGTGTTCCTGTCAAATATTCATTGTATATGTATTACTATTCTGAATACTGGGACGTGTGCCTTTCATTATTTATTAATCTGCACAGCAATATGACAGACAAGTTTCATTTTGAAAATCAACTTCTAATTGTTTAGGGCTTGTTTCTGCAAGTTGTCCCTTGGGGCAAACCTCTGCAACTGCAGAGAGCCCTGTTCAATTCAAAATGAGTCTGAACAGGTGAGACATTTTGCATTATTCCAGCCTTCTTTTTCTCTTCTATTTACTGCTTTGGCAAAAACCTTGTTATTAGAACTAAATAATATCAGATACCACAGGGTTTACTGAAGTCGCAGGCCATCGTATGTCCTAGTTTTGTTCTGAAAATACTGCCTGTACAGAAAGGATTTCCTTTTTTTTTCCCCACCCTCTACAGAAATAGCTTTGTTGAGGAATGCAACACTAAATGAATCAGCAGCTGCTTCTATTTCCAAGCCAGTGGAGAAAATTCTGTTAGATAAAGTTGAAGTTATAACTGGAGAAGAAGCAGAACACAATGTGTTACAGGTGTGTATTTCATAAAGCCTTGATGGTCAGCAGTTTTGTGGTTGAAAAGATCATCTAGATCTGTTATAGATCTGAAAATAACTTCAGTTTATATTTTAAATTTTCACTTCTTTAAGATATGACTCTGCTAACTCATTTTTTCTGTAGGCTGATATTTTGTTTTTCGTATTATATATGTTCATTTTATAGTGCCTTTCAGTAAGTGACTGCTTCAGAACTTCATTCTACAGTTGTATTTTATAAGCATCTACACAGCGTACAAGCAGTAACTAAAACTTCGACATTTGAACTGATTTGGGTAATGATTTTTTTTTTTGACAAAGCTTTTTTTTTAAAAAAAAGCAATGTGTTGTCAAAGTAATTAGTTTTATAGTTAATCTAAAATATCAATTATCTTTCTGGCCTGGCAGGATGTATCTTGCTATTCTTAATCTTCAAAATGTTATTTTCTCGGAATATATCAATGTTGTATATGTTTTTAAAAATCATAACGTTGAAAGTTACATTATTTTATCATTGATTCAATCTTCTGTCTTGTCAGAACATGAAAGTTTTACTCTCTTTGGAGTAGTACTCTCCTAGTAGCGGTACTGCTGGTATCCTGGTCTGCAGAATGTTTCTAATGAGTGAGGGAATAAGATTGTAGAACACTTGCAACAAATTCAGCTGTGGTAGCTGATATCACAGATGAAGAGTTAATGAAGATGAAATAATTGAAAAAGTAAACTGGGATTCATGCTGAATGTTTTCCATGACTAGCAGAAAGTTTAGCACACATCTGGGAGCCATTTCATGTTAATTAATAATGGTGATACATCTATATATCTATCTTTCTATACATGCATATGGATGTATTAAAAGCCGTATCAAAGGGTTTAAAAACATAAAGTTTTAGAACCAATGATATTAACATTAGCTGGCAATTTCCATCATGTATTTCTCTTTCAGATCAACTGCAAGCTCTTTGTATTTAACAAGCTTTCTTTAACCTGGATTGAAAGAGGCAGAGGATCCTTGAGGCTTAATGACACTTCCAGCAATAAACATGGAATGTTGCAGTCAAGGCTAAGTAAGAATTAAATAATGAAGTAACACATAAACAAAACACTAAATAACTTGTACTATTGCTGGCCAGAATAAGTTTATTTCAGAACATTTAAAACTGAGTAGCTAGTTCTATTTAAGTCAAGTTGCTGACCATCTTTTTAACATTGCCTGATAAAGTTAGCTGTGTTGCGGACTGAGGCACTGGGCATTTTTCACTCAGTTTGTACACTCATGCTTGCATATGTTGTTAGGTTCTGTGTAATTCTACTGCAACATATCTTTAGCTCAGTCACCAGTCTGACAGTTTCCTCTTTGTTGGTTCTGCTTTTCCAGGAGCACTGTTTCAAGTCACTTCTGGAATGTTGTTTTTACTGTGCTGTCATTTTTTGTACTGTATTGCACTGTTTCAGCAGATTATTTGCTTTGTATGACAGATGTATTGAAAGAAACTAATATATTTTGGTATTTAAAAATAATTAAGTATCTCATCATGTCAGGTTTTAGACCAAATTAAAAAGAATAACTCATGAAAATATTAGTTGTATACAAGTGCTAGAGAAAACTACTGCAGTAAAAATGAAGATGGTTCCGATGCCTTATATAAACCTTCTTATTTTAGTTATGCGAAATCAAGGCAGCTTGAGACTGATTCTCAACACCCGACTCTGGGATCAAATGGTTATAAAAAGAGCAAACAGAAAGAGCCTGTGCTTCACTGCAACAGACCAAGAGGACCACTCTGTTCAAGTATTTCTAATTCAGGTAAGCAAGAGAGAAAAACCTCAACCAAATCCCCATTTCATCTAGGATTCTGAAGACTTGGTGAGGCTTTGGTTTTAGCAAATGGCCTTTTATGCTCTGTCAGGCTATGCTTAGCTTAGCTGTTACATGGCTTTTATTATGAAATGAGTTAGAAAGTGCCATCCCTTGGTATTTCAAAAAAAAGGTGTGAAGATGGGATATGGCCTTAGGACAGGTATTTCCAGACTCTGGTTCACCTACCACTGATGGAATGGATATCATTCCAGTCATATGCAGCAACTGCTGTTTCTTACAGCAGCAGCACTGTAAGATTTTCTACACAGGTAGTTACATATTTGTAAGTTACTTCAATGCAAGGCAGCAGCTTTCTGCCGTGGTTCTCAACACAGTGCTTGCAATAATCCATCCAGTGTAGAACCTCCATTTCTCAGCTGAGGAGAACACAGATTTTGCAATGTCACCTTATGTAAGACAATAGTCTTGGGAATCCTGCTTTTCTTTAGCAAGCGCTGGTAAGTTGAGAATGGAAGTGTGGTGGACTTAACTTGCAAATAATAGTACATATGTCTTAGTTTAGGAAGTGAGAGCATCCACCTGAGTTTAAGGATGTCTCCAGTTTCCCCAGTAGACCTTTCTGGGAAGGGTTCAGCCTCCTGAGCAAGAAAAATAGCTCACCACTTCCAGGAATTTTCACATGTCATACACAAGCAAAGCACCATGCACCGTATATGCAAGCACTGTAAGTCTGTCACTTCCAAACGATTATTGACTTATCTATGGCTGTGCTGCACAGCTGGTCTGCCTGTGAGAATTAGAAACGTTCTACATCTCCAGATGTGCTGCACAGTTTTTCCAGTGTATGTAAATGTAAACATTCCTTAAATTCTGTCGTGGCACTTCAGGACAGTAAAAAAAGACATGTATTAGGAAACCAATGTACATGACAGCTGTATGTGTGTGGCAAGGGTTGCAGGAAGCTACTTCTGCAGTCGTCACTGAAATAGCTAGTATCCTTCCCTATAGCTAGTATCCAGCCAAACTAACACAGACTCTTGAGTGTGGGAGGCAAATTAGTCAACGCGTGAGACACCCAGCAGGCATCGCCAGAGCCTTGGCATGTAAATAGGCTGGTCTGGTAGTCAGTGGAGCCCACTCCTCCAAGGCACCAGCAGATATTTTTAACTGCCATTTAAATTTGTTTTTCCCATGTCACATGAATGATTTGATACATTTGGTTCAGGGATATTATTCAAAGGGCTTCTCATGAGTGAGGGAGAAGAGTCATATGATGCTGACTACAAAGTAGGCAGTTCACAAGACTCCAGTAGGTTGGTCCTACAGTACTCGCCCAGGTTTGCGCAGAGGGCTGAGCCTACCCCCTCCCCCATGCTTGTTTCTCTCTCCTCGCTTTTGATGGCAGTGGAATTAGTACAGCTGTGAGTAAGGCAGATCAGAGAACTGATCTGGGTGGGTTTTTTTCGTTTTTGCTAATTTCGCTTTTCAGCTTTGTTCTATTCACCCTGTGATTGCCCTAATGGTGGTACTAGGACAATGGAGAGGGTAGAAATGAAGAGTCAGAGGATGTATGGAGGTGAGTCCACCCCTCTGGGCATAAGCCAGAGTTCGTACTAGATTGAAGTGACAAAGGAACTCTGGCTTTTGAATGAATAAGTAAAAAGCTACGGATAGAAATGATCAGACCGAATAGCTGCCTTTTTCATATTTATGACCCTACATTTCCTGAAAACCCCTGTTACCTTGAGAGCTCAGATTTGTCCACCAAGAACTGCAATTTGCAGTTGAGACATCTCAACAACTCTGAATTGCTTGCTTCTTTACCTGGCTGTAGGGAGAGAATGGTTTGCAGGTCTGGTTGCACAGAAGGCAACCCTGATCGGCTGCAGCTTCCTAGTTTTCCACCTGTACACACTGAAAGGTGTCATTTCAATCCAAACAACATGTATTTCTTCCTGTTGCCAAGCGATACAGATAGAACTAACTCTACGTGATGCACAGAAGTGGCAAGCTCGGCTACAGAAGACCATATGCAGTTACCCTCTGGTAGATGATCTGCTTCATAAGAATGTTAAGAAGTACTCTACCGGCACTTCTGGCAGTGCCCAAATGCAGTGCTCTTAGGAAGCCCAGGCGAGCATGGCCACTTTGTATGGTCTGTTCATCTCATCGACCCCCAGCATCTATAAGTGTTGTATTAGGGATGTGAGAGCATGCACGCCTACTTGTTTCCTTTGCTATCTATTTTGTGAAATGATTGCCCCTGAATTTTTCTAATTACTTTTTTTAAACTTTTATTACTATATTTTTGACCTGTTGTTTTTAGTTTATATCGTCTATCCTCCCTCTCTCCTGAGACAGCAAATGTACAAGTTCTTACTCACTCTGTAAAGAAGCACTTTCTTTTACGCTGATCTTCTACTGGTTTCATTAAGCGTATGCTAGTGCATTTATCGTGTGGTCTGATGAACAGCCATACCATATTCAGTTTATTCATCACTTTTATAATTTTTAAAACCTTAGTTATACCCCCTTCTTACCCATCTCTTCAAACTTGAAGTGTCTCAACTCTTCATAAGGAGCTGCACCACACCCTTGATCATTTTTGGTGGCCTTCTCTTTACCTTCATTAATTGTGCTATATCCTTGAGATGTGATGACCAGAACAGAACACGGTACTCAGGACATGGCTGCTTGAATGTTTTATGTACTGGCAAAATGCTGCCTTGTCTAGTTCTCAATACCCTTCTTGATGATGCTCATCTTCTGTTCAAAAATAGCAGCAGAATTCATAGTATCTTTACATATTAAAATCACAAATGATTTTTTGTAGTTAGCTTTTAAAATTCTTATTTATTCTGTAAACGCAAATGTAATACATATATTAACATTTCAGTGCTTTCTTACTTCTTGAATCATACTCAGGAATTGTCTGGAATATCAAATACTCAGTACAAACTGAGCCATTCTTCAGGGGAAATAATTTTTAAGCTTATGTTTCTTGTAAATATAGGGAAAATAATCAACAGCTACATATTGTAAAACTCAGACCACTTAAAGAAACTTGACCTTATTTGTATTTAAATTTATTTTCTGAAATTAATTATTAAGTGCAAATCTTAAATGGATTGTTTTGATTAAAAAGGACAAAATACAGCTCTTTCATTGCTTTTGAAAATTTCTCAGTCAGCTTCTCTATGAAAACCAGAGGTTTTTCTTGGTTAGTTTGGACTGTATGCATTTTATGTTCTGCAGGCAAGCTCAAAAGACACTGAATACCTGTATGCAGCAATACATCACCGCCTTGTGGCGTTGCGAAGCTTTGGTGAGCAAGAGCCAGATGCCAATCAAGTAGATGCAGAGTCAGAAATAGCTTTTCAGCCATTAAACTGTGATAGCGATGATGAAGATGGTGAAATAATAACTCAAGGGAGCAGCAGTGGATATGGTAAGCAGAAATTTTCCTCGGAATGCTGTAATCCTTTCAAGGTATTTTCTTGCAAGCCATGAAAATTGTACTTTTTATTTTTTGCATGCTGACTATAACTTTCATCTGTTACAGATACCCCTTTTCAGGTAGAAGAGGGTAATTCCTTTTAGTATTTTGACTTACTACTGTTAAAATGCAAGGTTTTGCCAGATCAAGCTTCTACACATCTTTTTAGCAGTGGAATACTCTTTTGGCAAAAGGCTGAGGGTTAAGAAATTTTAATATTGTCAAGCTTTACCTAAAGGTTTCTTCAGTATATTTCAGTAGAAATGACTAGAGGTATTGAAATATTAGGTGTTCCTTGAGTAAGTGAAAGTTGAGTCCATTCACATCAGTGCTTATGTAGTTACTAATGGCTTGAAGTATAATGTGTTTACTAAGATATTTATTATGCAGTGGTTACTTCATTTAAAACACTGATTCTTGATCAGCTGTAACAACTACCTTATTAGGAAATGTGAAGGTCAAGATTTATGCACCTGTTTTGCCAGCTTTCTTCAACATCACAAAAATGTAGGCTTCTCAAAGGGAAGAATGCAACTAAAACAAGATATAAGGGGCAAGCTGCTGACTTAATCCTTCTCTAGAAGCTATTGATACATCTCTCAACAAGGCTGGGGTCACATTTGCAGAAAGCAAGGCAGAAACAGCTGTCAGACTTAAAAGCTCCTCTATCTTAGCAAAAGACAAGTCACATTTCTTGGGCAAATTCACTTGCTTGTGCCAAACTTCTACAGCGTATACAGGAGCTGCCATTTACATTCAATTTTCTAATAGAAGGACTACAGCGGGCATGTTTGAGTTGTTGCTTATGGCATTAGTTTCCCTCTGCAACTGAGCAACACACTGTCCTTATATTATAAACTCTTCCTTTTAACAACTATTCAACAAGAATAAAGTCATGTACAAGTAACAGCTACAAGTGACTCTTTCCTTAAGGAAAGAAGTCTTTTCTCCCCTTTAGGCAAATAGATTGCAGTTTACAATGCTCGTTACCATTATTAATTGTTGTTTAACTACATTTCAGTAGCATTCAGTGCTCTAAGCAAAGCATGATGCTCTTATACATTTTCTCACAAATACCTTTTTTCTGTTTAGGAAATGGGAAAATTGTTAGCTGTGAGAACTCACTGGATTGCTACCAGATAATCAAAAATTCCCTCTGTAATTCCAAAATAGTCTCTATTGACTTTACAAAGAGTTACTGGTAGCTTGGAAACTCTGGATGGAGCTTGATTCCTTTCCAGAATTATTTAAGAATGCTTTGTTCTTTTAGGGAAAGAAAAAAAAGAGGGGAAAGGGAATGTCAGAACAGTGTAGGAGCACAGATTTACAAGTTAGATATTTATTTTGATTTGCAGAGACTTCTGATACAAATATTCAGAAGTCTCCAGAATATTTGCTGGCAGCCAGCAAACAGATTCTGAGATACGCGTGTCAGGTGCTGTTTATTCTTGACCTTTTAGTTTAAGCATCTGTCCTTCATTTATGTCCAGTTACTGAAAGCAATTCTAACAATCCCTTTCAAGTGCTTTTTCGATGACTTCTAGCATTTCCTGCTTATCTTAACCTCTTCAATTATTCTTAGAGCCATGAGGTTTTAATTTTGCATACATGTCAGTTACTGGTATCCAAGTCCCACTTTACATGCAGACATTCACCTCTTACACATGCCTATCCCTGCAACTCCCATTTCCAAAACAGGAAGAAAAATATACCTCATGGGTTTAGAACAGGGTGAGGTCAGTTTTAAATATCAGCGTAGAAACATCTGTTTGTATGCAAGAGGTTAGATCCTGCATATTTAAGAGCATTTGTTTAAATCTTTCATTTTCATGTGTTCATTTTCTTTGAAGGATGTGCGTGAATAAGTCGTCTTCTTTTTATTGATGTAACTCTGTTTCACATTACCTCTCCTTAAGACCACATAGATGTTAAGAAGCTAAGTTCTCAGTGACTGCTTCATTACAATAAATAGTTAGAAAGTATGCCTGCATTTTATTTCCTTCCATTCTACCTGTTTTGTCTCAAAAAAAATCAGTGATAGTTCTTTCTTTTCTTAATACAGGCAATTTCCTTTTTGTTAAACTGAAATAACACAGTTCCCTAGATTATGATGTATATATATTTCATGACACTGTAGAAGACATGAAAAAATAGATAAGAATTATTTTTAGTGCTAGAGACTGAGGAAGAAAGCAAATGATATATGCAGTAAGTGAAGCATTATGAACACTAAAGTGATTCTATGTTTGCAAGACATTTTTGAAAGAATTTTTTACACAGAATTCTTCATTAACAGGATGTTAATGATGTATAAAGACACTGTATAAGGTAGAAGATGTATTTCTACCATTTTGCAAATTCAGTATAGACATTTACTCCAGAATTTTTTAAATTCTAAATTGCTTTACTTTCAAGCAGAGATACTATTTTCATAAAGTACATAAAGAATAAGGTGCTGCGCCTGCTCCTTTTATCAGATCATATTTTACCAGTTACAGCTTGGATATTTTTACCAACAAATTGCTCTGTAAATCTAAGTGCAGAGAAACAGAACAATTCATCTTTAAACAGATTTTGAGAGTGGATAAGATCAATAACTCTCTGGGAAGTATTTATCTTTTCCCACTGAATACAGAGTGAGCCGAGGAGATGAATTTAGACTAGACAGCAAACTTCTAGGCTGACCAAAGTCAAGCAAATCTCTTCCATTTCTTTCATTGCTAAATCATTTCTCTGCTAAGTATTGTAACTATGTTTGCCTCCAGTCGTCTTTGTAATATTTAGGTGAGGACAGATCAGCAGAATTCTTTATTACACATATGAAAAATTTTCTCACTAAATACTGTAACAAATAAAACAATGAAAAATGCTGATGTGACAATGTGTGAATGATTGGACCAAGAGTGCTCCCTTCTGAGGGAAATGCCACTGGCCTGAGACAGTTCCATGACTCTCCCCTTTAGTTTTTCTTCTGCTTGGACTTGGAAACCTTACATTCTTTGCTGTGTGGTAGATCTGCTTCAACAAACAGAACAGAGAATTACCCTTAGCCAGACATATAGAATAGCCTAGTATGGGAGCACAGTCTTGTGGTAGACAACAAAGTGTTCCTGACCCCTGTGGATAAAGAGTACTTAGCACCCTATCAGTCTTTGTCCAGGGCTTGTTCTGCAACAAGTATCATAATGTCAGACTGTTGCCACTACCTCCTCCTGCTTTGCTAATACATCTCAACCATCAATTTGGGTCTTTCCAGTGTGTTCGCAGACCTGTGCCAGGTTTCTGTGCAGACAAAGTCCTCTGTCTCCTGCTTTTAAGGACCTTGACTACAGGCAGTTAAAATTCAGCACGTGGGAGTATTGTGTTGCACTGCTAATATGCATAAATTCCATGTGTAGTTATTGGATAGACAGTTCTCTAACTGTGCAACTCTTGCAGGGTGCCCATCTCTTTCCACTTGTCGGCACTAACAAACAAGGTACCCATGTCAGCTTCAGAAAACCATCCTGCCAGAACATGGATCTGTTAGAGCCCCAACACCTAAGCTTGCCATTGGTAGCAGGTGATTGGAAGTCACTGCTTAGACCCATAAGTGACTAAGATGTCTCTGAAAATGTTACTTTTGCTTCTGACACTTCGAAGAGAGTTTTTCCGTGTTTTCTTCATAGCCATAAGGAGATTCTGTCCTTGCTCCAAAGGAATGCATTTTGTTTACATTTAGAAATGCGTCCATCAAGGTCATCAGAACGAGTGGAAGGTCCTTAAAGTGCTGTAACCCCATTAGTATTTAGAAAGAACTGTTATGCCTCGAGAGACATGAAGCATTTCTTTCACAGGGGAGTATGAAATGCCAGTCATAGTAGTAGAATAGCATGGGGCTATAGGTAGCATGGTTCCTATGACTTCCATCCCTTTCCCTTTCCTGATTTTGCAGGAAATTATTTATTTGTATCCCTAAGGGAGAACACAGAAGCTGGAAAAGTACATGTGAGGGACAAGGATGACGGTGTCACTAGCCAAAGAAATGTTTTATGCATTATTTCTTACACTGCACCTCACCAATAATTCTCTTGAATCTTTTCCTAACTTCATCCTGACTGAGGGATCCTCTTTTTTGATCAACCTGGCATGGAATTTTCTTTTAGAAGCTGTTAGGGTGAATTCAAAGATGCTGGAGTCTAGGACTAGGTAAGTCCCAGGAAGTGTCTGTGTACATAGCCATAGACCTTAAGAGAAAACCATAGTGTGCGAAGACATAGTGTGTCCCGTATGGGTCCACAAAGAATTGCATGAATTTTGGAGACTTCTGGTGTTGAGAGCCAGACAGTATATCACAGAATTGCAACGTTTGTTTTACTTTAACAGACCTTTTCTGGTCCACTATACACATACCTCCCATGTTGGCTTCACTAGTACTATGTCATCTGTTGGTGTTTGTCAAGATTTAAAATGTTACAAGAGCTTTTTGTATTTTTAAGTAGAATACTTCTAAAGTTCTTAAAGGAACTATTGTTTAGCAACACCACAGGAGCTCCTGAAAAACTGATATCTTTGCTTGATGTTTCTTGTCAGTTTAATTTAAATTCTTTCCAATTGTTAAGGATTCCAAATCATAAATCTCAAACACACACTCCCCTCCCTGATAGTGATTAAAACTGAGGAAAAGTTAAGAATTGACTTCTTTGTTGGAGTCCAAGTTTCTGTATTCTTTCCAGCAGATATCAGTAACATCTAAAGCAGAGAAGAAAAGACAACTCTCTGATTGGCTTTAAGTGCTGACATATTATGAAAGGGGTGGGAGAGGGGGGAATCAGATTAGTGTTCTGACAAACGCAAGGCCTTTCATTTCACCTGTAAGAGGTTTGAAACTTTTAGTAAGTATTTAGCAGTGGCCAGATGGTAGCAGCAATTTTTAAACAGATACCGAGTTGTGTGTCTGGCATTAGTCAGCTATATCTGCTTTTTTGCAGATGAGTCACAGTCATAGAGATTACATATCAAAAACACCCCTTGGTACTTTATCATGACCAACGAGCTGTTTGAAGATATGCTGGTTTTCTCACAGTTTACCGAGCATCTATTATGAAGTGTTAAGACAGTGTTCCCAGTATAGAGTGAGATGATTTGCATCCCAGACACATTGTCCTATCTAGGCATCTGAATCCTTGGTGCTTATGTGCTTGTCTTTATTGACATGG
Source organism: Aviceda cuculoides (assembly GCA_035590195.1). NCBI lineage: Eukaryota > Metazoa > Chordata > Aves > Accipitriformes > Accipitridae > Aviceda > Aviceda cuculoides. Next base: position 44,706,635 of record JAVJGG010000082.1, on the reverse strand, counting down.
GGGGGTCACAGGCTTCATTCACTATTCACATGCTCAAATATTTGTGAATAATCCTGTGTTATCTAGTTAGATATTTACCTAAACCAGGAACTGATCATATCAAAACTCTAACCTACTGCTTTGGTATTATGAAATGCTGGATTGTTTCAAAACATGAATATGCTCAAATAAGCAGGATTTTTTTAAATTCTTTTTCAGATCATTCTAGATGGAACCGCAGGCAGTCCATAGTCTGCTCCTGACACCTACCAGAGGTTACAACAGCATGGCTGGGAACTCATCTTCCCAAAATTTCTAAGCTGACGCATTAGTCCCAGGAGGCAGGAAATCAGATGTATTTTGCTTTATGAGTTTTAAGCAAAGATTAATTTTAGGGACTGCTTAAGTTTAATACATTGAGAAAGAACTTCAGGTGTACTTCTGAGGATTCCAGTCAGCCTGCTTTGCACTGAGATGGGAATGACACAATGGCTTCCAATTTTCAAGAAGCGTTACCAAGGCTTCAGATTTTAGAATTAAATATATTTAGATGCATTATTAAAGTAAGGAATTTCATAGGGAATAGATGTTTATTCATCATATTGATGGATAAAAGCACATAACCATGAACTAATAATGTATGTGAAGAGATATTTGTTACTTTTCATCTGTTACTTAAAAGATACATTTGGAAAGCTTTAGATCAGGCTTCACTGAAAAAAAACATTTATTTAAAATTGTGTGGCAACATTCAGCATCCTGTTTGTAAGTACATACAAGCAGAATTGGGGGTGGCAGTTTTGCATGACCAAGCCCTATGAAACCAGCATTCATAACAAGTTGGGTTTTTTTTCTCTTTGTTTTGAAAATATCCGGAGTTGCATACTGGTTATAGAATTCTGTTAAGGGGCAAAGAACCATGATCAGCCTTTACAGCCATAAGCACCAGGAGAATTCACCATGAGGAACTGCAAGCCTGTTCTAGGGGCATATGAGGTTTAAAATCTAAGTGTATCCACTTGCACTCATGAACACCTCTTCAGTTGCACAAAACAAGCACCTGCACTGTTAATTGTCCATTCAATATATGCAAATAAACACATGCACAGTATAGCTGGATATCTGCATAAAAATGTCTCTTAAATGTGTGAGATTACCTGAGATTACTTCTGCCTTATCTGTAGTTATCCCTGCACAGCATCATTCCTTGAAATAGATTAGTATGTTACACATCCTAATGTGTGCAATAATCCCAGCAGTGCCTAAGACCCAGTCACTCTATAAAAGTGATTCCACAAATTACTGCCTTTGACCTAACCATTCTCCTGAGGAATTAGAAAAATCAATTCTCTCTAATGTGACTTATGAATTAAGAGTTACTGGATCATTCATAAGCCCATGCACAGTACAGACACCATTTATGCTCTGTGTTTTCTATTCATTCTGTCAAAAGAGAAAGAAAATATGCCTGTAATCGTTCTGCTGCAACTCTCTGCTGCCTTGTATATTGTTGGTTACCAAATACTATTTCTTTGTCATCCTCAGAGCTGAAACAATGTTCTGAAATATCTGAAGTCCTTTTAATTAAGGTAATTGTAACAATTTTTCAATCTTAAAAGCTGCATCACATCTGAGGAGTCAAATTACAATTTAGTTTTCCTGTCTGAACGTATGTAGCAGTTGGAAGAATACCAACTTCTTCCTGAATTTTCAGTGCCCTGTCGAGATTAGCATCCAGGTGAAGCTGTACTAGCATCTTGATTATGCTGAATCCTAAATAGCCTGCCAAAATTAGCACTTGTCTGACATTGATTTAGCATCTGGATGACAGTAAGTAGGACTGGGTTTTTGCCTTCAGGAAAAGGGGACTACTTCACAAGACAGCATCTGTGTCAAATGGTGAAGCATTGATTGGACTCTTCAGTCTGCCAGTAATGTCTTTCCATAACTACCTGTACATTGTGTCCTTTTCTATCGGCCTCACTCCTGACCACAACAGTATTTGCATCACTGACCTTCATATTTCATTGCTGCAACTAATACTCGGGAACAAAGCTCCATGTTTTAAAAACTTCAGCAGTTGTAAAACACAGCAGCCCTCTGTATTTAGCAACAGGTCATGGTGATAACTTTGCCCTGGAGTTCAGCTGGCTGTGCACTGAATGCAGAGTTTGATTTCAAAGTCTGTCCTGATAATCAAAGCCTACCATGAAACAGGATTTAAGCACCTGAGTGTCACGATACCCCTCTAAATTCTACTACAGCTGTAAAATCCTTGGCAAATGAAGGAGCTTTCCAGGGCAGGCGCAACAGAACTTCTGCAGACACAGGACTTTGCCATTTGCTCCCACAGCATAATGAACAAGGCTTATGATCATTCACAAATAAACTCTCCTTTGATCTGCCTCTTCCTAGGATCGTTACATATATACACAAGTACACATGCAAACACACGTGCTTATGCACACACACGCACTCTCAAACATGAAACTACATCTCCTAAAAGCTGAGGAGGGAAAGAGATGCTTAACTGTTTTGAAGAGTTTGGATACTGTGGTAATAGAGGACGTATAAATAGGTGTCTGTGCAGACATATATGAATTTTTACTCTTGAGATACTAATTATTTATTCTATTTAGTCTTGTTGCACTAAAATTCATTGTTTCTCAAGACTGAAAGTATGCTAATATGTAATATATTAACTTGGTTTTAAAAATGTGAAGATTGTCATTTTATGACAGCCAGAACAACGATTGCTATGCCTGAACAATAAACAATTTTCTTACAGCTTTGATTTCCATCTAACTAGTCTTATTTTGTGTCTGAGTTAGAACTTCCTACAGACAGTTCCCTCCAAGCCTATTTTCCTAAGGAAACAAGATTTAAACTGTTGCGTACTCTGTCCATCTATCTGTCAGGCCCACTTACAGCCCACTGTTCAGTTTCAGAAAAATTGGACAGGAGGTAGAAAGCTCAAAGACAATTTCAGTTCGTGAAAATTGGCAACTGTTGAGTGACAGGACTCGGAGGAAGGTATCCTTTGAGGAATAAGCTTCAGGGTAAGCTTGGTATTTTCTGTGAGGCTTGTGGGGCTGAGTGGTGCGTTCCTGCTTCTGAACAGGCTGCAGCACTTGCTGGGACGGAGGAGAAAGAAACCATGGAAGGATGGATACCTGGGATTACTGTGTCCTGAGGGGTGTAGGGATATGACCCAAGTCCATATGAAAGTAGACATCATTAATTTTGCTGTTTGTGGAGCAAACTGTTCTTCCATGTTTTTTTCAGATGAATGTTACTTACTTCTAACAAATCCCAGTGATTCATTTATATACGCAAGGGCTGCAGGGCTGGAAGCTCTTACATAGTAGTACAGTAATAATTTTCAAAAGGAGGGAAAACTAACAATCCTCATATAAGGATACATACGCACATATCTGCCACTAAGATTATGAGTTTCTAGCAAAATGTACTTGGATGGGATAGCTGAAGTGGCTTATGTTCTGGAGGTGTTTGTATCTCCCTAAATCTTGTCACTCAGGTTTTTACATCATGCTCTTTAGTATCCTCTGAATTAGTTCTGTCAGACTGTATGAAGTTGAGAGTTTGGTAGTGTCTCTGTTGAATGAATGAATACAGGGAAAACCTTTAGCACAGTTGATACTGCTTTCAGTGCTGCTGACAGCCAGTATGACATGGGCAGGGAGGGGAAGAGCATCCTCTTTTCCCAACCTGGGTTTTAGAGAACCTACCACTGGGGCATGCTGGCAGGAAAATCTAGAAGAAGCATCTATTGCCTGTTCTACAGCAGTTGTCTGTCTGGAAAGTGAGGTTCGGATTCCTGAGTCGTCTTGCACAAAGACTAAAGTTACTCTTAGAAAACAGTGTGTCTGCAGCTGTTTCAGCATATTCAAATTGCTTCTGAAATGGTGAAGTCAGTTGTGTTAGTCCACTGTAGGACAGTGTAGTTTGCTTTGCATAAGCAAAGAGTGGAAGAAAAGTAGCAAAGTAAATTTCCGTTAATTAGAACATATTCTAAGGAATGTGTGGACAAGAAAGCTTGCCCCTTCTCATTGGTTTTGTGCGAAAAATTTTCAGCAATTTGCATTCATAAGAATAACTCCATTTATTTTGCTTTTTCTGAAGTATTCTCCTCTGTTTTGGAATTTATGAAGCAAATTGTATAACCCAACTATGTAATCACTGATGAGGGTACATACATTGCGAGCAAAATGGAAGCCCACATGGATAGAATCTAGGATCAGAAATTCAATCAGACTACACCTGCTAATGTGTTTGTCTACCTGCCTTGTAAGATTCTGTTATGCCGCACTTAAAATCTGAGGGCTCAGTTTTGTGAAATGTTACTGTGATGGTCTGTTAACCTCCTCTGTGAATGCAACCAACACTGACAGCATTATCATTTTCAACAAAGATAGCACTGTCATTTTCAGGTATCAGTAGTGCGTAGGGGCATATAAAGAAAGTTTAGAGAACGTGAATGATTGGATTAATTATATAACTGGTGATTAATTAAATGATCACAAGAAGGCATTACTCACAGACTTCAATAAGCAGTAGAAATGAACAATTGTCCTGGATTGTAACTGCTCTAGGAAGCAATATGTAAATTTCTTTGGATGAAAGAAGGCTGCATTTGGAGACCTTCTATGTAAAACTGCTGGATGGTACAGTCATGCATTGCCAGTTTTGCAGCTAGTGTAATAACTTAGGAATAATTTAGTGTTTACACACAAAACTTTCCAGATACATTGTTTTTTAACACAGAATAAATGATTTTATTACACAGGGGTTTTTTTTAAGTCCACTATATAACTTGAAGAATGTAGAGCCAAGGACGCCTGGTTTTCTATGGAATTGTGTCTTGAAATTTAGCTCATGTATTGTAACTCCTTGGTATCTAAAATGTGCATTACTCTGAAGAGTTTTCCTTACTGCAGGCAGTATTGAGGTGTCCATTTCCATAAGGAATTTTTAAGTACTCTGTGCCCAGAATGAAGTTGGTCATGGTTAGCCAGAGATCTAAAAAGTTACTGCAGTGGGAATTCACCCATGCTCCATACTTGTATCCTGTAGGAATACTAGGCTAAAATGCCTGTGCTTATTAATTGAGTTCTGTATGAACAACTCTGTCCCTTAATGCACTGGGTATATTGCTCTGAAGTCATTGAAGATGGGGTGTGAAGACATGTCATGTCACAAATTGTGAATATATTTCAAAATACGTGTCATTTAACAGATACTTGTGCCTTGTTCCTATGTACCAGGTGTATGTTCAAATCAAAAGGTGTAGTAAGGGAGAGTACGTAGGCCTATTCACAAGTAAGATGCGATCTGTAAGTGACATTTCACAAACTTTTTTATGTGTTATGGAAAGTTTAAAACTTTTTCCACATAGATAATGGGGTGTCACATGGTGCTCTGTGCACCCTTCGCCTAGTCTGTCAACACTTCCTTCTGGGAACCCTGGATGAATCACTTCTTGCTCTGTGCCTCAGCTCTGCTTCCAGAACATTTAAGATATCATCTACTGTTTTGAATTTACATATTAAAATATGTATTTAATATTTTATGCTTGCAGTGCTTGCTGTGGGCATTAATTCAAAAGACCATAACATAATAATTTCATGGCCTCAGAGTAAAATACTGTTCCATATTGAAGTTTGCCTTTCCAGGATCAAAACAGTTCAATATAAATAGGTAATACGTGAAGCACAGAATCCTAGAGGAGCAGCTCAATGGTCAAATAAACTATCAAATAGATACCATTTGGAACAAAGCTGTAAATTTTCAAAACCTCTTCTTATCCTTTTAGTCTCCAGGATCTCATATTATCTACTGCTTTGTACAATCCAAAAGTTAATAGTTATACAGAATGAGGCATTTGCTGGTTAGCAAGGGAATTAGTTATGTTTAATTACTCTCCTGGTAATCTGATTTGTGGTGGTTTCCCTCAAGGCTAAGCTAATCAGTAGGTAGAAAATCCTCCTGGATGGAGCTTTTGTATTGTCATACAAGAGTAGGGAAAGCTATTCTCATTTCCTAAGGCTCACTTAGCAGAGCAGTGTAGAAGGGTGCTGCCCTGACAGGTAAAAGCTGCTGCTGCAGTCCCTCCTCACAAGGAGAGACCGTGACTACCCCCAAGGAAAGAATGGACACAGGGTGAGTAATGAGAAAAACGTGCATAAATGAGGCTTTCAGTGCAGAAGTACTGTCTGTGAAAGTCAATACCTGAAAAGGCAGTTATTAATAATGATGTAAGCCCCCACCTCCCTTTTTAGATAGTTTGCTTACAATATTAAACAGTAACACAGGATCGATTTTTTTTTTTAACCTGGACTTGCAAAATGCAGACACACACACTCACAGTGCTGTTTCACAGGTCTCTTCCCAAGCCTGCTGCTTTCACCATGTTGCCTTTTTCTGCACTTCCTCAGACAGTGGGATAAATGTAATAAATAACAGTCATGAATAAGAGATGGCCCTCTCAAATTACATATTTCTCAACAGGTCCTCCCAAGATGCAGTATTTAGTGCTCTGAAAACAAAGAACCTGCTGTGTTTTTCTAACTTTCAAAATCCTTTTCCTCAGACAAGTTTAACAAGGTAGCAAGCCGGCTTCCCCGCGAGGCACCTCAGGGAGCTGCCACCTCAGGATTTCCACAGCCCCCTTACCTACCAACTGTCGTCTCCACCAGCTACCGCAAAGGATGCAACTGGCTTTATTTCACTACCTGTCAGCGCAGGAGGAGGCTGGGGGGGAAGGCCGCGAGGGGAGACAGGAGGTGCCCCCCTCTAGAGCGGGGGAGCCGAGGCAGCCGGCTGAGGGGACCCAGCCCCTCACAGACGCGCGCGCGCGCCCACCGAGGTGCCTCGAGCCCCGCGTCGCGCGCAGCAGAGGAAGCGGAGCTGTAAGGAGGGGTGAGGTTGGGGGTGGCGGTGGTGGGGGTGGCGGTGGCGCCGCCTGGCCCCACGGCCGA
>JAVJGG010000082.1:44667734-44688487 GCA_035590195.1 Aviceda cuculoides | reverse complement strand
CCCCCCCCGAAAAAGATAAAAGTCTCTACTTAAGGCAAATCACACTGCCTCCACCTGGAGCTGCAGGCAGGGGGGATGAGCTCAGCCGAGCCCCAGGGGAAAATTTGGGGAGCCCAAAGCACCAGGGAACAGCCCCCGGAGGGGTCCCTTGCATGGGCCCCCCCCACCCCATCCCCTCCTGCAGAGAGCCAGGTGGGGGGCACAGCCCCTGGGGGGGGACAGCGGCCGTGAGCTGGGCACCAGCTGCCCCTTTGCCCCCACGTGCAGAGGGGCAGAGCCCGGCACGGGGCTTTGGCTGGACAGACGGTGAGGGGACGGACCTGTGTCCTCACCGTAACGTGGTCTTCTCCTCTGGCCCCTCTTTCTCGTGGAACTGGGGCAGAAGTACAGGAGTCTGGGGGTCACAGATGAGCCCCCAACCCCTGCGTGAGGGGACGGGGGGGAGGTCGGACCCAGAGGAGGGCAGGGCAAGGGTTTGGCACACAAAAGTCAGTGGTTTCAGGGCCCTGGTTAGGGGGAACCGTGGTGGGAGAAGGAGCTGAGCAAGCCCCGGCTTCGTCTCAGCGCTGTTAGTATGGGGCATCCTCCCTGGGGGGTCCCGGTGAGGGCCTGGGGGCCGCAGGGTCCTCTCCCGGCTGTCCCCCGGCCGCAGAGGAGAGAGGGCAGAGGAACGTCTGGCAAGGGCACGTCCCCGCTGCTCAGGGCTTGCCGGAAAGCTCGCCGACCCGCTGGCGGAGGTGGAAGGCGAACTCAAACATGGTGGCGGCCAGGCTCTGGTGGATCAGGTAACGGGGCAGGCGACCCTGCGGGGAAAGCAGAGGAGCACGGAGCCGTGAGTCAAGGCAGCACGGAGGAGGCATCAGGGTTCAGGGGCTGGCCCCCATCCCGACCCGGCCGTGTCAGCCAGGGCTGAGGGATGCACGAGCACCGCAGCGGGGAGCTGCCGCTTTCAGGGAGCTTGCTCCGGGGGAGGAACTGAAACACGTTTTGATTTCTCTAAAAAGCCCTGCACGACTCAACCCCAACCGCCTCGGCCTGTGTTCTATTATGTGAGATGCATAAAAAAAAAAAAATAATCCTTGCCTCTGCGGGGGAAGGGAGCTGAGGCAGGGCTGGGAGCAGCGCCGGGGGCTTGCGCAGGGTCCCAGGGCAGAGAAGGGCTCCCAGGTGAGGGCAGCTCAGCCAGGGAGGGCTTGCCAACCGTCCTGGGGGGTCAGATAGGCACAGGAGATCCCCCCAGCTTGGACTGGGGTGTTTCAGCAGGGCAGGAGGCAGAGACTCTTCCCTGGAGCAGATTTTCACTGCGACACGGGGGCACGAGATTGCGAGACCGTTGGTCCTGGGGCCGCTTCAGACGCCTCCCTGAAATGAGCTCCGGGGCGAAGCTCCGTCACAGACACAAACACACACACGTGTGTAATTCTCACCCTTCGTCGCAGGAAGGGATGAGCCATGTACTATAAATACTTCTTCAGGGCCAAAGGAAATAACAAGGCAGCACAGAAGAGGGGTCTGGGCACTAGCAGAGCCCTTCAGGAAGATGGTGGAAGCAGTTGACAGGCGGGTTATTAATAGCTCGGCCGCTACGGCATTTCTTCCAGCAGCGGAGGCAGGCAGTGGGCGAGCGCTCTCCGGCCCGGGAAGCACAAGGAACATCTTTCCTTTCTGAGCCCCATCTTGCACAACCAAGTGGGTTCGTTATCCCTCCCAACCCGCTCGTTACGGAGGGGCGGAAGAGGCATCGGAGCCAGATCCGTGCAGGAAAACATGTCCAGCGCAAAGGGGCACGAAGCCACGCTCTGCTCTGCCCCTGCTTTCGCTGCCCGGGCAAGCGCTTCTGCAAATCCTTTCCAAAGCGTTTCACAAGGCAGGCAGGAGCTGATCTACTTTGTGGGGAGGGAGGGACGTGGGAGGGGAGGGGGCCGCGCAGCTTTGCAGCAGAGCGCTGATGAATGGAGCCTTTGTGCTCGCTGCTGCAGCGCCGTTACCACGTCAACCTTCAGCGGAGGAAGAAAACGGGCCAGCTCCGCTCCCCCCATCCGCCCGACCCCGGCGTCCTTCGTGCGCTGCCTTTTGTCTGGGCCACCAGCAAGGACTCGACACGCAGCTCTGTAAATAGCTCCAGATCTGGGTCATCTCATACGGCCAAAGCGCCTTTCCCCAGGTACGGACACAGCCCCCACGTGCTCCAGGGGTGGCCGTGCTTGTACCAGGGTGTCCGGGAGCAGGGCGCGCAGGGGCGAGTGGATCGCCCCTCCGGCGGGTTCCTGGGAACAGCCAGCAGCCAGACAACACTTCACACGCCCCACTATTTTCGGTTCCCAAAGAGGACAAAAATCTCCTCTCCCCCAGTCCTGCACGCAGAGATGTGAAACTCCTAAGCAAGATCTCTGCCAGGTAAGGAAAAGCTTCCCCACCTCGCACTGGGGCGACTTCAGGGGGAAAGAGGGTGATTTTCAGGCAGTGTTCAACCTCCACCTGCAAAACTCGAGTCCCTTTAGGGCAGCCTTTGATAATGAGCCGCTTCCAGAAGCGGTCAGCGGGACTGCAGCTGCTGGAGCACAGAGCGGGTCCTCAGCACGCAGCCTGCGCTACGCGGGGGATGCCAGAGCCTGCTGGTGAGCCCTGCTGGGGACGGGATACGGCCGCAGCGCTCGCGCATCAGCGGAGACCTGGCTTTACCTTCAGGTCCGTGTTGAGAATCCAGATGAACGTGCAGACCCTGGGGTTGCTGGGACATTTCAGTACGATGAATCCTCCGGGCCCGTTCTCACCCCTGTGGGGAACCGAGAGCACACAGTCAGAGCCGGGGCCGGATGAAAAGCCGTTCGCTAACAGCTCTGGGGTGCACCACACCGATCCCGCGCTGGCTCCTGCGGCAGCAGCCACCCCCTCCGCCTGGCAGCAAGGACTCCAGCCCAGCGGGATAAGAGCAGATGCGCAGAGTGCCCGGGAAGGTATCTGCTTTGGCTGCAGGCACACGAGCAAGCACGGCAAGGCAGGTTTCCCACAGGTGCCTTGGCAGCGGTGGTGCCAGGGCTGCCGCAGGGCTGCCGGCTGAGAAGCAGCCTCTGCCTCTGGACCCTGCCAGCCCAGCCGACACCGGCTTTTCACCGCGGGGAGGTTTCCGAGGCACGACCCTGCGGAAATGGGTGCGAACAAGAGGTCCCAGGAAAGCCAAGCGGCCAGGGAAACCCTGCGCAGTCAGGACAGGCTTGGCGCGGGGAGCCTTGTCACTACAGCCCCCAGATCCTTCTTCGCACCATCTGATCCGTCTCAGAGACGAGAGCTGTGCTCACACACAGAGCCCAAATACAGATTTCCCTTCCCTGTTCAGGAACACACTATTTTTGCTGCATACATTCGTAAAAAGATTTTTCTAGGCCCTGAAGTCCCCAGCTCTTAAATAGACTGAGGCAGCTATAACGGCTCTGAGTTAAAATGTCAATTACTGTAACCAGATTATTAGGAAAAACAAAGTCAGTGTGCGAAGTGGCACAGCTGGGCCCCAGGCACTGGAGCAGACAGTAACAAGGAGTCCTTGTTTGATGAGACTAACCCCGCCGAGATCTATCACCAGCCAGGCGAAGCTGTCCCTTCGGAAGGGGAGAGGCCAAAGACCTGCCGACACTTTGGGAGCCAGTCCATCCTGACGCAGCTTGTTTCACCCACGGGGCCATCTCTCAACTTACTGACTTTAAAGTCAGTAAGTGACTGGCTTACAAGAAGCAAAAGGCATCCGAGAGGCTCAAAGTGAGCCACAGTCAGCTGTTTACTGCCCCTCAGAAATGGCAGCTGGCCCTGTTTGGGAATTAACTGTTACATAAACAGGATGCAGACTGGGTTGGGGTTTGTGCTGTTACTGGTCGGCACCTCCACTCCCCTCAGCTGGGAAACACCCAAGCAACACCGAACAGCACAGAGAGTTTCTTTAACAAAGGAAGAAGAACAAGGGAAGCAAGGTTTAGTTCCACAAATAGATTAGCTTCCTGCAAACGCTGCCAGAAAGACAGCAGGGTTTTCATTTAAATGGCTCTTTGCCCTAAGCTTAAGCAAAGCGTGTGTGTCAGATACCAGCTAAAAAATATAGAACCTGCCTCTTACCTGACATACTTGGAGAGCGGAGGCTTCAGGCTGTGCGTGGTCGACATCCCTGAGGAAATGTACCTGTCTCTTCTTCTCTCGATCCGGCGCACGTTCACAAAATCCCTAAGCAAAGAAAGGGCGCTGACTGCTTTAAAACGGGCATGGGACTTTGAAGGAGCAGATCCTGCTCTCCGGACTGCTGGGAAAGGCTGTGGCAGAGGTATGTCAACATACAGACAAAGCACAGCGCAGCACTTATCAGGGAGACCGACTGACTGAGACAGATTTTGAGCTCCGAGACTCCTGCCAGAAAGGTCTGGAGGAGACTTCAGGGGCTTCTTGCCTTTGGGAGCGTTACCCACGCAGCCAGCCAGCCCTGCCTCATTGACACTGGGAGCTCCCAGCCAGTGAAGAGGGGCAGAGCTGGGGCAGAACGCTCTCACTTGTCAGATGCTTCTCTCTGCATTTTAGGAGGGTGTTTAGGGGCTCGGTACAAAACAGACAGTGGAATAAACTGACCTTGGGGAAACAACACCGCCTGCAGCCCCAGCTGCCACGTCGTATGAGACGATCGTGTTGTCTTCAACTCGCTGCAAGATCTGGGGGGAAAGAAGGGGGTAGGGAAAGAAGAGATATTTCTTCAGACTGTGCCTGCAGGTCCACACGTGCCAACAGCTGGGCGACACGGACCTTCCCCTAAAACAGCACCAGGATTCAAAGCAGCCAGAGTGTCTTTAGCAGCTGATCTGAGGCTGAGGGGGACAAGCTCTTTGGCAGTGGGCGCACAGGTTTGTCTCCTGCTCTGGGACTGGTCCCTCTGCTTTTCCAGCGGGGCACAGGCGTTGCCTCCGGATCCCTGCCACACCAACAGCACAAAACGCCCAAACCCTACCAAGCAAAAGCAGGCTTGGCTCAGCCGCTGGCCCATCTCCCTGCCCACCTCATGGGCTTTTGGATGGGCACATGCATGCAGCTGGCTACCGCAGAGCATTCGGATCGTACGGATGAGCAGTGGAGATTTAACGCCTCAGTGACTCGGATCCAGCTAAGCTCCAGTAGGGCTTGGGCACCGCCGACAGCCGGTGTTGGACTGGGAAGCTCCAACTCTCCGCTCCAAGGAGCTCCTGTGATTAAGCCATCTTTGTCCGGCACGCTTACCTGGCAAGCTGCCACTGTTCTGTTCCACAGGATCATCTTCTCAGGCTGGAGAATAACCTCCTGGTAAACTGTTTCAGCAGAGCACTGCAGGAAAGCCTGAGGACAGAGCCAAAGCAGTTAGCCAGTCCCCTGCTCCACCTTGGTAAGATTATTTTTAAGAAACGCAGGGCAGATCACAAAGAACAACTGGGATAATACAGGAGGGGAGCGGCGAGGCAGGCCTGGCTCAAGCGCACGCAAAGCCAAGGCTGTCACCCCTCTGCCACAGTGCTCTCGCTCCCAGGGGCCTGGAGGGCACACGCAGAGTTGGAGAGGAGAAATCAGACCTCAGGTTTCGGCAGTCACTGAGCTGCTGCCTGCCGAGGTCTGTGCTGGTGTAAGAGAGGGCAAGTGTCTGTCCCTAACTGCCTGTGGCGAGACAGACGGACCTTGGGGCTGACTCAGGCTGGCTCCTCTCCCACCCTCACCCCACTTTATCAGCAGTTCTGCTGTGTGCGCGATCGCTTTGGGAAGTTGCTGAAAAGCTATTCTGAGCTCGGGCAAAGGCGACATTCGTTTCTCCATATCCCCGTGGGACAGGGGATCTTTGGAGGCAAATGGTTAATGCAGTAAAGTGGGACCATCCAGCTTTTTCTCGCAAATACAGAGCTGCTCCATTGGCAGCTCCTGCCAGCGAGGCAACATATGCACTGGAACAAAGAAAAGCCACCGCAGCACCGATGCTTCATTAAAGCATGGTTTACAGCCAAGCCACTCCAGCGAGAGGGCACAGAGCAAGGCACTTCCGAGCAGCTCTTCTCAATGCCAGGCAGCAGCAGACGCACACTCAGCCCTGGTCTTGCTGGCAATTAGTTCCAATTAGCCTCCTTGGTCAGATTAGTCCTAGATGCTGGGGCTGGAAGCGAGTCTTGCAGTCACCTGCTCCCGCTTCTACCAGCAGAGACTGGGGCCCAGCATATTTGCTGGGGAGTTTGTCTGCCAGCCAAGGGGCTTTCCTGGAGAGATTCCCTAGAGCGTGCAGTGCAGTTCATCTGTCTCAAGCAAAGAGTGTGCTTTGCAGCCTGACCTGTCCTGCCAGGGCCAGGAGAGATCATGAAAACTGAGCCGTGGCTCCGAGCAGAGCAGTTGCTCTTCGCCTGTATACACAGACTAAGGAAGTGACCCAGGAAGGTTCTTACCTTTAAAATAAAGGTCTTGCCATGGAAAGGTATTTCAAAAGTGTAAACAACGTCACCAAAGTCCTGTGCAAGAAATAAGAAAGTTACATTTACGTTAGCAAAATAAATCGCTTCTATCTGGTTAAGGTCTGCAAACACTGTGGCTGCAGGAGCCATCCTGCCTTGCGCGTCATTCTGAGGGACCCTCTCCAGCCCTCAACCGTCCCCCCACAAGAGGCAGCGACCCCAGCACGGAAACTGCACTGAGCACGTTTCAGATGCACATGCACAAATTTCCATAAACAAAACAATATCCAGAGCAGCAGCAGTGATGAGACAGAAAAAGAATCCGCCCCATGCCAGCCTGCAAACTTCACGTCAAGGTCAAATTCTCTTTGTAGCAAGCTACCAACACCAGGGTAAGAGAAAGGGGTTAGTTTGCCAACACTGCTGTTGTTACCTACATCTGAGAAGAGACTCCCTGGAGGGGTTAGGGATGGACAGATGATAACCTTTCATCATTAGCCCTGTGTTAAACTCTGATTAGTCTATTTAAATCCATCCCCCTTTGGATAAAGAAAACAATCTGCCCAGCTAGTTTGGCATCAGACAATGGATCACTTGACAGGGGAATTTTAAACACCAGATGAGACTGCAGTTTGCAGGACTCTCACCCCAATCATGTTGCGAGCCCACAAGCAGAAAGCAAGGTTGGTTTTAGCGGGCAGAGACACTGCCCCTTTCTCTCCACCCTTTGCAGAGAGAAAAGGAGGTCTAGGTACCCCAGAAAACTCTACCGTAGCTCTACTGGGAATGAACCAGGGCAGTGAGGAAAGCGGCAGGGCAGGGCCCGCTTTGCTTTGTGTGCCTCTATGCTGCCCGAAGCAAGAGGTGTGACTTGCAGACCCGTTTGGCAAAGCCACAGTAAAAAGACGTAAGCCAAAGACACATCCCTGATTTATACTCCAGCACCCACAAGGTCCCTGTCCTGGGGAAGGGGTGACACAAACAGCTCTGGGGCGTGAGGAGCAGTCTGTGCCCCACACTCCCCTGCTCCCACACGGGCCAAAGTTGGCCAGAAAGGCCAGAATCCAGCTTGTCTTGGTCTCCCCAGGATGCTCAAAGGCACCTTGCTGTGGAGCAAGGGCAGAAGCTGCAGCAACGGGGCCCTCCAGCACCGCCGCAGGGCCGGCATGCCTCCACTCCTCCCCACGCCGGCGGCTGCGGCTCCTCACCCCAACGCCTACCAAAGGTGCACTGTCCGCCCCTGCCCGCCTGCTGTCTAGAGGGAGGAGTGATGGGCTCTCTCCTGTCAAACAGGAAGGCAATTAAACGTCTAATTAAATAAGAGGGGATTTTACATTTAACTGAACTGGAATAGATTCCTAATTCAATCAGGTAATTGTAACGCTTGTTAATTTTTCATGTCGCAAGGAGGTTTCAAAAGCCTCATTTGTCCTCCCGTTTTTGCTAAGCCATCCGTGCTTTCTGCCGGCAGCGCTGCCCGGCAGGTGGGGCGGGGGGACACTTGCATTGTTTTTCTCAAACTTCCAGTTCTCCTCCTGGGCGAGGATTTGGTCCACAACCTCCATCGCGTCTTTGCCTTGTCGGACATACTCTTTCTCCTAGGAGAAAAGGGAGCATTTCATTAGCTGGGTTTGCAGAAAGCCTGAAGTGTGCATGCAAGGCTTGCTACCCCCCTCCCAGGGCTGGCAGAGGGAAAGGGGATATCTCCCATCACCACACCGCAGAAATCTCTTAATTTGGGTCACAGAGGCCTCATTTTGGAGCTCGAAGTCACGCTCCCCGCCCTGGCTTGTATCCACACACCAGCTGCATCTACCAGTGAGTCTCCCGCCCTAACGTAAGCGTTTCCAGCAGGCAAAGGGCTACGGGATGCACAGAGCTTCCTTCTGCGGAGTTGCCAGAACTGGGGCTGAATGGCAGCAGAACCACTTGGAAAAGAGCACAAAGCAGCCTGTGCCCAGCCAGGCTTCAGGGAGGCGAAGGACCGCCCTGCGAGCCCCCGTTCAGGGGGAGGGTTGAGGCGGTGCCCTTCTTGGTATGTGACCATATAACCAGGGATGGAGGTGGGAAGGGGAGGGAGGGACAGGCAGGAGGCAGAGCCAGAATCACATCCCTGCGGGATGCTGCAGGGAAGAGCGCACAGCCCTGGGGAAGCGGGTTAATGTCAGGTGTTACCCTGAGGACCCCCCCTCCCACAGCGGCCACGATGCCACCAATCCTGGGGCACATGGGGAACAGCCTGGTGCCATGGGGCAGGTAGAGCTCCTCAGCCAAATGTGCCCAGAACAGGAGGCTGTGAAATGAGGGAGAGCAGCCTGGTGCGCTCTGCAGATACAGCACCCCGATGGGGCCACGGGATGGTCAGAGGCTTCCACAGCCCTGGATCAACCTGAAGCCGACGGGCAGGGAGAGCCAGCCTCAGGCCACGCTGCCTCAGTTTACCTGAGCTGTCAACGCCTTCCTCCCCGCACCTTCCTCGTCCGACTCGTTGTCCGACCCTAGCGGGGGGAAGCACACAATTAACACCCAGTTGATGAAGACCCCACTTGCACAATCTCCCTCAGACAGACAGACAGCATCCGATCCCTGTTCCCTATCCGACGGGAAGGGCTGTCAGGGGGGATGACCCCGACACAGCCCAGGCCCTGCCTTCCCAAATGCCTCTGCACCGCAGCTGGCTGGCAGGCATCGCTCTGTTCTCCGGAAGGCTGAGCACGAACCGGGTGTCAGCTACGCCGAGACAACTGATCCGGCTGACGTCTCCTCGCTCCCGAGCAGGGGAGGCCTCTGGAGCCGGCACGAGGCGGTGTCACAGGGCAGCGGCGTGCTGGCAGCTCTTATCCTCACCTGTTTGTGGCAACTCGCCCCCGTGCCCTCATCCCGAGGGCAGCGCTTTTCAAGTACTTTAGCCGCAGCTAAGGGCATTTAAACCCAAGACCACAAAAAGCTCCAGTTTCCCACAGAGCTGAAGCCAGGTGCGTGGGGCTGAGTGGGACTCCGCTCTGCAGATGGCACAGAGACAGCACGGCCGTGCCTCCCCTGCCCAGGCACGGGCGCAGCGTGAGGAGAGAGGAGCCCATTTTGCAGTGTCAGTTCTTGGAGGCCCTGCCACCCGCCACTGCCAAGGGCTGGGATAACGAGACAGAGCTCAGGGGGGGAGGCGATCATGGAGGTGAGGAGACCCAGGAGGAATGCTGTGAGGGGAACGAGCTTGGGAAACGAGGCAGCCCGGCTGCCGGCGAGGTGATGGCCGAAGGGGAGAAGAGCACATCTTACCTGCGAAGGACTCTGGCGGAGAGTAGAACTGCCCCTCGGAAAGGGCTCCGGGGTAGAGCAGGGGGCCACGAGAGGCTGCAGCCTGGGCTGCCAGGTACCCTGCGAACCAAAGCACAAGGTTTTACCCACAGGGCATCCAGCACTTCAACACCAAGGGGTCCTGGGGCCCCCACCGCATCCACTCCTACTCAACCACCCTCCCAGCCACTTTCTTCCAGATACGGCTGGTCTTTTTGCACTGACACCAGCCAGCCCACAAGCTTTTCAGCTCCTATTGCCTCATCTTTTCTTTGAGACATTTTATCTGCATGGAGATCAATGGGCCCTTCTGCCTGTCAAATCCAAAGGCGATTAAGCATCTAATTAAATAAGAGCTTCCCCTGGAAGCAATTTGGAACCTGAGCCTAATCCAATAGAGGCATTAAACACTTGATCATTTTTCATCTTAAAGCCTCCTTGCAAGACCCAAACATCCTCTGGTGTTTTGCAGTCAGTCAGTGCATTTCTGATCGAGCCCCGATTGACAAATACTCCTTCGTCTACATGCCATTTCCCTATCCTCTTTTGTCAGTTAAGCCTGGGAGAGCGACAAACTCCTTTTGCTGCTTTAGGGATGGGCAGCCGTGCCAGTCCAGGCTGAGCACCCACTCCCTAGAAGGACGTGGAAGTTAAAGGTGCCTGGCACTGCAGGGTAGTTTGTAAAGCATTGGGTCAGACTCGATCTCCAGTTAGTCTGACCTCAGCAACCAGATTTCACACGCTGTAACTCAAGCCGCGCCCCTGTATTGTGTCTGTGACTGAAGCAATCCCCTCTGAAAGGTCTCCAGCCCAGATCCGAAGACAGATATCCAGAGACGGAGAGTCCAACAGTCGGCCTGGCATTTGTCCCATTGTTTCAAAACATTTTCTCCAATGTGGAGGTGAGCTCTGTTTCCAACAAGTCTGGCTTCAGGATCCAGACATTGGGGAATCTGGCACATTTTTCTCCACTCAATTAAAAGATGCTTTTTATAATCTGGTATTTTCTTCCCCTGAAGGGACTTATATACCATAACAGAATTGAGTCAGGCACTTAGCGTCACAGCCAGCCTGGAGATCACTTCTCCATAAATGTCATATCTGTCAAGGTGCTGCCAAAGCAGCAGAAACCCCAGGCCTGGTAGTCTCATCTGCCAACTCCTACCAGAGAGGAGCAAAATACTCACATCGTTCCTCTTCTGCTTCCTGAGTTAGGACTTTAAAATCCAGGAACCAAGTCTCTAGCCAAGCAATGACAAACGAGACGATAGGAAGTAAATAGCCGAACGCCCCTTTGGTCAGAAGCTGCGCAGAAGAAAGCAGAAACCACAGGGAGTTTACACAAATGGGAAAACAGCAGCATCAGGTAATCATAAAGCAATCTCCTGTGAGCCCAAGGAAACCAACCTCGGAGAGGATGACCTTCACAATCAGGAAGGCACTGGATACCAATGTAGTGACCTGAAAAACAAATTTACGTATCTCAGATCCCTGCAAACTCTAGGCAGAGAGAGAAAGCTAAAAACAGGAAAGCAAAAATTGCCTTCTTACCGCTATGACCCACCAGTGGCGCAGCTTTACGATTGCATAGGCCAGCAGCAACACAAAAAACCGAAAGAAAGCCAAGACCTTTAAAAACAAAAAGCCATCGATACTAGTCACTGCCCTTGTCCCTCTGCCAGGTGCTGGGAGGACACAGACACGGGCCAGCTCCCGAGGACCTCGCCACCTAGACAGATGGGGTCAAGGCTGCAACAGGATGGGCTGCGACCTGCCCAATTCCACCCAGCCAGGCGAGGGGCGAGGCTGCAGGGAGACCCCATTCACCCCCGGCACGCAGACCCTCCCTTCCCAGCCTTTGGCCACGGCACCCCCAGCTCCAAAGCTGTTTCCTCACCTGCAGCAGTCTGGGATACTCACAAATATATCAAAGAAAGAGGTCTTAAAATTGTACTCGATGATTTCATTCTCCAAGTTCTTCTGAATGCCATCCTTGGTCTGAAGGGGAGACAGGAAACCAGAAAGCTATTGAGTGCACTGATAAGAAACTAATGGTAGAAAGAAGCCGGCCAAGCGATGACCGGAGGTTACCGCCAGGTCAGGTTATGCATCAGGCATACAAATGCTTGCCGCACGCACGACGCAGGCTCATCTGCCAACGCAGGACCACGGGAGGATACGACAGCCCATTTCACCCTCGGTTTCACACCGAGGAGCGCGAGTCGGGTAGCCAGAGCTGGAGCAGCACGTGGGTACATTAAACACTTCTATGTGGGGGCTTTCTAACACCAAAAAGCAGCTCCTTTGGCTTGGCGCATCCAGTGCCACCAGATCACAACTCTCACAGCCTAAAGCCCTTGGTCGAACAACACCTCCCACTCGTGCCCACTCCTGCGACGCGTGGCTTCAGGTGACAGACTTCAGCTGTACAGGAGAAGATACGGAAGAAATGAAAAACCACAGGAAACTGCTTCTCTAGCACCTTCAGTAACACGCTGAACAAAGTGTCTCCCACAGCTGGACAACCAAAACATCTCCCCCAGGAGGTCACTCAGTAACCTGGGGGCAATTTAAGCTGCGATCGTCCTCGTTGTGCAAAGCATCGAGGGGTCCCCTCTCCTTTCCTCCAGGCCAGCTGGCCTCCCTCGGCTCACAGCAGTGCCGAGCTGCCCTCCAGGAAACCTGACAGAGGAAGTCAACCAGCAGGTTCAAACGTACTGGCAAAGGGGAAGAGAAAGGAAAGAAGGACGAGGGGCACGCACAGACACAGAGAGTCTGCAAGGAAATCTGAAAGAGGCAAAACTGCTCTATTGCACGGGAGCATGGAAGAAGCTCACAGAAGAGCTCTCTTGCCTCACCCCGAGACAATCTGGGGCCCGACAGCCCTGGTACTTTTGACACCATAAATCGCGTTCTCGAGAGCTTGGAATCGCTGTTTATGAGGAAGCGGATGGCTCAGGTAACTGGAACAAATGCTTCACCTTTAGGCTATTGGTTTGAACGCAGCCCAGCTGGCCTGGAAGCTGGTATAGGCTGACAGCTGTTTGATGATCTGTGAGAAACAAGTTGGTGGATCTCAGGCCAGTTCTTGGCAGCCTGGTGTCCTGGCACCCTCTTGTCAGACAGTCCAAGGACAGAAGAGGCAGCCATCGGGAAGCGGTCCCTCTAGGTCAGGGCTGGTGCTTAATATTCAGGGAGAGGGGGGCAAAGCAGTTCTGCACTATTGCTTTATCTGATCTGTGGCTACAGGACTTGTGCCAGCCAGCTTTGCTGAGCTGCCACTGAAAGCCTCTTCCCCACACGGTGACTCTGCTATGAGATGGTGCAGGAGGAATGAGACACAGGGAAGGCTTTGGATTATGATTTCTGGGAGGTGTTTTCAGTTTAAATACAAGCCACTGCTGTGAACAAGGAAGAAGAACCATCTGAGGCAACTCTCTGTCTCCGAGAGCAGCAAGCTCACAGAATTACAGTTTGCAGGCAACAGACATTTAACGAGGGCCAATTTGCTCAGCTTATCTTGCAGTGAAGGAAACCGTTTGATAAAAAAAGCATTAGTCATGATATAAAATCGTTGCTCTTCATAACTAGGCAAATAAGCTGTCCTAATAGCTTTAAATATGCAGCATCTCGGCTCAGGGCCCAAATATCAGCAGTTAGTCACTCATTAATGGCTACCTGCAAGACCTACGCTCAGAATCACCCTGGTGACCGCGCTGGCAGATTATTTCCCTGGGGCTGGATATTTTGATTTGTAGACAGCACCTCTCCAGAGAGTCCAAAGAACAGGGACAAGAGCAGAAAGCCGGGGTCCAAGCCGGGCATGCAGGACACCATCGGCATTGCTGGAATGCTGACCAAGAGATGCTTTTTCCTAGGCAGGGGGGAGCAGGGGTCTCTTCAGGCTCTTGACACTGTGCAGCCAGCTGCAGCGGGTAGGGTGAGGGAGCTGCTGGTCGAGACAATCTGTTAAGTGCAGACACCCAGGAGATAAACAGGGCAGAGATAAGAGCTGCTAAGTGAGTGCAGGATCCAGTGCTGATAAATAAAGGCCAGACACCAGCAGGGCTGCACACAGAAGTGCTGGGGTCTATCTGTTCATCTTGCCTCTCTGCTCAGGTTGTTCCACGGGAGGACATGTAGTACCTGAAACCCACTGCCACCATGGCTGAAACCAGTTGGGACCAGTTCAGGAAAAATAAAAACAAAATAAAGCCCAGGGAATAACTTCAACCTGATGGGACTGAGGTAAATAAACTGGATTTCTGCGGTCATTGCAACAGTTGACACACTGAGCCAACGCAGCAGCCTGCACAGGTGTGACAGCCGCTTCGGAAAGGACCAAAACCCTCACGTTCCCCTTCGCTAGTCCCCCGTGCGGTGGAGCAGCATCTCCGGCTTTCACAAGCTGAGATTAGTAGCAGTATGTTGGCACCAAAGCTCAAAGGCCCTTTTGTCTCTGCCCAACAGCTGGGTGGGTGAGAGGAGGGTCTGCACAGCCTACCCTGCTCCTCCGATGCTCTGAGAACAAGACACTGCAGCAAAGCTGGCAGCTGCTGGGCAAACACAGGCAGCAGCTTCACTTAAGGCAAGGGGAGCAGGAGAGAAATTTGGCCAACTGCTCAACCTGGCGATTCGACGGGTCCCAGATCTTGTTACAGTACAACACAGAGCGCTACACGCGACGGTGTTAACAACCTGGACAGCCACAACAGAGCCCGGTTGCAGGAAATGAGCTGGACTTTAGTTTACACTAACTGTGGAACGGTTTCTCAGCCAGCGCAAACCAGCCGAGTGCTGGGAAGAACAAACAAAGACTTGGCCCAAGACTTCTGAAACGGAGCAATTAATGCAGAGGGAACTGAACTGAAAAAGCACAACTTAGAAGGGCAAAGACTCCACGGATTTGCTTTCCCCAACTTACGTTCAGTTCGATTATCCACAACAAAGAGATGAAGAGCAGGTCGAAGGTGACGAAGAGGCAGAAGGTCCTCCTCACATCCGAGATGGCTTTCCTCTTCTCCGGAGAGAAGTAGCAATACGGGGAGAAGCCCTGGCTCTGGGAGAACGAGGTGCTGATGGACGCTATGGCTGGGAGGCTTCGTTCCAGGTCCTGCTGCAGGTCTGTCGGCTTGCTCATCCTTGGCCCAAGCGACTTGGGTCCTATGTCAATCGGGGCAACATCTGCCAAGTCAGTGCATCACCTGTGGGGAGACACGAAGGGGACCCTCAGGCCTTGGGTGTCTGGATACCCCTTCTCCTCTCTCCTTCTAAAGGCAAATATTCCTATTACCAAATCAGATCCTGGCTGTTTTATACAGTCCCTGAGGGAAAAGACTAATACTGGCTTTTGGGCTGTCAAGGAGCCTCCCTCTCTGAAGCAAAGACATCATGGGCTCATGCCAGGGCTGCCCCATCTCACCCTGGCACCCCACGTTCACCAGCACAGGCAGAGACCTTCCTTCCCTCTTGCTCACTGCAGGGAAGGATAAATTGGCTGCAAAAGGCTCAGAGGTGCAGGGGGTCTGCGGAGTCACCAGCAAGTGTCACTGGGACCCAGAGGCAGCCACCCAGAACACGCTCGCAGCACGGCGAGCCAAGCTGGCAGATACAGCCAGCGGCCAGAGCAGCAGATGGCAAACCCCGCAGAGATGCTGCGGCAGCAGGAAAAGGGGCCTCAAGGTGTTTCCGTGGAGGCCCGTGATCCGAAAGGGAGCAGTTCCTGGGATCCCAGAGCCACCTCAAGCTACAGCAGCCTCCTCTGCAAGGACGGATGCAAAGCTCCCAGGGGCTCGACATTTTGCAAAAGGCAAACCGCAAAGCCTCAGGAGTCGGTGATCCCATCAGATCCCATCCTGCACGGCCAAGAGAGGAGCCTGCTCGCTTCAGGTGTGGGACACCAGGTTTCACACCCACCTCTGGCCAAGCGGAGCAGCAGGAAGGCAGCAGGGGAAAGCGCTGCTCTCTGTCCTGGCCGCAGCGGCTGGCAGTGCCGGGCACACAACCCCAGCGCAAGCGAGGTGTTGAGGTCTGAAGGCTGTTTTCACGCAGCCCGTGCCAACCATTGTATTAAAATTTTTCCTTTCCGTCAGCAAGGCACAAGGAGGCCACTATGTTAATGGACCGCGCAACTAAGCACACGCTGGAGACAAACAAGGAAAGAGGATGCCAAAACAGGTCAGGCCAGGGATCTGTCAGTCCCCAGCCCTGCCACCTCCGAGTCACCCACAGCAAAGGCACAGCTACAAACTCCTCCTCTGCAAAATACTCCTGCTCAGGGACATTTTGCTTCCAAAAGAACAGATTCTTTGCAGCATTCGCTACTGCCCCAGCAGTTCTGCATCCTCCAGGATCTGAGTGAGGTTTGTTTGCATATAACAGATCACACCTGCAACAACCAAGAGGCTGCAGCCACACAACATCTGAGGAAAAATGCCCCAAGACAGCACCCAGACCTGCAGGAAGGGGCAATCCATGGAGCAGGTGAAGCCAGGGGGGCTGCCGCCGAGCCCCACTGTAAGCTGGAGCAACTGCAAGAGCTGATCGCAGCCTGATTTGGGGCAATTTTGGGTCCCTGCGCCAGCAGCTTCTGTGTCCCAGCCCCCAGGGAGCGCCAGGTCTGGAAAAGGAACAAAGCTGGACTCCTGTCAAGTCCCCGTTAGTCTCTCTCAGAGGCACTTCGGAAGGAGCTGGAAGACTTGTCACTTTGGATCAGCCGCAACGACCACGGCCCTTCGCTGCTCCGAGCGAGGGGCCCATCTCAAACTGAGAAAAGTTAAAGACATCTGTGAGCGCTAAATAATACATCACCTCATGCGCGGGCTGCCTCCTCCTCTACGGCAGGGTGTCGCCGCCTCCTTCCCTCAAACACCACTTTGCACTTAGGCAGCCCCCCCCCCCTCCCCGCAACTTTCACAGTGCTTTAAAATCACCTTGCGAGACTCGCCGGCTCCACACACACACCCCCCCCCGACACCGAGGCAGCGCTGGGGCCACTCTGCAGTGCCAGGGACACGGCAGCGCACGGGGACACAGCAGAGCATGGCAGCACCCGGTGTGAGCCCTCATGCAGCTCAGCCAGCCTAAACCTACCCGTCATTAAAACCCAGCCTTCCCGGTGAGGTTCAACACTGCTTCAGAAGCACACCCGTCCCAAACCGACCGGCAACAACCAACTTCTGGGGAAGAACCGGTGAGAAGGGCTTTACCTTTGGAGCACCGTGGGACAGAGCAGGGCTTGGCAGAAATATTTTAAGCCCAGATGAGACCCCCCCCGACAGGGACTGCTCCCTCAGGCAGAGAAAGCTCAGAGAAGAAAGAGCAGGGGCTGGATCCGAGCATGTATAAATGTGCCTTTTTCTGGGTGACAGATAAATTATTGAGCGCCCCGGTGTTGTATTATGCATTCAGACATCCTCCGCAGCCTGCACCGCACCGGCTGCCGAGCCGCGAGCCGCTTTCGGGGGCTCTTGAGCAGCGCAGCTCCGACAGCCAACACAACAGGCCGGGGGAGCGCGAGTGGCACATGCTGCCCGGAGGGACACCCCAGGTGACAGTAACACAGACCGAAGGGGCACCCGCGCTGGGGATCCAAAGGGGCTCTCGAGACTCTGAGGAAAGATTTTGGGTTTTTTTGCTGGTGAGACCTCCTGTTTTGAGGATGAAGTGGGAGGCGGTGAGAGGGGCTGCAGGGATGAGAGGTGATGCCACCGTCGGCAGCGAGCCCACGAATCCCAGCGGGAAGCAAACATGGAGGAGAGGCAGGCGGTGAAATCCTGAGACAACATCAACCACTAATACCCAGCAAGAGCTGCCACAGACGTCCACGCGACAAAAGGCCGGCAGCCCAGCCCAGTGCCGATGGGACACTGGGCACCAACACGGACCCAGGACCTGTGCCAAGGCACGTCCTGTCCCTGCGAAAGGCCAGAGCAGCCCCTGCAAAGCTCCAGTGTCACCCCCTCTCCAGCGTCACCCCCTTCCACACTCAGCTTTTAGATTCAAATCACAAGCTTCTCATTAGCACGCGTTTGCATGTTAATGACATGTCTTACAGTAAGAAGCCTTTCCATCTTGTGACATTGCTTCTCCTTTCCTCCTGCGCCCCCGACTTCCTATTAATGTGTCTTCTCAGCTCACATGACGACTTCAACAGCTAATTCTCATGTCACCTCTTCTGAGAGTTACAGCCTTTGCACCAAACGCTGCGCCAGGAGAGAAAACACCTGGAGCGCGAGAGGGACCGAGCCTTTTGGAGACACCAACTGCGGGTGTTTCACCAGACACTAACACACGTCCGAGCTTCCTAGCAGGAAGAGATGCCTTTAAAACAAAAAAGGTAAATATTAAATTAGACACTAAACCTTGCTCCAAAAAAACCCATGAAGTGATCCAACATCTTCAGCAAACCACTGGACAAGCCCCATCACATTTGCAGTCAGGTCCTCACAGGGCCGAGGCTGTTTGGTTTTCGAGCACCCTCACATGCTGCTGTGATCCCACAGCAGGGGCACGGTGTGGAGCTCTGCAGTGAGCTGTCCTTGCTCCAGTTTGTAGCTTTCCCTAAAGCACCTTCCAGGGTTAATCTGAGCCCGTGTCTATGTTCGGAAAGGTCACCCTGCCGGGCACGTTACATGCTGGCACCCAGCGGCACCAGTGCCAGAAGTGACAGCGAGCAGAAGCAGCAGACTGACAGGCAGTGGTGAGGAGGATCGGGGCTGTGGCTTCGCTCTGTCCGTGAACAGCCTGACACTGCCCAAGTTCAGCATCTGAGCGTGCACAAAATGCGGGCGCAGAGACCCCCGGGGAGCTTGTCCCCTCCCCAGCACTGCGGGCAGGAACAGGGAAACTTGGAGGGCTGCGTGAACAATGCATTTCCCCAGATCCAGCACAGCAGCCCGGCCACTAGCTGGTTTTGCTCACAATCCCTCTGCCCCAGTCCCTCCCCTGTGAGCCCTGCCCTGGGGAGCCCAAGGAAGCGGGCTCCTGGCGTGGCAGCCCCTCCGCACCCAGCGTGCCGAGGGCAGGAGCAGCTCAGCCATATGCGTGCCGGGTCCTGGGGAGCAGGCAGCGCTCGGCCGTCGCTTCTCCGAGCCGCTCTCTTGCTCCTGCATGATGTGTCAGGGCCTGCAACCACCTCTGGAAGCGCCGTGGAACCCCGCAGCGTCCCACATTTCCCCCCAACCCTGCGTGTCGGCTCAGTTGAGCCGCTGGCCACCATGGGCCGAGCCGGCCCCAGGGCCAGGTCCTGCTTCTGCTCGCAGGCAAAGGCATCCCCACGGCTGGCCCACGGCTCCTCGCGGCACAGCCAGGCCGGGTGCTGCCTCCCCACAGCTGACCTCTCTCTACACCCACCTTGGAGCCGCAGGTCCCCCCAACCCCCACCCCGCGCATCTTCCTCGTTAGTGCTTCGCACCATCACGCTCATTTTCAGAAGGCTTTGGTGGCAGCGTGGTTGCCTGAACACCCAGCTGGCACCAGCTGAGATGTGGGGACAAGCCCCTCTCCTGTCCCCGCCGCCCCTCAGGGTGCCCTTGGTGGGTGCTGGCCCCCCACCCCGGCTCGAAAAGACAGCAAGAGGCACAGCCCGCCTGAACATTTGGGAGGGCTCGTGCCCCCAGGACCCCGCTGGCAGCACCTGATGTCCCCCCACGCTGTGACCGAAACCCCAGCCACCTCTCGCCCCGGTCCCGCACAGCCACTGCCGGCTTTCGTGACGCGGAGCAGAACGTTAAACGCTCGGGACGGCGCAGGTTTACAGCCAGAGAGAGGCTTCGCGCTGCCGTTACTGCGGCAAGAGAAGGGTCTCCAAGGGCTGGGGGGGGCAGTGATGGTCACCGGCCTCGCGGTGCCGTGCTCCACGGATCCTCATCCTTCCTTGCGCCTCAGCTCCGTGCTCGAGCACACCGGGTGATCGGTCCCTCGCGGGAGGGGGATAAAGTTCGGAGTCTTTACGGAGACCCCGGACCCGAGGAAGCTGGGAGGTGTCTGTGATAACGGCGCAAACCCACCCAACCTCTAAACCCAGAGCAGCCTGGCAGCCCCACAAGGCATCACGGGATGAGAATGACACTGTCTTCCAAGCACCAGGATCACCGCAGGATTCTGGATGGAAACATTCAGTTCATCGTTTGCCAGGAACTGAAGGGAGAGCAGCGCCGGGACCCCCAACAGCCCCTCTGCCCCCCCGGTGAGCCCCTCCGAGGTCCCATCCTTGGGCAGGAGCTGGTTCCTCCTCCCCAGAGGAGCCACAAGGTTTCCTGAGCCCACACCTGGAAAAGCACCCCGAGGTTACTGTCTGGAGAGGAGCGGCTTTATTACTGCCATTAAACAGGGGCAAAGATTTTAGCCGCCCGTTATCTCCGCTGCCGTCAGCTCCTAATCGCTGATCGTTCTCCGTTCAGAGCTGTCGCCGCAGCCCAGAGGTCCCCGCTCACCCCCCAAACTCCCACCAGCGCTCGGGCATGGTGTGGATTTAAACACCAGGGTGACAGTGGGGGTCTGCACGGAGATGGCTTCGGAAGGATGCGACCGGGATCAGCCGCTGCTCCTGCCCCCGAGCCCGGGACCGGGCGGGGAAGCCCCGCAGCCTCAGGGAGGGCTCCCGGGGACAGCCAGTGCCCCGGTTCCTGCTGGTGAATCCGGGGGGCAGAGGGCACGACGGGGATCCCCGCCCACCCGGGGCCCACCCGCGGCTTCCCTGGGGAAGATGCCCTCGGGGGAGCCCGCAACACGGGACAACGGGGACTCTCCGGGTCCAAAGCCTCCGGGGAGCCGGTAACGGGACCGAACCCCGGGGCCCCGGTAACTGGCCCCCAGGACTGAACGCAGAACCCCCGAGGGACAGCGTGTGTGTCGTCCCCCCCCAAACCCCAGCGGCCGCACTCCCGGGCCCGGGAACGGCACCCAGGCCCCGCCGGCCCTGTCTCCTCGGGGACCCTGCACCCCACCGGGGCCGAGCCACCGGGGCCCGCCGCCCGCGCACAGCCCGGAACCGCCCGCCCCGGGGAGCGGGGATGGGTCACCCCCGAG
>JAVJGG010000082.1:44614162-44628052 GCA_035590195.1 Aviceda cuculoides | reverse complement strand
AAAAAAGGAGAGGAAAAAAAAAAAAAAAAAGCAGAGCTGCTGGGAGGATGCAAGCAGCCCCCCAGACCGGGGGCTGTCCCCTGGCCAGCCTGGTCCCCCCTGGCCCCCACGTGCTCCCTTCACCCTTGCAGGGATTGAAAGCCTCTTGCTGGGACCAGTTCAGAAGAGCCACTGGCTGCGGAACAAGGGATCCCCGCCAGCGCCGCAGCTCTGCCCAAACCTCCCCGGGGTGGTCAGTGGGCTGGGACGAGGGACCGGCGAAAACCACCTTGACCGCCGTGAGCCACCTCCCGGCACGGCCCGACGCCACGGGGACAGACGGCAGATGCCCTCGGCCGCCCCGGAGCGAGGGACAGAAGTCCGGGATGTCTGTCCTTTGCTCGAGGTGGGACAGAGGGACAGCAGCCCGGGATGTCTGTCCTTTGCTCGAGCTGGGACAGAGGGACAGCAGCCCACCCTCGTGGTCACCGTTACCACCCCGAGGTCCTCGGCCCCTTTTCAGCCCCTGCTGCAAAACCAAGGGGTGCCGGAGAAGCATCCCGGCGGGGCCGGCTGCCTCCGGAGAGAGCCACGGGGCTGGGGGACGCGGCCGCGCCGGTACGGCACGACGGGCACCAGACTTCGTTTTGGTGAAAGCTGGGACAGGCCACCCTGAACCGCACCCGCAGCCGGGACCCCCAACCCCGGGGGGGCATCGGCACCAAGGAGCGGGCAGAGCCCGCGCGGAGGTCGGGGCGGTGCTGCCGGTCTAAGGACCGCTGGCTCCTCAGCGGGTTTTTCTGGGGAGTTGCCAATTTGGGAAGACAAGAAACAGGCATCGGCTTCCTAAGAGGATTCAGCACTGGAACATGACTTTTCCTTCCAAATTGGATGGGCTCAGGAAGAAAAGCCAGAACAACAACAACAACAAAAGCTCCGCCACAGACCAGAGCTGGCAGCTGCACGGTGGAAAGGAAAAAAAAATAAAAATATAGAAGTTAAAAAACCCCTCAAGAGGTGACCGGTTTGTTTAGTGCACTCTGCATCTTACAGAACTTTTTTTTTTCCTGCACATCAGGCATGAACTGGCAATTAAAAAAACAAAACAAAACAACCCAAAACCCAACAAAATTACACTTGGAATTTTGCAAACCATGTTGCTCTTCAGTGCTGACTCAACACTACAAGAGCTGCTGGTCCCTGCTCACGCAGAGGCCTTGTACATTACCAGCAGTGTATACATATGCGTATATATATATATATTTTTTTTTTTTTTTTCTCCTCTCCCCTGCTTCCTCCCACAGCAAAGCCAGTGGGTGCAGCTGCAGGTCTGGTTGTGTAAGGCAGGTTTTCCCCAGTTCAAGAAGCACCACCTATTCAGGTGCCTTTTTTTTTTTTTTTTAATTTATCTCTCTGTATAAAAAGAAACTAAATCAAATCCTGTTAGTAGGAAGAAGGTCTCTCAGGCCCCCAGACTCCCACCCATTCAACACTTCAAAACACTGTCATCCCTAAAATTAAAAGAAGAACCATATGTTTTCCATAGGAAAGGCCTACTCAGAAAGAAAAGCTCATAAATATGTACCTTTGTTTTATTCATCTCTTTTGTTTAAGTCTCATTGAAATGGACAACATCGCAACGTTCTGCAGGAGGAGAAAATTCATTGTAAATACTTCCTTGACAACAACAAAAATATATATGCTTATAGAAATGATACATTAACACCTGGTAAGCCTCAAAGTACTGAGATGCTGCTTGGGGAGCCCGACCGACCCCCATCAGGACACGCAACACCAGCCCAGAAAGATGCCGGGTACAAGACACTCCTACCTGGCGGCGATTCCCTACCAGAAATTGTTCTTTTTTCCTTTTTTCTTTAATTCTTAAAGTGTTTTGGAAGGTACGAATTACAAAGAAACACGTATTTTTTTAAGTGAGGTGTTCTCTTCAGCTCTCAAAAAAAAAAAAAAAAAAAAAAAGACAATTCCCACTGCAAAGTTACAGCAGGAGAGATACAAAATCCAAGGAGACCCTCCACAAAAGCCAATTCACTAAGGCTACCATCAAAAGGAACAAGACCTGGACCCGGAGCTGCCCAGGCGGGGCTCCAGGCTCGGCACGGAGCGGAGCCGGAGGAGAGGGTCGGCCGGACACTCCGCTTTCTTTCAGCAACGTCGGATACATCGAGCACGAGCCAGTGCCACGTCCTGGGTCTCCACAGCCAGGACAGCCGATTCAGGTGCCTCACCACCAATATATTCCCATTTCTCCCCCCCCGCCACTTCTCTCTTGCGGGGACCCAAATTGCTTTGGGAACCAGACTCTCTCCCAGCCCTACCTGAACACTGCCCCGCGCTTCCCCCACCGAGAAGCACTGGTGCACGGCTTGTGAAGCATTTTTTAAATTTCCTTCTTCCCACATGGTTGGGTTTCTTTCATTCCTATTTTTAAAGAATTCCCCCCCCCCCCTCTGCTGGCTCAGGGCAGAAAGCTCACCATCGTTTGTGGTGGGGTGGTATGTTTGTTTTGGTTTTTTTGTGGGTTTTTTTGTTGTTTTTTTTTTTTTGTCACTAACCAAGCGCGAGAGGTTTTGGCCAGCGAGACGCCCAAGTGGGGACCCTACAGTAAGTCACGGGACGCCTGCCGGCAGCCTAGCAAGGAATACAACAGGGAGCTTTGCAGCAGCTGAAATGCAGACAAGACCTTGCTCTGGGGAAAAAAAAAAAAAAAAAAAAAAAGAAAAAAAGAAAAAAAAGAAAAAAAAAGTCATGTCGCTAAAGGTGGAGAGGCAAGGGAGGGGAGGACCAGTGCGAAAGGCGCATCTCTCAGTAAGGAACCCCTCTCCCCCGTCCCCCCCGCGGAGGCACTCTGCCGGGCCCACGGTACGCCTTCCCATAAGAAGAAGTCGCCTGGGTTGGGGCACCCCAGCTGTGACCTGTTCCTGCCCCACTGGAACCAGCCGTCCCCGGTCCCAGCTCGCCGTAATTCTGAATTTTGGCCTCTGGATGTACCAGCGTGTTGTTGCTCCCCTCGGGTTTCGTAAAAGATTGCCCAACCGAGTGTACGGCGACGGGGACTCTGGCGAAGCGGAGGTCCTGGTCCCCTGGAAACTGGACAGATCCCGTGCCCTGGTAATTGCTCGTCTCCCCAAGGTGGCTCACAGAGCCCAAGAAGGTCCTGCTTTTCCCCAGAGGCTGGGCAGAGGGTTCTAGTAGCGTCTGGCCTGAATTCAGCTCCTCGGCACCAAATCCCCCCTCCGAGCCCTCGGCGCTGTAAGTCCTGGAGGAGTGGGACCTGCCGTAGTCCGCGGCTCTCGAGGCTTGGTGTTCGTGTGTCGCGTGGCCGAGCGACTCCGACTCTTGCTGGGAAAAGAGCTGCAGCAGCGCAGCCGTCACGGCCGGGTTCAACTCTTGGGCTGCGCTGGAGAGATCGCCTTCGGACAGAGGCGGCGGTGGAGGCGGTCCGGGGGGCTCAGGGGGTCTCTTCTCTGGTGGGAGAATGCGAGGAGGACATGCTGTGGAAGGGTTACTTCTTTTAAACACCAACTTAAAACATCACGCGAACAGATATAAATACATTTATACGAAAAAAAAACCCCAAACAGCCTACCGAGACAGTCTGCTCTCTAGGATGCACTGGAAAAGAGGCGGAGAGTTTTAAAAGCTGGCATTCGTTTCAAGATCAATGCACATGTTCATTAACGTTTTTCCAGTACTCGCCCCGTCCCCCACGCTCCCAACTAGGCGGCAACAGCTGTCCTAACACATGGGCACCCGTGGAGGGAATTCCTGCTCTCGGATCAAAGGCTAACGCCGAGCAGGAGACAGATGTGGAGCCACATGACAGCACGTGTTCTCCGAACGCAGGGTCTCCCGCTGCACCGGGACGCCGTGCCTCACCGCTCCGGCACCAGGCTCGCCAGCAGCCGGGCGGCTGCGCACTGATAGAGCATGGCCCTGATGTATTGGTTTAGAAAAAAACACAAAACCAAAAGCCAACCCCAAACCCACACGTACCAGTTCCCCACTGCACTCACGACAGACTGAAGGGAGTGGGTACACCCTCTCATGTCCCCTCTTTGCTTCTTACCAAAGCCAGCCCTGCTGCGCCTGGTTTATGACCTTTTTACAAAGTACATTTCCAGCATACAGTCCAAAACAATCTCAACCCACAAATATTTGCATGCAACAACGTATAGACTGCTCTGGAACATGAGAAAATCTTTTTAACCCCCTCCCCCCTGCCCCCTTCTCCCCCGGCCCCCCCCCACCAAATCAGATCTGAAGTCACGAGGATTTCTGTTTCAAAAAGGACCCCTCCTAACAAGAACAAAAGCACCCTTCACACACCCCCACCATCACCACGCTCTTACTACTTTGTATTACTGCTTTTGAGCCAGCAGGAAGAACAAAGCAGCCTGGTGAGGCGGTGGGAAAGGCGAGAGCAGAGCTCTGGCCCTCCCCCTGTTAAGCCAGTGCCACCACTAGAAGCGACACTGCAAAGGGGAGGACGCCGCTTCCCGCAGGACACGATCTGCTCCCAGTGCCTTGCGTGCCGGCTTCGCTCACAAAACCAGTCCTGACTGCTGCAGAGCAACACAACTGAACTGACTCGGTCTCATTCATCGACAAGAGGATGGGCTACACGGTGATTAAAGTTATTACTGGCGATGACGTAAGCGGCCACGAACACCTTGTTTGAATCAGATCCTCAAATCATTTGCAAAACTGGTTATTAAAAAGGTCAAACTTTATTGTGAAAACCAGTAGTCTTCCAGGACCACCCCTCCACCCATATCAGTCAGTCCACTTTAAAACTAGATTGTATTTAAACCCAGAAAACAATCTTCAGGTAATTTTAAAGCCAAGCTGATTTGGGGACAGCATATCATTTAAAATAATTATAAACAGAGAACAATGTTATTTAATTGAATCTGCTCTACAATAACCTAGTTATCTTCCAGTACTAGGGCAAAAAAGACAAAAAAAAAAAAAGCACGATCACAACTGGCTTGTGGTGGGCGGGTGTGTTGAAGGCACGAGAACACAGCACGTTCAGCTACATTGCAGAGGAGTTGTGTATCGGGCCAAAAGAGGCTCCCCGGAGAGTCTGAGACATACTCAGGAGGTGCTTCTAGAATTTGGTGAGGTCGTCACAGGATGTTGCTAATAATTCAAAAAATCAACAGAAACAAAAGACATGGATACATTTACACTCACCTTTGAAAAGGAAATCCACGAATTCACCGATACGATCAGGTCTTTTACGCATGCCTCTTACTTGCTCTACAAGAACCAGCTATTAGGCTCAACTTCAGATGTCGCCGAATTTTAGGACTCATAAGAGTCAACTATATGTACAACCAGGCACACAGAAGCTGGATGCGAAAGTTCCTTATCTACACAACTGCCACTATCCCTCCCTTCCAGCACTCTCCAGTATTTCAGTTCTCATGTCCTTTAAAATCATCTCTGCAAACTTTTTTTTTTTTTTTTTGAGAGGGCAGGAAGGGAATGGTGAAAAAGAGAATTGGGGCAAACAATAAGATGGGAAAATCCACAGAGATTCAACGTCCTGTGCAAAAAAACTACCTGAATGTGTAAACTGATTACTAGGGGTATTAGAGGAAGAACGGACCCTCCAAGTTTCCCTTTCACTTTTGGGCAAAAACCAAAACCTTTGATCTTCACTGACCCATTCACAGTGGAGCACTAATGGATTTTATATGCTTTGGAGATGTGAAGCAGAGTAGTATTTTTTGCGTTTCAGCTTTTTGCAGTTGTTAAAACCTCCTGAGCAGTCCAGCACTTACCGCAGGGAGTGGGTCAGTGTCTTTCTCAGTCTTGAAATCTGAGGCTTGACCACATTCTAGCACCCAGCACCCTTCCTCCTCCCATCCACACCCCCTGCCTCCCTCTGTCACAACACTCAAAGGTCTCGGTTCCTCCTGGCTGCAGTTAAACTACAGGCACTCATATGGAATACTTTAATTGTTCAAACAAGTGCATGGCGTCCAAGATGCACGAGCAACAGTCATGATTATTTACCTGTACTTTCCTCTGGATGCATTGTAGGGGTTTTCCTTGGCCCCCGTTGCTCACTGCTCTTCTCCCCATTGCTCTCCTCCAGGGTTATAACAGGCTCCTGGCTCTTCATTAGCTGACTCAGCAGAACAGCCAGCACATTCTGCATATCTCCCTGAGTGCTGGCTGTTTCTGGAGTCGCCTGCTCCTCCGGTAGCTGGGCCTCTGTGGGTGGCTCTTCTATGGCTTCCTCTGCTGCTGCTGCTGCCGCCGCCTGAGACTCGTGCTGCTGCGTCGTAGCTTCTGTCAGAGCGTTGATGGACTGGTTGAGAGCCTCCAGCTGCTGCTGCATCTCTGGGTTAGAGTGTACGTTCAACAGCTGGGCCATCTGTGGGACACTCAGATCAGTCTGGCTCTGCAGCAAGTTCAGTAAAACCGCCAGTTCGCTCTGATTCAGCTGCTGGGTGATTTCTCCAAGGCCTGGCAGGAAACACAAGAAGCATCGCAGGAAAGTTAGGCAAAACCGCATCACATCAGTTTGTAATCGTGACGCTGCACGTAACAATAAACGCCTCTTCTCCATGCCCCCAGGCTGGGGGAAGGCACAGAGGCTGCAGAAGGAGCATTCCAGGATAGTTTGCTCAGTTTTCCATCATCAGCTTGCCCCCTCCAGACTACGATCGGCTCTGAACAGCACTGCAGCAGCACCCCGTGGTACTGCACACACACTGCACTCACCCGAGGCTACAGCTGGGTACTGCTCTGTCAGCCGTAGAGGGAAGCTTCTTCAGTGCCCCCTCAAATCTACCAGGGTAACTGCATATGTGGCCGCTTCTTAAAAATCAGCTCAGTTGAGTCAAACCTCCCTGCTCCTCGGTTAGCTGAGGGCATCCCAGGAATCAGGGTGGTGACCGAGGACACCACACCAGTTACGGCAGCAAGTCTGAGGATGTGAGATGAAGACTGGAAACCATTAGCCCACTTCAGGGGCAATCAGAGAAGCAAGCCTGACAGCAGCTCAGCCCCTCCCAAGGTCTCTGCAGCACTTTGTGGATCAAAAGCACTCCCTCCTGCACTGGAAAGCAGGTTTCCCAGGATGGAGCTAAGCTGCTGTTTGGGACGGAGGAAGGGTGTGCTCCACTGATGCAGCAAAAGAAATTAGGTCAAGCAGAAGGCAATTCCTTGCCGAAAGCTGGCCTGGTATCAGAGAGAACTCTGTCCTGACCTGCAAGTATTCAGGTTACTCTAAAATACAACCCTCGAGTGGCATCACCTCCCTTTGCACCATGCTGGAACAGAGCCTCCTGAGTGACAAGTGACAAGGGTGTCCCTTCACACTGACATTGACTTTGTAGGTCTAACTTTTTGGGAAGAAGGGTGCAAAGGTTTGGTCTTAGCAGCTTAGTTTTAAGCTTCCCTTGCTGGTAAGAAACTAAGAATGTGACACTCACTTCTCTCAGCTGTTTGTTAATCCAACCACCACCTTTTGTCCATCTGCCATGTTTCATTGAACACATGGATTGCACATTCCCTGGAGCAAGAACTGTCTTCCTTGTTACTTGTCAGTACAACATTTGACATGAAGTAAGCTTTAGCCCATATCTGGGTTTTGATAAGGCTTCTACAGAACAATGAGCATAGTTTGGGCAGCTTTGTCTATCTCTACATTCCCAGGAATCCTGTTATCTGGCCTAAGTGACTCAAGGACTCCTTCCATTATCCTCTGTGAAAGCATGCTTCGGAACCAATAATTTAACTCATAGAACAAATTCACCGTCAGCTCATCAGTGAGTGAATTCTGAAGACTAGCCAGAATGCTCTGCAGCCAACAGTTTTCCCCACAGAGGGAAAAAAAAAAAAAGGGGGAGGGGGGGGCAGGAGCAGCGGAGGAAGTCAGGATAGGAAGATTCTGGAATGCCCTTTCCGTAGAAATAAGAGGTGAAAGAACCAGACTGTCTTGAAAATAGACGTAAGCCTCCCACACCCAGACCAGAGAGAGCAGGGGGGTAGCATGTCAGGAGGAGCCTTTTACAGAGCAGACCGAGCACTGACCTACTGCATCTCCAGCACCAGACTCTGTTTTGAGCTGGGCAGGCTGTGGGTGCACAGGACTGCTGTTGTTTTTGACAGTGTCTGTGCTTGTAACAGAGGTAGTTTCTTTCCGAGAAACTTTTGATAATGGCGGCTCCTCCACTGCAATCCCGCTTTGCCGCTGCCGTCGGCGTTTCTTGCTCCACAGCTCATGGCAATCCTGCCAGTGGGGAAGGCTGGAAGAGAACAACACTTCACAGTTAAGAAACATGGCAAGAAGACCAATTTAAACCTCAAAGACCACAGAAAGTTATTAGTCCTGTAGGAGAAGCACAGATGTTCCTCTGACTGCAACCATACTATTAAACCAAGAAGGGGCAAGTCCTGGAACCAGGAAAGGCAGCATAATTTGCATGTGAATCATTTAATTTGCACTGGGATCTCACCCCTGAACAGACTGGGTTAGCTACAATGCACAGAAGCCCCAATGAGTGCAAGTCCACCAAGCTTTGAGAGTGGTAGCTTTAAAAAAGCAGCTGTCTTTAGTCACTCTGAAGGAAACGGGAATCTCAAAAGCTACTGCCATACTTGCACGCAAAGCAGCTAGAGCAGAGTTTTATAATCTGCTTGACTGGAGTGGGAGAAAAGAGCTGCAGTGTGACACTGCTCAACAGCCACTCTTCTAGTCAATTAACAAGCAGCATAAAGGAAGCCTGGCCAGCCCTCTATGGCACAGAGGACAGGGATATGCTACATGCTACTCTTGCATATCTTCCAACAGAGTTTTAGAGCACCTTACGAGCATTAAACTCAGCTTTACAAAACCAGCCTGTTATCAGGCAGAAAGCCAACAGCACAGGAAGAGCTATTTGCTCAGCCATATGATAAAATGCAAGGGCAGAGTCAAGAACCCAGAAATCATAACTTAATTCTGACTAAAAAAAACAAAAAAAAAAAACCGACCCCAAGGCCAAGCCAGTGGCTTCTTCCCAAAGCTCATTAGCAGAGAGCCCACTGTGGTGGAGAATGCCAGCTGGAACTTACTCTGGAGGTGCCATTTTGCTGAGGTCAACATCCTTAAGGAAGTCACTCTGCAGGGCCTGTTCTGCTGTGCAGCGCTTGCCAGGGTCTAGCGTCAGCATGTGGTCCAGCAGGTCGAGAGCAGACGAAGGAATGCTGCGCAGAGAGTTGGAAACATGGCTGAGTTAAGGGGCTGTTTTCAACAGGGGGAGAAGCCCACTTTCAGAGAGACACCTCAGGCCTAAGAGAAATCCATGCAGTCAAAATTTATTACTACATGATGGAGCACCTCAAAGACATCAACAGAACAGGCATCAGATATGCTGTATTTTCAGTCTAATTTTTGCCATTTATTAAGAGCAACTCTGCTACAAATCCCACAAGATTATCACACAACTATACTCTCCCCCCAGAGAGCATGTCTTGTAAGTCAGACAGCCTCAGCACTGTGAGAATGCCACACTGTCAAGTGTGCTTTCCAGCACAGACCCTAGCTAGAAGGGTCACAAGCACGCAGAGGCAGGGAACCCCTCTGAAAGGCACCTGCAGCAGATCAGGTATTTAGAAAGGGGACAGTGACTACGAGGGCGGAAGGCAAGAAGGGGAAGCACTGCTTTATCCTGCCAGGTAGGCTAGAGCCAAAGGATAGCAGACGAGTCACACACTGTAACAGAAGGCCATAACCCCCACACAGCCACTTATCCTCTCTTCTAACAAAACTCACAAGGAGAACTCCTCACGCAGGCGCCTTCGGTATTGCTTCTTCGGTTTCATCGTGTTGAAGTAGGGCAACTTGATGACATCTGGCCACACTGCTGGACAGGGGCTCCCACAGAGCCGGCTGAGAACCAGAAAAGCAGAGTATGATCAGCAGGTGGAATGCAGCTAGGAGGATAAGAGTCACCAAGCTGAGTGAAAATGTTTCCTTTCTAAGCAATTTACTGTACCAATAACCTAGGTCTGGGCACACTTCAATGAAGATTAGATAACCCTCAGGTTAAAAAGAGGGTATTGTGAAGAGGAAAAACGATTACCTTGAGTTTATAAACCATCCAACACAAGGAATTTTCAGTGTGAGATGTAATTTAGGTTCATGATTTTTCCATTCATCTAACAACAGCAAAGGTTACCAAGGGTGCATACATTAGCAGCCACACACTTGATGGTAGGCATGGACACCTAAATGCCTAACTATTCGCATCTGCAGTTACAGTCATTTGCTGGTCCTATTTTGCAGGCAGGTTAGAGAAAGAGGGCTCTTATAACACAGAGACAGTGTGCATGAGCAGTTTCTGCAGTACCTCTTCTCATAGGCATGCATGTGCAATCCTTTACCTGATTAATTCAAGCTGAGCCAGTTCCAGATTGGCTTGAAAAATAGGCTTCTTTGTAAACAGTTCCCCGAGGATACAGCTGGAAAGAGGAAAAGCAAGAGGTCATGACAGCAAACCCTTGGGATGATCGTTTGAACAGTGCAGCATTTCTGTTCAGAAGCAGGTTTGCCTGAGGAGAGTTATTTGCATCAGAGCTTGTAGTTGAGAACTGACAAACTAACCTATGTGTACAGAGTCACCAATTCTACGCAGCTGGGAAATAACATTCACTAGCAGGCTGGTTAACATGTCACAGGCTTCACACTTTAACTCTTTGCAAAGGAAGAAGGATGTGTCAATAGCATGACAAGAAAAACAGCCAGGCATCTCATTTTCCTCCAGATTCAGCCCATTTATCTTTTCAGCTTTACTGGGGGATATCTGCTGGCCCAAATTATCCTCAGCTGCCAGTAGCTTACTGTTTGTCATTGCCAACCACGGGAGATAGCCTTGTACACACAAGGTTTGTACGTGCACACAACATTTGTACGGCTGGAAGGGAAAGAAGAGAAGGAGGGAGGGGACAACTCTGACTCATTCAGTCCTTAACACCTACTCTTAAGCCTTCCGACAGGAATGACAATCAGTGCCGAATATAGCTGTGGGCTGATAACAGGCACCTGTCTGCTGGAACTGGACTAACCCCACTTATTTGGCACAGGACACTGAACAGCAACTGGACCTCACAGCCAGAGCTTCCAGAAGTAATTATCAGGGCCTGACTTTCACAAACCTTTGTTGTTTGCGTACTATGCTCTACTAAAAGTTTACCTGTGAATATCACAATGGGAAGCATGCATTTTGGGAAATCCAGTCCCACTTCTGAATGCTGAATCCTTGAGACTTTGGTTCTGAATCACTTGGAAAATGTTCCATCTTTGTGGCTGAACTGCCCAGACTCCTCCTGTTCATGAGGCTCCCTACACTACCAGAAACCTGAAATCTCTACTTTAAAACATTTCCTAGATTTAGCTGAAAAAAATTAGGTGACAAACAGAGCAATCTGAAGAGCTTAGAGAAAAACTCTCTATTTAGGTCATTAAAACCATACACTGAAGCTATGATCAACACAGAGTAAGCTTGTCACCCTTCTGATTTTAGTGGTACATCATTATCAAAGGTTGGTTGGTTTGGTTTTTAAATAGCAACAACAGATACTTTTTATGCTTTCACATATCAATACCAAGGAAAGTCTCATTCTAGGAGTTTTTACTAAATGGTATAGTTTTATTTAGGTGACACTCACCTATTTCCTCAAAGCACAGAATTCTGAAAGTATTCCTGTACTATCATAACATTCCGCCTAGCTGGAACAGATACAGCTTCAGAAATTAGCACAAATCAAAGGCCACCTTCCATTAGAACTACTCTATTCATGTGCTGATGTTCACAGCCCAACCAAGACAAAAGATACAAACCAGGCACTTACCCACAGCTCCACACATCTATGGCTGGTGTGTAACGCTCCTCACCTAGCAGCAATTCTGGAGGTCGATACCATAATGTAATGACTTTATTTGTGTATGGACGGCTGGAATGCAAGATACAAATATAAGCTGAGGACAAGAGCCACAAAACCCTTACAAACTGTAATTTTTACTTCCAAACTGCAGAGTTATGCATATAAATAGAAGCGGTGGGCTTTCAAGTGCCTAGGCTTCCAGAGCACCTGCTTGAGTTAAATAAAGCTTACGAGATATTACAGATTTTAGAATTCTGCCTGTGTGAAGACAGTAAGTTGTAGGTACTCAAGACTGAAAAATCCTGACCGGCAAGAGGCAGCAGCAGGCTGCCATGACTGAATAGTGACTGATCTCAGAGCAAAACATGATCCAATGGCAGGTCCATGGCAAGCAGAGAAGATGTTTTTTTCCTTATCATCTAGTTTGTCTAATGAAAAGCTATTAATATCAGCCAGGAGTATATTTTTCCAATAGCTGGAGTTGCATTGTACCACTTACACTGGAAATAATTTCTCAGGCAATGCCAGGACTTCCAGGTGAAGGGACTATTGGATATTAAGAAAGGAGATCATCTCATCTATGTAAGCCATTTCCCCCTTCCTCCACCCTGCTATGCCTCACCTCTCCTCTGAGCTGTAGAGTCGGGCGAGTCCAAAATCTGCAAGTTTGATTTGCCCACTGAAAGACAAAAAACAGTCACTGGTTTGAATAACAGCTGGGATCACACGCTGCAAGCAGTAACAGGTAAGGAAATCTCCCCATGTAGTAGAAAGGCCTAACAACGCAATGTTTGCAGTAATTACTTTTGAATATGCCAGTCTTCATTTTCCAGATACTATTTAATGCTTCAAAGAAACAAAAAGGAAAAAAAAAAAAACCAATAATTCAGTCTCATCTCTACCACAAGCCCTTCCCAATAGGCCAATGTCCCAGAGAAATTTTCTAGATGGATATCCAGACATCTGGATGCAATTACGTGCAGTATTATTCTCAGAGGCTCAAAGTTTTCTAATGGGTATCTAGATAAAGACTTGAGAATTAACAGCAAGTGTTAATAATTGTTCTGTATTCTGTGATGAACTACATTACTGTCAAACATTGCTATCTGGAGAAGAGAGAGCATTCATGGAGAACTGCTACTTCCTACCTTAACCCTCAATGGTTTCTCTGCATACAAGCACTTCCAATAAACAGTATTTTTGCCAAAATACCATGGAGACCAAGTGTACACAGAGACCCATTTACTTCAAGTCAGCATGAAAAAAGGTTAACTGTAAGAAGCTGCAAAACGGTGAGCAGAGGGCCTCACGTGGAGACACTGCTACCAAGAGCAAGTGAAGTAGAAGGTGGTTAGGGTTGTTCACCCTTGCGGCAGGAGATGTGTTCTCAGCCAACAGCAGCACCCAGGAAAGCCACTAAATTATAACCGCCCATCACACCACTGGTGGAAGCATGCAGGGTTATATTCCTACAGTGGATCAACACCTCCTGTTCCTAAGCGTACTCAAGGTGAAGACAACAACTGTGTGCTCTCAGCTGAACCCAGGGAGAGCGCAGGGAAGAGCTTGGACAGAAGTGTATCTACTCCCAGGTTACCTGTTGTTCAATAAGATGTTGGAGCACTTAATATCTCGATGAAGGAAATTCTTTTTGTGACAATAATCCAGACCCTCCATTAACTGTTTCATGAAAGACTTGATATGGTCCTCTGAGAAATGTACCAAGCCAGATTCTAGCAGCCCCATTAGGTCATGGTCCATGTACTCAAACACAAGGTAAAAGGCACCTGGTATAATAAAGTGAGAAATTATTTAAGGCAAGAGAGGAGACACAAAGAAAAAGGAGGAATGAAAGTAGACTCAATTGTTGAAATATTCTTTTTTGTGCACTGTTGAGTGTGTTTGTTGGCATTTTCTTTAACACAGTCTTGTGATATTTAGGGTTTACTGGGCATCCTAGAAGATTTTTTTTCCTCAAGGGAAGAAAAAAAAAAAAAACCC
>JAVJGG010000082.1:44598354-44610037 GCA_035590195.1 Aviceda cuculoides | reverse complement strand
AAAGCTGACTTTTTTTTATGGGAGAAAAAAAAAAAAAAAATAAATAAATCGAATTACTGATGGTATCAGAAGCTTGATTTAGACTGGCAAGAGTCTCATAAGCAGAACTTAATTCTCTCATGTATGCAACAGGGAGAATTCCTAGGTCTGAAGAGTCAGGAATTCTTCTCCATGCAAATCTTGGCTTCACCAGGAAAAGAAAAAGATTAAGAGATATGAACAACCTTCCAAGGTTCGTTTTTAGGGTAGCCAGCAGGAAGTTTGCTGTTTGTCAGCATCACCAGCTCTAACACCTCAGCACAGAGAACTCTGCATAAATGAACTGATGGAAGTAGGTCATTTTCCCAATTTTTTTATTAGACACTGCCTAATCTGCATGACAATCTCTTCTGAAATATAGTTAAGAAACAAGCAAGACAAAGAAGGATACTATTCTGGCACTGAGCTCTGCTATCCTCTGTAAAAGATGAGGAAGCAATCTTATTCCACTGCTAAGAACTCACCAGGCACCTACAGAACTAATCGCACGTCACGCCAGCCTAGACCTCCGGAGGAAAGTATTCACTGACGGGCTCTATTACCAGCGGCACATATCCTAGACATACCAGAAGTGGGAGAGCTGCATGGGCTGAAGCTCACTCCCCACTAACTGCAAATTCTTAGTGTGCAAAGTAATAGCCAGCCAGGTCACTTCACCGAGGCAGAACCTACATTAAACCTCAGAAGAAGTTCTTCAAAGCAAGATCTAGCCAGGGCCTACAATCGCATGTAGGATGCAAGGGACTTTGTTCCAACAGAGCAGATCAACTAGGTTTTTCTTGCTTTACTGCTTTCATATGTGTACTTGAAGCACTGATCCAGTGTCCAGTTCTTACAGATTGAACATTCACAGTAACAAAAAAAGCAGTTGTTTATTTGACTTCCTGTTTAACCCACTTCTAATAGGCAATTCATTTGTTCCTGACAGTATTTAAATATCTAATAGTATATGCTAAGCTTGGCTCCTTTGACCTTGTCAAAAAGATTCAGCCTTTTTCCAGATGCACATCAAAAGCCAACTTCTTTGCAAGACTTCTTGGGAAGGGCCAAGGTGTGTTTGTAGGCTTAACCTGCAGGCACCCAGCCTCCCAGGAGTTCCTTTCTCTCTCTCTTACCAAATAGTTACCATTTTCTTGCCGACACACTGTTATCTGCACTTAGTTACGTACAGCTTAGTTTATCTATCTGTATATCAGCACTAGTGCCACTAGATGGTTACTTTAATTACCCCCAGAACATTTGGACATTTCACCAGGCATTTCTTTCAAAGTGAGAAAGCCAAACAGACCCTTCAGAGTTGCCCAAGCAGAAAAATAACGAAGTGCAAACACCAACTGCCTAACAAAGGCTCCTAGAAGCTACCTCCCTTCTTCCCCTCCTCTAAAATAGCAGGAATGCAATCAGTCAGGTCTGCTTTTTTAACTATGTTAGTGCTGTGAACAGTCAACCAGGTGCTCTCAGGAACCTATGCAAGCTATGCAACTTCTGAGTGCAATATCAAACACGTACAAAGTTTGTACCACTTGCTTCTAAACAGCTTTTCCTCCCCTCCTGCTACGTGAAACGACCCACGGTGCACCTTGACTGCTGTGAAGTCTAAAAGCATTATAGACAGATGATAAGCCTTGAGAGCTCAGCAAGCATCAAGAAAGGTTAAACAGTCTCTAACTGAACGAGGCATGTTTTGTACTTGGACACTTCAAAGCACGTTTCCAAATCCTGTGCTTACCAGGGTCTCAAAGCTGGAGTGTTTTCCCAGTCTCAGCATATGAAAGCAAAAGTCTATCCAAGAACAATTTTGTTCATAAATACGAAGGCAGTTGATCAAGAGTGAGCTTCTGCACACAGTGCTGTACGCAACTACCACTAGACTCAGCAAAATGAAGCAGGATTTCCCGTCCTTTTATTG
The DNA here is from genome assembly GCA_035590195.1 of Aviceda cuculoides. Lineage (NCBI taxonomy): Eukaryota > Metazoa > Chordata > Aves > Accipitriformes > Accipitridae > Aviceda > Aviceda cuculoides. Next base: position 44,608,089 of record JAVJGG010000082.1, on the reverse strand, counting down.
GGAAAAAGTCACTGTAAATCCATTTACTAATCTTAGCAACCAGCGGTATTATTGCCCACACTCCTAAGTTCATAGTGATGGCAGAGATAAAACACACTTTTACAAAACTAAGACATACCTGGGTGATAAAAAAGAGCTCTAGGTGTGAGTGGCTAAAGAAATAAAATACAGTATTTGCAGCACAATTTCTGTGTTTGGAATAAGGCAACACAGCAGCAGACTCTTGCTTAGACTGGCATTGGAGTTGGGAAAAGATCTGCAATCTGTTAAAAGCTACTGCTCATCACAGATACATTTAAACTAAATAGATACTTGCTGAACAACATTACATAGCTTAGGAAGGGCAACATAAACATGCACAAGCCTAACTTAGATCGATTGCAGTGACAGCATTACCCTAATTTACATCAATACCAAGACAAACCATGAAAATCAATTGAATGAATCAGAATATGTAACATAGCGTTCACTTCAACCACAGGGTAATTAAGTCACAGCTATCACGTACACACTCTTCACTAAAAAACATGCTTTACTAACCGATGAGATACCTAATACATCTTAAGTGATGGTTAGAAAGATACAGAGGTTGTTAGGGAACTACAGGCTAAGCAGATCAAGTAGAAAAAAAAATTCAGTGATGACCTTACATTAATAGCACTACAACATACTAACAGCTAAAAAATGAAGGAAAAAAGAAGCTTGTTTTTCTTCTTCTCCACCTCCATTTTAGATATTCTGTTCCCTTCCCCTCTTCCCCCCCACCAAAGGAAAACCCCCACAGTAAGGTTTTTCAGACAAGTTCATATTAGAAGCCAAGACCACCACCAGCCAAGACCCAGAGCAGTGACAGCTACAATTACAGGACAGATTTAAGTCTGGATGTTTTGATTAGAAATGATAGGAAACAGAAATTTGAAGTACGTGTAGTTTCACTCTTTCAAACTCTTTTTCAAATAAACAACACCTACTCCTTAAGCAATAAGGATTGTATTAATTATTCAATAATTAAGACAATACTTAAGTTAAACCAATGACATTTTTTACGTGCGGGCATGGCCTGCATGTTTGATGAATTTAGAACTGAAATAGATCTGGTTTGTGTTCTTCTATTTGAATTGTTAAGCTCTTTCCTGTTACTTCAGTATCAGTTCTGGAGGAATTAAACAAAAAAAGCAATTTCAAAATAAGCCTGTGCAAATGGCTGCAGCAAAGGGGTGCATAATTCTGGACCCATGTTTCATTACTGTAATAAATATGAACAAAGACCGATGTGAAACTTTTACTAACCAGCGTTAAAACAGCAGCCAAACCTCTCTTTCTCACTGAGATAAGATGTAACTACCTGCACAGGATCATAAAACTCTCCACATAAACCTGACAAGGCCAAAACTGGGAATGGCTGTGCAATAATGCATTTATACCAGTGGCATAGTCCTCAGGATAAACTAGCAACTGTCAAACTAACCAAAAGAATCTGTTGATTTCAATGTTTTGCTTTTTAAATGCAAACCAGATGCTCTTGTGTGACCTTACCTATCCAAGTCATCTTCCCCAACTAAAATAGGGGGGAGCGGAAGCGGAGGCAACGTTGAAGTTTTCAGGTGTGGGATAGCAGCCGTCACAGACACTTGTGTTTTTGTAGCGACTTGGACAGAGGACTGAGAGTTCACCTGAGAGGATAAAGTAGACGTCCTTGGGTGGGAAGAAGATGGCAAAGACGTTGGGGCTGAAGTAGGGACCTGAATGGGAGTCAGTTGGGATGGTGGCAAAGGTGGAACAGCAGGTGATGGAGGCAATGGTGGCAACGGCGGAGTCGGAGGTGGTGGTGTGGTTGTCGGCAGAGGTGGAGGAGGTGATTTTATTGAGGGTAGGGGGGGTGGGATCTCCTTCTCTGCTGTGTCTGTCTCTTTTGGAGATAGTAGGTCCTCTACTACTGCTACAGGCTTCAAGTCTTTTGTTCCCGTCTGTTTCGAATCTCTAACTGGAACAGGATGTTTCCTCTCAGAGTTCTCCTCTGCCTTGATTTTTGTTGTCTCTGCAGGGGCTTTAGTCTCTGCATTCGTATACAGTAAATTAACTAATTCTGTATCTGAAGATGATTTTTCAGATTTAACAGTTTTGATGACCTTTTTTGATTCTGTTCCAGATTCCTTAAGTTCAGCTAAGCTGTTCTCCTTTCTAGACAGGAAAACAGGTGAGCCCTTTGCCTCCTTCCCATCCACCTTGGCTGCAGCTGCCGCCGCTGCTGCTCGCTCCTTTTTCTTCCTGCTAAGTTCTGCCCCCAGACTGGAGTTCAGCGGTAGCCTTGTCGGTGATATACTGGAATGGCGACTGCGTGACCCAGACCTCTGCTTTTTACTGTGAGATGATGAGTGTCTTGAATACCCAGGACTTCGGCTTCGGGACTTCACAGACTTCCTGCGGGGAGAACGGGGAGAAGATAAATCAAACGAAGCATCTCTCAACCTCTGAGCTACTCACCAACATCAATAGCTCTCTCTGAAACTAATTCGAATCCATTATTTGTCAACTAAGTTCAGAGAGTCCATAACACCTGTCAGGAGAGACTAAAACTACTGAAATGAGTTTACTGACTAAAGCAGTACAAGCTTCAGGTCACCATCCAGCCTTCCAATGTCAGGACTACCTTCACAATCATACTGTTAAGACAGAAACGAAGGATCAAGATTGGACAAGCCTCAAGGTAAAGACGAGATCACAGATGCATGCACTAAACAGAAGACTTCAGCTGAGAGGATGAGCTGGCAGTTTAGAAATCTTTCACAGTAATTATGTACAACTTTAAAGGAAGCAACAGATAAAATATGACTGCCCTCATGGGAATGCTGCCTCAGGAAACACCTCACTTCAAGCTAATTTTTCCCCCTGGTTCTTTTACTATCATCAGAACTCAAATTTGCATACTGGGATTCAGGAGAAGTAAAAAAAAAAACCCAGAAATTTTCTTCTGTTTGAGGTATGTCCAGAGACTCTCAGTCTATCTCTACAATAAATGGGCTCTAAATTAGGTATATATGCAGAAATAAAAAAAAACACATTTAAAGCCTGTGTTGTGATACAAGCAACAAGCAAGGCAGGAAACACCTCACACCATCAGGGTATGCACCATCAGCTCAGGGTGAACCTAGTCAGAAGACAGCAGTAACCACAAGCTCAGTGGAGACTGATACGGAAACGAGATAAAAAAATAAAATGGAACTGGAAACTGGTACTTCCAGTGTCCATGTCAAAATAACTGACAAGACAGAACTGTTTCCTCCACTTAGGGAGGAACTAGGATTTTGCAGGTTATGAGACAGCATACTCGAAACTGTACGCGTGGTAGGCTCTGAAGGGTTTAGAAGCTGCGTGAGCCGACAGCAAAACAAGAAGTTTTGAGAGCAGACCCTATGAATACTAATAGAAACTATGCTCAAAGTTTATTTTTATTCTGTGATTTATTACTCAGAACATACCTATTTCTGAAAACACGGAGTTCTCTCAAAACATAGTTCCACAGTAGTTATAAAAAACACCTAATAGCAAGCAGGTTTGAACACAGTTAGATGCTGGCTCGCTTGTAACCATACTCAGAATGTAATTAACAACAAGATCTAAACTGTTTATAGTGCTACTCAAATAAATATTATCCTGAGACAACAAATGTTTGGAAAACAAACTGGAGAACCAAGACAGACTAATGCTTCCTTGCTAGACACCACCAGCACCTCCAAGGATGGACATAGATGTGATCGCACGGGAGGTGAAGGGTCTCGCTGCGCAGTGCTGTGGAGTTTACCAGAACCCTCTTCCCTTGCTACTCCAAGCACAAACATTCTGCCCTTTCACTAGTAAATGCAACCCCAAACCTCATGCTAACAGTGGTCAAAGAACACTATGACTGCAGATAGTCCTTACCTTTAGACTTACAAAATAAATATACAACCAGAAGGAGAAAAGTGTCAGCTGAAGTCATTCAGCTATTTTCCTCTTCAACACACTGCTGTGTAACGGGAATGCTGCCTCAGGACTGTCTATTTTTCCAAGGTTTCTGCTTAACGAATTAACCGTCTCGGACACAGTTTACCATTTGGATAGCAGTTCACCTGCCGCATCCCAGTGCAAAGTTGCCAGGTGCTGAAAAAGCCATTACATTTTCACTATGCCCAAAGACATTACAAAGGCTAAGGAAAACACTCCTAATGAATCCTGTTGGCTGCGGTAAACTGCAACCACAAATAGTTTTGGGGTTATTACAATTCTTTCAGGATAGATTGTTTAAGATGCCATGATACTCAGTTTCCTGCTCGCCGTCTCCCATCCTCCCCCATGATTACCCCCCCCCCCCAACAGTTACGCTACTTCAACTGGTTGCAGAGCCACATTCTCAACAACATCACTCAGCAGATCTTCTATAAACTTCTTCAAAAATCCGAATTTAACTTATTTTTAATAGTGCTATGTTAGAAATGCACCCACCAAAGATACCTGCATGGACCCAAGCAAGGGAATGGTAACGCTGGAGGAAGCGGTGGCATGCACAGACAGGACCTCCCTTACGCAAGGGTTGCTGTGGAAGGAGTTGCACCACAGAACCAGCTCGTCCAAGGGCTGGGGATAACTCCCTGACCTTCCATCAGCAAATATACACACTCCTGTGTTCCACCAGGACTAAATCCACTTATTTCCTCCCAGGTGCTCCACAGGCACCACTCACGCTTTTTCTCTTCAGTTGTCTAATAATAGTTACCTATACCTATTATACAAAGAGCTGTTGTTTCTAAGCCCATTTTCCAGCTTGGTGTTTACAGCTTCTTTGTTAGACCTGAAAGAGGCATCACATCCAGAAGCTTGTCTGCTTTCCCAGCTCTATCAACACAACCGGTAATAGATCACTCTACAACAAATCTTACCTCCTATCATTAGGCCATCAACAGCCTCAACACCACTACAGTGCTTGCTGAGCAGCGGTCTTCCACAGCAACACTCGCTTTTATCGCTGCTGGATATCTCAAAAAAGATGACAGGCAGATTTTGCTTTTTGAAGATATGCTTTCCATCCTCTAGAACGATCTTTTTGTGGCTTTACCTGCAGTCAGTTAGTTAGCACTTTTACACCTTTCACCCTTAATGTGTGTTAAGACAACACTCTACAGTTCACTTGCTTTGCTAAGATTATCAGGGATGGGCGGGGGGCAATTCAGTCTCACTTGCAGTTCTTTTTCTGGATAAAAATGCTCTGGGGTTAAAAATCACCTTGTTGTCTCTCTAGCACCGGGAACTAGAAATACAAGATACTAACCATGACGACTGTGAATTAACATCAAGAAGTCAGAGACAATAGCTCATCTAAAAATCCAAATAAGAAACCATTGCTAGATTAATTTAACTGAGACAATCAGAAGATTAGAACGGTCTTTGGAGGAGGAAATGCTGGAACCCTCCAGACCTCTTCATGCTGAAAACAACCACAGCTAATAGCCATTAGCAGAGGTGACCCTGAATCAGCTGGCAGAACAGCAAAGCCCCACATCTACATACTTCCATATTATCCACTACACAAACTCCTCAGAACATCTACAGACATTAAAATACATTACCTGCTCCAAGCCGCAACAGAAGAAGAGTAAAGTGCAAGTGAGTGTCTGGGAAGCCTGACCCCATGCCCCATACTCTAACTGATCAAGAAACAAGCTCAAACAGAGGGCCAATGTTTCTCATTTATGAATGCCTGACGACCTTTTGCTGTGGCAAGGATCTGCATAACAGTGGCCACTACTACAGCACGTGCACACACTCATACTTAGCTGCTATACTTAGTACAGAGCACAACCCACCTTCAGCAAGCTGAAGGACTCTGGAATTTCTTCTTCTAGTTTTAGCTGCGATGACAACAGTTGCTACAAGGAATGGCAAGCCACATCTGTTATTTTCCCTCCTGTCCCAATCATCCTCATTTCCTCCTAAATTGAAAGCAAGTTGTTTTGCACAGCCATTTGAAATGCAAACATTCTGTATTTTCTCCAATCAGCACAGCACATTGATTCAGTTTCCTTATACTGTATTTTGGACGTGGAGATTAAAGAAAACACAGAATGCACTAAAAAAACCCCCAAACCAACAACAACAACCCATATTGTCAGTCACTGGAAATAATTCAGTGTCCCAGAAAAGCCTGCATTACCTCCTCTGAAGCATTTAAGCCACAGTCAGATGTTCAACGCCTGTATCGGTGTGCCAGTTAAAGACATTTTCTCTCCCAAAGTGTTCCTGCCTCTCCACAGGAGCCAACAGAAGAGATCAAGCAGTGACTCCCCGGCTACTCTGGCGCAGAGTCAGCTGCCTCCATTTACACGCTCATCTGCAGCAGATCAACCAAAGCTGTCTTTGATGAAGCTGGCAAGGAAGGCTCAGCCCACCCACTCCTTCAGGTGAGCTCCTGAACAGCCATCAGAGAGGGGCAGCCCCACCTTTGGCTTCTGGAGCAGGTGTTTGACCATAAACTTACACCGACTACCTCACCATACAGGCTACAAGCTCAGTGAAGCAAAACCAACGATGAATTACAACTTACAATTTGCCTAACGTATGGTAAATGCATTAAATTCCCTCTGTCCCTTTACTAGAGCCACTTCAGGCGGCTGTTTTCTGAAGGCGTGATCCATATTTTTTGCTCTGCTTTAAAAGAATATATCACACAGTCAGTAAGTTATCTGCCCAGAAAAAGAGAGAAAAGTAGTAGGTTATCAACTGAAGTCAGAGATTCAAAGAATTCAGTACAAGCTGAGCATAAACAGTAAGTGACCTTTGGAATCTATTTTGGTTTGGGGTCTAGCATTTTGACAGCAAGTCAAAGATGCACTTAAAAAGTTTTTAAGTCCAGGGAAGCAGCACGAAGTGCTTCAAAATTGCTCCCATAATTAAGAACAGGAAAATATAACTGCTTGATCTCTCAAGTCATAAGCAACTAGCCATTTACAGAAAGAATAAGCTCCAGGTTCTCCTGGGAAGTAGAGTAACCTGGGGGGAAAACAACGCGTCTTCATATACCACTCCAGTTTCCACATGGTTTCTCCCTGGTTAGGGCTGAACATGGACATTTAACAGGTGCCGTAACACAAAATTATATCATGAAGTATACATACGTTTTCTACTGCTGTGTTCTCACTCTTCCAAAAATGTTAGCAAGTAATGAACACATAAGAGCAGTGCCACCAGGGTAAAAAGGATTGAGGGGAGGGAGAAGAAAAACATTAACGACTATCCCTCGGATCCTCTCAGGTGTACAGAAAGAAAACAGGGCAGAAGAGAAAGAGCCTGAAGGAAATTTTCACTATGTAAAATCATGGCAGCGTAAGTAGATTTTACATAACAGCTAGGGTGCTAAAACAAATACACCTCTCACAGCAAGGACAAAGGCACTATTTCAAGCCCACTATAGAAGACAATATTCCTGAAGTTAAGAGAAGAGTTCTGGTAACAAAGGCCAAATTCCAAAAGCCCTGAGTTCTTTGGGAACTGCTGATCACATAAATGCGCTCTGGAGGCAGCCTCTTCACTCGCAGCTCCTGTTTGGACCAAAGGATGCAATACAGCTAACACAGCGCAGAGCATTTCTATAGCTATTACATTCCAGGTCACATCTTAATTGCCATGGAGCTACAACCAAAGCTCCACAGCACCCATGGTGACAACTGGAAACTCACTTAACATAAGCTGAAGCCAGAAAAAAAGAATCAACATTAGACTATGTATTCGTGCATATAACAGGATGATTAACAAACATCTGAAATAAAACACACAGAGCTACCTTCAAATAATAGTTTCCTTCTGTAGCAAGGTTACTGACTAAAGAAAAAAAAAAAGAAAAAAAAAAGAGAAAAAATTATAGTTAAAACAGAATACAGCTGGGTCCTACTTGCCCTTCCAGAACACCCCGATTTCAGAATGGAAGCCAGAAACTCTAGTCCTGAGAAAAGAAAGTTTAGGCTAGAAAGATGGAGTTTACATGTGGTCACCTCTAATTCAAGGAAAAAGAAAAGACAAGTCAGTTCAGAAAGAGCAAAATACACTCAAAACAAGTCACCCTCTTGAAAAGCGTCAAGTTTCCACATGCAGTAAACAGATAAAGACTTCCAGAAATAGGTGAAACAATTCTCCCTGGTTGAACTTCTTCCCAGGGAAGCACATTATATCCCGCATCAGGAGCTGAATAGCTCCGTCTCCCTTCAGAGCACAACCCTCCCCAGGAGCCTCGGCCCTTCTGCAGGGGCCACCTCCAGAGGTGGTGTGTAATTTAATCCCAGGAGCTCATTCAGCCCTAGGCCTCTCTGTTAAGAGCCAACATGGACGCTGCCTACCACCAGTCAGGGAGGTGTTTTCCGAAGTGTGAACACCATTTTAAAGGGAATTGCCACGAACCCAACCAAAGCAATTCCACACAAATCACTCCGCAGCCAAATTAGGCAGCCAGTGACCTGGGCCCCACCGAGATGAGGAAAAGGGTTAACCCCTCCCATGCCCAGAGCCACCCCGATCACCCCCAGCCACATCCCCATTCCCCAGGGCACAGAAGACAACGCGGAGAGCACGCACCTGGCGATGGGGCTTCGGCTCACAGAGCGCTTCGCAGCAAACGGGCTGCTCGAGCGCCGTCGGCCGTAAGGGCTTGGTGACCTCCCGCTGTACGACCCGCTGCCTCTCTCGTAGCTCGAGGATCGCCTCCTGTTATAGGGGCTTATGGACCTCTGCCGCCGGCTGTAAGGGCTGGGAGAGCGAGTGTTCGACTGGTAGGCCACGGGCTCCTTGTAGGGTGGGCTGATCGACTGCCGGCGCGAGGAACCGCCGGGGCTCTTCCTATAGGGATCATAGTTGCTGGATGTGTGAGAGCGGGGAGGGCTGAGATCGTACTCCTGGATGTAGGAGGCTCCTGAGGGGCTATCATCCAATTTAGGGCTGTCAGACCATTTTCTGTGAGGACTTCTGGATTTCCGCTTCGGACTGTCGATTGTTTTGTAACTTTTTGGAGCATCCCTTTTCCGATGGCTTTTACTGCGCTCTTTGTGGCTGGACTTGAGCTCCCGATCCTTCCTGGATTTCTCCTTGTGCGCTTTGGCTGACCGGGATTCCTTGTTGCTACTCTTTGAGGACAGTGACTTGGGGTGCTCCTCACTCTCAAGGAGTCTCTTAGAGGATCCCGATACCCTGTCCTTGGTGGACCCGGACCTGCTGGATGCCTCCAGGCTCTTTTCTAACTTTCTCTCTTTTTCTGCCTGCTTGCTCTTCATCAATTCACGAATGCGCTTGTGCTGGTGGTGCCGGTGCTTCTGTATCCTCTCGCTCCTGTCCGCTTTCCTTTCCTCATTCTCCCTCCTGTCCAACTTGAGGGCCACATCATCCGAGAAAGTATCCGAATCCGAACTGATGTCATCGTACTCCACCAGCGGCTTGATCATCGCGCCCAAGGGTGCCGCCGTCTCCTGGGCTGCCAGCGGTGACTCCTTGGAGTGCCTGGACTTATGCCTCTTGTGCCTGGAGGCCAGCCGGTGCCTCTCCTTGCTGTTCGAACTCCCGCTGCCAGGCCCGTGCTGCGAGGACCCCCCGCCGCCCCCATCCTTCTTGCCCCCATGTCTCTCCGGATTTGGCATTCCTCCTCCCCTGTGCTCGAGAGAGGGGAGGGGGGGGGGAATCCTCCAAAACCCCCAAAACTTCAAACTTCCTCAGCGCCCGCTC
>JAVJGG010000082.1:44551304-44598254 GCA_035590195.1 Aviceda cuculoides | reverse complement strand
CCCCCCCCCCCCCCCCGCCCCCCCCCGGCGCAGGGCTGCTGCCAACGTGTTGCTGCGGGTGTGAGCGCTGGCAGCGAAGTTGATGATGGAGCAGGGGCTGTGGGAAATCGAGGCTGGAAAACAAGACAGCCTAGCCCGGGCCGGGAGGGGGAAGGTGTCCCCGGCGTGCCTTTTTTTGGGCAGTAGCCGGGAAAAATTTGATTACGGGGAGGTGGGGGGATGGAGAGGACGGAAGGAGCAGAGGGTAAACAATAAGATCTATTCAAAGAATATGGCACAAAGCAGCCTATGGAGCCCGGGCTGCTTCCAGCTCTGCATTGTTGTAACAGCTGTCTTCCCCGAGTGGGGGAGGAGGTTGGTATCAGGAGTGAGAGCAGCAGGGTTTACTTTTCATCGCTGTAAGAGCCTGTTGTGGAGGATGAAAATACCTGCCCGTTCCTTCTCTCGACCGCCTGGCTCGTCTTGTGTACGAGGACAACATGGGAGGAAAAGAGCCCGGAATGGTAAAGATGTGGCTGTGTGTGTTTCCCCCTCCTCAGAGAGAGGGGACGGGAAGGCTGTCAAGGGGAGATAGTGGTTAACGGTAAACTGAAGAGTGTCTGGTTCCACAGAGAACAGCGCGGAATTCCCCAGGAAACTGGCCCTGCAGTTGAGAAAGGTGCAGAAAATAATCGTTTTGTAATATTGCACATGAAATTATTTTCTTCCTCTATGAAATCTGTATCAGCTGCTGTAAATAAGTAGCAGCTTATCTGTTCAGAATGGTTTCAGGTTAAATTGTTTTACAACATTCATGTTTCTGTAGCGTCCAAACGATAAAAACATTGCACTAGACCTGGGAACTCGGAAAGAGAAGGCTGTGTGCGTAACGTGTTTCATCCGGGGTTATTGTTTTTACCGTTCTAGTCTGTTCTTCGCTGCACAGATTTTTTTTTTTTTTTTTTTCTGAGAGGTTTTTTTTTTTTATTACTGCAGAGCGGCTGGTTACAGAGCAGAGTAGAGAATAAAAACATGTTGGTCACAGTCTTCTGTGGGGAAACATCTCGTATGGCTACAACCTTTTCTGCTTGCTTAGCCTTTGTCTTGAAGTACTAGAGTTCATTCCAGTATTGGGAGAGCTTTTCATCAGGGTTGTACCAAAACAAGATTAACCCAATTCATTGTGGAAGAAGACTGGGGAAGAGCTCTGGTTTGTTTGTTTTGGGTGGGGCTTTTTTGCTGGAATTGTGTGTTGCTTTCTTCCTATAGCAAAAAATGGACAAGTTGAAAATAAGCAAAATGTTCAAAGAGTATTTGAGTTCTAAATTAATTTTTTTTTTTACTCTATATTTGTACAGGAAGAGTCAGTGTATTATAGAAAGGTTTACTTTGAGCTACAGGAAGTGCCTTTAAACATTATTCCGTTTCTTGGCTATGTTTTGGTTAGTGAATCGAGGGCATGGTTTTATTAGCCCTAGCATTGATTATCTCTGACCCACTCACCTATATATCCTGGAAGGGATGAGTTTAGAACTCTTTTGCTTTAAATACATGGGTTTCTAGTGAGGGTGTTTTGGTCTGAAAAGCTTCTAAACTGTTAACGTGTTCACGCTTATAAATAGATTTATTTTTCAGAGGGGAAGTATGGGTAGAAATTTAGCCATGCTTTCTAGAAAACGGTTTGTAATGTTTCTGCTTTAAAAGTAAAAGTCCTATTCACTGACGAGAGCGTGCCTTTTAGTGTAATAGTTCATATTTAGTGTGACATAAGGACAATTATGCAAAAATGTGTTGAGACTGGAAGCTGCTATTCAAAATTGTTGAATATTGTAAGATCAATGAAGACAGTACGGGGTTGAATGCTTGGTGATTAGTACTCCTCCTACATAGCCCTCTGTGTTACCTCCGGATTAGACAGAGCTGACTGCTGTGGTAGTTTCCCTGACTGAGGAGTGGTAAGTAGGGCCTTTGAATGTCTGGAGTCTTATCTTGGGGTAAAAATAGCTTGATGCAGAGTTCTGACTAATGTATATTGTGTCTGTTTCAGACTTCAAATAACGAGTAAGTTGTTGAGGGGGAGTTTGGTTCGGGTTTTCAGACTTAAGTTTATTGTCTTTCATTAAGCCACATAAACAGATTCCTGAACTATTGTTGTTGGGTAATTTTAAAATCCAATCTAGATTGGATTTAATAATCATTTCTTCTTACTGTAGTAATAAAATATGATAATGGAATATGGGCTAAGCTTCTTAAATTTGACTTGCATATGGGTTTCTGGTACGTATGTGTAGCCAGCCGTCTGTTCCAGGAAGAATGGAACTCTTTCTTTCAAATGAAAGAATGAACTCTGGCATGCCCAGCCAAACGAGCATATTCTAAGTAAGTCCCTTTATAGGAGGTGTGGCCACCACAGAGAAAATTACCACTTACTGTAGCAAAGCAAACAAAAAGGGAAAACATTACCCAGATTGACTCCTAATTTTCTGTGGTGTTGGTTTAATATGGAACATGCCCTGACAGATCACAATCCTGGCTTATATTTGGGGTTTCTCTGCTTCCTGTTGTACCTAATACATGATGCCTGATGAACTACAACTAAATAGTAGCAAAGAGGAGGGGATGTCATCTCCTGATGCTTTTGATTGACTGGTGCTCTACTCTTTGAGGGCTTGTTTACCTTCCGAAGGCTCTAGTTCTCATCACTCCTTTAATCTGTCTCATCCACGTTCTTCTGGCCTGGGATGTCACCTGGAGACCAGGTGTCTTAGGCTCGCTTTCACTGACTTGCTTCTCTCACTAACTCATCATCAAAAAATAAACAACGCCTTCTAGGACAGAGCGCTCCTCTGAGCTTTCTGGTTTTCGGAGTGGATGCGGTCAGGCAGCACCGCTCTGAGGTGGTCAGCACTTGCACAGATGTATGTACAGAGCTGAAAGAGATGATCCGGCACAAAGCTACCTGGCTATGAGCAGGAGCAGCGTTTTATATGAAACGGCGGCTTCTTTGGTGTTAGACCAGCCCTGGGTTGCGGACGTCTTCAGCACGAACAGACTCTTGGCTTTTAAGCTTTCCCTGTGCAGGGTTCTCTTGCTCTGCAGTGTCTTGTGTTCCATTGAGCCGTGTTGTCAGGCTTAAATAATTATAGTTGCTTTTTTTCCAGACTGTGAGCAATACATGTAGTCTCCTCTACATCCTTAAACAAAAACACCACCACAAAAAAAAAAAAAGCACCATCCTTTCCAGCTTCCTTAGGGAGTCTTCAAAACCTCCAATTAGCAGGAGGTGATTCTGGCTGTAAAGCATTTCTTTATGGGGCAGTTTGTCCTATTTAAAAAAAATTTTAAAAGTGTGAACACCAGGGATGCATCTGAGGAACGAGCATGTGTACAAGCCTTGCGAGCACCTTCAGTCAGACAAATGCGTCAATCCAGTGCATTTCACAGCATTTCTCTCATCCTAGGGTTCGGGATCCTCAATGTGAGGGATTTCTAACTCTTCTGAACTGTGCTAGTGGCTTCTGTAGTTCCTAGGGCTTGATTCTTGCTTGAATTTAGATCTGTCCTGAAATGAGGTAAGCTGAAAGCAGAATGAGAAACTTGAAATGCTTCAAAATTGAGTTGCCTTCTAATAATTAATCCTGTCTGCGTTCAGAAAGCTGAATTGAATAATCTCAATTACCCTAATCCCATTTTTTAATCTGCTGGGTTCCTGGCCCTTAAATGCTGTTTCCTTATTTCAGGGTTGCTTGGCTTTATGGTTTAGAGCTGATCCTTTAGGGTTTGTCTTTGTTCCCTTTGCTGGGCTGCTCCTGTGCTTCCTTCTACCCGTCTGGTTGGGGCTTTGTTATTTCAAGCACTGGAGGTTGTGTAAACAGGCAGACACAAACAAAGTGGGCAGGGAGTATCGATAACTCTTTGCATCCCACAGTGTCTCTCCTTGCTGTTTTCTAGCAGAAACTTGCAAAAACTGACCTTATGCTAACCATGGTGTTTCATTTTATATGGCAAGAGAAACTGTTGCTGATATAAGGCAGTGAAGACATGAGGTAGTGCAGTTGAAATGAAACGGTTTTGTTTTGGCAGATATCTAATAATGTGGCTCATAAGTAATGAGAAACACTGTCAGAATAAAAAATACAGGTTTGGGGGGGTGTCAAAGCTGATGGCTTTTCCATACTCTTGTTCACTCCCCCCACCTCCGATTATTTCTTTATTTTGGTGTTATCTCATGCCACACTTACGTGTAATGCTTTTTAAGCCAGCACTTTTTTGGCAGATGAATAATAAAATGTTACTTTATTGTGTACAAAGTGGTTGTTTAAACATTAAGATAGTGAGAGATGTAAACCATAACTTGTGTTTCACACCCCCACTGTGCTGGTCCTGTGGCTGTGCTCTGTACTCTAGTAGAGAAAAGAAGAATTCAGCAAGCTGTGGAAGCAAAAGTCAAATTAGTTGCGCAAAAGATACTTGACCCAGGCTACAGGGTGACTGAGAAGGATTAAATAGGAAGGCAGCTTTTTGTTGGAGGAGGGGGCAATGGGGGGAGATCTTAGTTGCTCTGAATTTCTCCTTGCAATCTACGTGCTGTATATTGCCATACAGGTGCCGTATAGACTTGTTGCCAAAAGCCAAAGAAGGCACAATGTAGGGGAAGCAGTTAATTATAAAATTGACCGATAGAGAAAAGGTATTTCAGAAACCAGTTCTGATTACTTTTCTTTTGCATCTTTTTATTAAATTAGCGCTGGGGGAGGTTTCAGTCTCCCAGCTCTTTCACCTCGTAGCCTTTGTACTAGGCAGCCACAAGCACATCCCTGCCATAATTAGGTAGAGCAACAGCTTTACAAGCGTTGGATTATGTGTGTGCTTTGACCTTAGCCCGTGTCACCTGAGAGGCCAAGCTTGTATCGCCAATTTTTTTTCCCCAGTTGAGATTCTCTTCTTCCTTCTTCCTCTGCAAGGAATCGTGCTTGCGAGTTGGGCGACAGTGGAAATGTTGGCCCTGGCAACAGTAATTTCAGCAGGAAATATAAGCAGAAATGCCCGAAAACCTGTATTTCTCCCCGTCCCTTGCTGACACTCGTGCAGTAAAGAATGCTAGGGCAGCACCCGATAAGGACTCGTCGCTAATTTGCTGTGAGCTGGGTGAAGAGCGGTGCAGTGTGGTGGGCTCGGTTTGTGTACCGCACCGGTGGGGGCTTTTCTTGCAGGCTACCGAGGCGCGTGCTGCCGAGGTGCCAAAACAGGGGTTCCCCAAGGTGGTTTCACTTGGAGCTGCAGATCGGAGCAGGGGGCCGTGTGTGTTCCCAAGGAGAGGTCCTGGAGTGCTTGGGCTGTGTCTGTCTTGCATCGCAGCTTGCGTAACAGGAAAGGCGGTTAGAGAGCCTGTGTGCACGGGTATGTCTCATTTTAGTTTAGATACCATTATTAATTGGGGCCTGGGATAGATCAGGTAATTATTGTTTTCACTGTTGGATTACCTTGCTCTGTACTTCATTTGACTCATACCATTATGAAAGTCAACCCAGTGGATGGGTTGGCCTTACTGATATGGTATGAAATGTTTTAACCACACAGCTGCACGGAGGGGCCCGAGTCTGTGTGTGGCTGGGGGTTGTATGTGCCTGGCTGATCTGTCAGTTTTGCTTTCAGATTGACCATCCTTTTGTGTGTGGTAAACTCGCCCAGTGCCCTTCACACCTCATCTCAGGTAGGGGTTTTTTGAGACATCATCATTTGACTTCATTTCCAAGTATATATGCCTAATAATACCATCACCATCTCTTAGATAATAGCTGAATACAAACCCAGTAGTGAAAAAAGCTCATTACCGCTAATGTAGACCTGTAGGCTTTGGCGAGGGGCAGAACTATAAGAAATTTGTTTATCAAAGAAGCTTATTTGAATTGTGATGAGCCTTGGTACATACTTGGAGAGCTAGAGGAGTCACAGTTTTGGCCTGAAAATATTGAAGCATGTCTCTGTTTTTTGTTGTGTTTTTTAAATCCATTCAGAGGGTATTTGTAGTAAGCCGCTACCCTGCTAAAATGAGCTTCTAAAAAGAAAAAAAATAAATAGCGATAGTGGGTGTTTTATAGCACAGTCCATGGCCATAGGCTGTGTCCCTGTGAAGTCAGGAAGTCTTTGTCTTATTTATACTCTCCTTCTTTGTTGGTCTTGGATGTTGTTTTTATGGGCAACAGTGTATATTTAAAACTCTGAAGGGTGTGTGTGAGAAAGTAGCATCATTTTAAATCAAATATCTGTAATAGGTCATAAAATACCCAGATGACCACTCGTAGGATGCTGAGGTTTTTAATGGAGCTAGAAAAAGCAGGTGCCCAAAACCAGCTTTGATGACCGCGTATGTGGTATTTTTGCTTCTCGCTGCTTGCCCTGTCTATTTAATGTATAATGCCAACTAACTTTGACCTCTGCTGTTCTGGGACATGTGAGCTCTCACTGACGTTTTCAGAGAGTGTTTTTCATTCAGCACCAGATACAACTTCTGGTAAAGACAAAGCCGATTAACTGCAAGCTTCTGCCTCCTCAATCTGTCACCAGTCTGCTTCAGGTTCTGCCCTGTGTCCCTGCCAGGACTGCCCAGTGGAAACTACTCAGATGTGCATCTCCTGCAGCCTGTGTCAGCCGGGAGAAGTCGGGTAACTAAAATGCTGAGAACGGCTGGTGCTGATGGTGTCTTTTAAATTGCAATTTAAAAATGAACACAGCGAGCTTTTAGGTGTAGTTGTGGGATGCTTTGTTTGTGGAAAACTGTCTCGGAGCCAAGACTGGGATAGAAGAACAAAAAATGTATGAACGTGCCCTTTTGGTATCTGACAGCAGTTTCTAGTTTTTTTTAAAAAATAGGATATAGCGCATGTGGTACTTCCAGTTGAAATGGTATTTCTTAAATCAGAAGTAGTCTTCTAGTATCTCACCTGCACACCCGACTTGGAAGTTTTACTCTTTGAATGCAACAACATGACCTCGTATATTTGCACATAAATCACCTGATGAATTTCTTTTCTGTAGCAGTTTCTGTGTTACACTGCTACGTCAGAGGTGTGTGCAGCAGGCTATTCTTTATCACGGGCTTGATTTCTATAGGGCTTTACTAATTTTTTGTTCAGCCTCGTGCTTTTAGTGTTGCCGATTCAAAAAAAAAAAAAAAAAAAAAAGAGGGGGAAAAAAAAAAAGGCTATTTATTCTGTTTGTTACTAAATGCAGAATAATCAGGCTGCACAGAAAGATAGCTCATCCATAGCCCAGCTATTTTATCTCCAGCAGAAATTTAAGCTTTTCCAAAGCAACGACAAGCAGATGAGGAAGAAGTGATGTGACGGTGTATGTCGAGTAAATTGCCTATCGAGCTATTTTTAGGAATATTAAGCCTATAATAAGCCTTTTCTTTTCAGCCAGGGTCTATTTTGTCTCGGTTTTGTACTGCTTAGTCACGATTTTGTTTGAGCGGAGCCCTGGTTGTGAGCCAGGCTGGGCGAGCGGGCCCGAAGCGCGGTGCGTGGCAGGAGGGCAGCCGGCTGCTTCACCTTCCCTGGTTCTACTGACACAAATGCTGCAGGAGAGCGCCGGAGCATCGCGGCTGCTAACGATGGAGCTTGTCGTAGCGGTGGCGTTATCCGACAGCCAGCCATTTTCCTTGGAGACTTAACACAGATTAAACTGGATGTGGTTTTGGTTTGGGTTTTTTTGTTGTTTTTTTTTTTTTTTAAATTATTTTTTTTTTAAAAGTGTTCCTGTGTAACTAAAGGCTAGAAGGAAAATTCACCCAGTCTGAACTGCTCGTGGATGTAAACAACTTCATGCTTTGTATCGTGTCCTCCGAAGAGCCTTGTATTTCACTGTCGCTTCTGTGTGACATCTCTGCAGTGTAATTTTTTCTTTCCCTCCAGTAATGCAGCTCAGCCTGCTTAAACTCCTGCTTCCTTTAAATCTTGTCCTGGGGAAGAAGCACTTCTGAACAAATACTCAATGCATGTTGGTTATGTTTCCGTTATTTGAGCCCTGTAACAGTGGTAGAATTTTTTTCCAAAATGAACAGAACTAGAGGCTAGGTGTTAGTATATAATGACAGTTTGTAAGAAGTCACTGCAAAGCTTCACTGAGCTTTTCCAAAGGAAATAGAGAATGAATTTCACATTTTTCTTGGTTTGTGTTTTATGCTCAGCTTTTTTTACTAGGTTGGAGTTGTGTGCTATGAGCTAGGTTTGGCGTGTGTCTTGTCTTGTTTCAATGACTCTGTACTTCTTCTGGCTTGTTCATCTCCTGCATATGAACCATAGCAGATAAAAGTGATATAAATACTACCAGTAATACTAGATTCTTGGATGTAAGCCAGCAGCTGTATAGCTGAAGAACACCTCACAGGGCATCTTTGACTTGTCAGGATTTAAACTCTTTGAATGAATTTGCACAGATGTTTCATTTCTTTCACTTCAGAACAGCAAAAGACTCTCTTGTAGCTCTGAAGTTTAATCTCCAAAGTGTCTCGATGATACAGATGGGTGGGGATGTAAACTGACAAAATATGCCAGCTACATATGTAATCCCTGATTTACGATGGCAACTGTTGATTCTCCACCTTTCCTAGTTTAAAAACAGTTTTCCAGACTGCAATTATTAGAGAGTAAATAATGCATTCTGTTTTCTGTCTTGGTTTTAATTGCTTAATTTCCTGTGGTTATAAGCAGTTGTGGAGGGTCTGGCCAGCATTTGCTTGTGAACCAAGGATAGTAAGCTCTAGGTCTGAACGGCAGCTGAAAGTTCATCTTTAGCACATGGTTACGTCTTTCTTTTGTGTCTCTAAGGCTGCTGTAAGAAGTTTCTTACACCATTTCTGTTACGCAAGTAAACAAGTTGCAGTATTTTAAAATTATAATATTTACTAATATTTCACAGATATTTTTTTAAGAGGGTTGCTTTTATCTGTATTGTTTATTTTGCATGAAGTTTGCTTCATAATAGAGATGTGAAAAACTGTATTGGTTGTGTTTGTACTTACTTTGGGAAATTTATAGTTTTCATTTCCTGCTGCCCACCTGCATGGATGTATCTCTGGTGTTTGGTTGGTTGTTTTTTGTACTGAAAATGGATGTCCATTTTCTTTCTTTCCTGCTCTCTGCATCAACCTGATCGTGTCCTCAGCCCTGCAGTGTGAACTGTGTTTTGTTCGTGCTTCTTGGGCAGTTTCAGATTTTTGGTCTGCGTTCTCAAGGGGCTGGGTGTGCCAGACCCCATGTTATTTTTCACTTGAGTGAATATTAAGGTGGATAACTGTGGGTCTCCAGTGTAACGACTGACTCCAGTGCCTTTGCGAGCCTTGTAGCCACTGATTCTGTAAAGCTCCAAATAAGCTTCATCCCTTTTTCTCCACTGAGCTTTGAATTTTCCACTTCAGGAGAAAAGTGTTTGAGTTCAAAGTCCGCATCTAGGCTAACACTACGTGCTCTGTTGTTGGCTTTGGCACTGATGCTTCTAAAGTTAAGCCTCGTGTGATTTTTTTTTTTTTTTTTTTTTTAATACATATTTTTAAAACCAACTATCCCCCTCCCTGTGCTGATGCCAGATGCAGCCTCGGTTGAAACCAGCTGTGTTTGTCAGTAGTGCAGTAAATACTTCCACCCTAGCTGATGTATGCAACAGCTGTATTACATTGCTGGCTTGCCGGTGTTTACCTTGCATCAAGTACAAACAGGGACAATTACTTGATATCCTGTTAATGTTGATGGTAGCGTGTTTCTTGTGCAGCTGAACATATTCTACTATTAACTTAAGTTCTTCAGTACTTTTCAGGACAATACAGGTCTTGAATACCGCTGCCTCGGTGCATGACCGTGTTTGTGTCCGGGTAGAAGAGCATGGAGAGGAGTGGTGCTGCATTCCTCCTCGGTACCCATAACAATATCAGTTCCTATGCAGCAACAAGCTCTGCAAACAGTCAAATTGAAAGTGGATGAGTCCTTGTGATCAACCTGGAAACTTTATGCCAGTAAATTCCCCCCTGTTTGTGGTTAAAGTAGGATTTTGGTGGCACAGGGACATCGCACTGTACGTTGGTCAGTTCAGGTTCTGAAGTTCCAGCATCGGAGCTGCTTAGAGTGTGTGAGTGTTTGTATATCTTAGAGATGTAGACCACCCGTGTTACACTGCAGATCGACTGTCCTTTTGCTGCTCCTTATCTCTTTAGTGGGCAAAATTCTGTGGAACAAAATATTGGGAAAATTGATGGCGTTTCTCATTGTCTGCTGTCGTATAGGCAAGGCAGTCTGGTATGTCTTTATGTCTAAACTGCACTTTATTGAAAAAAATCCCTGCTGCTGTTCTAGTGGAAAGTCTTTGTGGTATGTCAGGCGAGTAAACTGTTGTTCTCTTAAAAATGCAGCCAGTAACTTAAGAATTGCTTACAAAGAGTAGTTTTGAGCATTTAGGGTAATATAAAATAAATGTGCTTTGTGTTCTGTACCTTAATACTCCTCATTACTTCCAGTAAACTCTAAATGTTGAAATACCTCATTTAGAAACTTCTCAAGTGTATTTTTCCAAACACAAAAAAGTGAAAAACAAAACTTTTGTTCCCCGTAGGAACACCCCTCCAGCCCTTCCCCAGCAATAAAATCAAAACCATTGCCAGATGTGACATTTACAGGAGAACATTGCCCCCTCCTTCTGCCAGCCCAGACCACAGACGAGCTCTGCAGCCAAGAGCTTGCGCAGAGCCGGGGTCCGGAGCGGCTCATGTGGAGTTTTTCCGGCTCTCTGTAAGCTGGGAAAGACAGCTTTGTGCCAATGTGTGTTTGGAGACTTTCGGTGGAACTGGGAGTACAGGGAGCGTAACTGCTCTGGAAGCAAAGATTTAAATTTTGCAGAAACTGTTGAATAAACAGTCTTTTCACTGGATAAGCTTTTACTTGCTGCTGTGGAGTAAGTCAATCAACCTGATACTGAGACCTCCATATAAATACAACGACTTTTTCTTAGATGGAAACTTCTAAAATATAGCAAAAATAATGTATAGTGAGCATGAATTTCCTGAGAGGAGCTGCAGGTGTTGGCTGTACCACCTTCTGCATTAGCATTTGCCAGTGACACACATTTGTGTCATGTAATAGGGAGAAGTTGCACAGTCTGTCCATGAACACAGCCGCTGAATCAGTCCAGCGTGTGGACACCTCATTTACATGCTGAATATTGACTATATCTGTTCACCCTGGGCGGGATGGATAGCGTAGCACCAGACCTGGAGGAGGGAACCAAGCCGAGTCTCCATGCTGTATGGCTTTTGAAGCCTGGTCCGTGACAACGCAAGACTTGCTCCAAGGCTAGCTGAGTG
The DNA here is from genome assembly GCA_035590195.1 of Aviceda cuculoides. NCBI lineage: Eukaryota > Metazoa > Chordata > Aves > Accipitriformes > Accipitridae > Aviceda > Aviceda cuculoides. The sequence goes on along the minus strand of JAVJGG010000082.1, from coordinate 44,586,922 downwards.
GCTGCAATAATGACACAATGCTCTACTTTTGTATTTTAACTCAAATCATGCCTGCCTGCTAAGAGTTGCTTCACTTACAGAGCTTGCATCAGCTGTTGTTCGTGTCCCTCTTTGCATGTGTGATGAGTACAGTACATAGTAGGTGTTTCTTGTGCAGGGACACTCATAATTATACGCTGTCATCCACTGCACACTGAGCTACAAAGTGCTGTCATCTGGATCCTGTGCTGATGTCATACAGATGACCCAGTTTGGATTGCTGTGCCCTGCAAGGAATGGCTGACAGGACCCATGTCCGAATAGCAACTCTGTCTTCTACACTGTTAGCAGTGCCTCGCAGCAGATAAATCTGTTTATTAGCCCTGCACAGAGCACTTGCAGACTGCTGCAGGACTGGGCAACCAGATGAATTGAACCCGTTTGCGAAACTTTTAATATTCTGAAAGGCAAGGGAAGAGTTATTAAAACAAATGGACAATTGCATGTTGTGCTAAGTGACTTCAGTGTAAGGCTGCAAGAACTGTCTCTTTTATCGCTTTTGTCCATTTGTTTTCATAAAGTTGCTTGATTCGAATGCTTCTGGGTGATAGTGCTCTGCAGAGCAGCACAGCAGTGCCCGTAAAAATGTCCTGGGAAGTACCAGTTTTCAGTCAGCTGGGTTATAATCTCCAGGATTTCAGTTAGTGTGGGAGAGTGCAGGAAAGAGTGCTTGAATTCAGGGGCCAGCTAGTGAGTTCCTGGGGATGACCGGAGGTTGGATGATCCTTGTCTTTGCTGCTAGCTTCTTGGGCCGCCTACTCTTAAAAAAACCATGGCAAACCAGGCCCCTCTCGGTGCACCTGTCAAATGCTGAATGCACTGGACTACTCTAAACTGGGAGCCAAGTAGTTACAATTCTCCTTTTCTTGAACAGTAAATGGTGTATTAACGTTTTAATTGGTTTGTGAGATAAAGGATTGGTTTATGGATTAAGCTTCCAGTTTTGTCATTTCTTTGGGCTTGCAAAGTTGGTTGCTGACCACTGGAGTTTCAATTAGATGGATCCTGTTTATTCTCCCTTTTGAGCCTCTGTTGGAATACGGAAAGTATTTCCGTGTGCAGTGCTGTTGAAGTGTGTATATGCAAAATATCTCATGGATTGTAAAATGCCTTTCTGTGTGAAGTATAAAACTGCTAGCAGACATATGCCCTGGAAAACTCTGCAGGTTCTGCCCATTTTCTCGCTTTGGTAGAAGAGCTGGGCAGTGCAATATTTGCAGGAAAATTAAATCATCTTAACTGAACAATGACCAAATCCTTTGTGTGCTCTGGCACTGCATAGGTCCAGCTGCCCAGGGCAGCAAAGCCATCTCTTCCACTGTCTGTAGATGTTGCTCTGAAGAGATTTATAGTAAAATGTCTAGGAAATGCAGCATTCCATTATAAACTTCGTCTAGTTCTGGTGTTTTGGCAGGACACGTTTTCCTTGGCTTTGTAGCAGATTATAGCAACCTATACTAATTTAATACAAGTTTAAGTCTAGTATCTGCTTCAATGGTGTCCTAGATTTATTGCTTATGTTCTAGCTAGAAAAAGCTGTTTCAGAAGAGAGTAGTGCACTGCTGGTCTGCCTTCATCTCGACAGGTGGAAGAGTAAGAAGAATTTTATCCTCTTCCCCCTTCCATTTCTTCTGTGTAGGGGATGTGGTTTCACACAGCAGCAAACTTGATGCTTTGTGGAAGATTCTGTGTTTTATACAGACTGCAAAACTTGCATACAAGAAAGATATGTTTTTCTGTACCCTGTCAAGAATAACTTACTCTACTGTGTAACACCTGGTATTGAAGGATGTTAAGAGAGATGTTAGGAAAGGCAAACTTAGGTCATTTAGTTTTTATCCGTAGAAGTAATTTCAGAAGTCTGGAAGTCTAGAATAGCCTCTAACATTTTTTCAGACTTTTATTCTTGTGTGGACTTGCCAGAAAGTCAAAATGTCTATTGGTATGTGTAACTAGCTATACATGCTGCCATGACTAGCAATATATCCCAATTCCAGCCTGTTTTCACCCAGCCCTGTCATCTGAGCACCAAGTTTTGAAGGAAGGCTTGAGAAAAAAGGTCTGGTGATATACTTCACAGCCTTCCAGTGGAGGGGGAATTCCAGAGCCAAGGTTCTCCCTCGGAGCACATCCTACCTTGACCCTGTCACATTTAAGTCCAGGGACTTTTTCAGTAAGACAAAACCCAAATGTTCCTGTAGTATAGTACTGGTCAAAGGGTAGCTTCTGCAGAAAAACAGTTTAAAGGCTTTAATTTGCACTGGATTCAAGGTAAGCTTCTACTGAGCCATGTAATGGGCAGAAGTCAAGAAGTTACCCCCGTTTTGCACAAAGCTGTTTATGAGTGTCCTTGATGTACAATCTGAGTTAACAACCGGCAGTGACTATTGCCTGCATTGTCACAGTAAAATTTAAATTCAGACAAAGCTTTGTTGCCAATACAGAGGAGACAGAAAAGGCTGGCTGTCGGCTTCTGGAATCTCTATTTTAATACTTCCTGCCCCTTGCCTGTTCTCTTCTAGTCTGGTTCCTTTTTGGAAGTCTCCTACTGCTCCTGATTTGCTCCTTTAATTTCTCTCACCCTTTTTTGTGAGGGAGGTGGAGGGTGGTGGTTCAGATGTAAAATTCTGGCCTGGACAGTAATGGGAAAAAGAGGATAGATCTGCCTGTTTACTATTGGTCTTGTAGCTGGGGGAAGAAAAATCATGGTCTCATTTTCCCATGAATAATTCCTCTGCATTTCTCCTTCATTAGAGCTTTCTCCAGAATTTCCTTAATTTCCCAGCTGATCAGCTAAGCCATCTAATTAGCTGATCCGGTCCCAGAATGCGCACATGCGTTAGCTCCTTTCACAGCCTCGGCAACGTCTGTCCTGACCCGCTGTGGCACTCCGCAGTTATCTGCCAGGCGTCAGATCGCATTCCCGACTGGTTCTGAACACAGTTCTTGACTTGAGGAGATGCTTGTCTGCCCTAGTCTCTGAGGGAACAGACTTCACAGCATTTAGTGTTAGCTGGGGAAATGGCAAAACTTCCATTTTAATTATCTGCAAAATGGGCTGAGTAGTTGCGTGTCTAGTGGACCATTTAGGACTTGCTAACTTGTGATATCTTCTGGTGGGAAGTGATAAAAGCGTCTGTGGGGGGAAAACAACACTTTTCTTCTGTGTGACATTTTGGGAAAGAATGCTGGAGAGTTTGTGTCCCACTTGAGCATCGTGCTTCAATATCTTGAGATAATTAAAAAGCAAACTGTGATTTAGAAACACAGCTTTTAAGTTTGACTCTGAAAGCGTTGTTTTTAGTGTTCTCTCGCAATGACGGCATTATTCTGTTGTCAGTTTGTTATCACTGATTGGAGCGTACTAAGCTACTTAGCGGCAGCACATAGCTTTTCACGTTAAGCTGTGATGGTTTCTTTGCTAGGTGGTGGGGTTGGACTGATGGTCAGGTACAGAATATTTGCTGCTTGGAGAAGCTGGTGCCTGTCAGTGAGGCCTAGCATACAGCTTCATAAGCCACTGAGATCTTACTTTCCTTTTTTAACTCTTAATCTGATCCTCTGCCACTTGAGTGACCTAGCTGATGCTGGTTTTATTTGCTTTGCATATATACAACTAAATTGATTCAGACCACTTAATCAACTGATTAGAATCAGCTTTTTCAGACTGTAATTTCAGCAGCAGTTTTTACCAGGTGTGTAGCTCAGGAAGATCAGCTCTTAGTTATTCCAGAGGTTAAAGAGAAACTTTATTAATGAAATTAAAGCTCATTCTCATTGTTCCCTGCTTTGCTTTTGGAAATGTTGAAAGCATGCTTCTAAATGGAATGAGGCATCGCTGCTCTGCAGTCTTAGTTCACAGATCACTCTAATCATTCCTCCCACAGGCATAAGTGTGTGGAGGCTGGTTGGTTGTTTTTTCACCATGGCAAGACAATACCAAGTCTTTTAAATACATGTAGAGACTTCTCAAGAAACACATGAGGCTTTGCTGTCTGTTTTTCTTAGGACTCCCTTGAAAAGAGAAGTTTCTCTCATTCTTTTACAGCTAGTGAGATTATTTTAGCTGGTCCAAAAGTCCATTTCAGATTTGTAAATTGTTGGCCACTATGATAATGCTTTGCGTGAAAAAGCTGATGGGGTACAATAAACAGCTCTGGCTTCATTGCCTTGGAAGAACACAGTGTTTTCTCAGAATCATCTCTCCTCCTGATGCAGTACCAAAGATCACTTCTCCCTTTAAACCATGCTTCACGATTTAAAAAAAATACTGTCTGCCCCCAAGCTCCTAAGGGCTGCTCTCAAACAATATGCTGCGAGACTGATACGGGCACTGTAATACTTTTTGGTTAGGTTCCCGTTCACCAGCACTCTGCTCCCTTTCCTGGTACAGAAACCAGTCCTGCTACGCCTGCGTCTCCAGCCTGCCTGTGCTGGACGTTAGGGCTGCTTGGTCACCCCTGGCCTAGCCCTTCCCTCCCACCCGTTTGCCGTACGCTCGTTTGGTGCGTAGTTAGACTTCACGGTTTTGAAGTGCCAGTGCTTTGGTGTACCCTCGCAGAACCGTGGCTCAGATGGAAGCCTGCAGTAATGCTGTAGGTGCTACCTTCCTCTAGTCAGTGCTAGCTGACAAGTATGCCCTAATTATCATTTACTTTAATAGATAAATTAAAAAATCTCAGTTTATATTCTGAGCATCAATCTACAGAGCATTCTTGGACCATTTTTTCAACTGTATTGGATGTAATATTCTGTCCAACTGTGGTCCAGTCCAGGAGTTTGAAAGCTTGAGCACAAAGTTTATCTTTTGAGAATTTATTGAGCCAGATGTCTCTCTCGAAATGGCCTCATTAACCAGCAGCTTCTTCCCTAGAGTAAAGTAGGTTTTGTTTGCTTAATGAAAATATATGGCTAAATTGTTTAAATTGTTTTTCTTTACAGATGTTCTCAAACAATGATGAAGCTGTGATCAACAAAAAACTTCCAAAAGAGCTGCTGCTTCGGTAAGCCATCTTTCAGTTTGTAAGCTTGGAGACTGTGTTGTGTATTGTTATTTGCAGCCAGTACTGATTTTGCTGGTATGCTCATAAATCATGAGCTTGGATTGGGTCACTTATAAAGCCATAGACAAACAGAAGCAGATCAAAGGTCTGCATCAGCAGCAGTTTATGCTAAATATTATTAGATTTTGTTTTTTAAAATGCTAAATTAATTTGCTGGTTGCCTGTTTTGTAGATGGAAGAACTATAGGACTAAACAAGTCCTTAATGAAAATAAATGGTAAGTGTGGGCTAATGTGTAGAATAGGACTCTGCCTCTCTCTAAAATGTTCAATTTAAAAAAAAGTTTAGTTCCTCTGCTCCAGCTACGCTTGAGTGGACTTTGTCCTGTTCCTCATCAATGAGACATGTTCAGCACCTGGCAGGATGGTCCTGTTGGCAAAGATCAAACAGATCAGGCTTTGTGGATCTTGGTAGACAACTCTGCCCTCTCCCTCTGCTGCCCTTCCATATGCACACACGTATGTACCTTTTGAAGTTTGCCTGCCCCTGTGCAAGAGCAGTGTGATGATGTGTGTGTGTGTGTGTGATTGTACCTCAGTTGTCACAGTTTGGCATCTTGAAGTAAAGTCGTGTTCGTCGGTGCTTTAAGCTGAGATGCTAGACTGTAAATGGCGAAGGCAATTGCAGGTGGCAGCTTGAATTATTAACACAAACAAAATTCTTACGCTGCAAGAAACTGTGTAGTAGTGTCAACACTCAATGGCAATAAAAAGTCCGGGGAGAGGAGCTCTGACACAGCAAACTGCTTCTAGCTCACTTGTGGAATAAAATTAATAGGGGAAAAAAAAGTCTGACACTTTTTTGTTTGTTTGTTTTCTTTTAACTGCACTGTTCCCTCTGTTCTCTGTGGTGGTATCTCCAACCTGATTCAGTTTCTTTTATTCCAGTATTATTCATCCAAAAGCAAGATGTATGGCTTCTAGAGCCCTCCTTGCTAATAATGTGGGTATTTGGTTTTTCAGCCTAGTGTACAGGCAAATGATTGTTCCTGCTGTACAGAGATTGCTGTGTAAAAATCAGCATCCGGTATGTGGAAGAGAAGAAACCTGCGGAGGAGCAGGATGGAGTAACAAACACGATGGGATGCCCTAGCCCAGATGAGTTAGCACAGGTTTTCTGCAGATGACAGCAGTTGTCTTCACCCAACACTTGCTGTGAACCATTGGCACGGATGTGTTGCAGCAAAAGGGGAATTTGAAGAGTGAGAAAAACATCTCTCTGGATTTTCTGAGAGGGGGATTCTTTTTCTGATGGGAGCAAGTAGGTGCCGATATTGCAGATGCAGTAAAAATAGGATTTGCCCTTGTGGTGAGGGGGCAAGACACAGGTAGGCTGGGGACAGATTGTGAAGAGCGCTGACATGTGAGGCAAGGAGTTTGTGTGGCATAGGAAAAACAGGGAATCTGGTAGGGAGAAAAAGGCCAGGGGGTGGAATTTAATTGACATTTTGCATGGACTTGAGGGGAAGAGGTGTGTGGTCACTGGGCTCCCAAGGAGCAGGACCTTGATGAGAGCATGGATGAGCTCTCTGGTAGATCGGTCAAAGTGGAATGAATCCTGAGTGGGACCACTAAGCACATCTTGGTCCGCAGGAGGTAGCTGGTGTTGAAGAACACTACCAGGCAATTGGAGAAGGATTTGTGGTAAGTAGGAGGGAGGGTCCTGCACCAAGCAGGGAATTTCGTCAGTACAGGCCACAGTGGCCGAATTCTCAGCAGTACGCACGCTTCTGCCCTGCAGAAGTGTTTTGTCTTTTGTGTCTTGATATCACTAATCATCCTAACCTGCTATAGAACAGAGTAAGTGTTCAGGGTTGTGTGGAACCTAGGAGAAATGGGGAGGCTGAGTTTATAAATGTTAAAGTTCATAAGTAATGGTTTTGAGAGTTGGAATTCACTGTTAGCATACTGTGAAAATTAATTAGTGTGGTTTGACAGTGCAGCCTTTGAAAGAGAAACTTGGATGCATTTATCTGCAGGAATCTCCTGTAAATGAGTGTCACTGTCTTCAAGACAAAGACTTATGTGTTTAAGCAGTGCTACTGTGTAATGTCTTGTTCTCTGGTTTGTTCATTCTGCAGATGGCATTGGATGTCTCATGTATGTGGTTGCAAAGTGGAAAGCTGTACTTGAGCAAAATAAAGAGTAGGAGGATATAAAAGGGGTGAACAGCAGCCTTTGTCACACCCCAAGATACAGAAATGCACAAGTCCAGTAATGCTTTTGTCTGGGAGGATGGGCTGGAGGTGTAAAGTGCTCTGAAGGGCTGTCTTCAGAAATCTCTCTTTTAAACCTGTCTGCGATTCAGCTGTCCTGTCATGTTCTGCCCACCGTGATGCTGGTAAGGGTGATGTTTGTCTGGCATTTCCCTGAGAGCAGGACTCTAAACAAAGCTGTCCTGCAGCATGTGGGTAGAGATCAGCTGATGGCTCTCAAATCCTTGTCCCGATACTGCCGTACCTGCTTCAGTTTTGTCTCCTGCCAGCTGAGTTTCTAGGAGCTTACATCTTTCTACGTGAATATACCTTTACACAATTAAAAATGAGCCAAACTGGTAAAAAGCAGAGTTCCGTTCACCATCGTCATTCCGTTGCTGCTCCCAGCAGCTCTTTGGGCAGCGTCTGGCTCGGAGACTCTGAACGGTGAATTTGTGGTCCATGCCGGCTCTGGCTGTAGTCGTTTCCCCAGAAGGAGCATCATGTCCCTGTTTCCCTGCGCCGGCATTAATGATGCGCTGCTGAAAAGGTGCATTCATTCTTCGAGGGCTGCCTGCCAGTCGCTTTTTGTCTGCGCGCCAAACCCCAACCACCAGCCTGGATTTTCTGTGGCAGTGGTGGTCTCTGCTGGTTTCCTGAAGAAGGTTTACTCTCAGCATGACACGGGGCTGCTAAACAGCTTATGCTTGGCAGCGTGAAGGAGCCTGGGCTGCGGGAGTTTGTCTTTTCCTTATTGGTTCACGGGCAGGTCAAGCAGTTTTCAATTCTCTCCTGGTGTAAGCGGCTTTTACTCCGTGCCACCTCCTGTTGCCTGCTAGCCCATTTTCAGCACATCCAGTCACCAGCGCTGGCTTTGCCATCTGACCTTCAAGCCCCATGTTGATGTATTCCTTGCGCTCTTGAGTTCTGCTTGGGACAAGGAAGAGACGGAGTGCGTGGGGACCAGTGAGTTGGCAGCAAAGTTGTCGTTTCTCTCCTCCTGGCCAGCCCATCGGCATAAAATGAGTACGGAGCAAAACTTAACTTGAATAGCGAGTCCCTGACATAAATTGGTGTTGATAATTTTAGAAGGCTAAAGGTCTAAGCTAGCTCACCTCAAAGCCCGCAGCATCCAGGGATTTCATTAGCGTCTTGACCCTAATCTAATTAGAGTGGCAGTGGGAAAGTGAGGAGTCTTAGAAAACCCTGAGTGGATTAAGAGGTTGAAACCTGAAAAATGCTCTAACTGCAATGTGTTTTTGCTAAATTGTCCAGTGCCAAACTGTTCAGGCGAAGTCCTGAATATAGGGAGTTACTTTGCAGTGAAACAATTCAATCTGCTGCAATACCAGACTTGTTTTAATTCCATTTGGAATACTCAGTCTGCCTTCACCTATGATCACTGTTTCATGATAAAGTTATTGGTGTGGCTTATATTCTTACTGTCAGCTCTGAAGAGTAAAAAGACCAATGTAAGAGTACAGCAGTCAACTGTGAGCAACACAGAAATCACATGTGTTGGATGTGAGAATAAACATCCCAGCTATGTGCCTTTTGGTCTATTAAGGCAGAATGGGCAAAACCATTATTGAAGTAGTACTGTTCAACCTGCTGCTGCTTAACTCTTCTCTGCTCTCTTCCACCAGATAAACAGAATCTGACTGGAGCAGCAGGTATTTTCTAAGGGTTTGGTGCTTTGGAACAATTCCAGGAGGAATTCTCCCTCTATTACTGAGAGAGGGTCTGGAACTAACTAGCTAAGTTGCATCCAGATTTCCTGTCAGCCCAGTATGTTTCCTCATTGTCAAGTCCAGTTTTAATTGAGCCATAGGGTAACAGCAAGAATGCGTATTGTTTCAAGTGAACATATAGATTACCTTTGCTTTATTTTACAGTGTGCAGATTGCTGAAAAGAGACCCAGCATTTCTGACTCGTGCTGTACTCCTGTGGGAAGATGATGACTGCTCAATCATGGCTTAACCACATGGGCAGCTTGTTTGTGGGTTTTTGGGTTGGTTTGTTTTTTCTTTCTTAATGTTCCCCAGCAGCTCCTTGGAGAAGAAAAAACGTGACCTCAGGGCTGCATTAGAAAATTTAGCTTGGGTCATTGTGCCTGCAAGACTTTAACTGTGCTCCTGCTGATCTCTCCAGTTCATGTGAAGGGTTGGAGTGTGAGCCAATTCTGAAATGACCGAAACGCGCAACAGAGTAGTGATTGCTGCTGAGAGTCATTTTTGCAGTCTGATTCTGCTGAGTCATTGGCCAATATTCTCCAGCTCGGAAAACACTGAAAAATGCTCTTAAGCTTTTCAGGGCCAAAGTCTGCGAGTTAGACAAGGGAACTCCTGGCGAAGCTCAGCAATGTTAACCTCAGAGGTGAGAGGGGCGAGTGTTTTGCTGCGTTGACATCCCTTTTACTGTGTGGGTAGACTGGGAAGGGAGGAGCAGGAAGTAGAAAATAATTTGGCCAAGACCTAATAGCCTTGATAGAGGGATGAGATGGTTATTAATAGCCTGGGATTTCCATGGAGAAAGCAATTTTAATGAAAATATAGAAAGCTTGACCTAACCACTGTTCCCATGGAGTTTGATATTTTTTTTGCTCCTACAATGGGGAATCTAGGGTGAAAGGAAGAATTTTCCCTAGCTTCTATCATTTCCTCAGGCTTTCCTTGTATTGTTGTACATTGACATTGTGCTAAATAAATCCTCAGTCCTCACATACATGCATGAATAAATGACATTTAATTCAAGGGGAAGGCTTGTCTATAAACAGTCAGTATGGAACTGCTGCTGAAATCCAGCAGTGGGTTCCCAAAACAGTGTAACAGTAAAGTGCATGTTAGCTCTTTTCCAGCCCTTTTAACTGTGTCTGTCTCAGCACGTCACTGCAAATTTTGTCTCATGATGAGATGCATAAGGAACAGATGAGAAGTATCTTGAACCAAACTCCTTGAGTATCTTTGGCAGTGTAGAAACACGGGAGAGCACGTGGCTGTTTATTCTGCCACATCCTGACTTAACTGAACCTTTGACTGTTTAAGCTACCTGATACCTGTAAGCATCTGTGTTTTCATAATAGTCTGCATTCATCCTCTGTCAGTAACATCCTTTTCCACCAACATGGATGTTCCTAAAGTGCTTTTTATAAACCTGCTGTTCCAGACAGCTTGATCATGTGATTGTTGTATCATATTGGATCATCTGAGCCTTGCTTGCGTCCTCTCCTAAAATTTGAAAATCCATGATCTGCTATGGCTATATAGCAATATAGAAATATGGGGGGGGTCTGTGAAGGTGTGTGGGACACATTAACGTGCATACAAAACTTGGTGTCAGTAGCAAAAGCCTGGATAACCCCTCGTAGTTTTATCTCTAGGACAAAGTGCAGTTTATCAGTGATGCACACGATGTTTGTTCATTGTTCTCAGCACCTCTTCATCCAGCTTTATCAGTATCTGTGCTATTTATTGAAATGTGTCCTTTGTACTTATCTGGGGAGAAGAGTACATCATACAGCTTCCTTGTTACTGAAAGTCTCATATAAAAACATGTTGGTATTGGTACAGGATGTTTAAGTTTGTAAGTCACACAAAAAGAACATGCTGCCAGCAACATCTTCTCGTTTGTGAGTCTCTCCCAGCACAGGCAGGTCTGCTGAGAACATAGGAAAGCTTACATCTGCCCCCCAAGCCCGCAGTGTTGTGGGGAGATGACTCAAGTGTTGCAGGTATCCAAACAATTATTAGTCTGGGTATACACTGTTCTCCCTTGAGAGAGTCTGGAGATTTCTGGAGCAGTGGAGTTTTCTTTGTTCTCAGAATTTCTCCTGGACAACCATACTTTATCTGACGAGTATTTTCTAAAATAGTGTGCAGCATTGGAACAAAATTGCTTGCCCCATGCCTTTAACACTTGCGTCTGATAACATTTGCCTTCTCCTTCTGGTGCAAGTTTAAAATATTAAAGCATATGTGCAAGTGTTTTCTTGTAGTGAAACACTTGTATTAGCTCTGCAAAAAACATTTCATCCTATGGTTTTATAATTGCTATCAAAGAGAATGAGACCTTCTGCTGTCCGCTTGACCACCTCTGTTTTGTGGCATAGGATTGTTCGAATACCTATAAACCATAAAATAACCGTATTGATATATTGGTACAGATTTGGGAGCTTTAAATGGGCTTGGTACTTCCTGCCCATTCACAGGTAGGGGTGTATTTGCCCAAGATAAAAGCATGGATGTCTTAGCCCTGTATAGCATTGCAAAGTATTACTGTCTAATTCCTTTATCCCAATAAATAGGACAGCAACACCAGGGTGTTGGCCTTAACACTTGGGTGTGCCCTGGCAGAGGAATGACATACCACAGAGGAGTGACCGCATCAGCTTAATCCTAAATGTGTCTCCTAGACACTGTACTGGCACAACTGAACAAATCATCTGGCTGCGCAAGTTGCTTTGCAGTGTTGCAGAGCAAAATACTCCTCCTACCCCTGTGTTAACAACACTTCATATTTAGTACAGTTGTGTGAAAAAGAAGAAATAATCTATGCACCAAAATCAGGCTGTCGTGTTGCTTTGGTCTATTAACTGCTAATTATTACACTTGCCACTTTTGGAGAGGTGTTGCTAAAGACGAAGTTTTTATGGAACAGAGAGGTGCTGGGCACAGCGATGCTCCCGTGTCAAATAGGAGCCAAAACAGTCCAGTGTGACTGTCAGTAAATACTACAAGGTGTGAGATGAATATTTCGCAGTGGCTCAGTATCTGTGTTTTGCTTTCATTTGTTAACTGCTAGGTCTGCACTTCTTTTCACAGTTCAGCTTTCAACTGAATTACAAAGAAGTTTTGCTGTCTCCGGTCTTTTTTTTTTTTTTTTTTTCCCTCTCCTTTGTTTTCCATGTTCTCTTTGTTTTAAATGGAGATAACCAGTAAGGTATCTTTTATTTCTGTTACAGAATTTTCTCTTTCCTGGATGTGGTCACTCTGTGTCGTTGTGCTCAAGTTTCCAGGGTAAGAACCTTCTTCCTTGCTGGTGGATTTTAACAGTTGATTTGGATTTGGGTGACAATCTTCTCCCTCCAGCCTTCCCTAGCATGTCAAACCGGGCGGATTTGTTCCAGGGAGCTTTGTGCAACTCAACTATTGTTATTTAGTGTCCCATATTAACGCTGCAATACCAGAAACTTCTGATGGCACCAGCGAAGGGGGACTCGAAACTTAAATACCATTTTGCTGGTATGCCAGTCCCTGAGCAGGTTACAAGGGGGAGGTGCCTGACTTTTTGCCCAAGAACTCTCCAGTCAGCAGGGGTTTGTACAGGAGACCTGCACTGACGAAAATGCCAAACTTGGATGAGTCTAAAATGGCATCTTCTGGTTTTTGGTCGAGTTATAGAAATTTTGATTCATAAAGATGCTGCATGGTCAGTGAAGGTTTACTTTCCTACTTGGATATATTTGAAGCAAGCACAGAAGGAAAAAAAAAAAAAAAAAAAAGAGTGTCTTGTTTCGTTTAGGGTTGTTTTTTTCCTTAAGTAGCTCATAGCTGTGTGAGCTTCAGCTAATGAAATCCATCTTGCATTATTCGCTTGGGAAGATTCCTCTGACTGCAGGTCCAGTTATCTAGAGCTACCAGATTTGTTCAGATACTTTATCCTGCCAGTATCTAATAAGACACACAGAGGAACGTCAGCACAGCAAGAGTGGGAAGTTGGTTACAGGGGAGGGTGTTTATAGTGGTGTGTTCACCATACTGGCAAAGCTGGTGCTGAGTGACACATGTACAAAACTGATCAATCTTGGGTTCAAACTTGAACCATAACTTGTTTCATTATTTAGAGTACCCAAGGATAAAAAATTGCTATGCTTAAACATACTTAATTGTGTTTAAAAATATTCCGTGTGATGCCTGGGCATTACAGTTACCATCCCATGTTCTCTGAATAACACAGGTCTTCTAGTGAAAGATCTTCCAGCAGAAATTCACTGTTCTAGCAGAACAATATTGACCAAAATGGGCTGTCAAAGATACTTGCCAATGTCAAGGTGTACTCCCATTTTTTGTCACTTGTTCCTGCTTACACAGTCCACAGGACATCAGAGAACATACTGTAAAGGACTAAAGTATCTGCACAGAGCTACAGAAAGGCTGTAGGTAACGTTCCCTACATCACACGTTAAAATACGCTGTATTATCACTTGCATCCCCCGATGCATTTCTTTTCCACTTTTCTCATGGCAATAACTAGACCTCAAAACAAATATCTGCAATAAGACTTAAAATGCAGAAAATCAATTAATACTTACAGTTCTGTCGGCTGTTCTAAGCCTATACGTGGCTTGCACAAGAACTAGTATGTTGTGATGGGGCTGTAGCTTAGTGCATGTAACAGATGTAGTTTTAAAACGTGCCTATATATGTGCACTCTTTCATAATGATGGACTCATGGTTATTAAGAGATCTAGTTGTTTACTTTGATTATATAATTAAAACTTTAAGCGTAGTACTGTGTTGACAACCTTTTTGATTCATTAAGGGCAGAATTATTAACTTTCAGTTCCTGCTTCTCATTCGTAGCATGAACCCCGTAAGGTTTGTTCGTTTAAAAAAACCAAACCAAACGCTTAAGTCAGAGGTAGTAAACGCTGTCGCTCTGGCAGTGGTGCCTAGTTCTCGGGTAAGAGCTGGATGCTTTATCTGGACAGCTTACAAAGCTTTGAATTTCCCCATCCGTGGGACACAGCACCCCACGCGCCTGGCTGTGGAACCGCCTTGAACGCCTCTTTCTGCTGGAGGCGAGAGAGGAGGCGTGCAAGACGACGGCCTCGTCCATCGCGTACGGGATCTCGCCGCCTCGTCCTCCGCCCGGCACCGCCGAGTCCTCACCCTCAGACTAGCTTCGCTTCTCTGGCCAGCGTAGACGCCAGTCGTAGGGTCACCTCTGGGACTCGCCCGTGTCCTGGTATCCTTCATTTTCCTGTTGGTCCTGCTGGCATCCCCGAAAGGCGTTGGTTTCGCTGGCGATGCTGCAGAGGGGATTAGATTCCAGCCAGGACTGCGAAGATGCCCGCGTTCCACCGCTGCCTCCTGTCCCGGGATCGGCATCTACACCTCCCGTGGGAGAAGTGGCCAGGGCCCCGCGGGCTTGCCTGTTTTGGGGACTTGGGAAGAGTGTGCCGTGTAGGTGAGGGGACTCTTGTCCCAGCAAGCGATTCTGGTAACTGCGCAGTTTTCCTTGTTGGCTGTAATTACTTGTTGCTTTTGCATCCGAGACAGAATGTTGTTTCTAAAAGGAGCAAACTGTAACTAGGTCCCCGCTGGCATTTTTTTTCATATTAACAACACGTTTACATTTTTTCCCCCGATAAAGGCATGGAATGTTCTGGCCCTGGATGGCAGTAACTGGCAGCGAATTGACCTGTTTGATTTCCAGAGGGATATTGAGGTATAATTAAGTGACATACAAACCCATTTTTCTTGTTAAAATGTAATTACAGCCTAGAATGGATTAATACTCCCAGTGTAACCCTTTTTACCTTCCCTGGAGATAGAAATCATTAATTTCAGTTCTTCTTAGCTTCAGGGAGTCTTTAAAGTCTTGGCAATCCATTCAGCTTTTGAAAATGGACAGAATTATATATCTGTATCAAGACTTAAAGGTAGTAATAGAAGGAAAGTATTTTTGTGTGTGCTCTGAAAACAGAAATAAGTAGAATAGGTGTGTTCTTGTGGGAAAACTACTGCTTCTGTACAGCAGAATTTAGGCTACTTTTCCTTTCACTCAAAGAAACGTTAACATAGCACTGACTTAGACCATTAAGACTGAACGTCTTTTGAAACATGGCCTGCAATACGTCTATCCTTTCCTGTCTATCTTTAATACAAAAAATTGAAATGTAAACGAAGGTGATTCGGAGGAACGAGGTCAAAATTGTTCTGAAAAGATGCAGCTTTGGAAATGCTTCACTGTAGCTGTTCTAAATCTGTTAGATGTAGACTACTCAGCACTCCTAGCAATGGATGCTGCTGTTGTGCTGTTCTTAAAACTAAAATTGCATTAATCAGGAAAAGGGATGAGAAAAAGAAAAACACCTTAAGTTTCTTATCAGAATGTTATATCCTCTTCGAAAAGTGTTGGAGGAGGGAGATAGGGAGTATATAATTTTAACTCGTTATAGACGGAGGCATAAACCAGATGATGACTGAAGGTTCACACCTTGTGGGAGGTGGTTGGAAATAAACACATTACTTGTGGAGGAAGGAGTTAAAATAATCTCTTTCTGCCAGCTGTGTGTCTAAGCAGCTGAGGTGCACCGATAAAGGAACAGGCCTCTGATAGCGTGACTTCTGTGTGCTTGCAGGGGTCTGAGTGGCCTGAGACTTCTTGAAGGAAGTCAGTGGTGTGATTTTTGTGCTTCAGAATAAATACTTTATCTCTTAACACGCCTTGAAAGTTCTGGACCCATATAATTATTTACTTTCATAGAGGTAGAGCAAAGTTACCAGTGGTGCCTGGTCCACGGAGGTAGCAGGAGATGTGGACGGAGCTGCTCAGCCTCGCCGCTGTCGCCGGTCTGCGGAGGAGGGAGGGAGGCAGGAGTGCTGCGAGTACAAACTAGGCTTTCCTCGTTCCTGAGTGGGTTTTCCATGGTTTTAATGTCTCTGCGTTCTCTAACACCACTCTATACATCAAACCCATGTTCTTGCGTAAGCATGGACTTCCCCTTTTAAAAGAAAATGCTCGGATATGTTGTACCTCACCTAAAAGTACCTGCCAGATTTTCTGATGTCCTAAACGCTGTTTGCTTTAAGGAATGTCAATCCGTCAGTTGATGTAAATTCCGTATATAAACGTGTTTGAATCCTCTAATTCAAGCGTACGAATTCATAGGCTTGCTAGAGGAATTGCAAAAACACAGGGGCTGTTTCAGATCCTCCGGCCAGTCCTCTGGCAGCCTTCGGCCAGGGCAGCGCCGCGCGGCTCTGGAGCGAGCCGACAGCGAGCGGCCGGATGGCACCGCAACCTTGTGCAGAGATCTGGCTAAGCTGGTGTCCCTCCTCTGATTGTGGTATTACGTTGTACCGAGTCCTTCTTTGGACTGGGAAAAGGTTATAGAAGAATTATCTTCATCGTTACAGAGGTCTTAAATGCCAACTAGTACTTGGAAGGACCGAGCAGTATTCCTGTTCTGTGATGAACAGCCACATAGACTATAGTAGAGGGGAAGGTTTTTTGAATTTCTGGACACCGATACAAATATTCTCTCAATGTTTTTTGTACCTCATTCACAGTGAGAAATAGCTGGGTAAATGCTGGCTTGTAGCAGGGTCTTTGGAGGCTTCCATTGATTACAAATTTGAAATTAAAAAAAGCATTTTTCTAGAGCTCTTGAACACAGATGTTTGAATCCCTTTTTCTGTGAGAATAAAACTCGTGGGCTGGTTCTGCCTCATCTCTATTTTGAACAGAAATTTAAGTATATCCATGTATAGTACATTGACTGTACTTTTTTTGTAAATCTTACTGCCCATGTTGTAGCAATGGCATTGCTTCTTTCACCTTTCTTGGGTAGTGTCCGGGAGCTCTGAACTGGAGGAAATTCCTCAGTCATTAGCCTGAGCAGCTTTAGGTAATTTTTCCTTGTCTCTCCATCTTCAGAAGCTGAATACTTCTCCCTCTCCCTGCCTTAGATTATTATTGTGGCTTTTTTGTTTTCTTACCACTGTTTTACCTAGAATAACAGACTGTTGTTAATCTGCAAAATTTTGAATTCAACTTCTTGAATCATCAGGTGACTTCCAGATTTTAATGTAGTCCTTTCTGTCTCCGACAGGGCCGCGTAGTTGAGAATATTTCTAAAAGATGTGGGGGCTTCTTGCGGAAGTTAAGCCTGCGTGGCTGTCAAGGAGTGGGAGACAATGCATTAAGGTAGTGGTATGGCTTCCTTCTGCTCTTAAATGTGGCGTTAAGAATTATTCCGTTTCTACAACCACAGAGGATTGGAATAATTTATGAAGACTTTGGAACTGAGATCTTTAGTCTGTGTGTCTAACTTAAAACATCGAGAGCAGTAACGTATAAGCCTTTTTAATTTATCATTTTTTAACTTCACACAGTAGGCATTTTTCTCAATTCTCATTAAAACAGTGCCAGCTGCTGCTATAGGCTACGTAGTAATTGGCACTGAATTACAAGCTTTTGCCTTTAGGCTTGGAATTCCCAAGGCAAGATACGGGGCAGCATAAATTATTTGATTTATTTACTTCTTTATTTTGTTTGAGACAATTTTACAAAATTGTATCTGATGTGTTACAGTTAAAACAAACACTGTAAAACATCTGGAAGGCTATTGCCTGGAAAATACCGTGTTTTCCCTTTCCTTTAATAAAGGACATTTGCGCAGAACTGCAGAAACATTGAAGTATTGAACCTAAATGGCTGTACCAAGATCACAGATGCGTGAGTAAAATTCTTTTCTCTGTTTGCCCTGTCATCCCTTTTTCTGTGTGCACCATGTTACATTCTCCATCACTTATTTTTTTAAGGGAAGGCCAGGCTTGTGCGTGCGGTAGATAACACGGCGTACGTCATGTGAAATGTATGTGACTCAGAATAAATCAATCGCATGAGTGTGTCTTGTATGCTCTCTTTCAGTACGTGTACCAGCCTCAGTAAGTTCTGCTCTAAACTCAGGCACCTCGATTTGGCTTCCTGCACTTCCATAACCAACCTGTCTCTGAAAGCACTGAGGTAGGAGTCAACAACATCGACTTTTGCCGATTGATTCCAGATGGCGTGACCCGCCACTGCCCCATGTGTCTGTGTGCCTTGGAGACTGACGTGGGCTGAGGTGTAGCCGTGACTAGAATTCAGGCATTCCCCAGCAGAGCTCAACATTCGCATGTTGTGCCTCCTGGTTTGCCGAGACAGAGGACTCGGACTCGGTAAAAGCTGCCCTCGACCTTGTTTGTATCTGTCCTGATGGTTATTAGCAGTAGAAGAAGAATTATATTCTATTAAGGTCTTGGAGGAGGCATTTTGGGGGAGACAAAAGTCTTAGTTTGCCTTTTTAAAATACTTGTTTACTAACAGTCAACTTCTTCGTTGTAAGTGTACCCTTGTGTACTTAGCAATTGTTTACATAGCTAGAAGGTGAACACCAGCATGTGACTATTTGTCTTTTTAAACTGCTTAGGAGACATATAACTGCTTAAATCTGCTAAATGGAATTGCCAAGTAATCTAGAAAAGGAAGGGACAGACAGACATTGGTGGGAAGATATTGGGACAGAGAACGAGGCAAAAAAAACACTAAAGGTAACAACAGAGGCCAAGCTATTAAAAGAAAAAAAAAAAATCAAGTGATATACCAGTGGAATAAAAGAAAATACAGGAAAGCTCTATCATGGGGAAAAAAGTACTGGAGGGCGAATCTAGACACCAGAAGAAAACACTGATTTGAAAGAATAAATGAATGATTAAATAACTTTTGTAGCTACATTAAAATACCTTGAGCCTGGTTTTTCCTTCCCTTGAGGGTCTTCATCCTTGTCTCTAATTTCACATGGTCAAATATGTACTCCAGCTATCTTGAATGTATGGTAGCATGTATATCTCTTCCTAATTACAAATTACACTTGAGTGTTACTCCTACAGGCAAATGCAAAATTACACCTGGAAAGTTAGAAGCAGCATGGCAGAAATCGACCCTATTTTTGGTTTTCCTTGAGGGTGGTTTGGCTGTGTTCAGATCCAGAAAGCCCACAGTGTCTGTCCTTGTATAGGAACTGGGAGGTGTCCAAACTGGGATAAATCAGTGGTCTTTTACCCTACTAATATTCTGCTTTAGAGCTCCTGATACTGCCTCTGGAGAGCTCTTCACACCTGGAGATTGTGTTTGACAAAAGTGTTCCCCGTGGGTGTGTGGGATGCGGGTGTACATCTGTACTCACGTGGGTTCCAGAAATGGGAATTTCCTAGATTCTGGCTTGAAGCAGGATTTCTTTCCAAAACAAAACCAAGTTGCCACACGCTTCTCCTTTCACCTCCAAAGCGAGGGATGCCCACTGCTGGAACAGCTGAATATCTCCTGGTGCGACCAAGTGACTAAGGATGGCATCCAGGCTCTGGTGAGAGGCTGTGGTGGACTCAAAGCCCTGTTCCTGAAAGGCTGCACGCAGGTACGGCTCTATGGAGAGTGCTCAGATTGGATAATAACAGCTGGCTTATTTCTGCTGTAACTGAAAGTAGAGGGATAAAGTCTTGTGGATTCTTCTATTTCCAGAAATGTTACGTTACTGAAATTACTCACAATCTGTCTGTTGGAGATTAACTGCTTTTGTTGAAATTCTTTAATAGCTTTGAGCTCAGCGTGAATAGTGGGACAGTGAACAAATTGCATATCTAGCTGTAGAATCATTCTTCTTTTTTTCCGTCGGGAGCACATTGCACAAACTTTTTTAAAGAGGAGATAATTTTGTTATTCATGGCTAGACCCATCCATTTCTGAAGGCTCAGAAAATTTGAGAAAGCATGACAGTATTCATCAGCCCTGGTGACAGAATTTCCTCTACGTGTCGTTTGGATCTTCTAGTTAGTCAAAGAGAGTCACCGTGTATGACTCCTTGAAAAGACATTCCTGCAGCCAGTCAGGAACACAGTACTATTCTCTCAAGTGTATTGTATAGCTCTTGAGCTGTGACAGTATATTTTGAAGAGGCTGCAGAGGCTGTGATGCTCGTGCTTTGGAATATATAAATTCCAAAGTACACTAACTGTTGCACTAACTCTTACAGCTGAGAAGGGGTTTTTTTCGCCCCCTTGTTACGCTTCCTGTCATTTAGACTAAGTTCCTTTAATCTTTCCTTACTGTCTTACCTCATGAATCATTGAAAAGTGTAATATATTAAATACTTCCCTGTGTTACGACTTTATGAAGTTATATCAATTATGAACTGGGCCGTGGGGAACATGAACCTTGAACATTACTTTTTTAACGAGCAAGAGCTCCTTGCAGAGCAATTTCACAAAGAATGTGGGGACTAATTCTTATTTATTTACTTAAGTGGGCTGGGGTTTTTTTAATGCAGACAGATAGGCTAGAAAGGAGCAAACGTGTATCTCAGAATCTCGTCCTTGAAAAAAGAGAGTAAAACTGACCCCGCGGGAGTTGAAACCTGTGACCCAGAGACTCCCGAGAATTTAAGAGCCTCAAGGTAGACCTGGAAAATGATCTGAGCTGTTAGATCCTTGTACCCGAACAATGACAGCGCTTATTTGGTTTGGATTTGGTTTTTTGTTTTGTTTTGTTTTTTTCTTGAAGGTAAGGATTCCTTAAGTATGAGTTAATAAGTGCCATTTTTGTCTGCTGTGTGTAGATAAACAGCTATACGGTTTTGTTTTGCAAAAAAGCATATTTCTCCTGTGCACAGACACAGGAAGTCCTGAAAGTTTATTATGATAAGCAAAGCAACAATACAGTGGTTATGTGCACAAAGCAATAATACCCTTGTGTGCACAAGAAAGTCCAGCTGTAAGGGCTATAGTCAGTAGTTTTTCTAAATTTATACTACTGTTGGATTTTTAATAGATGAGATGGGTATACGTGGCTGTAAAAATGACTTGATTAAAGATACAACAATCTCAGCCTATTTTGAGAATCCAGGTCGTAGAAACAGCTTGAGTTTCTAGTAATTTATGGAGTCATGAGTAATATTGATGGCAATACATCCTTGTTATCAGTTACTTGCCATCTGTTCTTATAGATTTAAGAATAGGAGGCTTTTTTATCATCAGAAAGCAACCTGGATATGTTTGTGCGCCTCACATTGAAGTAAGACTTTTTTTTCTGAGTTCCAGTATTGCAATATAAAAATAGTGTTACTTACAGGCCCTCACTAGTGAAGCATTTCCTTAATTCCTGTAAGTTATTTCCGATTTCACTACTTGATTTGTTAATTATGCATGTTTGATCATGCTTTTCTTCAAATCAGTAACTTAGTGTTCTGGGTCTTTGAACTCTGTTGCTGAGATGGTAAAAAAAAAAAACAAACCTATGCACTTATTGCGTGTATTTTGAGAATGCGGTGCGTTGCCCTCCTCCCCCATAGGTATACAAACCACAGATGCTTTATTGTTCTCAAAGCTTTATTTGAAGATTGCTTGAAGTATTAACAGGTTGCTTCAGTCTCTAAATTTTTCTTTCCAGCTTGAGGATGAAGCTCTGAAATACATCGGTGCACATTGTCCCGAACTGGTGACTTTAAACCTTCAAACATGCTTAGTAAGTAAAGTTTCCTATGATTTCCCAACTCAGCCATCGTTGTGCATTTAGAGGCCATCTCTAAGCAGAACCATGCAGAATGTACTCCATCCCAGAAACGTCATCATCTGGGCAGACAGGGCAATTGTAAATTTACGAGACTTTTAAAAATAGTTGATGAAAAACAGCTTTTTGGTAGCATTCAGTAATGTTGAATAAGCCCCCAAAACACTGTGATAGCATTCACTTTGTCAGAATTGTTTGTCTCTTTGCCCTGCCCACAGGGCTTCTAAACTCATTTGCAGGACTAGCTGGAAAAATTCTTTCCATTGGGCTGGAGTGTTTGTGTAGTGATCTAGCCAGATGGTTCCTCTGGTCTCTTTATAAAATTGAACCAAGGAGTGCAGTTTTCCTGCACAGAAGGGCTTTAAACCAGTTATTCTGCAGTGCCAGAAATGTATATTTATGCCAAAAAAGAAATTGGAATGGGCTCTCTGTACATACCATCGTGCGGTTTGTCTGATGCAGTAGCTGGACAGTCTCTTCCTTTTCCACGGAAGTGGGCAAGGCCTTTTGGGGCTGCAGGGCTGTCCTTTCCCAGTCCTGTTTGAGGAGTAGCTTTACCAGTTACTAGGCTGGCTAGAGACTGGTGCCCATCCATCTGAGACTGGGTGCTTGCAGAGGAGGAGCTGAACTGTTAGCACGTTCCAGCCCTGCGTCTGGGGTCTAGCGGAGAGGCAGGGAGGGGAGAGACAAACAGGCAGAAGTGAGCAGAAAACTAAACAGGTTCTTGATCGCTATAACTGAAAATACCGAATTCTACTCAATTTCATCTCACTCCAGAACTCGGGCTTACCAGCCCACGGACTTCTGTTTGCTCTTTCGAAAGAAGCAATGCCAGTCCCTAGGTTGGTGCTTTTCTGTGGGAATTGAGTCTGGCTGCCTCTGAAAATCCAGAACCTAAGACTTAAGTGAGGTTTAACCGGGTCCTCTAGCACGCACAGCCCCCGCCCTCCGTTGTCCCCTTTTCCCTTATCCCACTGCCCGCGTTGCTTGGATCCCGTGCGGCTCCTTGGCACAGCCGCAACGAATCGCAGCCCCTTGTGCTCTTGCTTATGTGGGGAAACACCTGGAGCAGATTCGCGCGCCGTCGCCATCCCAGAGCAGAACACGCAGGGCTGGACGGACCCCGCGTGTCCGGGGACGCGGCGGGTCGATGGAGCCGCTGCGCCACGGGGCGAATGTGACGGGATTTCGGCTGTAAGCCCGTCTCTCGCAGTTCAGGTTTTGGTCCCAAACCAGTGAAGTGTGTTTTTAAAAGGCCGTTTGTGAAAACGACCTGCTGCTTATTTTGTGGGTGACTCTGACCGTTGGGTGCTTTCTCATCTTGAGTTTCAGCCAAGAAGGTCTTTACAAGCGAGGGTTGCACGGGAAGGCAGGAGACCGAGTCCGGGCCTGCGCCAGTGCCTTCCCCCACCGCTCACGTGGCCCGGCTCAGAAACGTTTCCGTGCATGTGGAATCACTTTCCGAGTGTTTACAAGTCACTTCAATGTGGCTTATCCTGTTTCAGCTGCTCCAGCGAAATACTTGAATGCATTTTTTGGGTTGAAAGAAGCATAACTTGGCCTCAGTTAAGTGCCTGGTTGGAAGCCCGAGAAGGAAAATATGCAGTGCCTTGCACCTCCACCTACATTGTTATGGCTTGTGATGTTGTTATTGTTTTTCTTGTAGCAAATAACAGATGATGGTCTCATTACAATATGCAGAGGATGCCACAAGTTACAATCCTTGTGTGCTTCAGGCTGCTCTAACATTACAGATGCCATCTTGAATGCCCTGGGACAGAACTGCCCAAGGCTTAGGTAAGTTTTCACTGCGGAGTTACCCGAGTTCCAGTGACCCTGTTGCATGTTGAGCAAAGGATTTTGGTGACATGGTCATGTAGTATTTGAGACAATTTAGAGTTTGAAGGTGTTTCTGAAAGGACACTTTTTATCACCGAGCTTTTTCCAGGCAGTTGCTATGGGATGATCATAGTTGTACCCAAACTTCTGGTTTCTAAACTTGTGCGAGTAAAACAGTGGTAAAAGAGCTCCATGCCGTGGTGGCGTGCACTGCCAATAGACTCGCTTAGTAGCAGTCTCCTTTTACACCATTGTGTATCTACTTTTTGTTCTTTTCTGAAAAACAGTTGAGGTTAGGTTACTTTTGTGTTGAGAACTGAAAACACATTTAAACAACATTTGTTTCCTCTCGACATGTGATATTAACAGGTTTTTCACGATTTTGTAGCAGGTGGAATTTGTGCAAACTTTCACTCTGCTTGACAGAGTGGGCTTCCAGTGACATCTCTGCAGGTGCTTGGGGTTTTTTTTTTTATTTTTTAAGATGTTTTTTTATTAGGACAAGTTTCTTCAGGAAGGCTTCTCTATAATTCAGAAAATGGCCAGGTGCAAAAAGAAGAGACAGTTTTATTATCTGACATCTGTAACAGCCGAGTGGCCTGCATTAAATGGTAAAAAATACATGTCTTCCAGGGGAAAACAAAACACAGTTTTTTTCCATGATATCTCATTTAAAGAATTACAGGTACAAAGTGTAGCATACAAATGTATGGAAACCAGTTTTGAAAGAGGAAGGTAAAATGATTTTGGTTCCAAATGGTTTCTGTGCTTATGTTCAGCTGCAGCTTTACAGTATTAAGCTCCATACGGTAAAATGCATAATGCACATCAGAAAGTTGTCTTCCTTTTCTATAAAGATAGATAAATATGTTAACACTGTGATGGAAACCTCTTAGAGCTGTGGTAACTGTCTGCCAGAAAGTTTATCTGTTTTCACAGAAGCAAGTAGTTCACCTCTTTGAAGACTTGCAACTCTTCTATTGTGGCATTAAATATTTATTCTCTAATGCTCATCTGCCAGGTCGTCGTGTATTACACCCTTTTTCACGATGAGATCTGTATTTGGGGAGGAAGCCAGAGGAGATCACTCGGGGAGGTTGTGGAGTGTCCAGCAGTGAAGGTTTTTGAGAGCACCTTAGTCCAACATTTGTCAGATTAGACCCCCCTGCCTCGTAGCGGGGTACGGACTGGATGACCCTTGGAGTTCCCTTGTAGCCTGACTTCTTTTTTTCTTTCCCTGTGACCTACACTCAGGTATAGAGGGTGGATGCTCTGTGCAAATTATCCTCTCAGAGAGCACAGCCTAAACCGGGTCAAACTTTTCTGGGTTGCTGGAAGCTTTTAATGAAACACTCTGAAAAGCAAAATTACTCCACCATGGTTATTATAAATTCTTTCTGTGCAGAATATTAGAAGTTGCAAGGTGTTCTCAACTAACAGATGTGGGCTTTACCACTCTAGCTAGGGTAAGTGTTCATTTCCACTTTTTCGTCAAGTATCTGTGCTTTCTTTTCATGATAGATATGAACAAACAGTAGCTTTCTCTTGAATGTAGATTTTTGTAATGCTTTTGATCTCGACGTTTGAATGGAAGCTAATTTACAAAAACTAGGTTGTGTGTAATCTTTGGCCTTGTCCTGACCCACACATCTAGGAGGATGTGCATCCAAACTACATGAAATGTTAAATACTTGGGAGTTATAAATCTTACTGTTTGATTTTCTAGATTAATCTGTGCTGTATACAAGTGACCCTAAATTTAACTATCTTTACTTTCTATGAATAAAAAACCCTCCATGCCTCTAAATGAGTGAAATTGCTAGATTTCCTGTACTATACTTGGTGCTGCTCGTAAAGAAGCAGCAAACTTTCCTTCCAGTCATGATGTTTCATGGAGAAAAACCTTCATTTTCAAAAAGAACTGTCTTTATTGTAGTCATGTTTATATTTACTGTCTGACCTTTGCACTTAGTTTGTGTGTTTGGTCTTCTGTTTGTTCCTAGAACTGCCATGAGCTTGAAAAAATGGACCTGGAAGAATGTGTCCAGGTAGGAGGTGCCAGCTCTGGCTATTTCTCTTTCAGCACGGTCACAGCAGTTTGGAAAGATGGGGGAAAAGTAGTAGATTGTCTCCAAATAAGAGCTGGATTTAGAATCCTGAGCAAGAAGATGAGATCTAGTTGGATATGAAAATACTGCTTTTGTAGTTTGTTCATATTTCATAGTAATAACTGCTGCTGTAAATAATAAAAAATCTTTAATAGCAATAGATGTGTCCTGAAAGTCATGTAGTAGATGTGTGAATTGTGACCCTTGGCACAAGATAAAGTCACAGAGTAAGATCTGTATGCATAAGGCAAGGAAAGGTTTGTGCTACGTATATTGCTAGAAATAATGGAAGTTACATCTGTTTTGAAAAAAACATAGCCAGATTGTTTGAACAGCAGTGATTTTTATAGAGGACATGGCAATAACCTGAAATAAAACTGAGGTGCCCATGCTACCATTAGCCTTCCTCAAAGGCAGTGGGATGTAATGTAATGAGTGTGTTAATTGCTGAGTCTCTTACAACCCTGTGCTGCAGCTGTCTTTGTTAGTTTTGAGGAGGTCTCTTGTATGTGACGACACACTGTTCTGTAGGGTATGTGCTATAAGGTGATATCCGTTTCAAGGTAGCATTTACAGGGGGAAATAGTTGAATTTACTCAAGATCCCATGAAAAATCTGTAACCCTAAGGATAGATTTGAAATTCTTTCAGATAAAGACAGTGGAGATAACAGGATTTTGCTTCCTGCCATGAGAACAGTGTGACCCCGGTATTCTGTACTTCCTGATGTTTACAGGGCAAAAATTGAGATCATCACAAGAGGAAATTAAAATAGTCCAGACAGGAAGTGATTTAAAGTTAACCCAAAAAAGGAAGAAGAAAAATTGGGCTGTGTCCTTGGACTGACTGCATTGAACAAAGACATCCCAGCAAGTTCCCTTCTGAATGCTTTTAGATTAGAAAGCCATTGTGCTGAGTCTTTCTTCCTGAAGAATAAAGAGGAACAATTCGGCAGTCCACCAAGCTGTTGGAAGGGGATTTGAACACCTCTTGTACTTTCAGAGACAAATATTTAGGAGACATTGTGGTGTTGAAGAGGTCTGCTCACTTGCTTCTCTTAATTGTGAGCTTATTTCATGAGAGCTACTTAAGGAAGCTCAAAAAAACAGCAATACCTCTGCCTTAACAGTCCCTTAAGGGCGTGAGTTGATTTCTGTAAGGGAGTGGAAGAATCTGTACATCTGAAATTTGGTCATGCAGGAGATGAGTTCCTGAGGGGCTCAGGAGAGTGACTGTGGGGAACGCTGTTGTGGATTAGGCGACAGTGTGCAGTTTTTCTTTCGTTGCGGGGGGGGGGAAGTCCTTGCGCAAAGCACCCAGCATGAAAGGGCTTTTTCTTTTTTCCAGATAACAGACAGTACGCTAATCCAGCTTTCCATACACTGTCCACGGCTTCAGGTTCTGGTGAGTATTATAAGTGAGACTTTCAGCATTTTCTTTCTATAAACAAAGGGATTTTAAGCGCTGCCTGTGGGGATTTGTCTCTTTGACTTCATAGACATGTTGCGAAGGCTTGGAAGAATTCAACTAGAAACTTGACCCTGAAGAACCTATTGTCCCTCCCCTACTGCTAGCATTAATCATACGCCAGGCACCCCCAGCTGCCTCAAAATGAATTATAGGACACTGGATTCTCCTGGTACCAGCCTCTAGCTGTCCTCAGCAAGCCTAGCAGAGTCTGTCTACAAACTGGGCTGTCAGTCCATATGTAGGAGTGAAGACTACAGCCCTTCTCACTGGTAGTGTGGAGCTGGGCAACTGGGACCTGGAAAGCTTGCTGGCTCTGGAAAGCGATGTTCCTCTTGGTCTAAATTTCTGGGCATTTAGTCTCAGTCTCCTCTGCGTCCCTGCGTGTGCTGCTCCGTTGTCATCCTAAGCAAACCTGTCCTGGGAGGTGGGGGGATGCAGTCAGTGGGTTCTCCTGTGCAGCCATCCCTTCCGCACACCGTGTCCCTCAACGGAGAAACAGGCTGATGCCATCTCCTCGCTCAATCCCCGCTTCCTCTTCAAGAACTCTTACGATGCACACACACACACACCCCCTGCAAAAAAAATGCACCAAGTAGGTGACATTTTATTTCTGCTGGTCCTTAGACCCAGTGACAGGGTCCTTCCCACGATGTTTAAGGCCACAGATTTTACAAAGGCTGTGTCTTCAATAGCAGAGGTATTTATTCTGTTTCTGGGCCGTCCGGTCTCCTGGCCCTGTGGGTCTCATCTTTCAGCAGCTGCCTTTCCCATTGCACTTCAGCGATGAGTTTTCCTTTTGCAGGCACGTTAATCATTGGAGGCCCCCAGAGCCCAGCGCCTGCGGTCTGGGGTGCACCAGTGGCTCCAGTGCAAGGAGGGAGTATAGACCTGTCCAAAAAGCCAGTGTGGCAAACCAGTCCAAACCTATGAGATGTGGGCCATCTTCTTTCCTGTCCCACCGTGTCCCCCGGCAGGGCGTTGGCTTCTGTTTGCCGATGGCAGAGGCTGCTAACTTGCTGTGTTTGGATGCAGAGTTTGTCCCACTGTGAGCTGATAACGGACGATGGGATTCGTCACTTGGGAAACGGCGCCTGCGCACACGACCGCTTGGAGGTGATCGAGCTGGACAACTGCCCTTTGATCACGGATGCCTCCCTGGAGCACCTGAAAAGCTGCCACAGCTTGGAGAGGATAGAACTGTACGACTGTCAGCAAATCACGCGGGCAGGGATCAAGAGACTCAGGGTAAAAAAGGAAATTAAAACACCGCTAAGGCTGTGACTTGAGCACTTTATCTGGTGGGGAGGAGGGAGGGCTGAGGTTTCAGATTCCTCAGGATCTGGTGCTCGTTCTTAAAAGTATTGTGAGAACCATCATCTATTAATTTAATAGCTGTCGTGCACTCGGAAGATTGGATAGGGATGAACGCTAGCTGGAAGGGAAGAGAGATGATTGCTGTGTCCACTGAGTAGTAGCAGAAGGGAACAGAGGAGACCCGGCGTGCAAGTGCTCCTTTTAGAGTGCTCTCCCAGATGGGGGACCAGGAGTTTGTGCCACAGCAAATGTGTAGAATGGCACCTCTTCTCCGCTACTTTATCTGCTCCGTGTAGATTTTGGTGCGCTTTATACTGACAGTTCCCATGTCAATAACTCGGGCTAATCCTGTAATAGAGTCAGTCTGCTGTAGGGGAGGCTGCGTGGCCTCCGAGTGGGAGAGAGCCAGGGCCACTGTCACGAGCTGCGGTCATCTAGGGCACTCTGTGTCCCAGTGATTCCCTCCTGAGTTTATTTCTCCGTCTGTGAAAGAGGAGTAATGATAACTTTTTATGTGCAAACAGAACGCAGATCTGTACAGTTAGATGTTGTTCTGTTGCCCGCAGCTACCACAGGATTAATGGGGAGGAAAGAGCATCATTTTTCCTATTCCCTGTAACTCTCATTTCTGGTCACAGAAAGAACTTGCTAATCCACAGTCTGGGGGAAAATCACACTGGTGAGCTGGAAGCGTTTGACTCCAGTTTCTATGTCTGCGTTAGTTTGTAGTCTGAAGACGAGCGAGCCAGGCCTCTTTCAACTTCTCTTTGACTTGCTCTGCCACTACCCTCGTCACTTGACACGTTGTGTTTGTCTTTTCAGACCCATTTACCCAATATTAAAGTCCATGCCTACTTCGCACCTGTGACTCCACCTCCTTCGGTTGGAGGCAGCAGACAACGCTTCTGCAGATGTTGCATCATCCTATGACACTGGAAGTGGTCATCCTTGCGAACTGAGTATTTAATTACACTTGTAGAATTACGGTGGACACCAGTATCTTCAAGGAAAGCGATACCAGTGTCATTTGCAAGGGCCAGTGAGCAGGGCTGTGGCGCCGGGCCCCTGTAGCCACCCATACACATACATATACACACCCCACCAGTTCCAGCAAACTGATGAACTCGGCAGTACGGGAGCTGGAGCCGTGTTGGCTTTTTCCGTAGGTGGATTGGTATAATTCTGAACCATTCCTACTGGGCATGCTCAGATGAAATCATTGCAGTAAGGAGGGGAGGTTTTTGCGAACCCAGAATGACTGTTGCTGCTGTTGAGGTTGGAATAGTAAGTGAAACGCGTTGAAATGGAGAGAGGGGGAGAGGAAAGGAACATGCTTTAACCCTGCATCCATTGTCCAGAAGAAAAAAAAAAAAAAAACCGAACCTGAAAATCCCAACAAGTTTTTGTGTCCATTTTTCAGTGAGGGAATGAAGCAGCAGCTGTTGTGAGACATGATTTACTCGTGCTTTTCTACTTCCCGTTCCCTGCTGACCACCCTGAGCATGCTCACATTGAAGGTTCACCTGTTTCTTCTGTGTTCTGTAGCATCCAGCTCAGAGGCTTCCTAGATTGTTGTGATATAGCTTGAAATCTGTAATGTCAGGCTCAGTTTTTTTTACCCTCCCTACATCCTGCTTTTTTTTACGGATTTCTAATTCAGTAATTTTTTGAGATTTACCAAACAAAAGTTACGGATCGGTAATTGAAATTTTAAAAAGTACTTTTTACCATTAGAAGCCTGAGCCTGTAATGACCTGTAAGGAAGATTTTTAAATGGCAAGTGAGCTGCGCTACAGGCGAGGCTCTTGTAGGCTTCTTGGTCTGTTTTTATCGGTGGTTGGGTGTCCGAATTTGTTTTGCATTTCAGGTTTTATCCCAGTGACAAGAATATAACTCTTGATAGAGGGAAAAAGTTATAGTCTCTGTTCCAGTGACTGTAAGTTCCCTACTCCTCCTGTCCCTCTGACCCTTCATCCCGCCCCCAAGGAAAAGCAAAGTAGAATCTTTTTGCTCGTTGCCCTGATCGAGAAATAATCACTCGCTAATGGAAGCGGGAGGAACAGCAGGCCTGAAAACGCGCCCTCGATTATTGTCACGTTTTTGTACGCTGAGGCGCGAGCGCTGGCTGATTTTTGCGGACTTTTGCATCTTCCGCAGGTAAGTGTCTCGCCCTGGAGAAGGAACCACCTGAATGAAATGGGGGTTTGCTGTGTGCCAGTCCTTCCCAGCTGTCAGGGTGTGTGTTCACAGCAGCTGGTTTTGAGGCATTCCAGGCAAGATTAGCCCAGGTGCTTCGGAGGAGCGTAGACAGCCCGGGCCAGCTCGGTGAACTCCCAATTCCTTGATGCTGGCAGTTCCAGATGCCCAGTATGAAACATGTGAACAGATGGGCAGACGCCAAGGTTTAATGGGGCAGAACTTGGTCAAACTCTAACAGGTCTGTGGAAGAGGAGCTGACGTGTGAGTAATTGCGCTCTTCCTGCTGTCCGCGCCCCGGGATGGAAGGGAGCGCACGTGTTCATGGATGGTTCCCAGCTGACTCCGCGGGGAGCGGCTCTGTTGAAGCATCCTAGCTGCCAGCAGCCAAGGAAGCGGTGCTTCACCTCTGTGCTTGAGGAATCTTGCGGTGGGGGAAGAGCAGGGTGCGACACGAGGAATGGCTCTTTCGGGGTCCTGGGGGCTTGGTTTTTTCAGGGGGGGGGTTTGCTCGGAGGGCAGCGTGTTGCTTCCCACCCCCTTACCGCCGTCTGAGCTCTTCAGGCAGTCGGAAGGGCCGCTGGGTACCACCGAAGCTCTATCCCCTTCGCCTAGAACTTAAATTTCCCCCACCCGTCTGTATATGCTTAACAAAGTCTCGCAGATGCACAGTCTGCTGGGAGGAAATCCAGTACGCCGTGTTTAAAAGGATGCTGTCAATTCCTTTCCCGTAGCTCGCTTTTAATCCGTTATATTTATTCAAATCCTCTTTAGCGCTGTGGACTCTCTCCTCAACGAGCATGTTCCTATACTTCCTTGGCAGAACTCCTTTCTCCGATTTTCAGGGTGGCAGAAGATAATGGTGCTTCCCATGGTAACGGACTGACCGAGCGGGCGGGTGCGCCTGGGGCAGCACCCAGCAATCACAGTATTTGCACAACGCTGGGAAGAACACTTTGTTTAGTGTATACTGCGGCAGGGGAGAGCTAAAATGGATTTGCAAGCCAGGGTGTAGTTGGCTGACTGATTTCTTTGTAACAGAGTATGAGTTTTCAAGGGAAAACTCAAGAATACAGAACCCAAAGCTTTTTTTTTTTTTTTTTCTTTTTTGTTTTTTCCTTCCCCAAACAGGGTGACAGCATTAAGGTAGCTCAAACTACTTGACAGTGTCCTTTTAAGTCAATTACCCGTCTTCAAATGGACTCTTCCTTATGTTTGTATTTATAAATACCAATAAACACCATTTTCCAAGCTGCGTCTTACTAGAAGAATACCTTTGTAGAGAAAAAAAAAAAAAAAAAAAAAAAAACCCCAAACCCTCCTGCACGTGGCAGCGTACCGGCCCTGGGCTGCTGTTTGGGAATTCTGTGCCTGCCCCTTGTTGCTGGGCTGGAGGAGCGCTGGGTGCCGGGTCGGGCACCGGCCCTGGGTTCGAGCTGGTGGCTGCGGAGGGCTCCGAGATGGAGGGGCCCGTCTTTCCGAGGAGCGTCTCTACCGTCGTCTCGAGGGGTAAGTGATGTAAAAAGCGGTGGCTCTGCCGAAAGGCTCGGTGAGGAGCGAGCCCTGCCTGAAAATCAAACCGAGTCGAAAGCTCCCGGCTTGTGCCGAACGCATCTTTCCCAACCTCTGCGCTCCAGACCAGCCGGACCGGGACAAAACCAGTTCCTCCCCGTGAGACGCACCCCGGCACCCGACGGCGCCTCGAAAAGCGGCGTTTTGCCGCGGCCCAGGTCGGCCTTGCGGCACCTCGCCCCGGCCGCGGGCGGAGGGGACCTCTCGGGGGGAGCAGTCCGAGCTGCCGGACTGGTGCCGGCGAGATCCGACGGGGAGGTGGTGGGAGGAGAGCGAACGCGACCGAAAAATTGGGCTTTTCTGGTCTCGCGAGACGCACGGCGGCAGTTTTGGTCTGAGTTCTGTGACTGGTGCCGAAGAGGGTGAGGATGGGGCGAGTGTGGTGTGCTGTCACGGTTGTTATTTAAAACAAAAACTTCAACAAATTCCGATTTTCTAAGCATCAGTGTAAATTTTACTTTTTTTTTTTTTTTTTTTTTTTAATTTTACTCTGAATGTGGTGTTCATGGCTGGCCCATGGTGTCATGGGTTTGGGTTTTTTTTTTTTTCTTGTTTTTTTTTGTTTGTTTTCATTGGGGTGGGGGATGGATGGGAGATCGGTATGACAAGGTTCTTGGCTACAGTGTCCTGTGGGGGGGTGTACCCTCAAAATGAGGTTTAAAACATCATGGCCTCTTCTGGTGAAGGATTGCATGGTTCAGGGGCTTGTTTTGGGGTGAGGTTTGTTGTTTTTTTTTTTTCTTTCTCCTGTTTTGCTTTGTTTTCTGGCATCCAAGCAATGCCTTCCCGGCCCCTCGCCCCCCCCCCCAGGGACCCTCCGCGGGCAGCCGGCCGAGCGCTCGCTGTCACCGGGGTCTCGTCCAGCGGGGACACCCAGTGTGGGACCCCCTCGCCCGTGACCCCGCGTCTGGTGCCCAGGTTCCCCCGCACCCTCCCGCGGCTCCGGGGGGGAGCGGGGCGGCTCGGGGGGGTCGGCGGGGCGGGGGCTTCGCTGCCCTTTGCCGCGGCCGGCGGTACGTGCGCTGCGTGCATGGAGGTTTGGGGTTTTTTTTGCTTTGTTATGGGTTTTTTTGTTTTGTTTTGTTTTTAAGAGATGACATCCATCTGCCGGGCTGCGCCAGCCCCTGCCCTGCCTGGGGAGGGCACCCAGGCTGCGGGGGGGGGCCGGGGAAATGGCACCTCTGCCCATGAACCTTCCTCCGTCCCTCAGGCTGCTTCCGAGCTCGCCGTGGTTTTCCCCACGGGCCCCAGCTCTTCACTCGGCGTCTGCAAAAACGGGATTATTCCCCCTCCTCTATGCAAACCGAGCGTTCGCCGTTCCCGTCCTCCGTCCCTATTCCCATCTTCCCCGCTTGGCCCAGGGGGTGCGGGGCCCGCGGGTCGGCTCGGGGGCTGCTGTGCCCGCAGACCCCCGTGCTGGGGGAGGGGGCTGGCCGCCGCCGTGGTTTTAATGCGATTTTAAACTCGGGTGGGCTCTCAGTGTCTGTCCAGTCTGATGTACTGGACATGAGCTGGAACCTTGTCATACGCTCCCTTCATTATATATATATATTATAGAGATCTGTAAAATATTATTTTAATGATATTGTAATCTGTGCTTTCCCTGACACTGTGTGGATATAACAACGCCATTAAAAGTAAATATATATATTATATATATGTAGCCAAGTTGTCCCGTGCCTGTGTGTTAATGCTGTGTGCACTCTGCGGGGCGGCGGGGGTCCGGCGGCGGAGAGGACGGTCGGGAAAGGGCTCACGGGCCCGAGCTCCGGCAGCGAGCGTTTTGGGAAGGGTCGTGGGCCCCCACGCTCGCCGCTCCCCCCTCTCTGTGTTCGCCATCACCCTCGTCTGGGAGCCGGTCGGGGGCCCGTCCCAGCGCCCTCCCTGCTGCTCGCCCGCGGCCTTGGGCTCCTCTCTGGGGAAACCTCCCGGTGGCTTCTTTATCCCAAACCCTCGTTTTTTATCCCAAACCCTCATTTTTTATCCCAAACCCGTCCTTTTTCCCCACGTCGTTTCCTCCCGCAGGCGTCCCCCGTCTCCCTTCGCTGCCCCGCTCTGCCGCCCTGGACGGTGCTTGGGGGAAGGACTCGGTGTTCAAAATAACCCGTTCCCTGAGCCAAACCGCAGGAATGAGGCTTTACTGGGTTTTGCCGGCTGGGCTGCCCCGGGCTCTGTGCCAGGGTGGGCGCCAGCCCCGCGGGACCCCGGGGACCCCTCGCCCCGACCCCAGCGAGCGGCGCAAGGACGAGGCCTTGGCTTCAACACAAAATGGGGACGAGGCGAAGGCAACGCGGTGGGTGTGGGGACGTGGCTGCCGTCGGCACGGGGAGAGAGGGATGGAGACGAGCTGGGGGCCGGGATGGCACCCCTTCTTCTCGCCCCTCGGCGGGGGGGGGGGGGGGCCGGGCGAGCCTGGCAGGGACGGAGGGAGAGGGCGAAGGGTTTTTGGAGGGTGGGCTCTCGGGGACGGTACCAGCCTCGGGCTCCTCTCTCCATCCCCACGTGTCTCGCTCCGGCACCGGTGGGAGATGTCCCTTCCCGGGGTGATGCGGCTCCGGGGGGGGGTCCTACCGCAGCACCAGGTGGTAACCCTCCGGGCCGTGCGCTGCCCAGAGACGGGGCTCAGCGGGGGCCGTCGTCCCCCCCCCGCAGCCCCCGGCCACCGCGTTACCTTTGCCGACGGCCACCACGAAGCACGTCTCGTCCAGGAGGTTCCTGATCATCTGCGGGGCCACGACACGAGGTGAGGGGGGGCGGGGGGGGCCGGGCTGGGGCTGAACGTCCCATGCTGGAGCCCAGACCCCCGTCCCGCCGCAGCGAGGGGCAGCCGGGGGGGCCGGGTCTTGCTGGCAGCAGGTTGGAGCCCCGAGGGTGGCTGCGGGGTCCGGCACTGCCCGGGTCTGTGTGTGTGTCCCCCCCCCCGGTCCTTACCGCATCGCTGACGAGGACGTGGATGCCGGAGGGTCCCTGCCGGGACACCCACAGGATTTGTCCCGCGGGCAGCCCCAGCAGCTCGGCCAGTTTCCCAGTCAGCTCGGCTGCGGTCAGCTCCTCCAGCTGCACCTCCTGGTACAGCCCTGGGGGCAGGACGGGGGGGGTAGTGAGCACGGACCCCCCCACCCACCCCAACGCTGCCCCGCGCCCACCCACCTACCCGAGCAGCCGTCCTCGGCACCCTCGGCCCCGCCGGCGGGCTCCCGCGACACGTAGAGGGTCAACCGGGGCCGCGGGCACCTGCGGAGGCGGAGAGGGGTCTGGGTGGGGGACGTGGGATCCGGCCGAGCACCCCGGAGGCTGCCGGGGGGGGGGGTCCCCAAAAAGAGGGCCCCCCCGGGAGCCCGGCGGGACGTCGCGGCCCACCTGCCCGTCAGCGCGTTGCAGAGGCGGATGCCGTCGGGGGCTCCGCAGATCTGGATCAGGTCCCTGCGGGAGAGCTTCAGCAGGTCGGCGCCTGCGGATCAGGGGAGCTCAGAGGGGGATCACAGCCGGGGG
>JAVJGG010000082.1:44483688-44503865 GCA_035590195.1 Aviceda cuculoides | reverse complement strand
TGGGGGTTTTGGGGCTGATGTCGATGCCGGGGGTTTTGGGGCTGACATGTCGATGCCAGGGGTTTTGGGGCTGGTGTGTGGACGCAGCGGCTGGAACAAGTTGAGAGCAGAAGCAAGACTCACATTTTTGTTAGGGAGATGAAATGTGGGGGAAACTTATGCCGCCTTAGGCTGCGATTTCAGACAGAAGAGCAGTGGAGGGCAGGGGGGCTGGGACAGGCTCAAGCCTGAAGTTTGGCAGGTAGGTCACAGAGCGGGGGTGCTCGTCAGCTCCCCGGCTGCGGGGGACGTGCCCTCCTTGTCGCGGACAAGAGCCAGCAAGGGTGGGGGGCGCTTGCTGCTTTTTTGGGGGGTAAATGGAGGATGGGGGGGGACGGGGCTGGCCCCGCTGCGGGCCCCCCCCCCCCCCCCCCCCCCCCCCCCCCCCCCCCCCCCCCCCCCCCCCGCGGCTCGCCCCGCTGCGGTCCCAGCCATGCAGCAGTCCTGCTCGGTGCTCTCCTTCAGCTCAAGCGGTGCGATACAGAGCATGAGAGAGTTTAATGAGATCTTGCTGAAATATTTATTTAGAACTCGTGGCAGGGGAGAGGACCCAATAACACAGATCCTCACAGGTGGCACGGGGACAACCGGGCTTGGGAAATGCCCGGCTCTCCCGGGAAGGTGTTCTGGCTTGCCCCCTTCCCCAGCCGCCTCCTGCATGAGCTCGCCCCGGCGTCGCTCGCAGGGCACCTTCGTTCCTCCTTTTTCTAGCCCTTCTCTCAATATGCTCAAGGCTTACACCCTTTCCTGGCAGGCAGCAATTTCGGCAAGGTGTGAGCAGGGCGGCTGGGGCAGGGAAAGATCCGGAGACATCGGCAAGGCGACCCTATAAATCAGCGTTGATTCACTGCCTTTCAGTGGGCTGGAATACAGCCCGAGCCAGGGGAACATCATTTTTCGGTGACAGTTGCTCAGTGGTGGCTTCAGATCAGAGAACATTATCTTCTCGCAGCTGAGAGAGATGTGTGAAACCAGATGTGGCTTTGGTAGCAAAACCAAGCTCGGGATACAGCGGCTTAGCCTGGATCTTGTTTGGGCTGAAACCCCAGGGCTGAAGGACTTCGTCGTTCCGCTTCTTCCAAATTGACGGGGTTTGCAAACCCCGTCTTCCAAAACCCAAGTCGCCGTTGCTGATGTTTGCTCTTCTCGCTTACAGTAGGGTGACTTCTTGGCGTGCTGGCTGAACGCCGTGCTTCCCGCAGCTGTAACTGCCCTCGGGCGGCTCGGCCCGAAGAGCCGAGGTTGCCAAAGCAAAGTACGAATGGCAAGCGTGGGGGGAGCTGCAGGCTAGAGCAAGCCCACCGCTGTCGTGTTGGCTCTCAACCGCCGTGGTTTCGCAAAGCCGACGTGATCTTTCCCGAGGAGGTTGGCAGGGTGGCTTCCAGGGTTTGAGCTTATATCCCGAGTCCAGCTCAGTGATTTAACCCCGGAGTCCTCTTGGCTCTCTTCGGGAGGGTGGAGTTTGTGTTTTTGCTTTTGCTGAGCCCATAATTGTTACAGGAACTGTGTTTTAAGCAAAGGTCTCAGTGACTCAGCAGGACCCAAATTTCTTTGTGGCTTCTCCTCTTTTGCTGGTTGGTAGTTGGGTAAATTAGTGCTTGTATGAGCTGAACCCCTGATTCATATTTTGGTATCCCCAGAGACTTTCCAAAGGTCAGAGTGCTATTTCATTCCCTCTGTTTCTGTAGAGATTTCTCTAGCTGGTGTTTTCCTGATGCTGTTTATAATTCCTTTAATGTGTTTTTCCTGTGCAGATGTTGCTGGAAAAAAAAAAACAACAAACTTCATGGAGATCATGGCCTTGCCCTGGCACAGAGTCCAGGGAATGGAAATTCAAACTCAGTCTATATATTTTTCCTATTTCTCTGCTTCTCCGTTTCCCTTGGAGAAGCAGTGTTGACCCTTTTCCTCCTCTGTGAAGAGGAACATTCGGGTCCTTCCAGCACAGCTGTACTGGAAACCCCGTGTCTTTGGAGACTCATTTGTATATAATCTTTCCAGTCCTCAGATACTTGTTTGTCCAAGTATCTGTACACAGCGCCCATCGGGGCAGCATTTGGGACTCTTGGGCAGTTTAGAAACCACTAGCAATGCCACCCACGTAGAGTGGGCAAATGAGCATTATTATTGCTGCGTCTCTCGGGAATGCATCCGCCACAGGTTAATCCTGCTTTTCTCCGCAGATGTTCCAGCGGCTTCGACCGATACCGGGAGGAGTGGCTGTCCTACGGCTGCGGCCAGAAGGTGAGACTGAGAGCAGAATCACTTCCCTGAGGTCCTCTGCTAGGAAGGACCTGATCTGCAGGAAAAAACCAATAGCCATGTCCCAGCTCAGAAAATTCTCCCTCAGCTCCACTTGACCCGTGCTGCTCTGGAACAGACTGAGTATCCCTTCAGATATCCCTTTCCCATTACCGCAGGACCACTAATCCACTTAACAGAGGATGTCTGTGTGGGAACAGTTAGAAGATGGTCCATCTAATCCAGCATTTGCCTTGCTGGTGTCTTGTTTCTGTGTTGGTTGGTGCTGGATATTCGGTAAAGGTGCGGAGACCTCCGTAAGTTACCAAATGGTGCAACTTGAGTACACTGGGATATTTTTTTCTTCACCTTCTGAAGCATGACTCTTACTCACTCTCAAGCATGAAGAAATTAGCCCTTGTGATTTATTTTTGTCCTTGTTAGCACAATTATCTCCACGTTGGATGAACTAGTTTCTTTGTCTCAGAAAGATCAGCTCTAACGAAACATCTGTTTCTGCTTTGGGGTTTTTTTGGTTGTTTTATTCCCCCCTCCACTGAAAACTCAGCTTTGTTCCCTGTTAACCAAGAGGGTTGAGTGAGGGAAAAGGAGGTCACAGGACCTACGTGGGGTCATCCAGTGATGCAAGAAGGTCAGACTGTAGGGCTTTGCCAGGTCGTTGCCATTTGTCCTACTTAACTGGTTCCCAAACTTTTCCTCCTCTTCTCCAACCTCCAAACCACCCCCCCCCCCCTACTTCTGGCACTTCTGCACCATGCCCCCTGCTTCCACTCCAGCGTTTGAACCCCAAGGGCTCGGTAGCCTGAATCCCAGTCCTCACCACTGGCTCCCTGGCACTCTTACTGGAGAGGAGTTAGGAAAAGTAGCTGTCCTCCATTTCCTTTCCAGTCGGACGAGAAGACCTGTGAGGATTTCGCAGGCAGCGACCACTACTCAGCGCCTCCTGACAGCTCTTTCTCCGCGCCGGCTGAGGACGTCGGCGCCTCCACGTCCTCGCTCTTCGTCGGCAGCCTCACCACAGAAGGTGGGGGCAGGTGGGGCGAGCGGGGACACCCCGTCCTCGACGCTTCTCCCCGCGCGGGTCCGTCGCGCCGATGCCTCGTAAAGCCCATTCGTAGCCGGATAAATGGGATGCCGAGGCGCGGGGCGGGGGTGGGAAGAGGAGGGAGAGGGAAGGAGGAGGGGGAGCGGGCTGAGAGGTGAGGCAAGGGGTGAGCCGAAACCCTCCGGCGGGACGAGTTCTGCGGTTGCGTCGCAGCCTTTTTACGCTTTTGTGAAGGTCGGTGGGCAGCTAGTCCCCGGTGGATACGTGCCCCAGCATCGTAACAGAGGTTAATGCTGTATATAGGGGCTCGTGCTTTACTGTGCCCGGTCCTAGCCGGTGAGTCAGGGCTGTCGGTGCTCTCAGACTGGCAGTGATACAGCACAGGCTTGTAATTGCCCTCTGCTCGGGAATGGTGTTCATTCCAGCATAGGAAAGCTCCACAAAAGGACCCGAGTTTCCCCCGAGACACCCATGTTCTAAAGCTTGATAATCCTATTAAGACAGGGCTGGCTCCTGCGATCCTAGCGGCAGGTATCACTTCAATTTTGCTGCTTAATAGTCCCTAACGCAAACTGCTAATTAGAATAAATAGAAAGGAACATTAGTAATTGTCCTTCAGCGATGGGAAGGAGTTGGGGGGGAGGAACAGAGCGCCTGGCTGACAGAGTTGACTTTGAAAGGAGCAATTAAAGGAAGGGGGGGGGGTGTAACACCACCACTGAGATTATTTTCCAACTCATCACCAATTCTTGGAAAAAGAACAAGAGGCTTTCTGTGACATAGTCAAGCATGAAGTTAATTTGTAATCTTGGAAGGAAGCAAACAGCCAGCTGCATCAGGCAGCAAACTTTTATCTGGAGAAGCACGGCAAAGGCAGGAGCGAAGCAAAGGAGCGGACCCAGCCCTCCGCGCGCTCCCCGGCCGGCCCGGCTCGCTGCCCCCGCTCACGGAGACGGCCGTGGACGCGGCCGACGCGCTGGCCGTGTGTCAGCGCGGCAGCTAGCCGACGTGTAAGCCAGGCAGTAGGAATTCTGGATCGGGATTTCAGCCGGCCTCGCGAGGGTGACGGAGAGCATCGGGACGTAAAGGCTTGTACGATACGGCCCGGTTCTTCCAGAATGAGGTGAAGAACGGAATTGGAGTTTGGGGCCCCGCGGAAGCCATCTGCAGCGTAACATCCCACTGATTTATTCAGGATGCGTTGGCGGCGTATTGCTGCAAATGCCACAGTCTGAACGCAGACCCCCGCAAGGGCTGGGGCCCCATGCAGCATTCGTTTATTGTTCCGCTTTGCACGCTGAGCGTATTTAAAGACCGGTTTCCTCAGACCTCCGTGCTCCAGGTGCCACCTTTGTGAAGGAAGACAATAAACCGTAAGGCACGCGCTTCCACCAAACTCGGAGGTTTAAAACTGTCACTGGGCACGTAAATGCTGTGCAAAAGGTGTGTTCTGTCAGTGGCCCCGTTACGGAGGGACGAAAGCGGGTGGGAAGCATGCAGAATATCATAGAAGGCTCCTAACTTTATTTTTTTTGGCCTTTGTTTTCTTCTTTTAGATGATACGAAGCTCAATCAGTATGCAGGAAGCGAAGGTAAGCCCTTAATCTTCTCTCTGCCTGCTCACATTCGTTGCAAGTGAAAACACGTTACACTGAAATCAAATGCACCGGGGAGCTGCGATTAGTCAGCGGGGTGGACAGGTGAAACTGAGATTGCAGGGATGTAATCAAGATAAGACTCCTATTGTCCTTCCCCCGATTAATACCATTTCAGGTAGTGAAAAGTGAGAGTCGGGACCAATCTCTTTTACCCTGATGCTGTTTGCCTACTTTTCCCACTTAGTTCTGTTGTACAAACTAAGGTGACGAGTTTTGTCTTTGCGTGTCATTCCCTTTCCTTGCCGTTTCTGCATAGACGCAAAGTCCTTTATTCTTTCGAATTGCCCCAGCTGTGCCAAAAGCACTGTAAAATCCAGATATAAGAAGTGTCCTTAGCCCAGCTCTGCCTTTTTCACCTCTGTTCCTGTGAATCCCCTCTCAGTCCGAGTGTTCGTCAGCCCCAAGGGCAGGGAACCAAACTCTTGCTGTAATGCTCTTACTAATTCCAGAGCGTGGGAAGGATCTGAGCGCTCTTCACCTGAGAGCGGGTTGGTAAGAACTGCGGTTGTGTGCAAACCACAAGCCCAGCCCTCTTCCCTGAAAGCAGTTCTTGGAAGTTAAACTGGGTGCGGGATCACCCTTCGTAGGCACGGGCCCTTTGAAATGCATGAGCTTTCCAGTTTCGGCCAAATTGCTCCCCCAACGGCTGGTAGTGTCACCGTTAATATATGCCACGTAGACCCTCTGTAGCTCTGCGCAATTGCATATTCATAGCCGAGGGCAAGCTGGAGGGCTGTGGGTGAGACGCACTCAGGACCCCGCTCAGCATATGGCTAATGGCTTTCTAGCAGAGTGAGCAGCCAATATATAAAGAATATGGATTAGAGCGGGGGGGTACTGCCTGGTGGTGGTTTAATCTTTCAAACCAGTTACTGCTGTCGTCCAGAAAGGATGCTGGAGCTCAGACCACAACTCTCCGGCGCGTCTGCCCCTCTTGTTGAGCCTGACAGTAGCAGGCTAAGTTGCTCAGTCGTACGTGCAGAGCTCCGAGAGGTCTTGCCTCGCTTTGCTTTTCTGCCCTTCCTTTTACCAAGGTCTCAGCACAGGTCAAGACTCAGCCGAATCCTTTTTCACAGGTTTGGGAAGCAGCCTTCCTGCCAAGAAAGCAGGCGCCCCGATTCACACGGGTACTATCGTGGGGATCGTTCTGGCTGTGTTGCTCATCGCGACTATTATCCTTGCTGGAATTTACATCAACAGCCACCCCACCTCCAACGCTGCCCTCTTCTTCATTGAGGTGAGTGGAGAACCTTATCCCTGGCTGGTTTTCTCTTACTCTGCTATCAACACAAATCCTAACCTTCCAGAGAGCAGGGAGCCAAGAGAAGAGGAGAGAGGAACTTTGACAGAGTTCATATCTGAGTTTCTTTTCATGGTCCTACAGTCACAGCTAATCTCCCAACCTCCAGTTGGTGATGTTTTAAACTTAGGCTCCCTCCCTCCCACACTGTTTTATTTTGCTCCCTTTCACACATTGCTTTTTTTTCCCCCCCATGCAACGTTAGACTCTTCCCCCTGCTTGCATGAGCAGCCAACACACAGCCTGGTTGGAGGGCTCAGTTGGAGCCATGACATAATTGAGATCGCTGCCTTTTGAATTGCCCAGCTGGATTTTGGTGACTAAAATTGTCAGACGTTACTGATAGATGTCACGCCATCAGCTACTGTGTAAGTGGTGGTGCGAATGTTCTAAATGGAAGATTTTAATTCTCGGAAAGATAGGGGGTCCAGCGATCTCCATCTGCTGTTAAAAGCCCGGAGACCGCTTGGCGTAGGATCCCGAGGCAGCCAGAAGTGGGCTGAATCCTGGCACAGGAGCTGCTGCAGAGGGAGCGAGCAACACTTAGCCCTCAGCCTTTCCTTATCCCTCGCTGGCTTTTTCCTAGAGCACTTGTCTTTCCTCCATCTGTCCTGTTCGCAGAGGCAGGCTTCAGAGAACTGATCTACGTGGCCTCTACCAGTTCATACCTGAGCACTTGGCAGCGTTTGATGCATTTATCTACTCCCAGCGAGGAGGGGCGATGCAGTTGACCCCGTTTGGCAGATGGGGAGGAGACAGGGAGCCGACTTGCGTGTGGTCGCAGGGGGAGCCCGTGGCTGTCCTCGGCTGCTACCCCGGGCACGGGCCATCCTTGTTCTGAGGCCG
Source organism: Aviceda cuculoides (assembly GCA_035590195.1). Classification (NCBI taxonomy): domain Eukaryota; kingdom Metazoa; phylum Chordata; class Aves; order Accipitriformes; family Accipitridae; genus Aviceda; species Aviceda cuculoides. Next base: position 44,496,715 of record JAVJGG010000082.1, on the reverse strand, counting down.
ATGCGAGCTTTCGCTTAAAGTTTCCATTTCCTCCCCGCTCCCCATTTTAACCTTATTAGTGGGTCGGCTCAGCGAGATCGCTGCATTGCGATGAACTCTTCTAAGCACGAAACAATTTCTTTAAATTTATTTTTATTAATAAGAATCAAACTCGCACAAAGACAGCATTGTTTCTGTTTCAGGACCCGGTTTCCAATTTCCCTGCGGGCTTGGTGCGAAAGGCTCTGTCATAGCTTCTGATGGCTCTTTGTGTCTGTCCACAGCGAAGGCCACATCACTGGCCCGCCATGAAATTCCGAAATCACACCAACCATGCAACGTACTCGGAGGTGGAGCCGGCCAGCCAGGAGAAGGAGGGCTTTGTCGAAGCAGAACAGTGCTGAGCGCTTCTCCCCCTGCCTCTCAAACCTCCCGTGTCTCGAGTGTTGGAGTCTTCTGTTATTCTATTGCAAAGTCTTTCCCCTCTTGGAAAAAGGAACAGCAAGTAGAGGAAAAAGACCCAATGGAGCATTTGAAAAGGATGAGTCAGGGCGATGCGAGGCTGGACTGGCCGGGATTCCTCATGGGACGGCAGAGCTGGCAGCGGCGGCCGTCAGCTGCGACGCTGGGCTCTGCCTGCAGCCCGGCACCGGAGCCCCGGGTGCGGCGGTAGAAAAAAGTGCAGTCAGTTTTTTTTTTAGCTCGGCGCGGGTTTTTCGTTTTGTGGCTGGGTTTCTCCCCGCTGTGCGCGGCTGAGCTCTCCCCTCCTCTACCGGGAGTCTTCACGGGGGGGGCAAATCTCGGTACGGGCAAAATACGCAGTTTCCTCAAGCAGCAGGCTCTTGGGGACAGCAAAATAGATGCTTTTTGCTGCACGCTCTGGCTCTGCCTGCGCTCAGGAAAGTCGGGCTGGTTGCGTCTGCCCCATGGAGAGGCTGGTACTTGGGGGTAGATGCTGGTGGTGGCCCAGGAGGGGTAAGGTTGGCTCTCCAGGGCTCACCTCCCCTCTCCCATCCCCTCTCCCCCAGCTCTGTCCCGTTCTCTGCTCTCCCCTTCACCTTCTTTTGGGGCAGGCGGCATTTAATTTTCTCTTCGCGGCTGAGAAGCCTTGAGCCCTTGTCTTTTCGTCCTGCGGTTGGTCTTCCACCACCGTGGCTTCAACCCCCTGCCCTCTCCTCCTTTCAAAGCAACAGCTTCCACCCCCTGCTCCGGAGAAAGGGAAACCTGATCTATTTTAAGGGCAAAACCCTGCCGAGGATTCACCTTCAGGATGTTTGTGAGCCGATGGCTCTGATGCACTTTTTGGCATCTAATTAGTTTGCTAAATTACTAATTACGACCCCTTCCCTAAAGGAGACGGAGTGTGAAAAATTCTTGGATTCCTTCAAAATACGTCCTTGTGGCACGGCCAGTAACGCAGCAGGAACAGAGCAGGTTTTGATGGAAGAGGATGGGGACAGAGCAGTAGCAAAAGCAGTGTCCTCCCACAGGCTACATCCCGAAGTAAATCCAAGCTGGATTTCTTGGGTATTTCACATAAATAAGTAGTGAGGGCCTACATGCCTTGATACCATTGAAAAACCTAAAAATCACCTTGTCAACATCACAGTTTTTAAAGCCTACTCAAGTCAGTGGAATTTTTTCTATTTTTTTATTTTGTTATGTCTGTGATAGGCCCCTGGTCTGGATTTGTACATATATTGTGATTCCAGAATCTGACCCTAACTAAGGGCTTTGACACTAGACCTCTCAGGGCTTTCTACTCCTTCTGTGCAATCAGAATTCACAACTAATCTGTAGAAATACTCTACCCTACTTCCACAGCCACCAGCTGCAGGATTGGGCCCTAAACTGACAAAAGGTTGTCTAAAAAAAAAAGAGTCCAAAGTCCAGCGTAAGGTAGTTTTCTTTCCGCCACCAAAAATGGTCTTGGTTGTATGGGGCTTTTTTTTTTTTTTTTTTTTAATTTTCTCTTGATCCTCAGTTATTTATTCTGATAATCATGTTTGGTGCATATTTTATCCACTGGCTGGTTCAGCTGTCACTGGTGGTGATTACTGCCAAAGGCAGGGTCTGTCTAATTAATGTTTTCCTTCTCATCTGCTGAATTTATATAGCCATTAAAGATAAATATGGATGCTTTGTGGCATTTAGACCCCAGATTATACTTTCTCATACATAGCCACTAGGGAGACTTTCACTGCATCTTATTATGGCATAGAGGCACCAAAATGCTCAAATGGGGTAAGTCAGACTGAGTAGTGCCAAGTCGTTATGGCCCAGACAGTCTCTCTTTAGACTTATTTTGAAGATAAACTTTATTCCCAAATAAAGCTTTCAGATGGAAGGTTGTTTTTTTCCCCTGTTTCCCTGAAGTAGAAAGAATTCAAAGGGATGCTGTCATCTAGTTTTTGCCCAGGATCTGATCTCCTTTGAAATGGTTATGAGCTGGTAAGGAATTTTCGCTAGATTTAACTCTTTCCAAATAATTGCCTTGTTTTTACTGTTTTTCTGAACATGCATGCACAGTAACAGCAAGATTTTGGGTACTCCTCTTCCCCTACAGCCCCTAGAAATGCTAGGGAACATCCAAGAGTTCTGAAATGCTGCAAATTTAAAAGAAAACAAACTTTAAATAGCATGTAATCGAGCTGTATAAATCACTGGTGCATTACTGCAGCCAGGATCTTAGAAGGATTCAGAAGAGGATCAGATACTCAGGTGGAGAATAACAACATCCAAGTGCCATAGCACAGAAATGGCTGAGATCTGTAAACCATATATACTTCAGGGGAGATGCCAAGTTCTGAGTGCCTGGATTAAAAAAGGCCTTTTTTTTTTTTTTGCCCTTTTTTTTTTTTTTTCTTTTTAAGGAAAGAAACGAACCAAACCAGGCTATTCTGTAGCTGTGCACCAGATGTTTGGTCTACCTTCTGCTGAGGAATATGGTTTGGCTTATTGTCAGGTAGAGCGTTAACAGCTCCAATTCCTCATCTCCAAGACCTTGTGGTAGAGTAGATGGAGAAGTTACTGCCCATAGTCATGTGCGTGCTCCGAGACGAAGGTTTGGATCCACCCGGCATCTCCCACTGCCCAGCCTGAAGAAACAAGGCACTTACATGCTGTGTCTCGAGGAGGAGGAAAAAAAAAAATATTCTGTCCTACCTTTCGACATGAGGTCTAGCTCTGGGCACCTGAAGTCCACACCTGGGAAGCTTGCGAGCCAGCAGGGAGCAATCTTTTCTGAATATTCTTCGCACGTGGCTTTGTAGTGGAGGAGAAGAGGTCGTCTATTAAATGCCAGAAAGTCCGACGGTAACGTTGCTGATGCCTAGAAGAAAAACGTCTTTACCGTCAACAAGTGCTGCCCTCACGGTGAAGAGGAGAGGAGAGTCCGGGTGCGAGTGTCATGGTGGCTGCACCGAGCCCAGCGCCTCGGGATCGAAAATTCCTTTCCTGCCTGTGTAACTCTGACTTCAAGATGCCGGTTAATCTTGCTAGTCTCGAGTGCCGAAGCAAGAACGTAATGATGGCGACCGTGACGTAAAGAAAGTTGGATTTTTGCTTTTAATCCTGTGGCTTCTCCAGCCACATCTTGAGGTTTTCCTCCGGATTCTGACGAACCCAGGATTTGGGCTTGCTTCAGAGCAGACCGCAAAATGTACATGTGTATATTGACCTGTGTATTTTATAGCTATAAAATGGGCTGGGGCTGTTAGCTGCGCTCAGTCCGTCGCTCAGCTGGTTAAAAGAAGACGCAAAACACCAGCGGCTGCGACGGCTCCTCATTTGTCTTGCCAAGCACGGTGCCCTGATAGTTTGTGACTATAGTTTCAGGCAGAAAATTACATCGCGTACCTGCTCCTTGGCCACTCATCTGCGTTCAGCAGTTGGGAAAACGCAGCCCGGGGTTTAGCAGAGACCAGCGAGAGGTTGGTTCTGCTCCTATGAAAGTTGGGGGCTAACCCCCCCCCCTTTTTTTTACATCGATGGGAGCATGACCCGCATCAAAAAATATTCTCTTAATAACTAAAGGCCTACTTTCCACATACTTGAATTTACAGCACAGCTGGACTATTCTGAGGGACTAAAGGCACTTTAACTGTCTTTTAATGCAATGTATTTACTATGGGTTATCTGCATGGAATACAATCAATATTAAAAAGAAAATCTTCCTTTTGGACTGCTTTGTTTTCAAAATAAAACATGCAAAGAATCATTGGTCGTGTTATCTGAACTTCTAAGCAGAATGGGAATTATTTTCATCCTGTATTATTTTAATTGACACTATAAGAATATAAGGATTTTTTTTAAGACATCCTTTTCTGTCTTAGTAATAACACATCATTATCAGGAGGTGTTCCCAGGACGCATCTAGGATAAAAACTAATGTAATTGAGGTTTGAATCAAGACTATAATTTTCTTCTCATTTTATTCTGCTCAGCTTATTTAGAGGTGGGGGTTTTGTGCAGGCTTCTCAACGTGAACAATGACGTTTGCTTGGCCCATCTGACTTTTTGACAGCAGTCAGATTTAGCATTTTGATCTCGGCACTAGCACCAGATTATTTCAAGAATGTAAATCACTTTAAAGGTCATTATCCGAGGCCTCTGGGTAGCACCTCCATGTTTAGGCTTCCTTCGCTATCGTACGTTAGAAGTATGAACAAATCGGCGTGCCGCGGTAACTGAAAGGAGACGGTGAACTGTAGGAAAAGCCCCATCTTGCAATTAACGACGGATATCAATAGATTGATTCCTGTGGGAGCTTTGATAGCGCTGCTTCCGCCTGCCTTACACCTTGAGTAGCTGCTCAGGGCGTAGCCAGAACAAGCACTTACCTGGAACCCTTTCCACGCACTTACCTTCCAAACTGCTGTATCATGTAGAAATTCCCAAGGCAGCAGAAAAAAAAAAAAAAAAAAAGGAGCAATTCAGTCCTGCTTCACATCCCCTACAAGAGGTGAAGTATGAGCCTCGTTAGAGACAAGGATGTCTGGAGCTGTGGTTAACGTACGGGTTGCGGTCCAGGAGATGCAAGTCTCCGATCGGAAAAGATCTCCTGGTATCTCGGCTGCTCATCTGTAATACGTGAACAATAACACCATGTTCTGCCTGTGGCTATTTAAATTGTAAACCCCCCAGCCTGGGGCTGTTTCCTAGCACGTATGTGTCCCGTTCTTAGCTCGATTCTGCTCAAGGAGCTAAATGCATCATTTTCTAAGCGTAACTTTGTCCCTGCTGCCCTTCTAAACTGAATTTCACGATTTTTTTGTACCTCCTTTCAAAGGCTATGACCATGTTGCAATATTGGAAAAAGAAGAAATACACGAGCTTCCTCTCATTTTCCCTTTCACCTTCCCAAGCCCCTCACACCTTGTTCATCCCCTCTTCCCAGGAGTCTTTTCTAGGTTGGGAGAAACTGTGCTAACACAGTACGAGCAGCTATAAGTAAATTAAAAAAATGATAAAAGAATTCAGTTCTCCCAATGCCTTGTTCTATTTTTCTGAGCAGAGATGTAGCAGATATATAATTAGAATATATATATATTCTCTCTATTTTTATATATATACACATACATACACAGAGAAGGAAATACTTTATAATACATAAATATGCAAAACCACCAGCTCTCCTGAACAAATAGTTTTCATACTAAACAACATCCCAGAAACAGGGGAAAAAATACTTTAGCCATTATGCAAATAAACAAGGGTTTATACCCTGGAAATGCAACTGCAACCTCAGGTACAACAGCATGCTGAACCATAATTAATAGCACTGAAAGCAAGTAGGGAGCAGATTGCTACAAAAGGGCTTGTGGGTGGTGGAATGAAATCTCAAATAGATGCAGAGCTCTGAATCTGCATTTTACAAGTGCTGTGGAATTAAGCTTTGGTTACGACTGGGAACAGGGAATTGGAGCTCCTGAAGTCCTCACCTGGCTGGGTATTAAATGTCTTTATGCCTTGGGTTGCCTCACCTAGAAAGGAAGGATGGGAATAATTTCCTTTCTCACAACCAAATTGTAAATTTGCTAATATTTGTAAGATACTTACAGATGCTCAGGGGAAAGGTGTTTTCAAGGCAGGGTGCAATTACTTGCTAAGGTGGCTGCAAGCATCATACACATGTCCATCTCAGAAGCTGGGTTTTTTATCTCTTATGCTCATGAAAGGAATTTAGAAATCTTCTCGAGTCAGCTTTAGAGATGAGGAACGGGTGCTGCTGTAGTCAACCTGTCTGACTAGAATACATAATTCTACGTATTCTACGGCTCACGCTCGCCACGGCCGGGGCGGGGGGCAGCAGCGCTCGCCCAAAGTGGGGCTCGTACAAATCCTGGAACAGGTTTGAGGGAAGCCACGAAGCTGATTATCACGCTGTTTTTTTTATTTTCCCCGTGAGGCCATTTTCTAAGTTTGCATAAAATACATTCCTGGCCCATGGATGCGAGAAACGGAATTTTTTTCCCGTTGTTGTTGCATTCAGCAAAAGGAAATGCATTTCCACGCACGCTCCTCCACCTGACACACCAGCTATTTGCCTCGGCCTCGCTCGTCCACTTCTCCCAGGAGGCTGCGTCCCCGTCGCCCGGGCTCCACGGAGAGCTAACCGCTGCCTTCAACATCTGTACAGCCTGCCACGCACCCGCTGGGTGCTCGCCAGGACAAAATTCAGCCGGCGCCTGCAGCGAGGGCGCTCGGTATTTCGGGCAGGTAGTTCCCCAGGAAACTCACGGCGCGACTCCTTCCTCTGCATCCCCGAGTCGGGCCGAATTACAGAATTACTGATCCCAAGGCTAGGCTAAAATTCTGGCTCAAGCCACGTTTCTGCCACCACGAATTACTATCTTGAGCTCCGCGCTGCTCTCCCAAATGGCAGAGAGGGGAAGAGCGGAGGGCGGCATCCCGTAGCGTGGGAATTATCAGCACAGCTCCCAAAAAAGGCTCGACGAACAGGCTGGATCTAAGGAAGCAGAGAACACCTGCACGTTTCCATTCAGCTACCGCGAGAGGAGCTCTGCAGTAACCTTCATCTTCTCCCACGATTTTTCTCAATACAAAAGGATGAGGAAGAATTTGGGAAACCCATTCACGTACTGAAATTTTTTCCAAAGGCTAGGGTTTATTTTTCTTTTCCTTTTTACACAATAAATTCTGATTGTTTAGCAAGTAGGTCAGAACAGGCAGCAATTTTCCTTTCTCTCAGGAAAGGGCCTGGGCTAAATTTTGTTGGTCCACTCCTCAATTTGAACTTATATTCGAAACTTATTCAAAAGTTATAAAAATTGACAGGTGGTTTTGTTACTTTTTTTTAAAACCCGACAAAATCTTCAGCATGTGCTGGCAGAATGCATGTAAAGCCCTTTTCCTCTGCACAAAATACATAACTAATAACATTTCAGGATTGCTGTGATAAAGAAAAAAGAAAGCCTTTTATATTTGTTTGTTTGGTTTTTGTTTGGTTTGTTGTTGGTGGTTTTATTTTAGTACTGAAAAGAGTGGGTTTGCTATTCTTTTAAGAATAACAGTGGGTTTCATGCCCTGTGACAAGCTGCACGCAAATACCTACCGGCTGCCTGTGCCTGCTCTTGAGGGTTATTTCCATCACTCCACTTCGCTGCAGAAGAATTTTTAACTCTGCCAGCCTACAGACCTGCAGAATAAGAAGAAAACCCAGGGTGAGACTTTCTTAACTCCTTCCCCCTTCCTCGCCGAGAGAGGGGGGCACGACTCGCCGTGCCTGGCTGTCCACAAAGAAATGAAGATCTACGGCAGCCCCCAAAGAAATGTAGATCTACGACAGCCCCCAAAGAAATGAAGATCTATGACAGCCCCCAAAGAAATGAAGATCTACGACAGCCCCCACCACTAGCAAGGGGTCTGACAGCGACAGAGGTGCACGAGTTTGTGCGTGAATCTCCGAGAAACGACCCGTGCCACGAGCTTCGGCACCGGGAACACGGGACTGCTCAACACGCGGCAGCGAAGAGCAAGACAGAAGCTTGAAGCAACCCCCCGGGTTAATTTCTTTAACATTTATACTACCCCTCGTTACGGCACTTTCTTGATATTTCCATGCCTCTATTGCAGGCCAGATTATTTTCCGTCCCCGGACAGCACAGCCGCCTTGGTTTCTGTGGAGTTGCTCTGCAACTTTGGAGAGAATCTGCATCCCTGCGGAACCAAGGTTTTTCTTGGTGTTTCTTCAAAGGAATAATAGGCCCTACCAATATGCTCCGCCTGAGAAAACGGATAAGATCATAAAGCAGAGTGGTATTGGCTGCAATAACTTCCTATCTGTTATGAAGCTTCCCATGGCTCAAACGAGTAATTATCTCCATGTTGTGCTGACAGGTTCCCATCTGTTTAGGGCTGAACATTGCATCTTAAAAAGAAGCAGAAAGGAAGAGCACCAGTTACACTCTGACAGGTTCGCTCAGCTCTTCAGAAAACCAGAGGAACTTGGTTTGAGATGCTAATGAATTCTTAGTAATCCACTTCTTTTTTTGTGCTGGTCTCCATTTCTCTGCAAAACTGGAAGGTGGAGAAAAAGTGAAGACAGGAAAAATACAAGGAATGTTTATAAGGAAGGAGCAGACCGGAAAACCTAGAGACCAGATCCTCAGCTGGGATTTGGCGACTGCAGAGGAGCTACTCCGAAGCGAGGTACATCTGTAATATCTGACGAACAACATCCACGGGGCACAACCCTGGACCACCTCTGCAGCCACCCCGCTTCCTTGCCTTCCCTCTTCCAATCTTACATTTTCTCCACCCGAAAGTTTAGCGCCGTGGCCAGAGGCAGGAAGCAAGAGCCAGGACTCTGCATTCTGGCTCCCGTCTCTTCCAAAGGACCGTGAAGAAGTCCCTCGGCTCCCCAGGCTTCGGCGGGTTAAGACGAGGCTCACCTCCTCCGCAGGGCACATTACACGGCTCTGCGATTTAATGCACGCAAAGCATTTTAAGATCCTTGGTTGAACGGCACGGCGGGAGGACAGAGCGTCGTTCGTTTGTCTCGGCCATGATCACTGTCCAAAACGAGACGGAAGGGGCAAAGAGAAAATGGCAAGTCCTGGCTTTAAATCCACTTCTGCCCCACACGCCCCAAACCGAGACACTTAGGATCCTAAGAGGAATGAGGACATCTGGAAATTCTATGTATTAGTGAAGATCCTGCCATGGTTTTCTGCAACCCTAAGTTTCAAGAGGATGCCGCTTTGGTTTGATATTGCAGCGAGGACATGGCTGATGCAGCATCACAGAACTGCAGTGAGGATCAGAGCAGCCAGGCCATGCATTAACCTCAGTCCTTCAGTGCATGGAACGTACTTGTATAATTACCTCTTAATTTTTTCCCTGTTTACCTATTTTTTGTTAAATTTTCCATTATCCTTTTTTTTCCTTTTAATTCCTCCAGCTGCATCTCATCCGTATCGCTGCACAGTTCCACGAGCAAAATAACAATAAAATTGGACTTCCCGTTATCAAAATTCTGATCAGCTTCTCAGCAAATCAAACCATTTCTGAGGTCTGGGCCAGGACAGTGGATGTATAGATTCCTGCCCCTTCTTAGCCCTGTGCCATTCATCAGCCCTTCCACACTCTGCTAGCAGTCCTTAAATAGAAGTGCCAGCCAAGGAGGGCATGGTGATTTTATCCCAAGAATTCATTAAGAAGGATGATAAAAACCAGTGCCTTAATTCACTCCATATCCCTGCACAACGCATAGCGGAGCCTGTGCTGGATGAGTCAACAATCCTCCACTAATTGTATACTTTTATCATTTTGTAACAAGCCTTAAAATGCTTTCTTCAAGTATAAATGAAAGGCTGCATCTAAGCTCCTTAATAACATCTCAGAGTTTTAATGAAACCCTCATGAGAGAAGAAACATTTGGCAAAAGAGGAAAAATTTGATTTAAACAGAGCAAGTACTGAAGAAATTTAACTGCCTAAGACTGCGTATGAAGCGACACAAAACTTGGAAGCATTATGTCTTCCTCCTGTGGTTTACTGTTATTATTATTATTATAGAATTATTATTTCTGTTTTGTAATGTTTACAGTACACTAGATGCTGTTCTTATTAGTGCTGGTCCTAGTGGTGCAATTTTTCCAGTGTTGTCTTTTGCCTCCCACGTTTGGTGTTTTCTTTTAATGCCCCAGCTCAATTCAAGAAACCGCAAAAGAATGCCAGCTTTCCGTCTGTTGCTCAACAGCTTTCTAGTTATTTACTTCTGGCCCTTACGGTGATAGGGAATATCTGAAGACACGAAGCACGCATGTGCTAAAATAAAGGTAAAAAGCACACCTTAAATAAGTAATTTATAAGACCAGTTTTGGGAGGCTGAACACGCCGGCTTGGCACAGGCCTCCTGCCCCCCGAGACTGAAATGCAGCAAGGCTCGCGCGAGCAGGACGGAGGGGAGCGAGCCACGACCCTTCCCTCGCAGCACCAGATGCAGTTTGTCCAGGCGTGACAGACCTGGAGTCATCTGGGCTGGTGGGGGCTTCTCCAGTTCCCCACCCCAACGCACAAAAGCTTCCTCGTTTTTCCGTTAAGGTATCCTTATCTAGCTGCTCTTATTTCTTATTTGCACCTCGCTCTACATTTAAATAGAGGTGCTGCTCCTATCGCAGGGCACTCCCATGATTTTCCTGAAAACCGTGCATGTGATTAATGAAAGAAGGACTGAAAACTGTGCTGGTTTATTAGCACAAAAGATTTAGATCTTGCCTGCACAGCCATTGCAGAGGAATTTAATTACATGCTTAAACAGGGCTTTGGTGCATTTATGGCTACCTCCTAGCTTCCTATGTGTTTTCGATGCCTAATGTGCTTGGACTCTCTGGAAAAATCTCACCAGCAACTGTCTGCTGTCTAAAGCCTAGGCATTTGAAAAGCTGACTCCTCTTTTTGCAGTCCCGCTCTTGTCACTTAAATGTTGCCACCGTTTCTGCCACTGACAGTAGCAGAGCACCAGAAGACACAGCTGATATTTTTACCAAACTTACATAATGTTGCTCACACGTTCCGTGTAGGCAGGGCAAAGATAAATTAAGTTCACAAGACAAGGCCACTCATGCATAGAATAAGCAGTTAGCACTGTAGCAGAACCATCACCATAGTTTATAACAACTCAATCGTACTTTTTTCCTTATTAACTTTCATCCTGTCATCTCAAAACAGTTTACAAACACTGACCAGATTACAGAGCCTCAAATGAAAAAAAAAACCCAACTGTGACTCATTCAACCAATTTAAAACAAACACAAGATAATACTTTTACCACACAACGCAATTAAATTGCAGAACTCGGTGTCACTGTTGCCATCATTAATTACGCCAATCATTATGTAGTTAGATGTACTTATGTAGGTCCACCACTGCATATTAAACACAGGAGCCTGGATGTAGCTTCAGACTCAGGAAACCCTTAAACCACTGTCAGGCTCTAGAAAGCGGTACCAGAAGAAAGATACTCCACATCCACCCCACTTTATTACATTCTTTCCCCAAGCAATGGTATCTGGTAACTACTGGAAACATCGATATTGGCGTAAATGAACAAGTACGGCAGTCTGAAATCCTTTATTCTGGCATTCCTGGAACCCAGCTCTCTTGTGGTGCAATACAGAGGTGCAAACCAGCAAAACGACAATGGGGAGGAGGAGAATGATACCTTGCTCTGTGCAACCGAATTGCTGAAGGATTTACAGAAGCAGAATGCAATTGCATGAAGAGATATTCAGCCAGGAGCTGCTAGCTATCTCCCAGGTGGAAAAAGGAACAGGGACAATGGAAGTCTTTAGGCTCTACCTAGCTGGTGCTGCTCAACTGTATAGTCAGACTGCACAGAAACGCCTTGGAGGCACATTATTTTTTGCACACTTGTCTAATTTACCTTTTCAGCAAAACTACTGCAATCACGGTTACAGCGTCATGGCATTTCCACTCTCATTGTCATCAATTTAAGCAGCAGTTACCAGACGATGCCATACCATTATATTTGGCGTTGATTTTTGTTTTGTTTCTATTTCATGTTCGTTAAGGAAAGTTCTTCCTTCAATAAGTTCCAGAAAAAAAACAAACAACTGTCTTTGGGGAAGAGTAACCTACCGGGGAAAAGTCCTTTAAACCAGCTGCAGCGCTCTGCTGCCATCGTATGGGAACTGCCTTCGGAGCAGCAAGAAAACCTCTCCTGAGAGGTTCAGTTACTATCCCCAAGAGAACTAGTTATTTATAGTCAGCTACTTCGGAAGCAGAATTTGTAAAAAGAAACAGTTATTTTAAAAACCAGTTTGTTAGCAAATACAAACTGTTTACTTCCTTAACGAAGAATGGCAGCTTGCCGTAGGTTTCCCGAGATCACAGCACCATGGAACAATATTATTTTACAGTATAATCCAACAGTGTGTAACGGCTGCACGGCAATTCCTAATTATTTGTTGTAGCACAGCCTCCGCTAACAGTGTTTGCAGCTGGTATTGTGCCACATTTTTGTTTTACAACGCTACAGCTTTGCTCCAAGACATACGTTACGGCACGCCGACTTAAGTGTTGTGACACCTTTCCGCTGCGGTATAACTAATGTTTACGCAGGCTTCACAGTCCTGCTCAAGCTTGTCCCACGGCGTCGCGTAGCGAACTTCTGCTCTGACGCGAGCCACCGCCGGGGCCTGGCACCGTCGCTTGGGGTCACGTTTCTCCTCAGCAGGTTGAGGGCTTTGGCGGGCCTGGTCTCGGGGATAACTCTGCAGGCCGTGGGGGAACAGAGGCCGACGACGCGCGGTGACTTGCTCACGGCAGCAGCCGACAGCGAACACCTACGGCTCCACGGGTGACCCACGCTCCCCACCCAGAGCCGTGCTCCTCGCGGTACCCCCACACCTGGACGTCCCCGCGCAGGCCCCGCCGCGCCTCACGCTCCCACACTCGCCGCCCGCCCCACGGCGAGGCATGGCCACCCCGGCCCGGGGACACCAAACTGCGCCGGGGAGCCCACCTCGCCCGGTCAGGAGGCGGCTGGGGCCGGCTGCCGA
>JAVJGG010000082.1:44461083-44473560 GCA_035590195.1 Aviceda cuculoides | reverse complement strand
CCCAGGAAGTGCCCGAAAGCTAGAGCTGCGGATAAGGTTATACTGTCGTAGCGTCCTGTTGAACCACTGGATTCATCAAAGTGATTCTGCGTTTTGGTTGACTCGTATTTTAAAGCCATGGCCCATGGTCAATCAAGCTCGCCTGCTGTATATCATCTTTGGGCCAGTGTCCTCTCTTGATGGCAAGTAGTCTGGGGGGTTAATTTTCAAAGTTTCTTCCCCGAGAATGAGATTTCCTTGCAGGATGCAGCTTTTCTGAAAACCGAGCTTTATGCAAATAAAATGTAATCATATTGCCTAGAAAAAAAAAAATCATTCTGCTTAACCAGACCTCACTAACATATATATTCATATCTGTCTCCATCTATCTATCTATCTATCTGTCTCCATATATATCTATCTATCTCCATATATATAGGTTACAATTCCAATGAAGAAATTGCACCTCTGTTCCTCTATTCTCCCCTGCTTAGGGTAGACTTAGCTTGAACGCACCTCAAAGAAGCATCTGTTTCCCTGAAGAAAAGCATGCTTTCTCCCTTAGTTATTAGACCCGGGTTTCTTTAAATCACCCTTTGATTCATGCTGCAACTACCACTGTCCCTACTAAGATGACAGATGGACAAAAAAATCTCACTGTCACAAAGACTCAGTTGTGTTACCCGAATTCCCCTCCTCCGACTTTGCTGTAAGGCCCAGTTTAGCACCTTCCTTGTTTAAAAAAAAAAAAAAAAAATTACTTTGTCACTTAATAGCAGTTGTGATTAATATATTGCTCAGGACATGTGGTTTGGCAGAAAATGATAGAAGGACCAACAGATGAGACCAGTCTGAAAGGTCTAGCAGATGCAATTAAACTGCTGTATGATACAGAAGCTAGAGAATGGACAGCAGATGATGTTATCAGTCTTGTGGATGAGCTGTCAGGTGTGTTTTTGCCTTTATCGTTAATTTGTAGGATTATATGCTCATGTCCTCCAAATTTGGCAATAAGCGTGTTTCAGACACACAGGTGCCTTGGGAAACTGACTGCAATATTCCTCGCAGTAGCTGTGGCGTAACTGGAAAAGTCATTACACTTGGAAGCCTGGCAGTAGTTGAGGATGAGAGAAACCCAGCGCTGCTTACAAATTCAAGCTGTCTTTCCCCATTGTGAAATATTTTAAGAATCCATGCAGAGCTTTAAAATGCAAGTCTTGTCTAGCCATTATTAAGGAAACGTTGTCCAAGCTGTGTAAGCTGAAAACACAGTGTTTGCTGAAGCCAAAATTCTACTGAACAATGTTAATGGCTACACTGAAAGTTAGTTTTGGGTGAGATTATATCACAGAAGCTATCATGAAGAGCTCTAACTGTACTGCCAGTAAGAGTTGCTTATATGACTTCATTGCTGCAATTGTATTCCAGAGGGTATCCCCTCACGAATTCTGGTTAGCTGTCAAAGCTAACAATTCATAAATTCAAGAATAGTTATTGTTGCACTCCTTTCTTTTTGTTCAAAGATCACTAAAATACTCTCTATTTTATTACAAAGTTGTTCCCCGGGAGTGGCTCATGGAGAACAATGCTCGCCTTCTTATTCTGAGTGGAAACAACATTTGCTTCACTTTCATGGCCAGTAAAGCTGTGAATGGGAGAGCTGTCGAGTTAGCCAGATTCACAGTCTTCCTGGCTTTGGTGAGTACTACTGAACAGAGCAGGCTCGGGCTTTTCATCTCTTTACCCCCAGATTTGCTTTCTCAGACTTGAAAGCTGTTTCCCCATCTACTCCTACAAACCAGGAGTAAGTCCAGCCAGAGGCATGGTACTCTGCCACCCTCTGGTCCCTGTCCAGGACAACTCTGCAAGCAAGCAAGCCTGTCCTTGAGGAGAAGTACCACTAGCAAAAGGTTGAGAAGTTCCTCTGTTAGCACGCCAACGACAAGAACAACCTCTGTGTCCTCATAACAAGCCCTAATGTTCCAGGCCATGGCTGCAACCGATCCAGTCATTCATTAGAATCAATAGTTAATTCTAAGATTTAAGCTTGCCTTTTATAGCATTGTACTCACCATAAAAGGTGTGTCTCTACTATCTCCTGTGTATGCCAGGTCTGCGAGAAGGACCTGTACTGCATGGACTGGGCAGTAAAAATGATGCAGAAGGTCTGCAAAGTTTTCAGCACGCCAGGGGAGAGAAACAACTTTCTGCAGTGCGTGGAGAGCGCCTTCGCTCACATGATCATGGACATGCTACAGGCAGTGCTGTCCGGTAAGCCCGTGGCTCGGTGAGCCCGGACGAGCTCTTGAATCACGAGCTGGCACTGACCGAGGCATTCAGCAACACGGTTAGCGTGGCATCGCAGCCTGTCCTCCTTCCCTCCCTGGAAGTGCCTGAGTTTTTTGATAACACGAAATAAACAATCATGTGTCATAATTGGGAGAGACATTTGTTTTAACTGCTCTCTCTTGTCCAAGAGATTCCTAGTGCCATGGATGGTGAAACCAATGGTCTTTTAAAACAGATCCCATCAGAGCACTGGCCCTGAGGTCCTTTTGGGCTGTGTCTAAGCACAGGCCCTGAGCAGCTGCCAGCCAGCCTGTTCAACTCAACAAGCTGCAGTTGCTCCCTGTCCACAGCTTGTCAGCCTTGATAAGGCCTTGAGACTGATTATGATGGCAAGCTGTAAAGATGAACGGCCTGCTCAGTTAGGACAGATTTTTGTCTTAACGCACAATTGTTCTTGTCCGTCTTTGGACAAGCTGGCAAAGGAATTTTGGAGAGAGTCTCCTGTGTTATTTCACAGCTGTCCTGCCATCAGGTGCAGTAGCTGATGCCTCATAAATCTAAGTGGAGGCTGCTGATTCAGCCTCTGCTGAAAAACAGAATAAGTAAGATTTATCTTCAAAGAAGTCATTTAGTTTCACTAATCATTTTAAAATGTTTTTCTTTGGCCTGGTAGGGGATCGTGATGAAGAGGACAGCAGCTTTTTGAATTTGTTTCACCTTGTAAATGCACAAGCGAACTTCCATAAAGAAATCCTGTACCTGGCCATGAGAAGCAACACCAACACCTTTTGATGCTCCGAATTTTACCAACTCTTGCTCTACTCCTGCTGGATTTTTTCTTTTTTTTTTTTTTTTTTTTTAAAACCAAACCAAACCACACCACATTTGCAAAGCAGCATCCAATTATTTCTTAAATTTCCATTCCAGTAAGAGCTAGAGTGACAGCAGGAGAAGCTAGTGACATACATGTCAGACCAGCTGAATGAGCTCATGGAACAACTGGGGACCACTAAGCATCTGCAGTGGAGTTCTGTGCATTTTGCTCCTCTGAGGCTGCGTTAAGACACACTGAGGAAGCAAGCTGGGGGCCTCCCGTTTGGGAACATGAACCACATTCTTTTCCCACTGTGTATGTTTGCATACACAATAAAAATGACATGGTTTTCATATTTGATGTGCATACATAAATTGAAGAATGTTATCTTAGTTCAGAACCAAAACCATTTTGATCTTTAAATTTTGTTTTCTCTTGGGAATCAGAGGAGAAAGAGACAGACATAATTAGAGAAGCACAGCTACATTTTTCCAGTTTGCCAGGGTCTCTCTCACTAACTCTTAACATTCTGTGACAGAGGTGCTCCATAGATTGCACATTCAGTTTTAGCAGAAAGAGGTGATACCTGAGAGCAATTTAACTGCTTTGATCAAGCAAGGCAATTTTATCCCCTCAAACTACAGGTGCCTTTTAACCATAAAGCAGAAGAAACTCCAAATCCCTCTCCCTGCCTCGTGTAAAAATTGAACTGTTAAAGTGTATTTGCCTTCATAGGACTTAGCTAAGTTGGACACACGTTAAACGCGTGTAGGCTAAGATCACTGCTTCATTAAAGTATATAAATGTTTGCTACTTATACAAGGTTTTGATTTTCAGCTATATTGCCTTCGAAACAAAAATATGTAACGCATAATAAAAAGCACTTACTTTACTGTGCGTTGTTTACAACATGGCTGTTTTCTTCATATTATTAAATAGCCGCCTTCTCCAACTGAATCCCTTGCCAAATATTTTAGCGTTCCTTCAGGACCAGGTTTTAGCTGCAGGGCCCCACGTTTAGCTTCGAAAGGCAGTCTTCAACTGCTGGAAAGAGCTAAAGTGGTACCAATTTATCTCAGCTGCCCCCACTTGATTTCATCAGTAACGAGCTGACAACAGCTCTGTGATGACTCGCTTGGAAGTTTGCATGTTAAAAAATCTTGCAACATTTGTTGAATATACAATTACAGACAGGATTAAGGAGTGGATATGGGATATAAATTTGCTGAGGATCTTTGCAGTGTGCCGGTAGATGGCAGAGGCGAAACCTTGCCTGAGAGGAGTGTCTGCTAGCGATTGCCTCCAACATCCCTTTTTCCCTCTCTGTTTGAAGGTTATGTTTAAGAGCATGCCGCAATACTGCAATTGTGCTGCAACTATGTATTATTTCTGAAGTAAGCAAAATGCAACACTCTCTGTCCGGTATCTAGTCAGTAAACTGAATGCCTCCAAACTGATCACTAACGAACTCAAAATACAAGGAGGAAACAGACTTGCAGCGCGTACAGTGACAGGGCAATGCAGCCAAGAAGCTGCCGAGGCGGAATGCTACAGCCTGGATCGTTAGCTGCCCCTCCCTTTACACGCAGGGATCGCTACCGATGAATAATCTCCGTAGATGAAATCCAGAATTATGGAGTGGACTCTTGAACCACCGCGTCTTCTCGCTCCGCTGTATTTCTGGTGCGTAACGCTGCGTCGCCCTGCTGCGACACAAAGCGCCGCGGGGCTGGCGGAGCTTCTCTGCCAGTGCCCGTCTCATCTCCCGGGACCGAGGACGCAGCGGCAATAAATTACAGCCCATCACAAGGGATGCCATTGTGCGAGCGCAGCGATACAGGAAAAGTAACTTCTTTGATTCACTGGCAGCAGCCAACAGAGATGAAATGTCAGCGCTGCCAGCGCTAGCTCGCTCTCGCAGCAGATCCTCCAGGAATGCAAGTTTTATGTGGCTGCCAGTTGTGAAATATTGATGGCATTATTAATTATTATTAACCGCTCTCTTACATACACAATGGCTCGGCAAGTGTTTGCATTAGTTTTTGCAGCGTTCAGACGTACGCCAGCATTTCCACCAGATGAGGACTTTCCTCCCCGAAGGATCAAAGCTCAAACCCGCCAAAGCGGTACATCTCAAACCAGTTTTGTTTGAACTGGAAAATGACACCAGCCTTGCAGCCTCCATTTCCAATATCACCCTCTGATCGGCTCGTGTAATTAAACACCGCTGGGCTAATGGTGTCCAGGTGGGGAGCCCCCAGGCAGCACTATGCGCCAGAGGAGCCGGGACAGTGATACTTGAGAAAACGGTGCTTTTTCTTCTGCTGCCCAATTTTAACTGCTGCCGTGGGCAGTCGGTAGAACCCTCCCAGGATGAGAAGCGAAATTCCCCCCGTGCCAGCGTAGCCCTTTTCAGAGCGGGGCTGCACCCTGACTGCAATCCGAGCCGCAGAGCACCCTATCCCCTCCGCTACAGAGCTGTCCCTGCCCGCTGCGGCCATTTGTCTGTCTGCAAACACCTCTCCTGCCTGGAGGTTTCAATCCCTCTGCAGTCCCCAGCTTTTGGGCTGGGTCACTTCACCTTCCAGCGTGGAGCTGGCTGATTTGGGGCATGGAGGAAGGGATCGTTACGCATAGCTGGCGGGTTTGTAAGGCCTTCCGAGGGGAGAGGAGCGTTCGGAGTGAGAGAAAATTATTGTTCCTGGTTTCACACTCAGCTGAGTTTCCATTCCATGCATTCCTCGTTACTTACTCTCTCTTAATCACTGCAGATGTTGACATCAGATACAGATTCACGAAGGGGAGGTTATTGAGAACATGACTTATGCTTGAAGACATTCCTCCCAGAATATTTCAAGCTTCTGATTTTCGACTATATTTGGTGGTGGAGCGAGGAGAAGCCTTTCCGCATCTCCAGGGCTCAGCAGCGAGGGACCACCCCGGGTAGCTCGGGCTGAGGCTGGTGCGCTGAGAACACGCTCGGGAGCAAAGTCACCAACTTTGCGTTTCTCTCAGGAGTTTTACTAACAGGAAATTGCAGTGTCAAGTATTCAGCTGGCAATGCTAACTGCATCCAGCATTCCCAGACTCTGAAATCCCTCTTCTTTCTGCAAATACCTTCTTCTGAAAGTCTTACCAACCAATTCTGGTGTACCCCGGCAGTGCCTGCACAGCCCCTGCTCTCCCTGGATCCTGTTCTCTCGCACCCACTCGTGTGATGGTGCTGTGGTTAACTAAAGGGGTGTGAGTAGTTTTTCCCATTACAGATATTTCGGATGTTTATTGCTTAAAAAAAAAAATATTCCTGGGAGAGACCAGGCATACGAAAATGTTGTCTTCTAGGAGGATGAACCTTCCAGTCTGAAAGCAGCATTGCATGTGACCGACAGTGTGAGGGGAGGGATTGATGCAGGGCTTCAAAAAAGGACAGGAAAAATCCTCCTGATGCCCCAAATACCTTTCCAGACCTCTCCAAGCTGGGGGAAATTAAGCTCTGAAATGTTCTTTCCATCCCACAGAAATTTCCATCATATTAAAAATGTTCCCTTTTTCTATGCTGAGATTAACCGAGACCTCCCGGAGCTTCCCTGAACACAGGAGAGGGGACCTGAGTGAGGGTGGGCCGCGGCTCAGATGCTCGGGCACCCCCCAAGCAGGCGAGAGCCGGGTTCGCCCCCCACGGTGCCCAGATCAGGGACCCCTCCACAGCAGCCGCTGCTCAGGCAGGGGGACACAGAGGTGTCTCAGCACGGCTCACCAGTATCTCGTCCTTCTCGGGGCTCGCGGGGTGCCCGGCACCTCTCCGCGGAAGCGGGGTTTGCTCCCGGAGCCGCGCGCGCCCCCCGGCCCTGCAGTCGATACCCGGGGCTGCGTTTCGGCAGAGTCAACACCAGCAGTCGCGTTCGCTCTCCTGTGTCATTCCTCTCTTTATTTCCTTTCCTCGAACATTTTTCATTAAAAATAGAAGCGCTTTTCTAAAATTAAACCCAAATGACCGACCTCACCAGTGCTCATCCCAAGGGGCTAAGCCACACGGGGGTGGGGGCAGGACCCTTAGCGGCCCCCCAGCACGCCGCGCGCCTCACCGGGACCAACCCGCCTCTCGGCAGCGGGACGTCACCTCGCAGCCCTCTCCCCCGCCACCCCATTTCCCTCCTTCGCCCCACTCGGCCGCTGCCGCTCAGCTCCCTCCGCAGCGCCGGCCCCGAGCCCGCGCGCCTCCTCGCTCCGCCTCGGGCGGCCGGTCGCTCGCAGAGGGTTAACGCTTTTCCAGAAGGTTCCGAGGGAGACGGACCAGGCGACGGCTGGGAAAGAGAAAGGAGAGGCTTGTCTGAGCTGGGCCGGAGAGCCGCGGGAGCCTCCGAGACGGTGACGGGTGGCAGCGGCAGGGGATGCCAGCACAGGCAGCGGCAGCGGCCCCCCCCCGCTTCACCCAGCACAGGGTGGGCAGAGGCACCGCCACACCGACCACCCCCCCCTCCCTTGGCCTCCTTTAAAATGATGCAACCCGGATCCCATCTTGCTTCTCCCCTAAGCTGGTTTATTCCTCTCCCTCTTGGGCACAAAAGCCAGGAGTTCGTGCTGCAGCGCTGTAAAAGGCAGAGAGCAGCTTTTCCCAACGGGAAGGGGCTGATAGACCCAGCAGGGAGAACCCGGCAGCCGCACAATAGCCGGCGCACGTTTCCGCCGGCGAGGTGGCCTGATTTATAAAATAAACCCCGGTGCCCTCCTTCCAGCCCTGAGCAGGGAACAGCTCGGCTGCCTCGGCCAGGCAGAGGGAGCAGCAGCCGAAGACAACAGCATTAAACCCCAAACTGTCCCCTCTCCCCCCCGCTCCCCAGACACCGTTCTTCCCAGAAATTAAAGCCCGGGGGGACGAGGAGCAGCCGGCTCACCTGCACCACGCTCCGATTGCGAGGCCGATGCCGAGCCGCATCTTCCCCAGCGTCGCCCTAGAGCATGTAAATGATGTAGGAGAGGATCACCAGGCCGATGATGGCAAAAAACATCAGGATGAAAATATCCAGCATGGTGAGCGAGGAGCTGCCGGGCTCCCCCGCGGCGTGGAAAGGGGATGCTCGGCAGAGAGCCGCCGCGTCGCTCGCCAGCCCCTGCGGCTCAGCCGCTGCGTCCTCCCCTCCCAGCCAGAGCACAGCTCGCTCCGCTCAGGATGGAGAGATGATGCCGGAGCTGAGAGAGCCGCTTTCCAGCAGGCAGGCGGAAAAATAAAGGGATAAACACGGGCGGTCAGATGGGGCTTCGGCCTCGCGCGGGCGGAGGAGCGTGGAGCAGGGCTCCCGGGAGGGACCGTCCGCCCGCGGGAGGGTTGCTTGGTCCCTGCTTCTTCCTCCCCAAACTGCCGCCCGGTTTCTGGGGGTGCTTATGGTGATGCGACTCCCCGTTTGCAGCTGGGAAAGGGCCCGCCCTATGGGGAAAGAAGCCAAAACGAGCTTTGGGCATCGCAAAGCCCTGTCGCTGGGTCCGGACTGCTCTGAACTCTCACCTTTCGGGGTCTGGTATTCCCGGGGTACCGCAGCATCCTTCGCTTTCAGTGCCGCACCACCGGCTTCAGTACCCTTTAAAGCGATATGGTTTTAAGTGAGCAACAGCAGCAGCCGTGGAGCCTTTTTTATTTTAATTTTTTTTGGCTAGCGCTGTTGACGCAAACAACCTCCTTCTCCACACGCCTTGCAAGGTTTTCTTTTCCCACTGCTAACGCTGTAATTGCTGAAAATCCCACCTCGAGAGGCTGCAGCGGCCAAGCTAAGCTGTCGCCAGCTGCTCCCCGAGCACGGGGGCCGGCTGGGGTCTGCGGGACCCGGCTGGTGCGGAGCTGCGTTCCCAGAGAAGTGGGGCAAAACTGGGACGCGGTGCCCACGCTGCAGCGGGGCTCTGAACACTTCCAGCGCATCCCTCGGCTCCACGCCATGCTAAGAGCAAGGGACGAGCCAAGAAGCTGTATCCCAGGTTGGTTCCCAGGGATGCCAGCGTTTCCCATTCCCAGGGGAGCCAGGCAGAGATGAGGACCCTGGCTCTGACAGCCTCCCCTGGACCCGAGTCCCCCACTGTGTCCCAAGGGAGCAGAAAAGCAACTGGAATCAAACCCAGCACAATCGGCAGGTAAAAATTATACTTTTATTTTTAATTCGAGTAAACCGGGAAGAGAATCAGTTGGTTTGTTCCATTCGATGGTTCAGTTAAAAAGGCCAAATAACGTTTTTTATTGGTGGGTGCTCAACCCGACGGGAAGGAGTACACAAGGACAAACCCCAATCAAGCAACGGATCTGGAAGAAAACACGTTCTAAGCTCAGCACTGAGATGCAACCGGGGAAGCTGGGATGGACGAGGTCTATTTTACACGTGATGAGAAGCAATTTAGCTTTTAATTTTTCTTTTTTTTTTTTTTAACTATTTTATTTATTTATTTATTTTAAATACAGGTTTAGGTGCTTTTCAGCTATGAAAAAAGGCAAAAAAGTGCATAAGTTGAGAGAAAAGGCAGAAATCAAGCAGTAAGAGGTTTGTTTCCCACGGTAGGGGAGAAGGGGCAGGGTACGGGAGGGGAGAATCGGGACAATGGTTTCAAGGTAGCATTAAAAAAAGGTCTGTATACCAAAACGTAATTGCCTGTGTTATTTGGTCCATTAAAAAACAGTTTATTCACATTGATACTCCCCCCCCATTCCCAGACAAGAACGTGATTAAGAAGAGGATTAGCAGGGAGATGCAGACTCCCCCCCCCGCCCAGCCACCCCCTCTCTCCTGCTCTTGTGCTTGCTTGTTTTAGCACCAACTGGGATTCCCATCCCGTAAAGCCCATCCTGGCTGCTTCTGGGGTCCCGTTTTCACCCCCAGGGAACGACGGCAGCAGGAGCCCCCATCGCTCTTCCCCCCCCCCTCCCATTGCAGCCAGCTGGGGAACGAGCCAGGAGCAAAACGCTCCCCTCTGCCCTGCCAGGAGCCCCCCCTCTGCCAAGAACAGCAGTTGCTCCAGCAGCCCCCGACCCCGGTCCCCCCCGACCCCGGTCCCCCCCGACCCCAGCACCGTCCAGGAACCAGCCCTGCAGCCCCGTGTGCTTTGAGAAAAGGGACTGCAAGCGTCGAGGCGGTGGGATCCCCTCCCCCTCCAGGAGACCATCCCCAAGGACGTGTCCCCAAAGAGAGCCAAGGAATGTCTTAGCTCAGCCGCTTTGGTCCCTAGATTCCCTCTTTCGGGAATAGCAAAGGCGGCAGCTTCCCCTCGGAAGCATCCCGGCCCCGTGGTGCCGTGCAGCCCAAGCTCCGAGCAGCCTGGCAGGGGAACGGTCGCCACGGCTGGGGCTGAGCCGGGGCCGTGAGCAGGGATGGGGCAGCAGGAGTGCCGGAGGCGGCACGGAGGCACGGCCACTGCCCCCCTATTCAGCTGCTGCGACCCGGGAGAAGAGCATCCTGCTCCTGCTCTCCCCGCACAGGCTTCCAGTTATACCTGCCCCTGTCCAGCTCCAGGAGCTTCGGAGCCCAGAAGAGAAGGAGACAGGGATGTGCTTTGAGATTTTGGTCCGTGACACGATCCCAAGTCGGAGGTGGCCTCAAAAGCCACCGCCGCTGGGGACCAGGGAGAGGTGCAGGGTGGCTCGGGGTGCCAAAGCCCGGTCTCCGCCACTCAAGACGGAGCTGCCAGTCGGGATGGTCACCCAGGACGGTCCCCAGCACAGCAGCGGAGGGGGAGGATCTTTCACACCCGGCTCGGAAGAGGCACAGGGATGGGGGCTGATCCTGCCGGCTCCCCAGACCATCTCCCCAGCAGGTGGGGGGCTCGGGAGGGTCCCAAAAGCCCAGCAGCAGCAAGAGAAAAGCAGGAAGGTTCTGGGTGAATTTGGGGAGTGACCGCTGCCAAGAGGAAGAGGCCGCCCTGGCACGCGGGGCCCAGGGGACCCCCAGCCTCGGGCCCAAGGAGACAAAGCCGGAGCTGCAGGCAGGGCGTGAGGTCTCGGTGTCGCAGTGCTCCCCCCCAGCGCAGGGGAGCGGGGAGCCCAGCCCCTCTCCAGCCCTTGAGCGGGACCAGCAGCTTCCAGGCGAAGCAACGCTGCGGCTACTCCGTTACCCGTGCCAGCACAGCCCCGGCTCGGCCCCGGAGGGATCGGGGAGGTGGAACAAGGCAGCCAGAGCCCGAGGCAGAAGGAGCGAGAGTCACCTCCAGGGCTGTCCAGAGCAGCCACTCTGTATCCCAAGGAGAAAGAAAGATTTTGTTTAAGATCCTAACTGCAAACTTCTTCTGGTTTGAGGACTGAAGGGAGCAAAGACTGAACGGACACGCTGCACAGAGGAACCGGGAAAAGCAACGGGACAAGCCAGAGCCAGAGTGGTGCAGGGTGGAGGCTGCCAGCCCATCCCTCCCGGCAGCCCTTGGGACGAGCATCCCTCACCTCGTCCACACGGACATCGCTGCCCTCTGCCCGTCCCCGCCAGAGCTGGGGGAATTTGGTCCTAACAGATGGTCTCCTCCTCCCTTTGCCGGGCTCCCAGCGACTCCGGCTGCTTCCCCTGGCCAGGAAATGCCGGAATGCCTGGGAGGCCTAGAGAGAAGGGAGACCGAAGGAGAAGGAAAGCTGTGGCGGTTTGGTCTCTCGAGCCCCCGACATCCCTTGCAGACAAGTCCCTTAGTCCCGACAGAGCTAGAACAAAGCTAAATTAGCTAGAGAAACCGGCGGCGGCTGCAGAAAACACAGAGTAACCGAGATGCCAGGACGTGGCTCCGGCAGACGATGCCAGAGCACACGGGATAAGGGATGCCGGGGCAGAGAGACGCGCGCGCACACGCGGGGGCCGGGGCGGGCCGGGGGCTCGTCGGTCAGCCACGCACCCCATCCCCTCCCACGGCTCAGATGGCCTCCACGTAGTTGGCGGGGAGCATGCCGGTGTCGCCCGTGCGCTCCACCGTGCCGTACATCCATCCGTCGTCGATCTGCTGCACGTTGATGATGGTGTCGCCGTCCTGGAAGGAGACCTCGTCTTCGTCAGCCGCGTTGTAATCGTAGACGGCGCGGAAACGCTTCTGCGGGGAGAGAGGGGTCAGCGGGCACGGACCCTCCTCGTGCCCTGCGCCACATTGGGCAAAGCTGCCATCCGGGGGGGGGGGTCCCAGGGCAAGGAGCTGTGCCCAGCCCCACGCCAGAGCCATGCCGGATCCGGGAGGTTCTTACTGGGCACCGCAGAGGGATGCTGGTGCCAGCAATAGCTGTGCCAAGCAGAAACCAGGCACCCAGCGTTACACCCCCCCCAGCCCTTTCAGAACTGCCCTCCCCCTGCACAGGGGTGAGGAGCAAGCGGAGCAAACCCTGACCGACCCTCAGGGGGTGGAAACCGGGGGGGGGGGGGGGGGGGGGGGGGGGGGTTGGCGGGGGGGGGTGGGGG
>JAVJGG010000082.1:44403468-44432341 GCA_035590195.1 Aviceda cuculoides | reverse complement strand
CGGGCCGGGCGGAACCATGCGGAGGCGCTGGTAGGGGGGAGCCCGGGGGAGGGGGGGGGTTCGGTCCGGCTCCCGGTGCCGTTGCCGGTCCGGGTCCGCCATGGCCTCGAACTGCGCGGGGGGTTCGTCGGCGGGGGGCGTCGGGGCGGCGTTGGGTTCGGCCCTCAGCGCCAGCAAAACCAAGACCAAGAAGAAACACTTCGTGTGCCAGAAGGTGAAGCTGTTCCGGGCCTCGGAGCCGCTGCTCAGCGTCCTTATGTGGGGGGCCAACCACACGGTGAGCGCGGCCCGCAGCGGGCCCTTCCCGCCCCCTCAGCCGCGGCCAGCCTCCCCCGGGGCCGGGCCCTCCCCAGCCCCTCGGGACGGGGCCCTCTTCCCTCAGTGAACGCCCTCGCCCCCCTCCCCGGATCGGGCCCTTCCCCCTCTCTCCCTCAGACAGGGCCTTTTCCCGCCCCACTCTGACCAGGACCCTCGCCCCCCCGCCCGTATCGGGCTCTGTCCCCCACACCCACTTTCCCCCTAAATCGTAGCCTCTCCCCCCCATCCGATCCCTAATCCGGGTCTTTTCCCTGGATTCCCACTCTTAGGGGCACCCCTGGGTCAGGCTCATTCTCCTGGCCTGGTGGATGCCCACCCTGTGAGGAGGGTCTCCCTGGGGTCTGCTCCTTCCCGCCTCTGTCCCTCCTGGGGGGCGGGTGCCTTTCTCCTGGGGTTGGGGCTCCTTCCCCACAGCATTCCCATCTCCAGACAGTTTGGGTGTCCCGTCCCCCCCCAGCGCCAGGTCAGGGTTTCCCTCCCAGACATCACCGTCCTCCTGCCTGGGCTGGCATTAGGCTTCCCTGCTGCTAGACAGCTCTCTTTGCCAGAGCGTGCCTGCCCCCTCACACCCACCCGTCTGCCTGTGTCCTCTTCCCCAACACCTTTTCCATCACCTCTTTCCCAACGTTCTTTTTTTTTCCCGGGACTGGGGAGGGGGAGCGATGCCGTTTTGGTTTGCGTCCCTTTGTGTAAGGTGCTGTTGTCTTGGCATATCCCCTCTCTGGCACTGGAGGTCCTGAGGACACTCATTTGACAACCCACAGCACTGTCCCCTGTCACAACCCCTGGCTTTCTTTCTCAGGGCTGTCCCTATGGCCCTGTTACGGTGAGGGGACTCGCATGTGCACAGTGACAATCCTGTTCCTCAGTTGGCTATATGAGGACAATTACATGTGTCTTTCATCTCCATCCCAAAATACAAAAGAGTCTTTTGGCCCCATCTGTCCAATGTTGTTTCCCTCTGACTTTAGGCTTCAGCTACCGGAATTCGGGCCACGTATGTCCCCTGGACTCAGCCTCAGTTTCTCTGGGTAGTGGTTGGTACAGGTCTTAGGAGGGAGGGTTCCTTGGAAATGTCTGTGATTGCTCAGCTCTTTAATCTATCTCATTTGGAGGTTCCTAAGACCATCTTTATGTTTTTCTCTGGAAAATTCTCCCTCGTCTGTGATGGCAGGCAAAAATCTCATGCTAGAAAGGAGGATTGATTTACCGCTGCTCTCTCTTGGATGTGGGTAGTGGATGCTGTTCTAGGAGAATATTCAGGTGGTCAAATAATTCAGAAACCTGATCCCTTCCTAAATTAATATGCTTTTAGGGCTCAGAGACATGTATTTCTCCAGTAGATTAGTGGATGTTTCCTAGAGAGTGAAAGGGATTTAGGCTTAGTTTTTGCAGAAACAAATAACACACCACCAAAAAAAAAAAAATCAGAATTGTATTTCTAGCTTGCCTGACAATGGAGTGAAAGCTTCCAAATGTAGTTCAACACAGCGCTGTCTTTCTGAATCAAAGGATGTTCCAAGTGCTTGCTGCTCAGAGCCTTGCCCAGGAAACAGGATAATGAATTTAATCAGGCTTTGATCAGTGGTGCTATTAGGAGCCCTGAAGAAATGGAAATTGGTGGGATTCTTCTGAGTTTCATTTGTGGCCTCTTAGGTACAGCTGTTGCTTGGTGGCAAATTTTTTATTTATTTTTTTTTAGCTGTCTGGGTACTAGGAATCTGGCAACTTTTTTAGGTGCTGGATCAGGACAATGTAACTTTTGGAGCACTTGGCTGTGAAATATTTAGGCAAAGGGAGGGAGGCAAGCAAGCTGACAGTTCTGTATGAACACTAAGCTAGTAATGAGATTATATCAGATGCATATTGTGAAGAAATTGCTGCTAGAAAGGAGGGCAGTATCCTGCGGGGCTGGGAAGGGGGTTAGAAAATGTCAGCTGTGACCTCCTCACCCTCAGACAGGCATCCAGGATTTCCCAACAAATTCTTGCTGGTTCGTTTTCCTCCACCTCTCAGTCTGCGTTTGGTGAGCCTCGTGAGTGCCTAAGAGGGTTGGTGGCTGGTGTGGCCATGCTGCAGAGCAGGCTGCGAGCTGAGGTGGCTTTGTTTGCTCAACACACGAGCAGCTGCTCATCCTGGTCTGCGTTTGGGAGATGATGTTGGTGCCCTGGTTACATGGGAAGTGTAATCGCTTATGTGCTTCCAGCAGATGGGTCTGGACAGTTGAGGAATATTTTCAGGAGTACCTTTGGACTTTGTTAAAAATTTTGGGGGGGTGTTTAATGTTTGGCTTCTGGACCACGGTTTTAGCAGGAGGGATGAATCTCTTGGCAGTATTTGTGGAGCCCTGCCTTGGGATCCCTGCAGTAGGAGGGGAAGAAAACTGCTATCAGCACAAACCAAGAGGCTGTGCCAGGAAGATTCTGTCAAAAATACTTGCATTTGAGATGAACTTTTTCATGGACAAATCAAACAAACAACCATTTTATGCAATCCACCATTTCTGTTGACTGAAGAAATTCCCTTGGGTCCATTAACCGAGTCTGGCAACAGTTTGGGCCTGCCTTGTGTTTAAACAAGCTTGTTAGCAGCTGGTGTGAATAGAGGCAGTGATGGGTCTGGAGAGGATCAGGAGCAGTGATGTTAGCACACCAAGAACAGGAACTGGTTTTCTGGAACACCAGTTCTGAGCATATGTGTTTAAATAGCGAGCTGGATCTTGGCTGTCCTGGTGGTCCCCAGCCAGCATTGAAACCAAGTGAATCAGGATCAGGGTGGGGTTGTGGCTGGTGTAAGCAGGGCCAAACGTGGGTGGTAATAGTCCAGCAGCTACATTTTGAACTAGAAAACTGCGGAGGGGAGAACTTGTGCAGATAGGAGGAGAAAGTGGAGTCACAGAGGCTCACCCTTGATTTCTGAGTTTTCTGTAAGGCACTGTAAAATTCAGCAAACGTGGAGATGGTTCCTGGGGAAGCTTTGCTTGTGACTGCTGTTGTCATGGCATTGGAAGAGGAGATGCAGCTCCTCAGCGCTGGTTACGTGCGTGTTGCTCCACGCACGTTCTCCACGCCCTGGCAGGACGTGTACGCATGGGAGCTCACCAGCAGCGGAGGGAAAGTTGTGATGGTTCTGGAAGGGGGAAGCCATCTCGCACTGAACAGCGAGATGAACGCGGCAGTGTTGTGTGATGCTCTGGAAACCATAGAAACGGTTGTAAGGTGCTGATTATACAAGGCAGTGGGATCCCAGTGAGTTCAGGGGTTGTTGGAGAGGTGACTCTTGTATCTGTTCGTTCAATGAACAGTCGAGTTCGTACGGGCCGCGGTGATGCTTCTCTAGGCGTCAGTTCATCAACTGGAAATGATCCCTAGGGCTCTGTGGATGTTGGCAGAGGCAGGGGGTAGGCATAAACAAATCTCATTTTTGTGGAAATGGGTAGATCTCTTCTGTTGGCTGTGTGGATCTTGCCCGAGGCAGCCTCCTGAGCTCCCGAGGCTCCGATTACTGGCTGAAGCACCAGCCGATCTCCTAGGACCTTAAGGAGTGGTGCCAGCTAGTACAAAACACAGCTATTTAGTATTCAAGTGAAATAGCAAAATTGGGATTTGCAGCACGCTTCTCCCTTCTCTGCAGTGTTGTTTTTGGTGTTGCCATGTTAAGTCTAGCCAGAGCAGCATCTGCCACGTATCAAATGTTGAAGTCCTATAAATTGGTACTGGCACAGGGTAAACAGCATGTATTTGTCCTTTCCAACACTTGCTGTCTGCTGTGGCTCTAATTGACCTCTGGAGAGTGCAGCATATGGTGATGGCGATGATAGCCCATGTTAATGATCGAGGCTGGTGGCTCTGAACCTTCTTATCTCGGGACCTCCTGTTAAAATAGAGATTCCAGGAGCCCTTTTCCTTCTTGGCGCATGGAGAGAAAAGGTTTTCCTGGGTAGTTCAGCGAGAAAAATGGGGCTCAGTTGCCTGCTCTACTGCTGACGCGTGTGGCCACGGGTAGGTCGTTTAACCTTTCCATTCTTCAGCTCTTGTCTGAACCAAGGGAAGTGGTAGCTCTGCCTACCTGCAAGTGAACTGGGAGGACAGATGCTTTCCAGTGGTCCTGAGGCCGTGCTGACGCGATGGGTGACAGGCTGGTCTGTGTTGGTGGGGCAGCAGGGTAGCAGTGACTGATTCCTCTGCCTGTGACGTGGTGTTGTGCTGCAGCTCCGTTAGGACATGGGAGTCCTTTCCAGCAGGCTTCAAAGTAATTTCTTTGGGAAGAGGTGGATTCACTGTCACTAGGGGATGCTTTTTTTTTTTTCCTTCTTAAAGCATGCTGGTCTCCCCAGAGTGCTGATAGAAATTATTGACTACAAGATTCATGCTTGCATAGCATTGCATGGGGGTTTTGTTAGCTTGGATGTTGATTAATCATGCTCTAATTCATGGAAAATAGTATTTTTTTCTCAAATGGTTGCCCGGTTGCTGTACTGTGTTAAGCAGCAGCAAAGTTTTACTGCAGATGTGAGTTGTCTCCAGGCTAGTTACAGTGCTTTTGCTATGTGTCTTTTACCTACTTTCCCAGAGTATTATAAGTTTAACTAATGCTTGCAAGGTACTTTGAGACGCCTGACTGAAAGGCTTTGAGAGGAACAAAGTATTTTTATTTTCCTGAGCAAATTCTTGTTGTAAAGAATCCTAGAGAGTAGACACACACTCCATCATCTGGATCTTGTTAGTAAACAAATTGCATTTTCCCATCAATTTACTAATGATAATTGCCACTTCGAGGCTACAGTCAGGTTTTGAAACAAAATTATGCCTGGCCCATTCGTTCTAACAGCTGTCCCTGAATGACACAGAATATTGATGTGTCTTTTATTGAAAAAGGAATTGGCTTTGGTGAGGAAGACGAATTATCAACTACAGATAAACCCAGAATCGTACTGACTGGTATTGCTCAAGAATTCAAGTGACCAGGAAATAAAAGGTTAACAGACAGAGGGGAGGTGGTATTTTTCCAGCCCTGTAAGGCCAGGGTGGCTGTAGACTTCTCAGCAGTGTAGGCAAAAATGAATTCTGCTGACTGAGGATGAAGGGCCCGGCCGCTCCTGCGGGGGGAGAAGGGGAGAGCTGCTGGCTGGGGAGCTGGAGAAACAGCAGAGCTGAGCTTGCTGTTCCTCTGGCTGCTGGGCAAATGGAAAAGGAGCGTGGTAGTTGCAGTTTTGGAGAGATAAGGGTCTTCTCTCCACCTACTGCTGTTGCCCCAAGTCCTGGTCCCTCCTTCAGTGGCATCTGGCTGCCTTTCCCTCTGCGGCTCTGGCTGGGATCACACTGTTTTGACACACGGGGCAATCTGCTGCCTTGACTCTCCTCTCTGGGGTGACCTCCAGAAACACCGGGATGTTCGCCCTGCTTGGGAAATTGCTCCTTTGTTCTCAGAATACGGTGAAACCGGCAGAGAAATGTGAAGCATCTCTTTCTTAGTGCCCCTGCTGTTGCCTTGTGAAGATGTCAATTGGTTTGTCTGAAATGTGTCTTGGTTTTAAATCCTCTGAGCTCCACTGAGAGCTTCTGAGTCTGGTGCTTGTCTGAGCCTTTTGTGAGGCTGATGGGCATGTGCCATTTATGCTGTCTCTGACCCGGGGAAGGGCAGGACCAGTGTCTTATGTCTTTCTGCAAAATGCAGGTGGCAAAATGCACTTAATGATGTTTTCAGCCTGGACTGGTCCCTGTCACGTTGTCTGTGCTTTCTACCCAGTGGGGGAATAGAAAATTCCTGGTGTAAGAGGACTGTGCAAAAACAGGGGCTTATTTTCAAGAGGATTCAAAGGCAGATTAGGTCTAAAAAGCTGGATGCCTTACAGAAAACCATCATCATGCTGGGTCTGGAGACAGATCCCTAGTCTGAAGAGCTTGTGCTCTGTATTAGCCATTCTTAACTTTTTCCACTTTGGGGACCTCTAACGCTTTTGTAGTGGAGGTGTGGAAATACCCCAGGCACAGAATGCTGTACAGCGCGGACCTGCTCTTTGCAGTTGCGGTGCTTCTCAAAATAGCCTGTGACCCCTGCGGTGAGGGACTGCGGTGCTGTCTGCTGCTGCACCTCTGTCCTCTGCAGCTGCCTCTTCCAGAACAAAAAAACCAAGTCCGAAATCTTGCTGTCCATCTTATGGCCAGCCCCAGCCCCGGCCCCAGAGATCTCCAAAGGTGCTGGTACAGGCAAACTTTCTACAGCTGGGTAGCATCTCTTTGTGGGAGACAGGAGAGTCAGACCTGTGGAAATGGGGTCCCCAGGAGCCAGGGGTTGCTGGGCACCTCATTGCTATGCACCTTGCTGTGACCTTGCCTTCTGTAGCATAAATATACAGAGACACACACTCTGCTATATATAATCTCCTGCTACACGCCTCTCCCTGAGGAGAAGGCGAGAGAGCAAACATGTGCCAGGCGTTAGTCACGTCGCTCTCAGAGGCTGCTCAGATTCCACCATGATAAGCACAGGAGAGGATCCCTACAGAGCAGTGCTGTCCGCTGCTTTCGTTTGGGCAAGGTCTTCTAGTGTTTCACTTGGCAACGTGCTGCGGGACCTGGCCTGATAACCCTTAGGAACGGGCACTGGATGCCGAGGATCGTACTACAAGGAGGGAGAATTTGGGATATCCCTTTTCCACAGTAGTGTGGGGTCTTTTCATTCCTCTCCTAAGGAAAGTGTCAAGCAGGGGAGTTACTGTCAGAGAAGACAGTGCACATGCCTCTTGCTTAAACGAAACAACCAACCAACCAAACAAAAAAAAGCCCCTAACCAAACCCATGTTTGCTTTTTGGACTGGTGGCATGAACAAAGGCTCAGGAGCCATCTGACCAAGAGCTCCTGCCCTCCACTTGTGCAGTGGAGGGCAGGCTGTCAGTTCTGGGACTACAAAAGGCCAGTTCAGCTCTTCGGCAGCAATTCTAGTCCCCAGCACAAATCCCTTCCTTCTCCCCATCTCCAAAGCCAGAATCCTGAAACATCCAGAAAGCTCTGCTGTACACAGCTGGAAGAGGGGAAAGGCTTGTGCAGGGGGGATTTTTTTGGCTGTTGTCAGGCTGTTATATCTTGGGAGGATTGGGGGCAGCTTTTAAATGAGACGAGGTATCCTGGCGCACCATTTCTGCCAGTCAGGAGACTTGCAACAGGTACAACATTTGCTTTGATGTTTCTGCTTTGGCAGAAACGAGGACATCCAGAGACGTCTTGACATCTCACTTTGCTAACATTTGTGCCTGAATTTCTGGCAGGGAGGAGACAATCTCCAAATCGCTGTTCCCTCGCAGCCGTCAGCACCCTTCCTCCACTCTGGAACAAGCTGATAATAGCTTGTTTGTGCCTTACCCACCGCCGAGAAGAGGGCTGAGAACAGGCGTGTCTAAGGAGCTGTGCTGTCGGGCTTCCCCTCCTGTTAGACAGCAATAATTAGTGGCTGGAGGCAGCGCCTCTTTCTTGATACAGAATTAGCTGTTTTCTCTTCCCCTCTTCACCCTGATGGGAAATCACTGCATGGGGCTCTCTGATTCAGCTCCCGACAGAAGCTGGGAGCTGGACCCCAGGACCTGGGAGATCGCTTCCTCACCTGCAGTCCTCTTGCCTTTCCTCTTTTGTAGCTGTGGCTCAAGGAGCGGCTCAGTGCAGGATTGAGCCTTTAGCTTAAGCTGGGGGGTATTGGCCTCCCTGCTCCATTGTGATTACAAATGATGGGAGGTGTATGACATTATTTATTCATACATCTGTGCAGCATTCTCTGTACATCCCAAAGCACTTTATGGGAGTGCTTAATGCTACTCAGTGCTGCTATAAAGTAAATACAGGGCAGGGCTTTAGAGAGAACCATCTCTGCTCTTAACGGAGTGGTGGCCGGTTTACTTTCCGCTTATCTGTTGTGTGGGATGACTGTCTCTGAAAATAGTCATCTTTTCTCCTTGCAGTGTGTATGTCTTTCTTCCAGTCTGACGTTCGTTAAATCTGGTCTGTTTTTTCACTGGTAATGATGGAGAAAGGATGTGA
Source organism: Aviceda cuculoides (assembly GCA_035590195.1). Taxonomy (NCBI): domain Eukaryota; kingdom Metazoa; phylum Chordata; class Aves; order Accipitriformes; family Accipitridae; genus Aviceda; species Aviceda cuculoides. Next base: position 44,423,992 of record JAVJGG010000082.1, on the reverse strand, counting down.
AAAATACATACCTCATCAAAGGCTTGCTCATATAATTAGACAGCTCACTGCACATCTCCAGAGCTGGAATCTCCACGGTCCTTGCAGAGTTGAACTGTGCCACAGATCCCACTGCCGAATGGCTCCCTCACGCCTCCTTTCATCTCTGCCTCCTTGGAGGAGATGTGGCAGCAGCTATTTGGACAGTGTTGTGTGTCCTGTGGCATGCAAGGAGTGGGGAATCTCAGAGCTGGAGTCCCTTTCCTTAGGCTGACGGCTTGGACCCCGTTCCCAGTCAGCGGGGAAATGCTGCATGCCTTCCAAGCGTGCTGGAAGTCACTTGACCTGCCTAAGATTTTGGTGTTGGAAACAGACCCCAGGCCTGACTCCTAGCCAAACCCTGCTGTTGCCAGTGTTGTCTGCTTCTCTCCAGCATTACCTGCTTGGCACAGTAATTATGGGAATGGAGTTGTAATGAAATTGCTTCCTAAATCCAGCATGTTAATAGCAGTTCAGTTAGATGGGACTTGTGTGATTCCTGTGAAGTCCGTGTGAATGAATGACACTGGGGCTGTCCTCAGAAAAGGCAGCTCAGAAACGTGCTGCCTCTTGACCTGCTCTTGAATGCTGGCACAGCCTTGTCGGTGCATGGGCTTGTCTGGAGCAGGGTGGCCAGATATAGTCCAGAGGTGGATTTTGGTCTGTTTTTTTTTATCCCACTATTGATGCTTTCGTGGCTGGGTGCTGTAGCGTGAGCCTGTCTGTACAATAGTAGGTGAACATTCATTCTTCTCCTTCCCTGTATTCCTGTGGCTGCCACACATGACTAAGGAGCAAAAACAACCTAGTGGAGTGACTCATCCTTTTAGAGAAGGTGGGATAAGAGCAACAAGAGACAGCAAGCATTAAAACAGCATCCACAGGAGACCTGGGCTGTGCTGCACCAAAACTACCCAGAGTCTGTTCTGGCTGGCCACGTTGAAGACTATGGTCATTTGTGATTTGTAACAGTGAGAACTAGTTAAGGAATTGGCTGAAGCAACATTTACTAATTAAAGGCAAAGGTGATTTATTTAAAATATATAATCTGCTATTTCTTGGTCTGTAGGTTTGTCTCAATTCTAAGCTGTATCTTCGATGATCAATGGAAGGTGAACAGATGAAAGAGCCAAGGCTGGCTCAGGAGTACTCACCACATGATTGAATGAGATGTTTCTGTGGCTTGTAACCACAGTGTTCTCCAGGTTGCTTCAGCACAGCAAGTTGCTCTGAGAGTCTAATGGGTTATATTGCTTCAAAAACAGCTTCTGGTGTATTTGGCATCCCCATAAGTCCATTGACAGTAACTGCAGGACAGTGGAACTTGGGTTTTGAGTCTCTGTTTCCTTTCTCTTTTAGATCAACGAACTCAGCAATGTTCCTGTCCCTGTCATGTTAATGCCCGATGACTTTAAAGCCTACAGTAAGATTAAGGTGGACAATCATTTATTCAACAAGTAAGTAGGTGCTTCCCAACTTGTTTGTAATTAGAGCTCTTTGCTATGGGGGAAACTGGCATGATGAAGGCCTTTTGGTTTGTTCCCTGTTGTAATGCCAAGAGGTCTGGCATGGCTGGACACATGCCCCAGTCTGTGCCCTCCCTAGACCACTCAACAGGACATGGCGGGGAGTCAGTCACTGAGATTCTGTCTTGTGGTTTGGTTTATGTCCTTTGAGTGATGAGAAGTCTGGTGAAGCCAGGCTCAGAAGTGGCACTGCTACAAAGCTAGCTACCCATAGATATTCACTGGACTGGGTAGAAGACAATATTTTAGAGTTCACAAAGTGTAACTTGTCCAAAGCCCTAGGGCTGGAGTTTGCTGCACATCTTGGTTATGCAAAAAACTGATGCAGGACTGTCTCTTGACTCCTGCTGTGCCCTGTCTGGATGTCCTGTCCTGACCAGCAGAACCCAAATCCCAAGACCATGGAGGAGAGGGCAGGAGTTTACGCTCTGTGACCTGATAGGTTCCTTGTCTCTTTGAGACTGTTCACAGGAGACAGCTGTGAAGCTGCGTTATACACCTGGCCCATGGGGTTTGTATGGGGGTTACCCCCTTCTCCTTTCCCCAAAAGATCAGTTTTTGGAAGCCCTTTTAAAGCCATGATTGTGACTGGTGCTCAGAGGTGTGTTCTGTGCCATGGCTCTGTGTGTGTGCCGGTCTGCAGTACTCCCTGATTAATGCTTCATTTTCACTAAGTTTCACAGAGATCAGCTTTTGAGAGTGGGAGTGTGATTCAAAAGTTTGTCTTCTCTGGCACCTACAATTTGCAGTATCTGCTCTTCCCTCTTCTCCTACATAGATTTTAGTTTCCCACGTATTGGTGCAAAGGATTCTCATTGAGAATGAGCTGACAAAATCTCCCACTGTGTCCAAGCAGGACCATCCTCTCAGCTTCTTCCCACTGGGCAGAATAAGAGCTCTGGTAGGGAGTAGATGCAGCATCCCTCAGCGACAGGGAGCATTGTCTGTTGTCCGCTGTACTGTGCTCTGGGCAGGCCCCGTTCCTGGCTGGCAAGGCCTAGCAGCAAAGCTCGCTCTGTAACGGTTGGGACTGGTCTGGAACATGCCAGACTGGAGCTGATTCACCCCCTCTCTTTTGCGTTCTGGAGAGATGGTTTGTCGTGTGTTGACCTTTCTTTTGACGCACGAGTGATCTGATCTGATCTGAAATCAGAGCCACCCCCCTTTCCTCCAGCTTTTCATCTTAAACAGTAACAGTGTGTTGCAGGGGGCAGCTGTGTTACTGAACGGAACAAAGCAACAAAGGAGGAAAGAGAGAAATTATTCTGTCAGATCTGTGCTTGTGACAGGGGAGATTGTTCTGTAAGACAGACGTCCTCATCCAAAGAGCCTGTTAGTCAAAAGCTGGATCCTGCAAGCATTTCTGTGAACAGATTACTTTTGTAGGCATCCAAAGAAACAAGCTACCTTAATGAGCATAAATACTTGCAGATTAGGGCCCTTGTAGGTAGGAGGGGGCTTGGATATCCTGGGAGGTTAGCAGTGAAGTGGGAGAAGAATTGAGTTTGATTTCACAAGCTGGTCATTGCACAAGAATATCTTTTCTGCTTTGCCTAGGGAAAACTTGCCAAGTCGCTTTAAATTTAAGGAGTATTGTCCGCTGGTGTTCCGAAACCTCCGAGAAAGATTTGGGATTGACGATCAAGACTACCAGGTACTGTCTCTTCTCTCCCTGCTTTCCTACCACCTTTCCCTAGAACAGAATAACCAAGCTGGCAGGGAAACTATGATATCAACATTCTTGTGTGGTCAGTTTTTATGGGTTTATAATCATGGTTTGAATGGTTTTACCGTAACGGTAGGGGCCCACAGCAATGGAGTAGATCTTGCTGTGCCAAGCACTGGGCAATTGCAGAATGAAAAGATGGTTCCTGCTCCAGAGAGCTTACAGTCTAGGCATAAAATAAGAGGCAGCAGATGGTTGCAGACAGGCAGGAGCTGGAGGATAACAATGATCTAGTGCAGAACATCTGCAAGGAAAATGAGTCTGTCATGTTTTTACAGATTCGGGTGCTGCTTTAACTACGTGTGTGTGCCAAGCATTGGTACTGTTGAATTGGGTTTACGAAGGTGGCTGCTGCTTTGGGACGTGTCCCCTAAGGTCAGAGGTTCAGACTTCCCTTGGAGGGGAGAGACATTTTCTTGTATTAATACTGCTGGGCTTAAATCCAGTGAAAGAGAGATGTCGCAACTCTTGCTGCTACAGCAGGGCCACCCTTCCACACACAGCTCTTAGTCTTACGCATGCAGAAGATGCGTAGTAGCAGGCTGCTTAGAGACCTCTTAAATCAGGGAAAAGCCAGTGCAGAAAAAGAGGGTGGCTTTGATAGCTGCGTGGCCTTTAGCAGGCTGAGTGTTAGGTAATTAAACTCAGTATCTTTGGCACTCCACTACAGTTGATAAAGGCTGGCAATGCGCCAGCACTGACTGGTCGAGGGCTTCAACTAAAATACTCACTGGAATCCGCCAGCCCAGAGAGGCATGTTAGGGCTGGAGGAGTGGGTGAGTGGTGCAAGCTTCTTGCTTGCGCCCTTCTTTGCTTTATGTGCAAGCCCAGCCATGCTCCCTGCTGCCGGTGTTGTGGGAAGAGGAGATGGGAGCAGAGCTGTTCCTGCTAATCCCACCAAACTGCTTCCTTCTGGTAGTATGTGTGTGTGTGCCCATGTCCACATATGTCTGTGTATACGCCCTCCCGAAGCGTGTCAAAATTCTCCTTGACTATATCTAGATTATTGCCTGATCTCACCCTGTTTCAAAGTTAATATAATGAAGAGATCTGTTTTCTTACACCAACTGCATGGCTTGTTGCACTGGTGAGACACTGGATCAGTTTCTGGTCTCGTGTGGTACGGGGCAAGGAGCAGATGTGTAGCACCTGCATCCCATGCTCTGACCCTTGTTCCCTGACCAAGCAGGGAGCACGCTGGTCCCTCTGTGAGAAGGGGTGACCTCTGAGGATACCGGGATTGGTGTTTGGGGCTTTTTGCTTTTTTGTGTAACTGTGTCTCAGTTGCCTCTCTGTTGGCTGCCAGGGCCCATCCTACTCTGCTGCCTGTTCTCAGGCATGCTGGGTGCTCTGAGGGTGTTTGCTCAAAGTGAGACACGTTTTTCGAGCAGAACTGACAGTCATCTTTGCTTTTCTTCTGCAAGGGGCCGGCCATCCCCAGGAGGAATAGTAAATGCTGGTTGCTGCCTTGTGGCTGCCTGTCGCAGCTCTGGTCTGGGTGACTGCCCATCTGCTGACGGAGATAGAGCTGAGCCCAGCGTTAGGAGGCAGGTGGTGTTCATTGTGCCTTGTAATTACCTGGGAGCCATGAGTCGCGCACACAGATCTCTCCTGCTTGTGACGGAAGATCTCTTATTTTCAGGACGCGGCTGCTCAGTTCATGCTTTTCTTGAGCACATGCCTGTTAGATTATTAATTTTATTTTTTCCCTCCTACCGTCAGGCCTCTTCTTTAGGCAGCGATGGCGTTTTGCCAGGAGAAGCAATACAATTACCTCTTGGTCTGTTGACAGTAGTTCATGCCAGGTTGTGTATGGCTCTTGAGGAGACTGCTTGGCCAGCAACACCCTGCCCCTGGGGCTGGCTGTACCAGGGTATGAATTTGTGTGCTGGCTTACTCCATACCCTTCAACATACTTGCATGCAGTGAAGTCATTAGCTCCTAATTATTTTTTCTCCCAGTCCATCCACTATAGTATATTTTAATTTTTTTTTCTCAGTTTCTTTTAAGAACTTACGAGAACCATGTGAAGTAACTTACATAGAAGCACCCAACAATCTTGTTGGTTCTCAATACCTGGTTTATCATTTACATTTTACCTGTTGCTCTGAAGGATTACTTCTCCCATCTCTGAGGTAGAGCAGTTTGGCTCTTTAAAAGTGTCCAGCTAGAAAAGAAAGCAGAAAACACTCATTAGCTAAATTCAGGTGGATAAAATGTGATGGCTTGAGTGGGAATCGAGCCAGAATGCTATATATAACACCCGAACTGTGGAAGAAGTGGGAGTGACAGGAAGGGAATGAAGTAAACCTAAGGGCTGTGAATTTGGTAATGTCCATATGTGGTCACATTTCTGCTTCCCATCTCTTCTAGAAGAAAAGCTCTGTGGTTTTGAGGTGAGGGGTGATTAAACTGTGTAGCACAGACTGATTTGCAAATGTCAGCAAGAAGCAAAGGGTTATTTTGTTTGCCTTTATTTTTGTGATGGTTTCTAAAGCCGTTGGCAGGAGTAGACTTTTTCCTCTGCTTCATTAAAGTTTTAAAAGCTTTAAATGCTTCATTCTGAAAGGAAACCTCTCGGCTCACTTGCAGCGCGACATGGTAAATCCCTCTTTCGCAGCAGGCTCTCCTTGCTTGCGTGTCTGTGTCTGCAGAAGAGCAGGCTCCCTCTGCTGTCTGCTCTTCAGAGAGCTGGGGGAAGGAGCGAACGGTGTTAACTAGCAGCTAAAAAAATACATCATGAAATGCATCGTCCAGCCCTGAGATCCTGAAAGACACATCGATCTTGAGCTAAAGACCACTATCCAGGTGTCAGTACCACTGTGTTTCTGAGCACAACTCTCAACTGTCCCCATCTGCTTGCACCAGTGGCAAGGAAATGCTAGTGAGTCTACACTGTTGGTTGACAAAATGGCTTCTGAACAAACACTGGTGATGGGGCTGGTGGAGTTGGAAGGTAGTTGCTGAGAAGTGATGGAGGAAACAAGTGGGAGACGGGTGACCTGCTTGGCTTAGTCTGGAAGGTGTGAAGAACAGTGGCTCTAACAGTGGGGTGAGGCTCACAGCAAGTCCCCGTGCCTGAGGAGAGGCATCAGAACAAAAAGCTCATGTTGTGGCTCAGGGAACATGGTAGATACTTCATCTGCAGCTTGCATGGGATTTTTCAGTTCTGCTGCAAGTATGAAAAGAAGCTGCAATGTTTCGTTGCTAAGGGTGGAGACAGGGATATAAAGACAGATGCTTGCTGGTTGTCGGAAGAACAACCAAGCTATTTATACTCACAGTCTTCTTCGTCCAATTGTAAGAATAGCAGAGGCCGAGGGTGGCTTTTGGTTTCAGGACGACCTGTAAAGAATTCCCAAACAACGAGACTTGCCAGTTTAGGCTGCTTTTTGATGGAAAAGAAGGCAGGCCATTTCATTCATTTTGTTCTGTTTTTCCTTAAACCTTGGACTGTTCTTAAATTTCCAGAAAGAAATACTGAGAAGTCTTAGCCTATGTTTACTGCCACTTTAAAAACCCCTTGGTAACAAACATCTTAAAAAATGCATGCCAGGTGTCGGAATAAAATAGACATCATTTTAGACCATCAACAAATAGAAGGCCCAGATGAAAACTCTAAACTCCATGTCCAGACTTCTAAACAATTGGGTTAACCTCAGCGGTGCTGAACGCTCAAGGATGCTTGCTTATTAACAGTCACGACTGGAGTGTGTTTGCAAGTGTGCTCTGAATCTCAGCCAGGACACTGTCACAGTTGTGAAGGTGGAGCACAAAGTCCCTGGGATGTCTGTTGTTCCAGAGCCAGGTTGTGGAGCTGGCCCTGGTCGCCCATGCCTCATCTGCTTTCCAAGGCTGCTCTTCTTTCCTCTTCAGGGAAGTGGCAGCTTCTGCCTCTCTTCCCCACTTTTTTGTTCTGGTTCCCTTAGAACTCAGTGACACGAAGCGCCCCAGTGAACAGCGACAGCCAGGGCCGATGCGGGGCCCGGTTCCTCACCACCTATGACAGGAGGTTTGTCATTAAGGCAGTGTCGAGCGAGGATGTAGCAGAGATGCACAACATCTTAAAGAAGTACCATCAGGTATGGTGAGTCTGGAACCCTGGGAGGGGAGGTGGCAAACACCTTGGGGAGCATCCTGTGATTTTCTGGGGAAATGGAGCTTCGATTCACAGTGTGCAACCTGGCAAAGCTCACAAATAGCTTTTGCAGAAGAAAACAGTGTTCCTTAGCATCTGAGAGACAATTATGGCACAGCTGCCTGTTTCTTCACAGTGCTGAGCTCTTTCACAGCTCACCCTGTTCCTTACATCAATGAATTATGGATTGCTGGTACCTGAGATCTGTAAACATGCTCCTAATTTAGTCCTTTGAATTAGACTTTCCAGAGGGACCAGGGAGGAGACAGTTACGTGCAGCAGGGAAAGCGGGGGCAAAGTGGGACAGCTGGAAATGTTCTACCCTGATCCACATTATCTGCCAGTCCATCTGCTCTTTACTTTCAGATACACTCACATAACCACAGGAATTTAAGTTAGCCAGTGCCAACAACAGAGTCGCCCCGCTGAGACTGAGTGACGGACATGCACACCTAGTCTGTTACAGCAGGCTGGACATGCACACACAGTGAGACGCTCTGTCTCAGCTCAGGGCTGGAAGGTTCTTACAATGCCCTAACTTGCTTTTCTTGAGATGCAGGGAGCCATTTGCAAGCCTCCTTCCCTTTCACTTCAGTGTCAGATGGCTGGAACTGGAGGCTTCACTATCATCTTCTTGCTGAGCTTGTATTCTGTCAGAGATCGGTTTTGTGTGACAGTACTGTCTTTCTCTGCCCTTCCCTTCCCTGCTTTCCTCCAGTTCATAGTGGAGTGTCATGGGAACACCCTCCTGCCCCAGTTCCTTGGCATGTACCGGCTCACCGTGGACGGAGTGGAAACCTACATGGTGGTTACCAGAAACGTATTTAGTCACAGGCTGACTGTGCACCGGAAATATGACCTGAAGGTGAGGGTTTGGAGGGCAGTCGTGAGCGCTCCTTTTCCAGGAGGGTGGGAGTTGGTCTTTGTAACTCCTACTTGACAAGGTCCTGGGCTTTCGTTTTTGTTCAGGGGATCAGGTTTTGGGGGCTCTGAATGGAGCTTCACTTGAGGCTCAAATGTTGCTCCGTTCCCCTATCGTAAGTGGCCTACACTACACCAGGGAGATCTGTAAGTCTAGCTCAGGCATGAAAAAGGTGTTGAGCACTGATTTTAAAAATACTTTCGTTATTTTTCTGCATGGAGGAATTAAATGGTGTCAGTGAGTTCTTTGGGAATATGACATATAGTGCAGCAATGCTCTTTTCTTTATTCTTTTATCAGGGCTCGACGGTGTCCAGGGAAGCAAGCGATAAAGAGAAGGTATGGACCGTTCCTGGCCAGCCTTTCCTTCCTCCTGGTGGTTGGATGCAGGTGGGATCCAGCTGACTTCCCTTTTCCAAAGGGGTATTGAGCAGGGAATATTAAACGGGTCCTGAGCGATAACCTGTTTCTCTCCCACCTTTCAGGCTGTACCCAGTAACTGCTCAGGAAGAGATGGTGCAGATTTGGTGCTGCCCTGCCCTGGTCTGTTATGTTGACACTACCAGGAATGGGGGGAACTTCTTGGGGGACAATCCCACAAGTACCAAAACCCATATTAGTGCAATGGTGTCTTTATGGAAGGATTTCTTCATAGTGCTCCCTGTGTACCAAACTGAGTCAGGTCAGCGGTTAGCTTTTGCAGCAGGTGCTTTTATAAACCAGACCAGCTCCTCTCAGATTCTTGGCATATCTCAGCATGTTTGTAAGTTTTTGGTTTCTGGTGCCATTAGGGAAACTTATGACTAAGAATCCTGCCCCTGCAAAACTTTGGCTGTGATGCTGCCATGAAAGGTCCTGTTGAAATCACAGCAGTAACTCATGGTACTACATGTTTTGCACATGCACATGGGATTTTCAGATTTGGGACCATAGAGCAAGTCTACTCCAGCCTGCCCTAACATTAGATCTCTGGCATGAGCCAAGGAACTCCCATTTGCATGGAATGCTCTGCCATCGAGGCACAGCTTCATCGTGCCCAAGTGTCCCTGGCTTGCTGCCTGTTTACTCTCTGGCTTTTTCTGCTTATGCAGTTTGTCTCAGACCATTCGTATTAGATCTATATAAAGCCACCACATGCTCATATGTCATTGTAAGAACAAAATAATTTCTTTCGCAGCTGCACAAAGGGGTTGTATGTTCTTCCATATCCATGAGAAATCCTCAGGGCCTGCTGCAAGTGGATTGCTCAAAAAACAGTGGTTTTAATTTTTTCCTCAAGCCTTTAGGGAGAGGAGCATTTTTTTTCAAGCTGTCACCCCTTCCTCCCCAATCAGAAGTCAACAAAATGCATTTCTTTTCTTTTCTGGGAGTTTGGTTGGACCATCTCTGGCTGGAGCCTAGCTGTCAAGCTTTCAGCCTGCAGCACATCTTTCTGGCAGTCTTTAAAGTTGAGTTTCTCTCTGTGTCTCCCTTCAGTTTTCCCCTAGGTACAGCTCAGCACATGGATTCCTTGACAAATACTGTTCTCTGCCTGATGCCGTTTTCATACTTAGTGGACAGGATGAGCCACTTCACCTTATAAACAGGCAAAAGGTCCTGGTGCAACCCCACATTTGATCAGAGTCTCTGGGCAATTAACATACCACTAATGGATCGGTGTACCAGCCTTCCCCCAAGAAGTAGGGGTTTTGAGAATTTGACATAGCCTTTTTGTTGCAGGCCAAGGATCTACCAACGTTCAAGGACAACGACTTCTTGAACGAGGGTCAGAAGCTGCATGTTGGAGAAGAGAGTAAAAAGAACTTCCTTGAAAAACTGAAGCGGGACGTGGAGGTAGAATTTCCTGGGGGACAGTTTTTACTCTGCCTCCCATAACTGGATCCTCACTGTGGTCTCTGGCTCAAGGGGTGCAGCAGTGACTGAAAAGCAAGTCATTCCTGGATCAGTCAAGTAAATACAGTCAGTGTTATGCTGATGGCAGTGGGCATATGCTCTCATGTGTAGATTCTCTAGAGTCTAATAAAGATTTAGCTCTCACTGCAGCCCTTTCTTAGGGAGATACTGGCAGAGTAGGACTGAGGATTTCTGATCCCATGTGGATGCTGTTATTCTCACTCATGTCTTTCTCCCAGTTTTTAGCTCAGCTGAAGATTATGGATTACAGCTTGCTTGTTGGGATCCACGATGTTGACCGAGCAGAACAGGAAGAGATGGAAGTGGAGGATCGGGCAGAGGATGAGGAGTGTGAGAACGATGGTCTAGGAGGCAATCCCATTTCCTCCTATGGCACACCCCCTGACAGCCCTGGCAATCTCCTCAACTACCCTCGCTTCTTTGGGCCTGGAGAGTTCGATCCTTCTGTCGACGTCTACGCCATGAAAAGCCACGAAAGTGAGTATCTTGGAATATTGCCCTGATGAAGGTCTGGAGGGCAGAGGAGGTGTCCTGTGGTCTGGCTGGGCTAAATGGAGTGGGAGGACTGTCCACAGAGAGAAAGAGAGAGACCCTGCCAAGTGTCTTTCCTTTGCTGTGCAGTCCCTTGTTGTGGATGGTATGAATTGGAATGGATAGAAGTGATGCTTGGAGAGCAGTGGCATGTTCAGAGAGTGTGTGGGCCTCTGGTGTGCTGTTTCCAGTCATTCTTCCCTGCCCTTCTGCAGCCTCCAGCTGCCCTGCTTTCTCTGCTAGTTGCATCAAAACAGATCTGCCATGTATTTCTGAAGGAGGGGGGTGCAGCTGGGCTTTGCTTACAGCTCAGGGTGTGCTAGCGACTCTCTTGCCTTGCTAGGTGCCCCCAAGAAGGAAGTGTACTTCATGGCCATTATAGACATTCTTACGCCATATGATGCGAAGAAGAAAGCTGCACATGCTGCCAAAACAGTGAAACATGGGGTAAGCAGCCTGCTGCCTGCAGGGAGGATGGGCTTTGGGGCTTCTGCTTTGCCTGCATGCCTGTGTGCATATGTGTGATGTCTCCTGACACTGATTTTTCTACTAGTATGGAAATTCTCCAGTGATCCCATGCCCAAGGACAGCTCTTCCCTCACTTACTGTCTCCCCAGACTGTCTGGGAAAGGCTTTACCTCTAGGTGGTTGGAGATGACTTGCATTTATGTCCCAGTTTGGGAGGTGCTTGATTTCCCTGGTGTGGCACCAACAGCCTCACAGAGCAGGAATGGATTGACTGCAGGAAGACATACTCCCCTGCCCCCTTCCTGGGGACAGTCCTGTTCCCTGGCAGCAATTCTGAACTTCCCAAAAGGGCTTGAAAAAAGCCCAGGTTAGCAGGACATGGAGTTTTTCATGTTCCTTCCAAATCTCCTCTCAACCATGAGGGAACAAATCCAGTGCTTTGACTCAGTGGTCTGCAGAAGGTCCAGCTGGAGCTAGAATCAGTTTTCCTAGGGATCTCTCTAGACCTCTCTGGATGTTGTTTTTTCCTGGGACTTGGAAGTTGTTATGGGTCTTTCCAGGCAGAGACAGGCTGTGCTGACATGATTGCTCCGTGCTGTCCTCCCTCCTCCACCCTTTGCAGTGCTGCTGGGTCTGCGCTTTGAGGAGGGTGTTGTGACTTGTCTCTCCTCTCTGCCTTGCAGGCTGGGGCAGAGATCTCCACCGTGAACCCAGAGCAGTACTCTAAACGCTTCAATGAATTTATCTCCAATATCCTGACATAGTCGTCTTCAGCCTTCAGCGAGAAATGAAGAGAAGAGGGGCTACTTCCAAACAGAGAATGCAGCCTGTGACACTAAAACAGACACTGTAGCAGCATGTGGGGTGTGCATGTGTGTGCGTGCGTGCGTGTGTGTGTGTGTGCAAGAGTGAGTGTGTGGCACTGTGTGACTTCGAGAAAACTAATTCTAGGTGCACCCTCCAACAGTCCACTTGACCCAGGTGGAAAAGTGGGTTTTTATGTTACAGAAGTGCCCAGACATAGATTTGAGGGCTTTTTAAAACAAGAAAAGTGCATTGTTTCAGCACTGCTCTTTCTAATGACATTTTCTCCTCTCTGATCAAGAGAATCCCATAGGGATATGATATGTGGCACTGTATAAAAGGGGTCGCTCTAGATCACGTTCAGTGAGAGTGAAGCAGTGCCTGATTCCACAAACTACTACTTTTTTTTTTCTTTATTGGACTATCTTTACCGGAAAGACATACAAGCCCTTTTGTTTCCCTCTTGATAGGAATTGGAAGGAAAATAGCTCACCATTTCAAGGATGGAAAATATTACTCTGATAAGGAGGAGTCGCTGAACTTTAGGTAAATTCAGACTGGGACACTTTATATTTTTTGGTTAATTTAAGTAACAAAACCTTTTTTTGTAACTGCACTTGACTTACAAGAAAGACGAGGGAAATGAACATCTACCAAAGATGATCGCTTAAAAAGGTGTAACTCCTAGAACCTAAAAAAAAAACAGTGTGAGAAGTAGTAGAGGCATTGAACAACCTCAGATAATAATGTGCTTGGACCCATTGTGCTTTAAATTGGCCAGCTATGAAGATTTCATGGGAAAAAAAAAAAAAAAAAAGGCATTTTATACCTGTAGATATGGGATAGTATTTGACTATCTGGAACGTTTCCCTGTCAAACCTCAAGTCAGGAATTGCCGTGTCTTTTAGATGACAGCTTCACATCACAGTTCTGCCAGTGTTAATCTAGCTAATGTTCAGTCTTCCTTACTTGCCCGATCTGCAACAGGTACTTGAATTTGTTTCCTGACAGAGGTTCTTTGGTTGGTTGGTTTATTTTTTAAACGGCAATGTGACTTGCACACAAAGGAATTGGACTCGCTACCAGTGGGGAGTGCTGGGAGCTGTGACTGTGGAGCAAGTTCCACTGCTCAAGAGGACTCAGGACTTGAGCTGTGGTTGGTTTTATTCTTCTCTGCTCCATACACCTCTCTAGAGCGACAGTCAAGGAGTGGAAATGTTTGAACACTTGCGCCAGATTATTTTCCCCCCCTAAGGAATTGGAACTGATTTGCGTGACTGAATAACGTCCTGTTTTGTCTCCAGAATGCTTGTAATATTTTTCACAGCCAAGCTTGTCAGACTTGCTTTGGGTTTTGTTAGCTCTGCTGCACAACGGTTACAGATCTTTCGGTTCTTTTTCTAATTTTCTTTTTCTTTTTAAGCAGGATTTAGAGTTTTGAACAAACCTCTTGCAGTTGAAACATGTTGCTTATCTGCCTTGAAACTGTTTTCACATATGCCTTTGTTTCGGGAATAAGCTGTTTCGAATGTCTGTCCTGTGCTGTAACGCGTGCTACAGTTTGCTGTGTGGAATTTGGTCCTTTTGAGAGATAACTGGTGCTCATCACATCCTGGTAATTTCCCTAGACTAACGCTAGCTCTGGTCTGGATTCTGAATGTGGGCTTGGGTTTTTTTATGTTCATACCCACATTTGTGACGTGAATCCAACAGGTCTCAACTTTGAACGGGACAAAAGGGGGCTAAAGTTTCAGCCCATAAGAGTGCACTGTAAATAGAGTCTTTAAGAAATCAAAACCTAATATTAGGGGTCATAATGGGATATGAATCTTTTTATTCATTCATGGGTCATTCCCTTTGACATGGGACAAATTTCTTCTGCCACTGTAGTCCAGTCCCTATTCTGTGTGATGTGGGGGCTAACACACCGTTGTCTGGGAGGCTGAAGAGTCTCATGTCTTAAGGTGTGTAGCTGGAAAAGCCACAAAACAAATGCAGCTATGAGAATACTTTAAAAAAGGGAGGACTTAGAGGGTATCATCAGCTTAGTTTTGTGGGCATTATATTGGTTGCTTTTCTCTTAAACAATAAGCACTTAAGTTTACTGTTAATTAGAAATTAAATACCAATCACTTTTTATTCTTGACAGTTTTAAAAATCTGCATTGAATCTGCAGCTTTGGCCTGGTAAGTTTGTTGTTCTCCTTTTGGGAAACTAGCTTGTACCTTTTAAACTGTTTATCTTTAAATCATGTATTAAAAAAATAAGAGAAAAAGGGGGGAGGAGGAGAGAAGGAAATTAGTGAACTGCAGACATCCTGCACTGAGACACTACAAAACAAACAACCCAAAGAAAGCAGAAGAATGAAGCTTGCATATCTAGGAGCAACAGTCTCATTCACTGAATTTCATAAACAGGAATGAAATTAAAATGCAGTTAGTTCCTGCAGCAATCTTTACAGAAGTCATGATGCTAAGGGCTTAAGAGCAGTTAACTATATTTTCTTATTCCACTCTAAACAAACTCCTGCTGGAATTAAATTGGCTGTCTCTGGCTCAAGTGATATGAAAAGCCCCATAAACTCTATTCACTTTAGCACTTCCCCAATTCTGCCACTTCTGTCAAGTTGCCATACCATGTGTATTAAAGTAATTAAATGCAATTTTCTCACTTAATGATGTATTACCCAGGTATGTAACTTTGTTTAACATAAGCATTTTGTATATTGTTTACATTTTGAGAGGTAGCATTATGTTAAAAATGCTAATTTTTGTTTCTAGACAGTATTTTTATTACCAGAATAAGAAGTGAAGCTGCAAATATTTGATTTGTTTTTAAAAGGGACTTTTTCTTTTGTTTTTGTTGTTTTGTTTTGGTTTTTTTTTAATCTTGTTTTAGGTCACTTTTTTAACTCAAGTATTTAAAAGGAAAACCCAGCCCTTTCAATTCTGGTTTTACAACTGCTTGTGCTAGTTTGTTGTCTGTTTCTGGTGTGAATTTAGTTATAGTTTGCTGAATGTAGATATTTCTGTCTGTAGCATGTACCCTGCGGAACACTTTACACTGAAGTGCATTTGACTGAAAACCACCCTCGGCTGAAAGAGTTGCAATAGATAGGCAGATCACTCAGAACCTGGTCAGAGTGCAGGATTTTTCAAGAAATTGCAGCGCAATTCTTGGGTCAACTGGAGTTTCAAAAAGAAAGAAAAACTTAGTGTGCAGTGTCTCTCTCCAGTGCCCAAAGGCAGGGCGAGTTTGTGAGAAGCAAGCTGCAGGATCTGTAGTCCTGCCTGTACTGAGGGTCTCTCTCTTTTTTGAACATGGGCCTGATCTGTCAAAATTTAAGATCTAAAATCTGCTTTGAACCTAGAACTTACCTTCCTCGTTGAGATAGCTCCTACAGTGTAAATAAGAGCGGGAGAAGGAAGGCAAGAGTTGCGGAGTCACAGTTTGGGTGCTGCTCTGCTCCAATAGTGCAATAAAAAACGCTCGAGAACATGTTGGGCCACCCTTTAATAGGAACCACGTGTTCTGGAGGTACCACACAGCACCCACCCTTTGTGTCAGCTTTGGTGTCAGTGTGCCCGGAATCTGCTATATATAAGAAGAATGTCAGCAGGAGTTCACTTCTCACAGCAAGGAGCAGTGGGATCCTTCCCTCTGGTCTTGTACACGCCTCTAATTGACGTGTTTTTAATTATGAAAGCCACGATCATGACATTCATCACAGGGAGAACTTCTAGGGTAGTAGGTGACTCCAGATTTCCGGCATAAATGAGGCTGTACTCCCACATCCGAGAATCCTAGTTTTGAATTGGATTATCGTGATCAGCAAGAACACTAAAACACTTGAGTCTTGTATTTCCTTTTCTGGGAGGAAACTCCTGCTTTCCCCTCCAGAGCGCTGCCACAGGTTCCTTCAGCGGGGACATCAGCTGGGACTTGCCTCTTAGCCCAAGAAAGGCACAAAACAAGGTTGTATTGTAGTTATGGGTCATGTTTGTAGGGGTTGTCTTAGCCTTGATGGACGGATGCCTCCCAGTCCTGTGACTACTATGCAGTCTTTACAGATGCTGCCTCCCTTCAAGCTGCACAGAGGTCAAAGTGTTTAACCTCAAGGTGGTACAAACCTTTCAGAAGTCAGTGTGTGTGTCCTAAACTTGGTTTGCAACACTGCGCAACCAATCTGAGACAGATCGTCCTTACAATAGCTCCAAAAACAAAACAGGTATCCTCTCCCCATCTGTGTCTTAATGCCCCATCGCAGGTTTGCCTGTCAACTTCCCCTACTTCTGCAGAGCCATTCTCCAGTATCCGTATTAGCCACTACTGATTTTCCTTGCTCTTTGAAATGAGTATCTATCTTGTGTAATAGCGATGGCAAAGCTCGGGGAACCAACTGCTGGTCATCCATCATTTTTAGTGGTTTCAGTTTTCACCACTCGGAAATTGTGCTGGTCTTTGTTTAGCTGCACAGTGCTAAATGCAGCTGGATTGAGTTGGGTCAAGTGAGTGTATTACACACAGGTCACATGGGTGGGCAGGGCTAATCAGTGCAACTGAAAAAATGTGAATAAATTAAGTTTAATCTAAAACTAAAAAAAAAAAGCATTATAGGTTTTTTTCACTGCTGTTTTTTAAATAGGAATTTTAAGTCCTCTGTGCTTGTCTGTTTGCTAGGAGCAGTTTGAGACACTGTTACTGTTTTGAAATGCATGCATGTTACAAGATGAGTCTCCAACCAGAGAAAAATAAAATTAAAACTTTGTGTACATCTGTTCCTTACTGCTGTCCTCTTTAAAGTGCTGTAATGATCAACTGTTACTCCATGAGGTATGTGGTCATTTTCAGTCCTAGATTAACCACAATGGGAAAAGTCTTTTTATATGTGCCTGTAAAATGGGGGTTTTAAGTAAGAACTGATTTTACCAAGTCCTGCTGACTCCCTGGGGTGGAGTGGAGCTGAAGCTTAGTCACTCACACATATGGGTGTACTGAGGGAGATTAGTATAGGTGTCTCAGAGAGAAAGGTAAGCTCAGCTACTGTGTAAAACCCAAGCTCCTTCTGATAGCTTTAGAGATGAGAACTTAATCCTCGTGTTCAGACTCAAGAAAAGGAAAGTTCACTACAATAGAGAGTTTTATTTAAAAAAGTTCCAAGCAGGCCGGGATGTGAAACACACGAGCAGATGTGCTGGGCTAGTCCATGCGAGCCTTCAGGGTCCTGGTAGTGATCTTGTCTTTTTCACTAGAGAGGGAAAGAGAGAAGACGATTAGTAAATCCACATTTAACACCTACATGCAGATTGTCCCTTCGTTGGGAAGCTGCAGTGTGCATAGGTAGGCTGTTTGCTAGCGCAGGCAGGATCAGCTGAACTTGAAGGTAGCTGTTACAACCAGGTAAACCCCATCCTGCCGCTTCACCCCAGGGGAGCCCCGGTAGGTTCAGTAAGCAGCAGTGCCTGGGATGCTGCAGGGAAACAGCGCCATGAGCAAAATAAGCTGCTTCAGAAGTCAGTCTGATTGCAGAGTCAGGAAGTTAACATTGCATCCAGCTGTGGCAAAGAGCATCCTCTTGGCCAGTGCTACCCATAAGTGAGGAGTCACACTCTGAATACCGATGGGAATGCAGCCAGGGAATCCCTACACAGCAAGAGTCTAACTCTGGGGTTAATTCCCCGTGGCTCCTGCAGTTCTAGCAACAGCCATGAACCGCAACAGAGAGCAGCCATGAGAAATAAAACACTCAGAATGGACAAAACATTGCTAAAGATACTGCTGAAAGGGAGCAGGATTAGGGATACCCTGGAAACCAATCCCTTAACTGACTTTAATGTACAGCTTGTTAAATTCTACCTCTGTTCTGTAGGGGAAGAGAGCTGCACTTACATTATGTGTACTACCACGCCCATTCCAGATAGGGCATCTCTGTCCACTGCATTCAACATGGCCTGCGAAATTGTTTCGAAGAGGTGATCGGGTTCCTAAAGAACAGAAGCTATTTTAGTTGGTGTAAAAACTGAACGTTGAGTCATCGGATTTTGTTCAAAACCCAAAGTATCATCGAAGACGCTGCAAGATTTTCCCTGCAGGCTGCTATAAGCTACAGCCTCTTTGTTCTCCTGAGCTCCTTCGGGAAGTACCAGAGGACAGAGCTTTTCATCCAACCTGTGTATCCCACGTTCTCCAATTAACAGCAGGAAGCTGAATCCAAGAACCAGAGCTGAGCCTGGCCACCTCACTCACCATGTCAGGCTCCCAGAGGGACTCGCACATGCCGTACATCTGCTCAGAGCAGGTGCCGCTGACCACAAAGTCATCGGTTATCATCGGGCAGCCGATCAGGTCTAGAGAGCAGATGAAAGGTTCGTGTGTTATGGGGTCCAGCCCGGCAATGACTGGTTCTGTGTAGTAAGGTCCAAACCTGTGAAGAACAACATGGCATAGAGCAGTCCAACCACCCTGAAGCAGTTCCACATCCTACATAAATATCCATACAAGGAAAACATCCCACAGATGTTTTTGGTGGGGGGACCTTCCAGGTCAACCTAGAAGCATCCTGCAATGGTTCTAGCATGGCAAACAGAACAAACTTGTACTGCTGCAGGATTATTTTAACAATGCTCAATATTTTGCAAGGAAGTTGAAGAAACATTGTCCTTAGACTGAAGTCTCCCCTTGCCATATCCCAAGTAGTCTTTGCAGGAGCCCTCCTCAGCCCCCACCTCTCTAGAATCAGATCAACTCCAACAACCACAGCCTTCACTGACACGTAAACAGCGACTCTGTTGTTTGACAGTTACCGTCTTTCATAAAGCAGGTTGGAAACCATGCTCATAAAAGTCTGAGGTTTGATCTGCCTGCCTTCCTTCAGCTCGTAGAGATTCAGCCTGAACTTCAGCCTCTGGGCACTGCAAGAGATGAGAATCAGGATTAAAGCAGAAGCAGGTTCCTTTTTCTTTCATCGTCGCCCAGGCCTGAACTGTTCTACTGCACGCTGACAGATACCAGCTCCTGACGCATGCCTGAGGCAGGTAGGTATTCCAAATGCAGCCACACTTATGAAGTCTTAGTAGTGATGTGATCTTAAATCAAGCGCAGTTTTATTTAAAAAGCTCCCAGTAAAGGGAGACTAAGGAAAGGAGAGCTGGCACCCAGCTATTATACCCTTCCCCACGAATAAACAAAGGCATTTATGCTCAGCATAAGCTGCCACTTAGTATTTATTGTAAATATGCTTCTTATGGGCTGGGTATGGGAACACACGGGCGTGCAGGAGTCTCACTTACACGGTCTGCACATCCGTGGCCAGTCCTGCCAATCCAATATACAGTCTTTCTCCCATAGGGAAAATCTTCTGGAAGTCTGTGGTCACCATCTGCGCTTGAATCCCAAACCGCCGGTCTGCAGCGATGGCCACGCAATTCTTTCCCTTCATGGCCATTACGGCCCCGCCGTTATAGGACATAATAGACTGGAAGAGAGAAGGAGAGCAGGTACCGTCGGGGCTGGGGGCGGTGGTTCGGGATGCCGGTTCCCCGGCGAGGCTGAAGGGGCCTGGGGGGGGTACCCCACTCCGCCTGGCCTGTCCCTGCGGCCCCGGGGGGGAGGCCGGCACTGCTCCCCCCCTGCGGTTTTGGCTTTAATTTTTCCATTTTTGGGGGGGAGCCACCCCACAGCGACTCGCTTCCCGCCCACCCGCGGCCCCCGCCCCCCACGGCCCGGTCTGAGGGAAGGCCCAGGGGGATACACCACCGCGGCGACGGGGAAGGCCTCCAGCCCACCGGGCCACCCGCAGGCCTCGTCCCGCCGGTCCCAACTCCTCCCCCGGGCCGCCCCCGGCCCCGTCCCGGCCCTCACCATGGCGCCGGCTGCACAGACACCGCCAGGCCCCGCACCGCTCCGCCGGCCGAACCGCACACCGCCCCGCCGCGCCGCTGCTCCCGCCTCCCGCCTCTTCCCATTGGCTACCGCCGCGGCCTCCCGGCGAGCCGCC
Source organism: Aviceda cuculoides (assembly GCA_035590195.1). NCBI lineage: Eukaryota > Metazoa > Chordata > Aves > Accipitriformes > Accipitridae > Aviceda > Aviceda cuculoides. Next base: position 44,403,950 of record JAVJGG010000082.1, on the reverse strand, counting down.
GCTCGGTTATTGGTGGTTCCGGCCGCCGCGGGGCGGAGCTGGTTGGTTGCGGCGCCGGTGAGGGAGGGGGAGAAAAATGAAGAGTCATAGTGAGCGGAGCATGCCGGGACGGCGGCGGACTGCGGGAGGGGCGGGGCGGGGTGCGCAGCTGGGGGGGGGGGGCTGGCACAGCTGGATCCATCGCGGTGCGCAGCTGGATGAGCGCGTGGGGTCATGGCACAGCTGGAGGGATGTGCAGGGCACGGCACAGCTGGGAATGCCCTTGGGGCCATGGCACATCTGGAAATGCCCGTAGGGTCATGGCACAGCTGGAGGGACATGCAGGGCACGGCACAGCTGGGAATGCCCTTGGGGCCATGGCACATCTGGAAATGCCCGTAGGGTCATGGCACAGCTGGAGGGACATGCAGGGCACGGCACAGCTGGGAATGCCCTTGGGGCCATGGCACATCTGGAAATGCCCGTAGGGTCATGGCACAGCT
>JAVJGG010000082.1:44387220-44397979 GCA_035590195.1 Aviceda cuculoides | reverse complement strand
GGGCCCCACCCCCGCAGCATCCCCAGCCCGCCAGCAGCCCCATCCCCACGGTGTCCCCATCCCTCCAGCATCCCCATCCCTGGAGCATCCCCATCCCCGTCCCCATGGTGTCCCCATCCCTGCAGCATCCCCATCCCTGGAGCATCCCCATCCCCAGAGCATCCCCATCCCCGTCGCCATGGTGTCCCCATCCCTGCAGCATCCCCATCCCCGTCCCCACGGTGTCCCCATCCCTGCAGACCTGCCTCCGGGGACTCCACGGTGGATGAAGGAGATGAGAGACCCAAACTGGAGCCCGGGAGAAGCACCGCAGGGAGCGAGCGGGAGCGTAGGGGCGGCTTCCCCAGGGCAGGCTCCTGGCACGGCCCCGGTGTCGCCCACACACACCTGCACGCACCGCTCCATCGCAGAGCCCCCCGGCACGCACCCCCCGCGGGCGTAAAAAAACCCCACGGCCTCGCACACGCAGCCCCGCGCGCACCCACCCGGCGCGCGCGCCCCTGCACGCACACGCGCGTGCAACCTTGGTTGCTCCCTGGGTGGCGGGGTTCACCCCGTTCCTCGCCCGCTCGTGGTACCCGCACCGCAGCCCTTGTGCCTTCGGCGGTCGTCTGGGCCGTGGTCTGGTTTTCGGCTGTGGGGTGTCCGCGAAGGGCCAGGCAGCCGGTGCCGGCGGTACCTGGCCCCGTGCGAGCGCCGGTGCCGCAGGGGTGCAAGATTGTGCGTGTGTCTCTTTGCCCGTGTGCATGTAGGTGTAGTGCGCGTGTACGCACACGCGTGTGTGCGTGGAGTGTCTCCCTGGGGGCGGGTGGTGGCGTGGGTACGTACGGGTGTTGCTGTCGGCACACCCTGGCTCTGCCGTCGCGCCCGCGCTCGTTTGCACAAACCCAAGGTTTCTTCTCCCCTTTTCCCCTCGCTTCGGATGGTTGTGATAATATTCTGGCTCCTCTCCGAGTATCGGGGTTGCCGTGGAAACAATAAAACTGCAGCGATTTCGGGCTCCGGCTCCACCGTCTCCCATTGTAAACGTGGAAGCGCCGGAGCGGGCAGGCAGCGATTCCCCCCACGTCTGCGCCCCACGCTGGGGGACGCTGCCCGTGCCTCGGGTGGGCACCCGGCCCTGCACACCCGCACCCGCAGGTGCTGTGGGTGCTCCTGGCCGTGGGCAGGTGGCCAACACCGGACTCGGGAGTTTCTATAGAAACCGCGAGGCAGTGGCTGAAAATGCCTTTTCTGTCGAACGAAACAAAAATACACTTTGTGTGTGCACAGCCCGGGGAGCTGCGGGGAAGGGGCTGGCTAACAGAGGTGATTTGTCCCCTCTCGGAGGTGTCTCGGCACGGTGGGGACCCACTGGAGCACCCTCAGGAAGTTGCAAACATGAGGCAAAGGGAGCTGGGCAGTGCCCGGGGCCAGGACCTGCGTGGGGAGGGGTGTGGGTGCTGCTGGCGCACCCCCGGGGCTGGCAGGGTGCGGGGCTGGGGCTGCCCCAGTGCTCTCAGGGCAAAGCATGGGACATCAGGGGGAGTGTCAGACACCCCCACCCTGCTCCGGATTTGTTCCTTCAAGTGTGGAGTGGGTCCCACAGGCCCCATCCTTGCACGAAGTGGCCATTAATGGTGACCCTGGGTGTTTCCCGGCAGGGAGGATCCGCCGCGGCGCTGCTCCAAAATGCACAGGACCACCAGGATAAAGATCACCGAGCTCAACCCCCACCTGATGTGCGCCTTGTGCGGCGGCTACTTTATAGACGCCACCACCATCGTGGAGTGTCTGCACTCCTGTGAGTGTCCTGGGCTCCCGGCCGGGGCCGCGCTGCACCTGGGGTACCCCCAGCCCCGGGAAGGGTGGCCGTGCCGCACCAAGACCCTCCCGCAGCGCCCAAACCCGTCCTGCGTCGGGCATTGCTGCTGCATGGAGCTGCGGGGTCATGGATGGGGCCAGACCGGGGCAGGCGAGCAGGGGTCCCGGCCCCCAGCCAGAGTGGGGGTGCGGGCTGCTTTGTTGGGCTGGCACAGGGGCTCTGCCCCCTCGTCCGTCTGTCTGTCTGCTCATGCTGAGTCTCTCCCCACAGTCTGCAAAACCTGCATTGTTCGGTACCTGGAGACGAACAAGTACTGCCCCATGTGTGATGTCCAAGTGCACAAAACGAGACCCCTCCTCAGCATCAGGTGAGCTTCGGGGGCTCCCCGCACCCCATGCCCCTGCATGGCACCAAGCCCCGGCCCCGTGTCGGTGCAGCCTGTGCCTGCTTTGGGGTGCAGCCCTGAGCACCCCGGGATGGGGAGCAGGGCTCTGCGGCCAGCCCGGGTTCATGATGGTGGAGCTGAGCAGGGACCGTTGTACCTCTTGCAGCATGAAACCTCTCTGCTCCTGACCCCGCACCCCACAGCAGTGGGGATTTGGGGCGCTCTCCGGGTGGAAGGGGAACAGGGACAGTGGGAAACGCCACCATGGAGGGAACAGAACCCAGGGACATCTCTTCTGTGGCAGGAGGAGGAGGCTGGGGTGGGTGCCAGCCAGAGCAGGGGCTGCCCTGTCCCCATCCCTGCGCATCCCAGACCACAGACGTCCATCCGTCTGTCCCTGCAGTCCCACCGTGCGCAGTTTAACCTGGGACCGCCTGTGTTTTCTAACTCCCTGCTCTTTCCCCCGTGGGGATGGTGCCGTGTCCCTTGGGGGATGCCAGGGTGGGCTCACGGCAGCGCAGGTGAAAGGGTGCCCGGCCACGGTGGTGTTGGCTTCGTGCCGGCTCTGCCCCGGCCCCGCGTCTGGCTGGGGAAAGCCAGACACGTCCCGTCAGTTGTGGAATTGGCTCTGCAGGTGGTTGGCATAGAAACCATGAAAGGCTGCAATACATCACTCGGCTGGGTTTTTTTTATCCTCCTTTTTTTTTAGCCTCTTCCGTGTAAATCTGTTTCTGTAGTAACACTTTTTCCGCCTTCCCCCCCCCCCCACGCCCCGGTTGACTATGAAATATTTACACTCCGGCTCCCACGGCTCCCTCGCCAAAACATCCCTGCCTGCGTGCGGAGACGGGTACGCAGCCGCCCGCGCCGCAGACGGGCACCGCGCACGTGAGCAGCGCTGCGCCGGCGGCCCCGAGCCCCGGCTGTCGTGGTGGCACAGCGCCTTCGCCTCCCGTTCGGTCCCGCCGGTGGGAAACGTGGGGCGCGCGTGGGCAGAGGTGCTGCCGCAGGTAACGGGGCCCGATCCAGATCTGGTGCCGTAGAAAACTCTCTCGCACCCATGAGGGGCTTGCTTTCCCTTTTGCTTCCCAAACCAGAGACGCGGTGCCGCGGCAGCGCCGAAACGCCCGTGCGCCGGGCATGATGCTGGGTGGTGCTGAGGGTGCTGCCTGTGCGTGGCCACCGTGGCACCCCGGCCACCACCCAGTGCACTGCGCTGGGCTGAATGGGGTTGACTCATGCAAAAGCAGGGACCGGCTGGTAATTAAGCTGCCAATCAAGCGGCTGAGGTTGCTTTTTCATTAGCTTGCTGTAAATTATAAAGCAAATTCTCTGGGTATGTATTATAAATAAAATCACAGCGGGGCCTCGTGAACCAGTGTGACATCACCGAGGAATTAGGGATAAAAGACACGGCTAGGCTAAAAATAATATAGGGTATGGTCATTTGTTTTTCTTTAAAATAAAGGCCGTATTATTAAAATGGAAATAATTGCGGATATAATTTACTTTTTCACCAGTCCCACTGCTCTTGCTTTGTTTTTGAGATTTTTTTTTTCATTCAGCTGAGCTGCTGGTTTTAAATTGTGCCAGATGCCCTGCCTGCAGGGTCCCGAGCCCAAGCCTTCAGCAAAATCCCATTCCCGGCTCTGTGCTGAGGATGGGACTCGAGCTTCTCCAGTTCCTCGAGTGCGTTAGAAGATCCTACCTTGAGATGTTCACATTTTAGGGAGTCCCCTTTGCTTTCCTGTATAGCAACCTGACAGCGGACGCTGTCCTGCCATCCTTACAACAGAGGGAAACGAAAGCCTGAGCCCTGAACTGCAGCCAAGTCTAAAAATAAAATTAGATGCAAATTAAAACTTGCAGAAATGTTTGCTGATCTTAGATATTTTTTTTTTTTAAGTTCTCAGTGTGTTTTTGTAATCATTTTGACTACTGAAACGGATCCTGGCCCCAAAATCCTGCTGTCATCATCCCTAGCAATTACAAGGATTTTTGAAATGGTTTTCTTTCTTTTTCCAGAGTTAACCCTTTGCAGTGAGCGCGAGGGCGGACAGGTTTGCCTGCAAGACAGGGTTGTGGCGTCGCCACGGGATGGGGAGTTGGGGCTTCGTGCTGGGAGTTTCCCAGGAGGGAGATGGGGGAAGCGGCATTCGGGCTGGCCGGGGGCACGTGGTGCAGGGCAGCTTCCAGCAGCCCAAGGAAGCAAGCTCTTCCCTAATCCAGCTGATTTCTCTCTCCTTTCCTATTTTTTTTTTTCCCCCAGGTCGGACAAAACCCTACAGGACATAGTGTACAAACTGGTCCCGGGGCTTTTCAAAGGTACAGCCATGGACAATTATAATTGTGTGGGTTTGGGGTTGTTTGTAACTCGCTCCCACCCACCAGTGAAACCGGTCCCCCGGATTTCGCGCTGCCCACGCGCACCCCTGCCCGTGTAATGGGGACGGCAGGAAAATGCATGGTGTGAATGGACAGGGATGGGTCCGTCCGGATAGTGCCCATCCCACACTCCGGCAGCCCGGGGGCTGCTGCTGGGGGGAACCAGGAAAAGCAAAGCTGGGAGCAGGAGCCGTGGATTTGCTCTCCGAGTGCCTGCCCGTCCTCGGGGGAAAAAGTGTGGGGGTCTGCAGGTGCGGAAAGACTGAGGACAGTCAAGCCGCCGTAAAGGCATTCTCACAGCAGCAGATTTGCAGCCGCTCCAAGGGTTTTACTGGTACGACTTGGTTGCTCTTGCTAAAGCGACTGCTCTCCCGCGGGTCCGTCTGCAGCTGCCGGCGGGGAGCAGGCGCTCGGCAGCCCGAGGCTTCCTCTTGCTCCCCTCTTTGCACCCATCTCCCCCTTGGTGTGATTTTTTTCCCCCCTCACCTTCCTCCTCCCTTCTCCCACAGATGAGATGAAGAGGCGGCGCGACTTCTACGCAGCCTACCCTCTGGCAGAAGGTAAGTGTCAGCCCCGGGGACCCCCCCTCACCCTGGCTGTGCTCCCCCCCCCTGCAACGGCTCAGCCTCTCCCTCCCTCTGCTCCCGCAGTTCCCAATGGGTCCAATGAAGATCGCGGGGAAGTCTCCGAGCAGGACAAGGGGAACCTGACGGATGATGAGATCGTTAGCCTGTCCATAGAGTTTTACGAAGGGTCAAGGTACCGTTTTCTGGCTGCTCCTAAGCCTCTGCCTGGGTCTGGGGTTGTGAATAAACTCTTGTCCTCTCTTCCCGCTCCGGAGATGGAGCTGAGATGTGAGGTGGTGGTGGCTGACGCAGCCCGTGCTCGGAGCTCAGCGTCTCCCGGGGTGCTTGAATGGACAGAGGAGCAACCCCAAACCCATCTGCCCTGCTCCCCCATCCTGCATCCTCCGCGGGTGCTTGCTGTGGCGGTGGGGTCCCCGCATCGCCGCTCCCCGGGCGGGCAGGGGAAGGCTCCTTCCCTAGGCAGCAGAGCCCAAGGGCTGCCGCATCCCCGGTGCCGGTGGTGGCTTCCAGGGATGTCACTGGCATCCGGAGCAGCGGTTCAGAGGGAGGCAGGGAAGGCGGCAGCCCGGGCAGGGGTTGCAGCGTGCTGGATTGGAAAGGCAGCAACTTGGGCATGTACGTGGTCAGGGGTGGCCAAGGCAGAGCTTGGCTGAAGATCACGGGATGTTCCCCTTGCAGCCGCTCCGTGGATGGCCTTTCTGATGGGTTATTTTTCCTCTCGGCCTTTTTATTCCTCCGTAAACTTCGTCCTGTGTTTGCTTTCCATCCCCCCAGAGAGGAGAAGAAAGGGACCGTGGAGAACGGGGACCTGGAGAAGGAGAAGGTGAGTGTGGTGGGACCATGGCGTGGAGAGCTCCGTGTCCAGCCGCCTCCTGGGCTTTTGGGGTGTGGGGGCGGACCGGAGGGCACCCCCAAACCGTCTGCTGAAGGAGGTGGGAACTGCCCATTAATTGCACGGCGGACTCTCAGCAACGCCTCTCCCCCCGGCCCCCTCCCGCTGCGTCCCCAGAAGAACGGGGTGCGGTTCCTGCGCTGTCCCGCCGCGATGACCGTCATGCACCTGGCCAAGTTCCTCCGCAACAAGATGGACGTTCCCAGCAAGTACAAGGTGAGCGTGTGCCCGGGGTGCGCTCCCTGCCCGGCTCTCGGTGCACCCTGGTGGGCTCAGAGGGGCCAATGCCATTTTGGCCATCCCATATTGCACCCCACGCTGCAAATACGCCGTGTTTTGCTTGGCCCCGAATATCAGGGCTCTGCTTCCTGCAGCCCAGGCTTTGCGTCCCCTGCCCGTGGACGCTGGGGCAGGATCCGTCCTTTGCGGTGTGTTGCATGTAAACTGAATTTGCTCCGGTTTCTGGCAAGGGCAGTGCTGGGAGCCCTGGCGGACTCTGGCTCTGGGAGAGGCACTCAGGGATGGAAAAGTCCCGATGGCCCATGAGCAGCTCGGGGGGGGGCTGGTGGTGCCTCTGCCTCCGTGTCAGGGGGCTGACACTGTCCCCTGCCCCAGGTGGAAGTCCTCTACGAAGACGAGCCCCTCAAGGAGTATTACACCCTGATGGACATCGCCTACATCTATCCCTGGAGGAGGGTAAGCGGAGCTGCCTCCTTCCCTGCCGTGGGCACCGGCACCGGGGCTTGTCTTGGAGAAAAGCTCGGAAAAGCAGTCCTTTAGGGGAAGGCTAAAAGCATTAAAAAGCTTTAAAACTGGGGAAAAAAAAAAAATTGAAGAACTTACAAATTTAAAAATTGAAAAAACTTAATTGAAAAGCTTAAAAATTGGAGAGCTGAAAAATTTGAGCACTTCAACAACTCAAAACCCCAGATGCCCCCTCCTCACCACGGTGTTCCTTCCAGCTGTGACTTTTTAGGAGGCCGGCGGTGGGGGTGGGGGGGGGGCCGCACGTGCTTTTGTCCCCTTTTCCCCAGGGCAAGCGGGAGGTCTGGTGGCCGGCACCCGGCCACGCGGCCACCGTGGTCAGCGGGTGATGGGGTGCACGCCGGCGCCGTCCCGGCACGGGGTGCCACGGGGTGCCACGGGGTGCCGGGTGCCACGCCGTCTGCCCTTCTCCCGCTTGCAGAACGGGCCCCTGCCGCTGAAATACCGCGTCCAACCCGCCTGCAAACGGCTCAAGCTGTCCCAGCCGGCCACCTCCGAGTGCACCAACACCAGCGGCGCCTCCGAGTGCGAGTCGGTCAGCGACAAAGCCCACAGCCCCGCCACGCTGCCCGCCACCTCCTCCTCCCTGCCCAGTCCCGCTACCCCGTCCCACGGCTCGCCCAGTTCCACCGCCGGCAGCGGCCCCGCCGGTACCGCCGTGGCGCTCAACGGCACCTCGAACTGCCACCCGCTGCCGCCCGCCGCCAGCCGGTGCCGCAAAACGACTGTCAACGGCAGCACGGCCTCCGCCTTGACCTAAGCGATGACGAAACAGGGACTCCTGGCTGGGTTTTATATATCTATATATATTATATATATACATATATAAATATATATGTGTACATAGGGAGAAAAAAAAAATTATACATACTTATTTTCTATTGATTGACCAGATTAATTTAAAATGCAAATGAGACACATAAATGTGGTCGAATATTTTTAAAAGGTTTTCTTTTTTTGCCTTTTTTTTTTTTTTTTTTAATTGCTGTTTTAACTTATGTAAGCTGCATGCCGGAGCTGGGAGCCATGCAGGCGCTGCCGCCTTCCTTGCTCGTTTTCTCTAACGCTTTTCACTCTCCTCCCCATCCCTCTCCCCTCGCGCCTGCTCGGAGCGAGACGGGGCCATGAGCGGGGACTCCCGGCTGCACAGGTAAGGGCCAAGCACAGGTAAGGGCCAAGCACAGAAGCCAAAAAACTGCCCCCCAGCCCCGCCGTGCCCTGTGATTTTTTTGCTTTTTTGGGGTTTATTTGGGGGTTTCATGGCACCAGGTTTGATAACGTGGTGCCTGTGGCCAGCTGGGCCCAGTGGTCCGTTTGTTGGCATCGAGCATCACTTGTCAGTGTTGCCCCCCCCCAGCTTTGCCTTGCCGTACACGTTCGTGTCTCTTTTTTGCTTTCCCTGTGTGGTCTCTGGACGGTGTTTCAGGCTCTGAGCTAGCAAAGCCTCACACAGACGCTTCCCTTTATGCACAGTAAGTAGTTTCTTTTTTTTTTTTTTTTTTTTAACCCCAGCTTAAAAAAAAACTATGCTTGCAACTTGGTGGTGAAGGGCCAGCCGTACTGGGGGTGGGAGCACAAGCCCCACTGAATATTGGTTTCTTCTCCCCGGGGCAGACAGGCAGCGCTGGGTGCCAACGGCTCCGGGCACTGATGGGAAATTTTGGCTGGGGGCATCTAAATGGTTGGGGGCTGCTTTGGCAGCGCTGGGTGAGTCTGCGTGGGACCCACAGGCTTCAAATGCCACTGTCCTGCCCAGGCGGGGAGGGGGGGCACGGGACCCCCACGTTACTGGCTCCCCACTCACCTCCATGGCTTCAACGCCGTATTTCAGAGCATTTATTTTTGTTCCACGCCCCCTCGTCCTTCCTACCTTCTCCTGTCCCCACATTGGGTTTTTAAAAAAATAAAATAAAAAAAATAAGACTACAGTGCCTTTAGCCAGGAGGCTTCGGTGAGGGGCGAGCGTGGGAAGGTGCTGCCGTGTTTTGGGCAGGAGCGTCGCGGCACCGGCATGGCCGGCTGCCCACGCGCTCCGGGGAAGGGACCAACTTTGTACATTGACAAAAAAAAATAAGCACATGAGCCCCGGGGAGCGCAGACCCCGGGGGTTTCTCTCTGACCCTTGCTGGGGAAGGGGGTGAATGACAAAAAATAAGCAAGTGCCTGCAGCGCCCGGATGGCACCCCACGGCCAGGCAGCGGCTACGGCCGCCCACGACGGCACGGTGAGAACCAAAGGAAAGCGGCACGGGAATTGTATGAACAGCCCGACTCCAAAGGTCAGGAAACATGGGATGTTGTTATTGTATTTTTTAAATTTTTTTTTTTTTTAATGTTTGGGGTTTTTTTTTTTAAGTACTTGCACCCCCATCGCGGACTTGACAGCGGCACCTTTGCTATAGCACAGCCCCGGGCTCCGCTGCCCTCCGGGCACTGGGGATGGGGCCCGGGAAGGTCCCCACGGGGCCCCTTTTGTTCCTCTCTTCCCCATCCCCGGGCTGGGGCTGGACGAGGGGCTCGAAGCGTGTCGGGGGGCTGCATTTGTCTCGACTTTGACACCCCTTTTCTCCTTGTAAATAGGCCAAAATGGACTGAGGGAGGCAGCTGAAGTGCCTCGGTCTGGGGTTTGTGTGGGGCTCTTGGGGGGGTTGTTTTGTTTTCTGTTTTTTCCTATATGGTACAAACCAAATTGCTCTGTATGTTTGCATCCTGTACGATGTTTTAATGTCTTGTAATATATTCTGATATTCATATATTGTTATTGGTTAAACATTTGTATAACTACACAGCTTTGTAAATGTAATAAATGCTGCAGACTGTCATTCCCTTCGTCTGCCTGTACAGAAGCATCTGCCCGGGTCCCTCCGTCCCGCATCCCTCTGGGCACCCGCGGCTCCGGCACCGCGAACCCGCTCCCCAAACTCCCGTTATCCACTGGATTATTTTTTCCCCCGCAGCCGCTGCTGAGCCTTCGTTACCCCTGGCAGGTTCCCAGCGGGGCGAAAGGCAAAACTGCAGCCCCCGTGGTGGGGTCGGGCTGGTTTGCTGCAGCCGGTGGCAGCCCCCCGGTAATTAAGGTTAATTGGGGTGGGAGCTAAGCATCTCCCCCCAAACCCCAGAGAGGACTCGGCACCCCCGTGGGGCTGCGTGACGCCCGTCCCTGCGGGGTGCAGCCGCCTCAGGGCTGCCCGGAGAGCCGGCCCCCCCGCACGGCCTCTTCTTTGTGGGTGCCGTCGCAGTAGGGGGGGGAGCGGGTGCGCTTGCACCCACACAGCCAGACCCTCCCGTCCTCCTCCGGGGTGAAGCGCAGGGGGGAGATCCCCGGGGCCGCTTTCCTGTGGGCCCCGTCGCAGAAAGGCTGCAAAGCAAAGAGGGAGGAGGTAAAGGGGGGGGGGGAGCGGATTTTGGGGTGCTGGGGGGGGCCTGGCTGGACTGGGGCCGTGCTGCTGCACTGAGACCACCCCCCCACCCCCCGGCTACATGCATCCCCTGGGATTTGGGGTGCTGCGGGATCACCCGGGGGGGGGGGCAACAGCATCTCCTCCCCCGGACCGGGGCGGGGGCCCTGTGAGACCGGTCCTGCCCCATCCCCCGTGCATCCCGGCTTGGGGAGGAGGAGGGGGGGAAGCCCCGGAGCCCCCCCCCCCGCCCCGTTCCCGGTCCGACCTGCTTGCTGCTGTGCCCGCAGGCGCACCAGGCGTACTTCTGCCCGGCCTTCAGCTCCACCGCGAAGGGCCGCTTGGCGGCGACCACCGGCTGCGGGGGGGCCGCACACCGGCCGAGCCGGGGGGCTGAGGAAAACCAAGGCGTGTGCGACCCCCCCGGCCGAAACCGCCCCCGGCCGAAGCCGCCCCCGCTGCCCGCGCCCCTCAGCAGCGGCACCAGCGCAGCCGGTCTCAGCAGCGCCATGGCCCAACGCGATCGTTCTCCCCCCCCCCCCCG
>JAVJGG010000082.1:44349225-44386361 GCA_035590195.1 Aviceda cuculoides | reverse complement strand
CCCCCGGGCCCCCCCCCCCCCCTAGGACTCACCCTCCAGTGCTGCCATCCCAAGGGCAGGGGTAGAAAATTCCCCTCCGGGCAGCGACTTCCAAACCTCGACCCCCAGGTTCGGTGCCTCAGCTCACGGCATTACTTGGAGACTTCCGAACGTCCACCTCTGCACATTTTGTTTGTAATTGAGGTTGTAAATTCTGTTTCATACCTCGGCGCAGCCCAGCTGCGGGCCACGGGTTGGGCTTTCCAGTTTACCGCTGGTCCGCAAGGCGTCTGGGAGCTGCTGCGCTCCCTCGTTCCTCCGAGGCACGGCGAGCAGGGCCGAGCGTCCCGCCTGTCCAGAAACAGCGAGAAAACGGGCAGACACGGAAAGCGGATCTTTTTAGCCCACTTTTTATTAAAAGAATGTTTAAAAAAAAAATAAAAATAACAAGGACTCTGGCAGTTTCTCAGTCATACAAATACATTAATGATACAAAGACGTTTGTGTTATACAGAATGGAGAGAAAACGAGGCTCGCTGACTTCCTTTCCCGCTGGAGACAGAGGAAGGGTAAACAGGAGCAGTTTTCCGTCTAAGAGATCCTGCTGCCCTTAGCACCTGAATCGGTTTTTGTCCTTAGGAAGAAATTAAAGCGGAAAGCGTCCTCCCCTTGAGTCTCCTGCAGTGAGCGCGGAAGACGCCGACACGCATCAGTTGTACAAATATGTAAGAAAGTACGCACATTCCCGGCTACAAATCTGGCCGTGTAGTTTTCAAATAAAAACATTTTCTTAGGAAAAAACCCGACCAACCACACAAATATCTGCTTACATGTTTACGCTCTTGTTTTTGCAACTCGCTGCTGCTCTCCTCGCTCCCTCGGGCTCAGCGTCCCTTTTCCACGGCCCCTCTGGCCCCACTCGAGACCGGCTCTGCCGCGGGGACCCCTCCGAACTCCGAGGATGCGCTTAAACCCCTCCGAAATCCAGGCTGTGCACGTGGGCAGGGGCTGGCCGGAACAGGGACGGACCTCTCCAGCTTTCCTAACGGTGGGACCCAACAGCTACCAAGGGGCAGGAGGATGCCGGGCCGTGCCTGCGCAGGGATCTGTCTGCAGCCGATCGTTTAATTCGACCCCCCCCCCATAACCTGGATCCCAGACCCCCCCGCTCACTGCGGCGTTTAGGTCTGCGAGTTTAGGTTTTTGATTAAACCGTCCTGCAGAGGCTGCATCCGTGATGGGCGTCAGCAGAGGCTCCCTACGGCCCAGGCAGGTGCTAAAACGTTGCATTTGCTGCTTCGGTTAAAAAGACAAACCAGGCCCTGGAGGGGGTTTCTGCGCTTTACCCTTTAGCTGTGATGTCACGTGTAATTTGGAGCGCAGTCACAGATCGGCGCTGCTGGGCAGGATATTGATGACTTTTCAAAATTAAAATTATAATCGTCAACTAAACAGAGTTTTTCCATTTTCCTACTTTTTAACCATTGGTAGCGCAAACCAACGCCCTCAAATTCTGATCTATTTTGAAATATCAATTAAAAAAAAAAAAACCACATAAAACTTCCCTCCCTCCATCAGGCCAGATGTTACCCCAGTTTGAGCGGTGGATTTGCGGCAGGGACCTGCAAGGGGGGGGAACCTGTCCAGGCAGAGCGGCTCCACCACGTACACCAGGGAGGGAAGGGATCGGTGGGGGTTTGGCTGAGCCCGAACCAAACCCTCCCTCCGAGCACAACCTCGCCAAAGGTCTCACCAGCAAAAAAAAAAACCAAACCCAAAACCCACCCTTTCCTTGTAGCGCTGCTGCTCCCACCCATCTCACCCCCCATCTGCACCCTGCAGCTCCCACCGCAGCGCTGCCCCGGGTCTGGTGTCCTGAGGCAGGCGGCAGCGGGTCGGGACAGGATTTTCGGTGCCGAGGATCCTCACGCAAGACGCGGGGAGCCAGAGGAAAGGCTCCACCTGCCCTCGCTGCCCCACGCCGCAGCGATTGCCCCGACGGACACGGAGAGTCCCAGCCAGAGCCGGGCTGTGCCCACTACGCGCCGCTATAAAGACCAGCAGGGCTGGCAGCCCCACAAGTTTATGAGCTCTTGGGCTTTCTCCGGCCCCCACGGTCCCAGGAAGCTTCCCTGTAGGATTGAAAGCCACATGGGACACTCAGGAGCCCACGCTTCCCGCTGGCGGGTGCCACAGAGCTGGGGTCCCTTTTCTGGGCAGGGGAGGGCAGAACAAAGTGCAGGAAACGTGGCTCCTCAGCCAATTAGTCCTCTCTGTGCCTCTGCTTCCCCATCTGGAAAACGGGAGACGAGACGAAACCTCCGAATTGCAGTTTCCGACCTGCTGCTGCAAAGTTACTATTAAAATTATTGCTACTTCACCCTTTCCTGCAAAGGTGACATCCACAGCCTTTACGACAACTCCCATTTCTTAAACTAAACGCACAAAGGAGAGGCACCGGGGACCTGTTCAACTCCCTGCCTCAAGGCTGTTTCGATCACAGGCACTTGATTATTTTTACTTATGTGGGTTTAAGAAACCGCACAGCACAGCATACACCAAGGGCAACGGTAAATAACAGAGCAGCATGAGCTGCCAGCTCCGACGGACTGGCTGGGCTGGGAAGAGAGCCCTTGAAAAACCACTTTGGGCACAGGGCTGCCCGCTCAGCCCCGTCCAGGCTGGAACCTGCCAGATGGCACAGGTTTCCTTAACAGCAAACACAAAGCAGAGCAAAGCCCTTCCCACCCTCCGGCTGGGGCGACGCGTGCGCTGGAGAGGGCTGTGCAAACCAACCGGGCTTTAACCTGGAAGGTTTGCGCGGCCACCGGCACCGCCGCTGCGTACAGCTGGCCCCTGGCGCAAGCCACGGCCACGCCGTCCTTCGGAGAGGTCTCGGAGACAGGCGGGACACTTCAGACCAAAGGACGGACTTGTGCCGAACAGAGAAGCCCCGGGCAGATGTCCTTCTCTGCAGCAGGGAAGCTTCCAACCCACCGGTCACGGCGGACAACCGCCGCCTGTCCCGAGCGGGACACCCTCCGCCGCCGCAGCGGGCTGGATCCCGGCTCGCCTCAGACGGATCGGTCGCCGCTCACCCTGCCAACTAGCCTGAACATTTCACCCCAAAGGGAATGACACCATCCGCTCGGTACGTCTTCTCTGGAGTCTTCTACTGAGCAGGTGAGCAGACCTCATCTCCGTCCCTGTTGTCTTTGGGACGGAGCCAAGGGGCTCCGGCCACCTGCGGCCGCGCCGTCTGCGTGGACGGTGCCGGAGTCCGAACCAGCCCCGGCCCACGGGGGCAGCCAGCTCGCGGCTAGAGCACGTGTGCCAGCGTGGAAGCAGAGAGAAAACCAGGGCTCTGCGGAGTTCAGTGGGAGCCAGGGCCAAGGGACGCCCCAGTTCATACAAGAGCTGCGTCCAGGGGACGCTGGCGACGGGCTGGGAGAGACCGGGAGCAGAGGAGACCCGCGGAAGAGAGGGGCTCTGCGTAGGATTGCTCGGACAGCTGCGTTTCAGGCACCTGCTACAGATGCGTTTCTCCCATTATCCCGGTCCAAGAAGATGCCACGACCTGCTCCTCGGGTCCAAAACCACGGAACATTGCTCAGCACCTTCCTCTCGTGTCTCTCCAGTCCCCGTTCGTGCAAAACATGAACAGACACGCTACCAAGAGCCAAGCAGTGGAAAGAGGAGAACCATGCCAGAAACAAGCCAACATAACTCTGCGGAAACGTTAATTTTTTTGTTTTTTTCATGTTTCAGGGCTCCAAGAAACACAGCAGAACTGGATCTATGACCCTGCTGCTCCACAGGCATCCCCCAGCCTGCACCCCGGCCCTCACCACAAACAGGCACAGAAGAGGAGGCTCTGCAGCCACCAGCTACTGCAGAGAGCAACCACGTCCTCAGAACCACACACCAAACCTCCTTTTCCCTTCAAAAAACAGCCGAAAGTTTCCTCCAACATCCCAGAGCATCTGATGACCCAACTCTGCAAGACCAGCCTTTGCGTGCCAAACTCTGCTTCCCCTGGATGACCAAAACCTATCGACTCCAGTTCACTCTGCACTCCCTTCCCGCCAGCTCTTGGGCTGTCTGGAGGAACCTGGGAAATTCTTTGGCCTCCAACATCCTCCCCCCAGGTGCAACGCTGACTGCTGGTCAACCAGAGAGAAAAACCCTGCAGAAGAATCAGGTGCTGGGGGAAGAACTTCTCCGGGGCCTTTTAAAGGAGCCCTGTGAACCCAGAAGGCAAGCAGCGTTCACCTCGCTGGTGGGATGTGGGCACACATGGCTGGGGAAAAACAAAAGGTCCATAAACCCAGCTTCGGATTTAAAAGCAGGAGGAGAAGGCAGAACCATGGAGCCTGTGGGCTACGAGACAGAAAAACATGCAGTTTTGAAGCACGACCCGTTCAAGTGCCAAGCCAGATCTAAGAGCTGAGCACTGGAGTGGGAGCTAGTTTTCTCAAGAGCAGGACGTGTCTCCAAACCATATTTTGAAGAGACCTCATCACCCAGCTATGCAGGGCTGTTTGGGGGAAAAACAGAACAAAGCGGAAACACCGCAAGCCCTTCCCTTTGGTGCTTAGGAGAAACAAACTCTTGGGAGAGGGGAGGACTGAGAAGCCAGCTGGAAAGCTCACAAGGTCAAGGAGTTTGGTTTTGGGCGTCTCTACTGATCAGCGGGGGCTATCGCTGGTTTTGGGAGGGGGGAAACGACCTTTTTGCTAAGGAACAACAACCAACTGCTCCTCCCTCGCCCTGGTCTCCCTTCGTTCCCGAGGTGCAAAGCCAGGAAGGAGCCAGGCTGGGAAATTCTCCCCGGGCCTCGCTCCTGCCTCCTCGAGAGCATCGGAGTGTGCACGTGTGGGCGCTGCGGGCACCGGGAGCTCAGCACAGACATAGGAAGTTAATCCCACAGACCCTATTCTCATTTAAATTTTGAAAGCCTAGCTGTATTAAAAAAGTCTTTGATATTAATATTAATATTATTTATTATAATAAAGAACAGTCAAGCAGCGTGAAAAAAATATATCTTAGCTACATTACCTTAAATTGCCAAAAATATACACATTTTTCTCTTTTATTCAATAAAAAAAACCAAATCAAAACAAAAAAAGACACATGCAACATACTAAATGAGACATTAGCATCAAAACGGGTAAAGAAACGTACCCCAGTGCAACTGAAACACAGATAATCTTTAGCTTTTATTTTTGCTTTCCCCTGCTCTCCCTCTTTTTCACAGAGATACAAACATTTAATGTCGACCTTCCAGCAGTGCCCCCTTCTTCTCCCCTCAACCTGCCAAAGGGACCTTTGGCTCTGGGACAGGTTGAGGCGATCAGACAAGGAGCACACTTCAAAGGGACCGGGCGCCTTTGGAAGATGTCAGCGAAATGTATAAGTGCTATACGTCTCTTCCCCTGCTCGTCCTCTCCAGCCTCGTCCCTCCCCGCTCCACAGAGCCCCGGAGAGCAGAGGGGCTTTGTACTCAAAACTCCTGCCACCGAAAAAAAAAAAAAAAAAATCAATGGCACGGCCAGCGCAGAGCAGGGGGGGACCGGGGACGCGGCGTAGCTCAGCCCTCCCTGCTTTTAACGGCCATCCTGCCTACAAAACCGATTCCTTGAATTCAGTCCTTGATTTCCAACCTCTTCCGACGCATGGGCTGCCCAGTATTTTCCCAGTAGTGGTGCAGAGCCCCGTACAGCACGTTTCGGCCTCCGGAGTGCAAACTCACCGTTAAGTACCTCTCACCGACCCCCTGCAAAGTTTTCTGTTGTTGCCCAGGGATTTGGGCACCAAACCACTGATCCCAGTATGGGTTTTGTTTGTCCTGGGGGACAACGCACGCTGTACTACCACTCGCTACACAAGGGGCAGATGCCGAGCAGCCTTCCCTCCTTCCCATCCCCTCTCTTCCTGGTACTGGCATGTTTCTAATTTCAGGGCGTGAACTGTGGTTAAATTTTGGAAGAGTTTGACCAGGTCTGGGCACGCTGTCAGGCCCCTGTGGTTACCGATTGGTCTGAAGGCCGTGCTGATGGCCAGCATGACAGCAAAACAGGTGGCAACGCAAATTTGGGACCTTAAGAAAAAAAAAAACGTAAAAAAAAAAAATAAAAATCAACCCCCAGACAAATGCAGCTGGGCAAGCAGCTGGCAGGGACCACATTTGCACATTTAACAGCCACTGTTTCACCCCAACACTTCTGTCCATCACCTTGCTGACCCAAACCAGCGCTAAGGAATATCTGTTCCCAAATCCCAAGGACCTGCTGCTTGCCAAAGGTTGGCGGGTACAGCCTGCAGGTCCGCGCAGCCGTCGCACGCACAAACAGGGCACCGCAGGGCTGAATTTAGCACGGCAGCCCCGAAGCAGCCATTCTGCACCCATTCTGCACGTCGCTTTCAAGCCCAAGACTCCTCCCATGTGGAAGGGGCGGCAAGGCAAGACCCCCACCGCAGAAAGGGATCCTGCACGGAGCAGAGGGTCTCTGCGCCGAGGCGGTTTGGGTGGCGCGGAGGGGAGGGGAGACAACACGGCTGGGGGAGGAAAAAGAAAAAAAAAAAAAAATTTAAAAAAAAAAAAAAGTGCAAGCACACAGTTGTGCCAGAGCAATTTCGGGGACGGGGAGCCAAAATTAAAGTCAAACCATTTGCAAGTGAAAGATCTCATTCACAGTTTGTAAGGACCAGGCGGAGGGAAGGCGGCACAGCTCAGCCCCTGACTTACTCGGGAGGTGGCCGGGGACAGGGAATGTGTCGGCAAGAGCCACGGTTCAGTGCTCCCCTCTAGGTCTGTGCTGCAGAGACCACAAGGAAGGCAGACTGGTTTTTTTTTCTCCTGCATTTCCACTTTTAGCTGCCATCTCCGTCTTTCCAATAGCTTCTTAACCTTGTTAAAACATTAGCTTTTCTTTATAAAAAAAAAAAAAATTATATATATATATATAATATATATATATTTCTGAGCAGACAGCAGTGTTCTGCCCAGTTCACAGAACTGGAGGCTGAGATCAGAAAGGTATTTTCTCTCCTTTTAGCCTTATTCAACCATTGCGGTGACAATCTTCCAAACAAACACACAAAAAAAAGAAAAGAAAGAAAATAAAATAAAAAGGAAGAAAGATATTTAGCAGATGAGTCTTGCCTATAACAAGCTTTTCTAGTACTATCAGCACAGACCCACTGCTGACAAATTTGAATAGTGCAAACTAGTTAGAGGCAGTGGGAATGTGCTGAAAAATATCCATTAAGGTCTGACAACTTTTTTTTTTTTTTTTTTTTTTTAAGACCCTCAGAGTTTCTATTAGCTGGAGTCTTCCCACCTGCTCCCAGGAGCTCTGGATTTAACCAGGGGATAAGGAAAAGAAGGGGCATTTGTACGTTTGACGTAGATGCTCCCCTTCCCCCAGAGCTGCCCCACCTGTCCTTCAATCAGTCCATCACATCCCAGCGCAGAGGAAGCCGATTTCATCGCTGAGGTTCCAGGCTACGAGACGGAGTTAAGGTCAAAAGGTGGAGAACAACGAAGGGTCCGATGTCCTAGCTCAGGAGACTGGTAATTGTCCCATTGCTTGGAGATCCCTTTTCTGAAGTGCCCAAGACCAGTGGAAGAACGTGGGTTTGCCAGACCGGAGTGATTTGTGGTGGGTAAGAAAGAACAAGTACCGGATTTGGGATTCTCTCTTCCCCACACACATTTCTATCTCCCGGCTAAGGCCTGGGAAACAACGGCCGCGTTCAGACGCACCTTCTGAAGTTGGCTACGACGGGGTAATACTGGCTACAGCCCCTTTTTGCAAGCTGAAATTTTAGCCTTTGGAAATCTTGGAAGGAAAGAGGGAGAGATGGCACGAGGAGCAGGAGTGTGCTTTTCACGTCAAAAGTACAGCGCCGAAGCGACAGCAGCTGGCAGAGCAGATGTGGCAACGTCCTTTAAAGAAGCGGGTGGCCATCGCCTCCTCCCCAAGCATCAGCCCTTACCCATCGCTCCGCTGCTTGGGTCTTTTCAGGCTGGGTTTGGATCCAGCTGAGGTGTCGGGCCTTCATACGATGGCTATAGAGAGAAGAGCATCCCACGAGCCCAGCCGATGAAAAGCAGGCGAGAAATCTCAGCTACGGGCCTTCTTCTTAACCTCCCCACCCGGGCGAAGCAGACCACGTAGGCACTGCCACCACGTCCCACTTCCCCAGCTGCGGCACATCCAGCGCTGCCTCCGAGGGCACTGCCACGTTCCTCTGCGCCGCGCAGAAAGGAGCCCTCAGCAGAGGGGGCTCCCTCCACCAAGGTCTTGGCCAAGGATGCTCGAGGGTCTCTAGTGCCTCGGCCTGGGGGGGGTACCCACACGTGAACGCACGCTTGCACTCACGGCAGGGAGGAGACTGGCAGGCATCTGGTGTTAACTCTCTCCTCCACGCTGCACGGAAACACAGCTTCACTTTGAGCATGTGGGGGGCGGCAGGCAGCCCCCCACCTTCGCTCCTCCCGATACCAGGGCTTGGTCAGAGACGTACGGTCTTCCAAAGCACCTCTTGGCATTGCCCAGCGGCAGGAAATGCTTCTTGGAAGCCTTGTGCTCATCGCTCTAACAGTACCAAAGTTGACTGTGGAAAGCCACATTCCCCCTGGCTGAGAGGAGTTGGCTGCTGGTTTGTTCGGGGTGAGGGGGGAGCTTAGCCCTTGTCCTGGGTAAGAGGAGCTCCCTTTTCATTCATGCTCTTTAAGAAACAAACAGAAAAAGAGACGCAGAGGAGACAGGTATCAGTACTGGACGGGCAGCAACACGAGGGGGCAGAAGCAGAGAGCCCTGCTGTGCTGCGGACCTGGCCCTGCTCACCGCGAACTCTCGGGCTCCTCCGAGATCAACGGGGACACGGGAGCCCCAGGTTTCCCCTCCGCCCAGTTCAGGCCGAACTGGCCCCTCAACCCTGGCCTTTGGCTCCTAAATGTCTCCAACCAGGGCTGGACCTTCTGGGTACAGGTATAGGCCAGGGGAGGGATGGAGGAGAGATGAAAGCATCACACCATCAGTCCCTAGACACTGGTGCTCCAGTACAAGGCTGCTTTACAGAGAGGCTGGAAACCTCTGCACAACCTCTCCTCTTGGGTGCAAGATTCCTTCTAAACCCTGGGTTTCAACATGCAGTTCACCTTCGTATTTCATCACGAGGCTCCAATAGGGCCAGCGCTGCCAGGGGCACATTGTCCCATCCAAGTCCTAGGGTTAACGGAGACAAATCTACGGCCTGCCTCTGCCTCGCTTCTGCAGCAGGTCTGCTGTGTGTCTGCACACACGCACACGGAAGGGCACCTTGGGAGCCTCTGCGCCCACCTGCGACCCTGCCTGGCCCCTACAGAAGTCCTCGGAGGTGGGATCAGGACGTGACAGTGGCTAGCCAGGGATGCAGCAAAGCCAGCGGAGCACTCTGGCTCTGTTCCCTAAGCAGTGCCCTTGCTCCCCCAAGTGAACTGCAGCGCAGACTCTCTCCCCGGGTCTGTACGGCGCCTAGCACCACGAGCTCAGTGGGGTTAGGGTAGTGCTAGCAGCATACGCACCGTTCCTTTCGGGGTGTTGCCATCAGCCTGCAGGTTGAGAAACGGGTTAGTCTGTGCTGTAAGGACGGGTGGGATGCCTGTCCCCGAAGCCAGGAGGCTGTTCCCAGGAGTGCTGAGCGGTGGGGTGGCCTGGGGGGCCATGAGGGCATTGCTAGGGTTGAGCTGCTGGGGGGAGAGGGAGGCCAGGAGAGAGCTGCTGCTGGGGGGCGGCTGGGGGGCTGAGGTCATCAGGGCGCTGGTGCTGGAGTGCAGGGGGGCAGAGGTGGCTGCCAGGAGGCTGGTCATGGACAGCTGGGACGAGCTCGTCATCTGCAGCCGCTGCAGCTCCCTCTTCTGCTGGATTTGCTGCATCATCTGGAACACCAGGGCCTGCTGCTCCTGCAGGGAAGGGTGAGGAAGACAAGTCAAAGGAGGGATAAAGGGCTCAGGAAGAGGCAACGCCTAATACAAAGGAGCCAGGAGACACACGGGCACACTCCATCCCAGGCAATGCTACTGGGGACAGGGAGAAAGTCCCCTTGATCACATCTCTATAGGTAGAAAGAGAGAGAAACAGTCTGCCTTGTGTTCATTAACAGCCTGTGCTTATGACCTTTCCAACCCTGTTGTTGCTCACTAAGACACCTGCAGGCACACAAATCTACTCAGCTCTTTCCAATCAATCGACTCATGGATTTTAAGTCTGTAGCATTCACTATCCTGAATTTCTAGATTGGCTGCTAATTTTCTTCCCCAGCCCATCCCGCTTCACAGCTCAGCCCTGACCCACGGGGGTCAGCGTAGATGAGCCGGACTCGGGGGGACAAGGGCCACAGCTCACCTGCACCCAGAGGGACGCCCTCGAATCCAACCAAACTGCAGAAATCACTATAGCAACCACCGACCAATGCGGCAGGCTGAGCGCTGACATTGTTCCCATACCCACAGGGATGCAGCTGATGACACGGTGACATCAGCTGCTGTAAAGAGAAGCCCTTTGAAATTTGCTTTTCCTGGGTTATAAATAGCCTGACCCAGAAATCTATCCAAAGCAACGGGCCAAGTTCATGGGAGATATAAATGAGCACAGCTTCATTGACGGGAACTGTTAGCACTCCTGTGCAACTCCACCGCAGGGGAGGGCCACCACAGAGGTTTCTGCCGGGCAAGTGAATGAGGTTCTTACACGCTCAGGGGCTTGTTTACCATCTATCCGTGCAGCCATTCCCACAACAGCCTGGGACGGGGCTGCTGTTTTACCCGCGAGGATGCAGGCAAAGAGCCAAGATCCTCAGAACAGCTGCCTGATCCTTTTTCTGACCCCGAAGTCCTCAGCCACCTGCACGTTACAAGTCTCCCTGGCATCTCCAGTTCACCGTGTTAATGTGCCCAGACACAGCTCGCTTGCCTCAGACTAAGCAGTTTGGTGCGTATCTATTTCTAAAACTCAAGTAGTGTCCTCAAGCAAGCTCCTCTTCTCCTGTGGGCCTCAGCACATCTGCAAGCCCAGAGACCGGCGTGCTCTGGCAGCAGGAGCAGACATGATTTGCATTCAAAGATGGCTGGAGGAGGCAACAGCACTCCTGATTTTGTGGTGGCTTAGCCTTACCGTGTTCTCACACCCTCGGGATGTGGGAAACCCAGATTGAATTTTTTCCTTTGTACAAAAAAGTTCAAATCCCCAGCTCCCTCCCTCCAGGAGATGCCGCACCTTCCTGCCTAAAGCTTTTCTCCTCACTCCACCCACAGCAGCCCAGAGCCAAGGAAAAGGCACGTGACTCTTGCACCCCCGTGGGCAGGGGATTCACGTGAAGGAGGGAGCCCTAAATTTTGCTCTCCGCTCCGAGGCTTTCCCATTAAACAGCTCATCAGATAAAAGGTGCCAGCAGGCACGCTTACCGGATTAAGCGGCTGGGAAGTCAGGAGCTGCTGAAGCTGCTGGAGCTGCTGTTCGTGTTGGTGCAAGACGTGCCGCTGCTGCTCTGTCAGGGGACTCAGGCTGGGCACGCTGCAAGGGGAGCAGGGCAGGGACGGTGAGCGCAGCCCGTCTTGGTCCTGCACACATAGGGCCTCCCTCCCTCCCGGTGCTGAGCTTCTGCTGGAGAGGGCAGGGCTGTCCCCGCGAGCTCCCCGTCCTCACCTGCTCAGGCTGGTGGAGAGCTGCAAGGTCGGAGGCCCGCTCGCCTGCGTCAGCGCGCTCGGAGGCTGGGCGGCCTGAGCTCCGTTCAGATTCCCCAGGATCCCGTTGATGGGCATCTGCTGGCCTCCCGCCAGGGTCCCCATCAGGCCGTCCACCATGGGCACCGTGGAGAGGCTGTGGCTGGCAGTGGTGCCTCCCCCCAGCCCGCTGCCTGCCACCCTGGCCAGGCCATTCACCTGCTGCACCCCGGGCAAGGGTAGCGAGGCAGGACTCTGCTGCAGCATGGGCAGGGGCGGAGGAGTGCTGTGGAAGGACAGGGAAGAGCTGCTCCTGCTGGGGCAACCTGAATGAGGGTCCTGGGGGAGAAACGGACATAAGAGCATCGGACTGGGGCAGCTTGTGAAAGGTCAGCTCAGCTCCAAGGGTGCTTTGGGCCGAAGCCGGAGGTGGGAAGGGGGGGCTGTGAGTGCAAGTGCAGGCGTATGCTCAGATGGGTCCCAGAACTCAGACATGCTGTGCTGGATCTCTAGAAGAGCGGCCAGAATCACCTAGAAGCATTCTCACCTCACGCTCCCGGCCTCAGCTACTCTACTCGGACCCTCAGCACTGAGAAGAACTGAAGAACAGGCACTCCAGAGAAAGAAACCTGATTTCTGGGCCTGGACGACAAGGCTTTGTGAGCTGGCTATCACGTCGGAGTACTGGGACTGCGCTGCTCTGTCCCCTCCCCAAGTCCCTTCCCCAGCTGGCTGGCAGATGCAGTGGCCAGCGTACCTCAGAGGAAGTGGAGAGCGAGTTCTCGATCCCAAAGCTGTTCTTGCATGGGGGGCTCTTGCTGATGCTCAGGGAATCGTTGCAGACTGTACGGAGGAAAGAAGTGAGGATGCAGAGTCAGGGGTGGAGCCTGACGTTGCCACAGCAATAGCAAAGGACAGTGCATACTGCCCGTGGCTTCGGAGAGATAAATGGGTCATATCCTCCCCACTGTGACCCCCTCCTGCCCACCCCAGGGCACCGCCATGAAAGGGCACGGGGTGATGCAGCCCACCGGGTCCCCTCACCGTTGGGAGGCAGGATGTACTGGGCCTGGCTGCCTGGGCCGTTGCTGCTGGTCACCACGGGGAAAGGGACAGAGAGCTGGACGTTGAGGAGCTGCAAACGCTCCTTCTTGGCCGTCAGCGTCATGATCTGCTCCTGGAGCCGCTGGTTCTCCTTCTGCAGCGAGTGCAGGGCTTTGAGCATTTCTACAACTGCAGGGAACGGAAGGGGGGACGGGGGCCAGGGTCAGGGGAGAGAATGGCAGACGGAGGAAAGAGGAGAAGGGCATCCACAGGAGGTACCACAATTAGACCACACTGGGGGAGGAGACTGGCCCCAGATCACAGACCCACTGCCAGCTACTCCCCCACGGCACAGACTAGTGCTTTGTCCCCCACCCGGCTCCTTTGCCTGTGGGCAAAATCCCAGCTGGCTCCCACACAAACATGCTCAAGGACCTCTCCTCCCACAGCCCATGCCCTGAGTGACTCACTGTTTACGCCGGCTTCCCCATTGCCCTGCTTCTCCAGGAGCTGCTCGATATTTGGGGTAGCCTGGGGAACATTCTCCAGCTGCCCACTGCTGCTACAGGACACTGTCTGGTCGAAGAGGGTCGGCAGGCTGCTGATGGGGGACCTGGGGAAGGGTTGGGGAGACGTCAGAGATGCTTCCCCAGTCTGCACTCGCGCTCCGCTGCTCCCTTCTCCCCACATCTCCTCTGCCTCGCACTGGGAGTGGCTGCATCCCTCCCAGCCTCAGCCTCCTCCGCTCCACTTCAGCAGAGCCCTCCGTCCCCCGTTAGCCCCGGCTCATATTGGAAAAGCAAACCTGCCTCCTCCTCTCCCATCCCACTCCCAGCCCCAAGGAGGAGGGAAGGAGCTGCCTCTACTTCTCCCAGTCTCCTTCCCTTTCCCTGCTGTGTCATCCCACGGCTTCCCGGGGTACCGCCGTGCCCGGGCGGACGCGGAGTCCTTCCCCCCCCCATGCCTGGCGACAGCGGGGAGGACTCCTGAAGGACACTCACATGGAAGAGAGACTCTCCTGGGGCGACGTCCCTCGGCAGCCGAAACTGCAGTCTTCCAGGTCAGGCTCTGGGTGGGGAGAAGGACAGAGAGCCTCAGCGTTCATAAGCCTCCGGCCCTCGCAGGTGCCCGGGTTTTGTCACCCGAGGGCGGCGAGCGCCGCTCCCCGCTAGATGGGAGCACCGAGCAGCGCCGGGCACCGGCATTGCATAACGGCTCCGCCCGCCGTGGGAGGGGCTGCTGGCACTGCGTGTCACCCTGTGTCCCGCCGGGGGGGGGGGGTGTCACCCTGGGAAGGTCACCGACGCGCCCCCCCGCCCCCCCCCCCCCCCCCCCGCCTCCTCGAACGGCAGCGGCTCCAGCCGCCGGGCGGGGCCAGCGCCGGGCCCGCAAGCCCGAAGCCGCGGGGAGCGGAGCGGAGCAGGGGCCGGTCTCTGCCCCCGCCCGGCTCCCTCCGCAGCCCTGGAAACCGGAGGGATGGGCAGAAAGCAGCTTTTCCTTTAGCTGTAAAGCTAAAAAGGGGGGGGAGGCTGTGCTGAGCCTGCAAGGATGAATCAATCCTGTGCAAAGCCTCACCCGGCTCTCCCAAGTGCTGCTGCAGCCCTTCTGCCTCCAGGATCCTTTCCCGAGACCCAGCTGGCATCCTCCAAAGTCTCCAGATGCTCAGCTCCCTTCTAAAGAGCTTAAACAAGTGCTTCGGTGTCCAGAAGCCACCTTTTTGTCCCAGGGGGCTGGGACACCGCGGTGCTGGGGACGAAGCCACTGTACATGTGCACATGGGCAGGATATCTCCCATCCAAAGAGTAATCAAGAAGTGAAGTACATTCATCTGCCATTTGCTTTCCATCCCCAGAGCCTGCCAGCCCATAAACACACGTTCCCCTCACTCTGGGACGTGTCAGATGTTGCGACTACAGCCTGCACCAGCTGGCTGACTTGCCCCTCCTCTTCTTCGCACAATAAGAGAGTTTCTGATGTGCAAGAATCCAGGAAATCTCCTGCAGGGAACGCTGTGATTTACAGTGTAATGCCCTGAGCAGGGCATTAGTTACTGGCAGTATTTTCTACTGCTGAGAACAAGCAAACACAGCTGTTGTTCAGCAGCTCTCACAGACAGGTATGAGTGGGATCCTCACTCCTGCATCCCCACGGGAATGTCTTCCTGCCCATCAATTACAACTGGTCCACCCTCCTGGGGAGAAGCCACCGCTTTCTGGAGGTGACTAGCAGTTGCCAGTCAATGGTAGTCTCCCAGTATAAGGCACCATGTGGAGACAAATCTTGATTTCAGGGACACCGCAAGCATGTGAACTTCCTAATTTCTCCAACCCAGGATCAGCTACCAGAAGGCTGGGAACAGTCAGACCACAGCAGTGCTTCTCAGTATTGTTTCTATCCAAGGACCACCTAAACCCTTTGAAAAATATCCACAGCCCGCCGTGTGCAGCTTTGCCACAACATTTTAACCTGCAGCCAAATAAACATTCAGCTAAGCTTTGACTGCCTGCCTGTTACTGTCATGCTGTTTGCTTGCAGCCCAGGGAGGTTATGCGCATATATACAATTCTGGTTTTCTGAAACAGTACCAGGCTCCATATTCAATTATCTCCTGGCCAACACCACCCTGTTGTCTACAGAACAGGGAAATGACTGAGTTATCGCACAGAGACAGCACTCTCCAAGGCAGTGAGTATGAAAAAGAGGCTTGAAGACAACTAGAGAAGATAAATACATTTGGCCTGTCATCATAATAAGGCAGGATCCAGGACAAGCCGTGGGAGGAAGAACTAGACAGTAGCTAAGGGAGTGGGAAGATAAGAATCAGACTTTTTGTACTGCCAAAGGCACCCTGGTATCAACCTGCATCGGTGATAACAGTTTCTCAGTTCCCCCATCTGTAAGACAGGGAAACACCATTTCCCTCTATCACATTAAAATTGTGAAAAGCTCAAATATTACTGCAATGAAAGCTATGTCTCCATGGGATCTGTCTACACAGGCACTCTCAGGAAAGGTAATCTGAATTAAAGACAAGGCAGGATTACTTAAAACTTCACAACCATCCTGTTAACGATTTGGGATTAAAGCAGTCGCCACACTTCTAAGTGAAAATGGCCCCACACAGGAGGTTTAATGCATGTTAATTAATCCCCCTGGAAAAAAAAAAGTGAATTTGGCTTAACACCTTCTGGGCCACTAGCTCCAGCAGGAAGAGATAGTGATGGACAAACCTTAAACGTGACAAAACCCAGGAGCTGTTCTAAAGGCTGCCTGGAACTGGAAAAAACCACGTCCTGAAGCTTGAAAGATCCCAGTCAAACAAAAAAAGCAATCTTGGAAATGGAAACTAAGGATCAGGCTTTTTTGAGCACTTTGTATGTTAGATTTTGCCCACATGATTCATTCATTAGTAGCCGCAGGGCTGGAACAGAAAGAACCCGGACTGCCGAGCCTCCGTGTTGTGCCTGAACCACAGGGCTATTCCTGACAGCTCACTAGCTTCCTTCTTCTGTCAGCACCTTGCCAAAATAACAGCAAAGGGGAAGCAGCAGTGGGTCATCTCTCTCTTGCTGATTGCCGTGAGGGAAGAATAACTCTTTGAATCATCCCATTCTTTCCTTAATTCCAGGTGACTGAATCACTCCTGACTCACAGCTCCCATGCAACAGCCCTGACTCCCACTGGGGTCAGCAGCACAGTCACCTTCCCGTTGCACTCAAGCAGATGCAAGCTGCTGGCGGGGACATACAGACAAAATGCTGCCAGGGACACACGGACAGACAGACAGGCACCTTCCGTGGCCTCGCCAAGATCGTAAGTAAGCATACGTGTTCATTCATGCTTTACATGCAGGCATGCACACTTGTTAAGGCAAATAATGGCACACTGGTATCGGATTATCCAGAGAACTCAGAGCCACCTCTAATGAGGACTGTGTGTTTTAAAGTGCTTGTCACTCAGTGTGACACTGGGCAGAGTTTTACCTCCCAGGAGTTCAGCATCCAGCATGCTGAGCTGCCAACATTTCTGGGCTAGGGGAGCATGAGACAGTTGCACCACTAACTGCAACATCTGAAAATCAGGAGGGTGCTTTTGTTTAACTACTGGTGCAAACCAAAAATCAGGCCCACTCTGTTTTGGGAAAAAAGAAATCTTACGATGCTTCAAGTTTCCTGCTTATTAACCAGGCAATTTTCCAAGAAAAATGAATTTGCCTTGGTGGGAAAAAATGAGCAGTTGTAAGTAATTCAGTGTTGGCACGTTCATGTTTGGAAGTTGAAAACGGTGGATTTTGCTGCATTCATGACAAAGCCAAAGGGGAAGGGCAGAAAGTAACTCAAAACAGAAACGGCAGATGAAAATTAAGAGTGAGAGATCTCTCTCATTTAAAAAGAAACCCAGAACACAAAACCCCAGCAAAAACTTTTAACTTATTTTGAGCAAGCAAAAGCTCACAGCAGTTTTCACGAGGCTTGTACAGTTTTAGTGTGTAAAACGACAACAAATTTCTACAGGGAGGGACTTAACATTCTTGCACTTCTCTAGCGCATGTCCAGGGACACCCGTTATCCAATGGACACACCAGCAGATGTGCTTTTACGGAATTGCAAGCCAGCACTTCATTAAGGCAAACACAAGCACCTCCTGCCTTGGGGAAAAAGCCACTGTCCCTCTCTCCTAGCCCCTGGCTCTCACACACATAGGATGGGAGCAAGCAGGGAGGGCAGCTGGAGAACTATGGATGCAGTTGTCTCGAGTCTTCCAGGGAGACCCCTTTGGAAGTCCAAACTCACATACCTTCTGATTCACGTACCTGCCCGGCTGCTTTCCGACTGATTTAAGAGTGGGTTGATTGATAGCCCAGATGTGAGAGGGCTTCCAAAAATATGTGAGGAAGGGAGGCTAAACGTTGAACCTGCCAGTGAGAACACCTACATGGCAAAACAAGGAGGGAGAGAGAAATGACTTCTCAAAAAAGCAAGAGGAAAATAACTTCATTATTCCATCTCTTCCTGACTCTCGAACCCGGCTTGCTCGTGAGGGAGAGTGTTAAAAATATCTCCTTGGAAGTCTTGCTAGACAGTTGAAATCTTCCCAGCCCCATCTCAGAGCCAAGAGGTCTGAATGAGCCATGTTAACACTGAGGCTGTAAAACTAACTCTCTCCTCCCTGTAAAACACCTCTCACAGTGAGCTCCCAACAAAGGACAAGGCTCTGTCTCCCGGCACACGCACAGCCCACCCAACTGGGATGTGTGAGCCCTCCCACCCAGTTATCTGCGCTGCAGAGCGAAGGTAGGGCTGGCACTGGTGGCAGGATCCAGCCGAGACGAGCCGTACAGGACACGGCACACGCCGACAGCCAGGCCTCTGCTACCTGAGCACTGCCCCTGCTCCACTTACAGTCAGCGGAAAGCAATGCATCCTTTTAGGTTGCAATTCCTCCCACCCCGAAACAGGCTGCATGGGCTGTGACGCAAAACTGCCCACATCTTTCTACTGACTCTACGGGAAGCTGCAGTTGGCAGATCCCCTCCAAACTGAAGGAAGAGTAGCTGTTCCCAAGTGGAAGAAGCAACTCCTCTGTGCCCACAAACTGGCCCTGCTCTGGCCAAGGCTTTCCTCAACTACAGTCCCTTTCCCGGTTCTGATGTTCTTACCTGCGTGGTGGAGACCGAGGAGGAGGAAGCTGGGATGGTGCTAGCAAAGGGAGACCGGTTGAGCTGTGGGAGAGACGACGTACCCTGGTGTGCCAGCAGGCTGGAAGAGAGGGGTGTACTGCACACAGCTCGGAGCACTCCGCCCCCGTGGGAAATAGGGTCCTTGTTACTGGTGTAGATCCCTGCAAGGGGAGGAGACCTGTTAGGGAGCCACGCTCCCCTCCGATGGCCTGGAAGCGTCTGGTTTTCTGCAGGGCTGGATCTCAGAAAGGGAGAGTGGCACCAATGCACGAGACCAAGTGTAACACGCACTTCAGCATCTCATGGCCTGGCGAGGGTGGTCACAGCCCACAATCCTTCTATCAAAAGGTATCACAAACTTTTCCAGCCTTGCCCCTGCCCCCCTCTTGTTCGCTCCTCATACCCCGATACAATCCAACAGAGAAACCACAGCATAAAGTGGCTCACCGAAGGGACAGGTCAGCGGCAGAAGGGCGTAATGGACTCAGAGAGTCCCGCTCTCTGCTGCCCATGCTAGTCAAGAGACCACACTCTTCCTAAGCTAAGCTGTCCCCTTCCATGATGCTGAGGGACCACGGTGGGGCACGGACAGATAAATGAGGAAGAAAGAGTGAGGAGACAGCTGCTGCTGAGAGAGGGGACCCGCCTGATTTCGCCTTGGCTCAGGCATGTGGCAGAGGCAGTGCCCAAAGCTGGGTTCTTCAGAGTCCTGCCAACACCTCTCCACAAAAGAATGGGAGAACAAGCAGGCAGGAGAGCCAGGCCTGGCAGCCTCCTCCTCTTTGAAACATCCCTTTGTTGTTCCAGAGGAGAGGCAAAAAAAAAAAAAATGGCCTAAGGTTATGATTATGGAAGTTGCATCAATTCTTGCAGCTCCTCTCCTCTCTCAGGCAGTGCAAATGGGCCAGGGCTCCCAGGCGCACACAACAAAATTATACCTCCCCCCCCTTGCAATCTGACCTAAATTGGAGCATCTGCAAACAACCCACAATAGACCGATGACAAGTTCTGCTGCCAGAACAGTGTCAAACCTCAGCCCTGAGCAGCAGGCCCCTCCTCTGCCTGCTGCCTTAACCCCTTCCTGCCACATGTCCTGGCTGCCCTTAACCCAGCCAGGCCAGGGAAGGGGACTCAGGCTGGGAAGAGCTGTAAGCCTCTCAGCAGAGTTAATGGTGTGTCAGTCTTCCAACCCTGCATGTATGTGGTAAGACCAGGATGAGAGGTTTTGCTTTTAAAAGAGGGGCTAAACGTGAACCACTTATGAGAGTCCCTCATTTGGGGTCAGATAGTGGTTGTTCCCATTTGGCCTGTGATTATCCCTCTCTATCACTTTGGAAATTACTCTCTGGCTAGCTGAGGTTTGCCAGCACTTGAGCAAAAAGGGTTTGAAATGCCCCCCAGCTCAGATCTGCAGCCCATCTCCAACGACAGAAGCTGACCTGGAGGACATTCTAGGATGAAGGCCAAGATGGAAAGGGGAGACCCAGATGTGGATTTTTATAGCTCCTGGGACTGAATGAAAGGGACTGGACTCTGTGCAGACAGGTCCAGACACCAGCCAAATGCGATGAAAAAGACGGCAGGGCTGGGAGGAACTGTGCACACCTGGAGCCCTAAGGGGGAACATACCTGAACCCAGCAGCGGGGACTCCATGCTGAGGCTGGGCAGATTCCCCGTGTGGCTGAAGGACCGCGAAGAGTTGCCGATGCTGGAGCTAACAAGAGAGCCGCCGGAGAAAGGTGACGAGGAAGTAGACGTGGACCCAGCCAGCTGGGCACCCAAAATCTCTTTGCTTTTACCCCCTTTCGGCCTGCCAGGCCCATGCTTGTTCTTCTTGCTACCCTTGTGCTTCTTTTCCTTCAGCACCTCTCCCTCCTCCATGCTGAGGGATGGCATGCGCTTGTGGCTGCTGCTGCTACCACTGGTCCCACTGGTCCCCACTGAAGGGCCGCTGACAGGGTTCGAGGCCTTATAGTCCACGGGGGAAGCATCACGGCCTCTCTGCTGGCTCACCGTGGAGGTGGAAAAGCGCATGATGGACCCAAAGCCTGAGAAGATCACCTTCTGCTCAAAGATGTCCCCCTTCTGGCCTTCATACAGAGGGGAGCAGTGGGAAGAAGAAGAGGAAGAGATAGGCTTCCGGTACTTCTCGTCGTCCTGCTCAAGCTTGGGGAACGTCACAAAGTCCTGGGAGCACTGCAAGCTGCTGCAGGAGGTACCTGGGGGAAGCAGACATAGGAAAGCTCGTGGTGGCAGTAACTCAGCCCATAAGGCAACAGGAGCGTGGTCACAACCCGGGTCCTGTGGCACAGGCTACTTACCAAGCTGAAGGCCATCCCTGCCACCTCCCAGCCGTTGCTTTGGTGCTCTCTGGCAAGCACGAGAGGTGTATACCCACAGCTTCATCCCACCCAAATGTGCTCGGGTCTGCTCCCCCCCCGGCTCTGCATCGCTACCGTCCCTCCAGCCCCGATGAGGGTCCCAGGAGACAAAACATGCTAGCCATTATGACAACAGCTTGAAAAAGAACTGAGCAAGGTCAGAGCAGATGGGAGCCCTGCAAGGCTTTGACTCAAAGCTCAGGGGAGCCTAGCTATCAGGTTTTGGTTCAGGTCTCTCCACCAGTACTCCTTAAACCACTGCTGCAGACAGTACCACCTACGGAGGAGAGGGCAGGTGCTGCCCATATTGCCTGTGCACAGTATCCCTTCCCTCCTCCCTCCACTCAGACATCTGGATCTGTTTTTCCTTGCAGTGCAGCAGGCCTGCACAGAAGGGGAGCTGTAACGCTCATCTGACTCAGTTCTTCTCTCTGTGCATGGAGTTAGTAGCAGCAAGACTTTTCCCTTTCTCTTCAAGGGGTTAAAGAAATAGCCATCAGCAAAGTTTCACAGCACTAGCTGGTGAATGGGTAACTTTACGGATCCAGAGATATCAAAGAGGAGCTAAGCAAAACATCCCCATTCTCCCCTCCTCTCTTGCTTCTCCTTCACCCCCTTACCTGCAGGCTGGAAGGTCCCGCTGGACGAAGCTGAGCTGAAGCCAACCGAGCTTTTCCCGCTTCCCGTCTTTTTCCCCTTGTGGCTGCTGCCATGGCTTGAGGACTTCCTGCCTTTCACCTCCGACCTGCCGACCTCCGAGGTCTCTTTGCTCCCCTCATGGTGGCTGGTAGAGCCCTGGCAGCAGCAAACACAAGGTGACTCACTCAGGCCAGATGTGGCCACAGCAGGGGCTCTTTCTACCAATTTCCCCTTAAGAGAAGTAATTGCCCCCTCTGCCCACAAAGTGATGGTCAGGTCATGTTACTCAGGAGAGGAAAAACAACATTTCCCTCTATTGCTGCTCCGTCACACCAGGCTTTATACGGCTAGGGATTACACTCATCCTATCTAACTGCAGGAAATTAAACAGGGCACTGACAATCAGGGCACAGACATCAGAGATTCCCTGCATTGTCAGCAGAAGGGAGTACCTCAGAGGGTTATTCAGCCCAAATAAAAGCTGAATTTGGCTGTGATTCAAACATATATTTCAGCTGCATCTCTCAGGTGTGATGTTCTCAGCAAGGTCATTCCGCCTAGGGGAACTTGCTCATCCTTGTGCTGTGACAGGAGTTTCCCTGGGTTCCCTAAAGCACCCACTGAAGCAGCTCCACCGCCAACCCAAGGCTTTCCAAATCTACTGCAGTAAATATTTCACAGTGACATTGTTAGAACAGCATCTGACCATGCAGCAACAGATGCTATCCAAACCCCATATAAGCCTGCAGGAGACAGGGAAGCAAGGGGATTGAAGAGGCTGGCCAGATGCTAGGAAATCCAGGAGCTTGGCATTGAGAGAGAGAAGTGTGGGAGTTTAGCAGGGGGAGAGTGGAATGAACCGAAAACCAGATCCCCCAGGGCACCCACGCTAGGATATGAAACCTTCACCTTCAAGTCACTTCAAAGCCAAACAAACTAGCAGTGTTCAAAGATCGCTTCTTGCGAGGTATTACTGCAACCGATCAATATTATAGATGTAGCTCCAATGTGATGGCTACAACCCAAAATATAACACCTGTACATTAGTGCAAACACCTTTTATTTCTTATTGAGAAGATACAAGGAAGACACAGAGAAGCACAATACCTTTCTTACATTCCACTATCCCTGACTCCAGATGACCTCTTCTTGGGCAGAGCTAAAGAAAAAAGGGCTTGTAATGCAGACTCATGAATGCCCAGATAAAAATCTTTCCCCATTCCTCCCACATGGTTTAATCACTCTGCACAATGCAACAGCTGGCAGCCTAACACACACCAGATGTGCCGGGAATATGAAAGACAGGAGGAAGGGAGTGGTGGAAATTAGGGGGGAGAGGAGGGGGAATCTGTATTTTCTCATCACAGACTCCTGGATGTAGGAGATTAAGCCTTCTTGATTTATGAGCTCAGAGGGAGCATGAAAATCTTTCCGACTTCCCACATGTGCCTGGGGAGGGAAAGGAGAGCAGTGTCTGGGGGCTATGGGAAGTCCTGAGCCTGCTCACAAAGTCACAGGAATGAGATGGCTCATGTCTCAGCAGAAACCCAAACCCCTGAATTTTCCTCCCATAAATTCACCTCCTTGGAGCTCCACACAAGGTGCACGAGGCCATAGAAGGGCAGGGAGAAACCACATGAGAAGACATGTTCTAAATCCAGAGCGTCAGGAAGGGAGTGCAGGGCAAGCAATGAATCAGTGCAGGGTGGAAGGGGGAAATCTGAGCTGGGAAATAAATCTTAACTGAAAAATTAAAGGGGGGGGGGGTGGGCCGAAACGAAGGGGTGTGCGCATAATGTCTTCCTGAAAAACAACTCTCCCAATGTAAGGTAGCTGTGAGCTCCAGGAGGTTCAGCACCAGCCTGCTGGGAGACCTGCTGGGAGACCTGCTGGGAGACCTGCTGGGAGACCTTCATTACAGCGGGGGAGTTGCACCTACCCTCGGCTTCAAGCCTCCCTTGGATCTGCAAAGCAGCTGGACAGTTGCTTATATCTTTTTCCAAGCTTTGTTATCTTCTCTTGGCCCCGTCCTCCTCCGCTTGCCAGAGGAACCAGAGATGTAAATGACTAATGAATATTTCCCCTAATGAATATTGAGACATCTGGCAGTTTTAGAAGCAGACCTGAAGACAGCAGGCATAGAAACTGGGAAGAGTAAATAGGAAAAAACAGTGAGGTTTTCCCCCTGTTCTTTGCCACTGGATGATGTAATCTTGGGGAAGACCATACAAGAATCAAGAAACACTTTCCCCATCTGTAAAACACAAGAATTAGAATCAGGCTAATTTTGTGGAATACTAAGATTAGCAGTGTGTAATTACTGGTGCTAAATAGACAGAGAATTATTTTTCACAAATTACTCAGATTTTTTTTTTTTCCCCAGCTGAGGAAAAAAAAAAAAAAAAAAAATCACATATCTCAAAGCTCCCATGAAAGAAAACTCCATCGAGAATTTTAACCTCCTCACTTGAGAACAAAAAATTGTAACTGACATCCCAAACCAATATGCACTTACAAAAAAATTAAAAATCCCAGTATGAGAAACCAAAATATTTCACTTCCAAAGAGCTGAAATGTCTCTCTTGTTCTTTCCTCTTCCCCCAGAAATTTCAGTAAACCCCACACAATCTCACTTAGACTACTGAAATTCTCTTGGAATTGATGGCGGGTGGGAGGGCAAGGCAGGGAGAATCCAGCTGCATTCCGTCATACTTCTTTTTGATATAGCTCTAACAGTTCTTCTGCAGAGGCATCTCTGGACCCATCCAAATATGCATGTTAGTTGCAGACTAGCTACATCTAGAACCCTAAAAAAATATTGCTTCATCCTGGAATTTAGGATAAAATCTTAGCATTTAACATTTCCAAGCTAATATTTTGTATTTGACACCACGCTGCAGCACACATATGCACTAGCTTGTTGGGTAATAGCTTAGATATCTCCACTTGGTGTAGATATCATATTTCCAAAACACATAAGGGCTTTCCTATAAGAAGCTTTCTCGTTTTTGTGGACCTGTATCAGCTCCTGAATATTTTTAAGCCTACCCCTAGTTTCAGCAATCTCCTTGTGCCATTTACTGTGGTTCAAATACTAGCAATGGATCTGCTCAAACATATGTGTGCAAAACAAACAAGTCATTGGGCAGAAAATTAGTTATTTCTGCCCTAGAGTTCAGTATTCTCTTTTCCCCTTAGTAATGATATTTGAATAACCTAAGCAAGGCCATGATTTTAGTTATATTTACTTTTTCAGAAAACATATTTCTCCTTTGCTGTTCTCATTTCTTTGTTATTTAGCCTGCAAAGGTTAGTTCATGTTTAAGATTGTTTCTTTTTTTTTTTTTTTTTTTCTCTGTGCTGTCACTATGTAGTACTGAGGAACCTAATGAACAGAGACATGCATATTACGTTCTTCTAAATGTCAGAATAGGGGCTGTGAAGAAGCACGGTAATGAAATGAAAAATATTGTCTCACTTTTTTTTTTACTTCTTCCTTTGTTTCGGTTTTCTGGGACTGTGTGTTTTTCTCCCTTTACCACTTCCTAATCAATGCAATCTAACAAGAGCAAGAAGAACAGAACAAGCAAACTAGAGACACAATGAAAAGGAGTTGAAAATCCAGCCTTATGCCAGCTCTGCTGCGAATACAGATAACCCTTCCTCTTGCATAGAAATGCAAGGCTTCAGCAAGTCTGTTCTTCATCAGGATCAGCAGCTGAAGTGGGCTATTCTGCCATAGCAGGTAGGGAAGAGGAGACACAAAACTTCATCACTTCAGCCCTGATAGCTCAGAGCAAAAGGTATTTGATCCTGGGTTTACCACATCCCCAGCAAGTACACTAACCACGAGGTATAGCACTAAAAATTGAGTTACTTATACCAAGTGGAAAAGCCCCAGCAGGCCAGAAATGGACAGACAGAAGGCCTGGTGGGTTGGCACACTCACCTGAGAAAAGAGACTGACAGAAGAGGTACTTAAACCTGGCTCACCCATCTCCCAAAGGAAACCAGTTCCCAGCAACTCTTCTAGGAAGGACAGGATATTCGCATCTTGGACATCATCATGGTTTTCTTCAAACCAAAACAGCATTTTCAAGGAAAACGCACTCCTGACCTGTGATTGCTTTTTAAGACTTGGGATGCAAAGACCCACCTATAGGTTTCAAAATGGAAATCAGTGGCTGGACAGAAGATACTGCTCTGTGAATTTGCCAGTTTAGGCCTTAAGAGGCTCTTTGCTATCTTGGGAGAAATTCTAGGGTAAACAAGGCTAAATTTTTCCCAGACCTACCTTGGCTCTTATTCAACTGGTCTATGCTGTCTCGTCGCACCCTTCTTTGCACCTCTGACCCAGGTTTAGTACTAGCTTAAATCTTTGTCTTAAGCTTGTTTTCAACTGCTCTACACATGCATCTTATCCAGCAAGGCTCCCAACAGCGTATCGGCCCAAGTTCATCCTTCACTGCAGCGCTAGTTCCAAATTTAACGCAAGCATTACTTTTAACCTGCCTTTTCTCCCCAGCAAAAAATACTTAGTCTCATCAAACAGTGCTGAACCAGCCGGCCAGGAAGGTAGCGAACAGAAGTCTGCAGGCCGCCGATCAGGTTTGTAACACGTTGGGAAGGAAGCGACAGGCTACGCTCGGCGGCCGTGTAACTCATCTGCTGCTAACGATGCGTCCAGAAAGCAAGCCAGCCCACGCCGAGCTCTCTGCTGCCACGGCTACGCAGAAACCAGTACCTAACCCAGCCAGCAGCACGCTAGGTCAGGGATCTTGTAACGCTCCACGCTGCTCGCTGACAATTGCAAATTGACTCCCGGGAACACTACGCGAGCGCTGTGTTAAAACATGGCCACGCTTATTCAGGCTGGGCTAAACAAGGACGTGGGTTCGAACGACGGTGTTCAGGGTCTGATCACCGTTATTAAAGACCCGCTACACAGTGTGGCCCGCGATAACCCAACTCAATCTCATTTACACCCACAGCACTCTCATCTTGGATAGTTTTTTATCAGCTGTATTCTCACCACCACCCCCAGGTCCTCTCTGCAAATGCTTTCCACTTTACACAGCACAACAGGGTACTACATTCAAGCAACTTTTACAGCTCCATGGTGATAGACGTTTTTCAAACAGAACGCAATCAAATTTTTAAAAGTGTTCACTATAACTTCTTGGGCTTTGATTTTTACAGCAGTACCTCTAGACTGACCTAAAACTGTGCCAGAAAGATTGGCCCTACAGGATTCAAGTGCTAATTTCAAAATCGCAACAGACCTTTGCTTATGAAGACAGAAACAGCACCTCTGCTTTAATGTTTTCAGAATTCCATGCTTTGTATGTATGCTTGCATCTGTGTCAGTCAAGAAGAATGCAGCTGTCCTGGGATAAGCCACAGTACTAAAAAAAACATTTAGTCAACAGTTCACTTTCCGGACTTGCACACCACCAGCTCTCAGCATTACTTGTGTACAGACTGCTCCTTGCTCAACATTTTGTTGAAGTCATTTGAAAAACTGACACGAGTGGTATATTTGATAAAATATTTCTAATACCTGACTGCAAACCACTTACAGCAGCTTTCTGAATCAGTTTGGGAATCAGTTTCTTCTGTTAGACTGTGAGCGCAGTCATCAGACATCTCTTTGTGACCACTGAAGTCCCAGAAAAAAAAAAAGGAAGGTTTCCCCCCCTGCAACCCAATGAAAGCCTTCAGGATGCTATTCTGTCCTGACTTCTCGTCCAGCGCCACAGATTTTTCCGTCCCAAGCCACAGCCTTAGGAGCATATTAATACCTAGCATAGGATAACAGAGATGGGTCTTCATGACCCTGATAGGAAGCTTCCAGTCCCAGTCACCTGCCAGCTACACACTCAACACTACACCCTGATCTT
This sequence comes from Aviceda cuculoides, assembly GCA_035590195.1. NCBI lineage: Eukaryota > Metazoa > Chordata > Aves > Accipitriformes > Accipitridae > Aviceda > Aviceda cuculoides. The sequence continues at coordinate 44,359,027 of JAVJGG010000082.1, read as the reverse complement.
CAGGATGTGCCCCAATTTGAGAAAACAGCAGTCTCAACAGTCTTCCCTCTCCTGTGGGGCTCTCCACCCCTGCAAGGAACATGGGATACTTCCAGAGCTTCTGGGACTCAAAATACAGCGTGTGCCATTTGGTGGCTCTGTTGTTATGAGCTGCAAATGCTTAGGTGTAGGGATTGTCTCACACAGGCACAGAACACAAGCAGTCTCCAATGTAACCGTTTTGTTAATAAGGTATTGTAATACAATAGCTATGTAAAAAATGTTAATGGTGTAACTATCCTTTACAAGGCTCTCCTGACGAAACAGCCACGCTGGCTTCTAATTGGGAAGAGAGAAACAAATATCCAGCCGCAATCAAGACAGTTTAAGTACACCTCGGTGTGCAGTGACCCATGAATCCCTTATTAAACTCTAGAGATCCTGTCCATCACCTACTTAGCAGGAACATAAGTCAATAACAAAGCAGCACTAAATTAAGTTTTCACAAGCTTGCTGGTCTGCTATAATTGAGCAGGAAGCTAAAGGACTTGAAGCTTCCTTATGCCTTATGTGTTAATAAACCATGTTTCTCAGGCTAGACTGCAGCGTTTGAGAGTATGCACCATTCAATCGGAGACTGGAAATAACTGGGCAAAACCTATCTGTTCCTTTCTTCACCTCTACTTTCCCAATACAGCACAGAACTTTAGAATTGGAGGAAAAAAAAAGGGGGGAACACAACCAGAACAGAGGAGTATTCTCAATGAGCTGTTTGGTGAGGCAGGTATGTGAGGAAATGTTTTCAAATAAATCCACAAATAAGTCTGAATAATTCATGACTGAGAATTTTACAGGCTGCTCATTAATAAAAAAGACAAAATCAAGAGAACTCATTATTTAGGGCAAATTACTTGTACAAATCTTGTTCTTCATATTATTATTATTTAGCAATTTTATACCAGTCAGCAAGCATCAGGGTCTCTGACAACTATGCAAGTACCAAGAACTATGGAGACATGAAGACTTCGTAATTTGCTTTCCACCTGGACTGCAGATCAACAGGCTCCCTTATACAAACACATCAGTAGGCAAAGGAAGAAAGGAAAAGTGTGATGATAGAGAAGGACAGCCACATGGTTACACAGCTGGACTACAAACTCCCCATTTCACCACAATCTTTGTTATGAAGAATCATAAAGTAAAAATTCCTTCATTTTTCTGCATCTTTCAACGGAGAGAAAAAAGGTCTGATATTGCCCACTATCCCACCTGTGACAGGAGATGATAGCAGAAGTTTAGAGAGAAAGCATTAAAAATTATCTGTGTAGAAGGTGATTCTTCCCCTTACTAACTTTCAGCAACCAGCAGATTACACTCTTCCTAATTCAAAAACTATTGCAACTATTGTGCCTAATAATAAAAGGATCAGAGAAAGCAAGCAAGGATGATCTAAGATGTGGAATGGCTTTTCTTTTAGCGAGAGATTACTCCAACTCTCAATCCAAGGAAGAGACCACAAAAGGAGATACGAAAGACATCTCTGACGTCGTAAGTGTCCCGAATTGATTATTCACCGTTTTTCAGTACATGATACCTAGGACAGCAAGTGAAACTGGGAGATTCAAAATACTACATATACATGAGCTGGAAAATTCCTTCCCACAGTATTTTGTGGATACTGAAAACTTAACATTGGTTCAAGGGGACACAGGAGAAGTTCTGGGAAGAGATGTCCACTGAGGTCAGTTAAATAAATAAAAATGTATCTAGCACAACATTCGTGCAAGTTTTCCCAGGCATTCAATTTTAGCCACTGTTGGAGAGGGAATATGGCCAAGTATGACAATTCTTTTGTTCCGATAGCTACCATAGGTAGCTCTATCCCTCACAAATTTGTTTAAATCTGTTTATAGTTATTCATATTTTTGGCATCTACAAAAGCTACCTGTAGGCAAGAAATTCAATGTTTGCCAAACATGGATACTAGTATTTCCTTTCTTAGTCTTGTATAATTCAATCAGTAGAGCAAGATGTATGGCAGTTTCTATTATACTCAGCTTACAGGGGTCCCTGGCATGGTGACAACTTTTAGAAGAGACAGCAATACAAATTATAATAAAGAGAGGCAAAATGAGGCATCTCTCTCCCTCAAATCTTTTAAAGATAGCCCCAGTCTTCATGCTTGTCATCAGCATGAAACAGAAATTTGTTACGGTCTAAAAAGAATTTAAAATACTACCACCACCAAAGCAGAGAGAGGGAAATTCTGTTTCCACAACAGATAAAGCCCAAAGGTCAAGACACCAAGTTACTGCTGCTCCTGGGTCCAAAAGGGACCCGAATCTAGGCCTACCACATTCCAGAAAAAACACCTTAGCCACTGACATGCTGAATAAGTTAAAGGGGAATTAATTTCCTGCTTTGAACCCTTTTTGCAACATTGAAATCCATTTTCACAAATTCCCCTTTCATTCAGTGAGAATCTGTTTCATGGATATATTTCTGAGCAGCTCCACATGCGCTTAATGAACTAAAAAAAAGCCAAACCCAATAAATTAAAAGGAGCAAAAGGAAATTCCAGGGAGTAAATTACTGTAGGAAAAAAGCAGAGATATTCAGGTTCTGAAGTAAATGTAATAGATTTTCTTCCAGCAGCAGAAGTAGGCAGGAAAGAAAGGAAGGTGGACAAAAACCACCTGTCATCCTGAAATGTTTTAATACAAAGGCAAATAATTAAGCAAGAGACAAAGTTTCATTTCTGAAGATGAAAGTTGTTATAGAGAAAAAATCAATTACACGCTATAATTGCATTGATGCTTAAAAGCCATTAGCATGAGAGCTCTGTGCATATTTCAAGAGGGAAATGCAGTATTCTGTTTATTCGTTTCACTGAATACCCATATAGGCCTTTGGGGGATTATTTTACAATTAAGACCAGAGGAGGGTGAAGCCCCAAACTACTTAGAAGAAAATTTCTTCTCTTACTCCCTACTATATTCACTGTCGTTCTGTGTCTCGCCTGCTCTTGGGCTTGCTATTGCATCACTCGGAGACATTCCGGAGGCTCTGGACTTTGCCAAGGGACAAAGATTTTAAGCGCTGACAAGCCATTTCTGAAGCAAATTTGGAAAGCCTGTATATCTACACGTAAAAACTTGCTTCTGAGGAGTTTCTCAGACACCTGATCTTACGTGCAAATTAGTGCTCCAGCATAGCCACTGGCAGCTAAAAGTTAGCACCATACGACACACTCGGAAAAAGAGGCAGAGTGCAAGAAGAGACTTTGTGAAAACATCCCACTCGGCCACTAGGCTCCTATTTTGCAAGCTATATTTATGGTCATGCCTTCCTGGTTAAGACACAGACGTTTCTGAAGGATTTAGAAATACCCATAAACTCCAAACACACACAATATTTTCCAAACCAGTAATCTAAACCTCCACTTGAATGTAATTCAGACAACTGTGAAGAAAGAATGAAGAGGAAAAACATCACAAAAGGCAACAAAGCTGAAAAAAGCTGAAAGCAGAGGTCTTTCCTTGGGACAGGAACCATGTCCTGGGGGATGACTGGCGGGGGCGGGAAGGGGCAGGGAAATACACTCAACCAAAAAAATGGGATTCATGTGGTATATACAATACCCAGATTGCTTATTCTGGAGCTCACTACAGAGTATAAAAGTGAAAAATTAGCATGCAATGAATAATTTATTTAGCACTTTACTGTTGTTTAAACAAATCACTTTCATAAAAGCAATGTGTATTCAAGCAATAAATCACTGTTTAGCACTCTGTCACAAGCAAAAGATACTACTTGACAGAATTATTGAGTGATGTTGCATGGCCACAAGGCAACTACAACAGAGATAAGGATGATGTCCTTGAATAATAGGCTGCCTCCCTCTCACCCCAGAGAAGAAATTGAATCTTTAAAGTAAAACTTTCATCCTGGGGCAGCAGGGGTAGTGAAACTTATGACCGTAAATGCCTTTCATCTTTAGGTCCCAAAAGTGCCCAGAAAACATTAATTGATCACTCCTAACAACAGCTCTGTGATGTAGGTTGGTTTTATTACACACATCAAGCATGCAGTGTTTAAGAGAGTTTGTTACAGAAGGCAGGGAGGGAATATTTAACTCTGATGAACTCCTGGGTCTTCACTCTCGAAACCATTCTTCCCTGTCCTCTAATGCATGGAGAGATAGACTTCATAAGGTCCTGACCTGCTTTAACTTTAAATCACAGCTTCCACCCCGTCTAGCTCTAACAGGACACGAGTCAAATTCAAGCTCTCTATTCCCCTCCCTGTAATCCTACTACTGTCTTTTTGCATCACCACAGATGGGAACATACACTTTTTTGACTGATCTTCAGTCGGTGATGAACACCACTACACTAACGGACACAAGCTATGTTTCCCAGAAACTGAGAAAACAAACAAGATTGGTGCAAAGAAGATTTTTATTCAGCACAGTCTTTTGTTACACTGTGTTGGGGATATCTATTCTTCCAAATACAAGTTCCCCCCAAAACACTCTTCTAGCACTCCCTACACATCTTACACTAACGAATGACAATACAAGGCATCACTCCGTAGACAAATGTGGTAGGTCTCATCTTACAGCAAATGCTTTGTTAATGGAGTTAAAGTAGAAATTAATTTGGCTCAGGCCTAAGATTCAGAAAGCGCCTCATGAGCTCTCTGGCTGCCAAGACTAATTTGGTCACTTGTTACTTCTCAATAGTGCTAAGAAGAAAGGATGCAAAATCAAGTCCTTGTGCTCTCAGCTTCTCCCAAATCAGCAGAAATCTCAGGGCCAAATTCAGCACAACACTTTAGTTTGTGTGTTAATCACACGAACAACAGAACAAAGCCATAATTTAGTGCACTTGGTTTGTCATGAACAAATGAGACAAACCATCCATTCAGCTTGCACTCACTGGTCACCACAGTCAAGGAAGTGGGAGGAATTAAGAGTAACCTAGGACTTTCTAGCATTCATGAACAGAATCCCCACTTGCTCTAGGAAAGAGACAGGGCAGAATGTAAGGACAACTAAACTTAACTAATTGGATGTCTTTACTACTGAAAATTAGGTGCCCCAAAACTCCAGAGGAGTGAGTCCAGTCTCAAAAAGAGACATTTCAGCCACCACCCAGTACATTTGGTCATCTGAGATCTGTCTGATAATACAAGAAAAGTTCTTCGGTTCCTTCCAGTCTTTCACCCGCTCTAGCTGCAACAAAATAAGCCAGCAGCAGCTGCTCGTAATAAGCTGGAAGGCAACTTGAGACCAATTGTAATGCAAAGGTCATATTTTTTGCGCTGTTTATAGGCAGTAATTTGTAAGGTTGTAATGTCACATGTTGTCAATAATTCAAGGTGGGAAATTGAAACAGTTAATAGGTCATCAATTCTTCACTTTCCCACCTTATCTCCTTCTCCCCAAAGAGCTGTTAAACCACATTTTATCTGAACATATTCCTTGAACCTCGGACTCAAAGGTTTCATTTGTTTATGGAAAGAAACTTAGGATGGTAAGATGTAAGTAATCCCTTAACAGGCACCCAGGGATCATAACAGATATAAAGTGCACATTTCAGACTTGGGATATAAATTCCTGTTAAAGGTCTATTCTCACTGGGGCTCTATATTCTGTAGAACAGGTTGATGCTGTCAGAATGAAAACTGTTGTATTTTAGCAAAGAGAGGAGGACTTTGTGAAAAACAACTTGTTAAAGGAAGCAAGATATATTCAAACTAAGATCCTTCCCCCAGTTCTTTCGGGGGGGGGGGGGACACACCGGACCAAAACCAAACAACCAACAAAAAAAACCCAAAAAACAACCTGTCACTAAAACATGAATTACAGGATGTTTCTTTTTCTGTTCTCCCCTGTCCCCTATCCAATTTACAGCCACCAGCTAAAGATGAACCAGCTCCCACTGGTGTCATCAACTCCCACAGCCAGCCAGGGCAACCCTGGTAACAAGCATTGATATAACAAAAATGTGTAAAATTTGCGCCCTGGAAAGCTGAACCCTCTGAGTGGGACCTCTTGCTGCATTCCCACCTAGGATCCCCATGAAAGTAGTGCTGGCAAAACAACACTTTGGGAAAACTGAGAACATCTGCTGACCTGCAGCACTGACGCAAACTTCCTCAAGAAGCAGATCGCACAAACCTTAAAATGGAGCTGCATGGTCCTATCCCCATAGAAAGACTAACATTGCATCTATTTTGTCAAAATAATGCAAGCGTCCCTGGTCACAAGACAAGATTCACAGTCCATCATCTGAGAAGCCTGCAATTAGTATTGTGATGGGGACACGTATCCACCTGATTAGGAAAACTTCCTCCAGACAAAAGTTAGACTATTCTCATTCCCCTGATCTTTCTGCTTTGGCAGAAAGTGTAGGAGAGGCACAGTAGTCCCAAGTGACTAGTGGCCTTCATCTTCATCTCTCTTCCTCATTCACTGTCAAGCGAGATACTCTCATTTTATGATACATAAACTATTTAAGTTTGGGGTTCTCATGCAGTCTTTTTGGAGTGAAAAAGCCAAGTCGGTTCTTGACTTCCTCTCTCAGCAGAGGGCAAAGCCAAGAACAAAAGGCTACTGGGTGGAAGCCCGTTACCCAAACTGCAGCACCCAAATCACTGACTATTTTTTTTTTATAACATCTGACCAGTGCTTTCTTCCAGATGGAACAATGATGATTATACTCATCCTGTGGAAGCAGATGACCTTTTAGATAGACATAATGATAATAAACAACACTGGTTTGATCATTCCCACTAGCGAGAGTATCTTTGGTCTCTAAAAAAGCATAAGCTCCTTTGTCTCTCCATCACTTCTTTCAACTCCTTTTGCTATGCTTTGGGCCAAACCCCCAGCTCTCGTTACATTAAACAAAACCAGACCAACACACAGATGCAAAGACGATTTCCTTACGAGGTATCTTCTTGATCCGAGAACTAGCCCACACATCCCAGTCTCTGTTGGTTTTGCCATACCCCTTATTAAGGTTGTTAAAAATGGAGAGCAGTGCATTAACCGTCAATTTCAAAATTCCTACAACATTAACAAAAATTACTATTAGTGCTAATCAACAAAATTGACCACCCTGCCTGAAGGGTGTAGCGTAGAAAAACGCCCCATTCCTCTCGGCACACTGCAGAGAAGTGGATTGTTTCATCAGCTGTATCAATGCAACAGTGAAAGCTGGAGGAAACGTATTTTGAGCTCTTCTGAGAAGTTCAGACTCTGTAATAGAAGTGTTTTCGACTGAAAACTTTGGGGCTTCAAGATTTCTGGGTGTTCTTCCAGAGCATGTTAACACCATATGAGTTCCTTCCTACAAATACAGAAGTATTAATTCCCAAGCTCTACGGGCAAAATTCATCCCTTAAAGTCTGCCAAGGGATCCAAACACTTGAAGCTCTGGCAAGTCACAGATAATCTGGGAGCACTAGAGCATTGGTTTAGAGATTTAATTTCAGGAGCACTCGACAGCTTGAAAATTATTTCTCCACCCTCAGATACTCCTTTCCTACAAAAGGAATACTTTACTTCTGAATGCAAACCCACAGCCAAATAAGCATCTCTCTCCTACTTACACTACATTCCCAAATTCTACTCCACTGATCTTTCTGTTCAACCTCAGACTTCATCCTATAGCAAACCAGTCTGCCCTTGGTCTTGACAAATAAGGGGTTTTAGAGATCTGAATTTTGCCCCAAAGCTGAGCATTGCTTCCATACCTCTCTCATCTGCAAGCCATTACACCCCAAAACACTAGAAAAATATAATGGATTAATTTATTTTAACAGAGACTCCTCCTGAATTATTTCTTTATTTCTAACAGAAACTTTCAGCCCTGTCAGCAGTTCATTGACCCACCTACTAAACTAATTTGTCTTACACTTACAATCAGCCATTTATCAAGACACAGGTATGCCGTGAAGCTTTATATTCCATTCCCTTTATGTTTTACATTTGATATGAGTGCCTCCATGGAACCACATACAGTTTTTTCCCACCATCTCTTCTGCTTGCTCAGCACCTGTTCTCAGGGAGAATGGTATTTCTGTATTTCTGCCTTTGATCTACCCAAGCAACTGAAAAAACAGGCTTTATGGAAGAAGAATGTTCTCATCATGTCACCTACCACCTTTATCCTCAGCTGCCTGTTCCATAAAGCTCAGTAGGGAAAGGAGATTATTAGCCTTTACCCTTGACTCGCTGTTAATCAAGTAGCTCAGTGTCGTACCATAAGCACCACTAGCAGTGTATATTCCCCAAAGAGATTAAAGAGGTAGGAGACAAACTGGTATCACTCTATAGGTTTCCAGTGGAGCACTGATAATTTCCACTAGTTGGGGATATAATTCATGGAAGGCAAGATATTCCGAGAAATTACTACAACCAGGGTAATGCACTCCAGAGACCAGACCTTAAGCCAGTGGAAAGCAGAACATCATGAATTATTGCCTCCAATTTCCTCCACTGAAACATTTGCCTTACTAAGAAACACACACAACTGGGAAAGCCCAAACGAAAGCATGACATGCCCAAAGGCTGCAACTCTTGCACCCTACAAACTGCTCTAACCCCAGGAGACCCAAAAAAAGTTTATAAGCTGTAGGAAGCTTAGCTCTCCAAGGGCTTTCCCTTTTTTTTTTTTTCCCCCCACTGCAGAGAAAGTTTAATGCATACATTTGAAGGCTACCCCCCAAACTGAAAGAAAGAAAGAAAGAAAGAAAAAGAAAGAAAGAAAGAAAGAAACTCTGTTAATACTGAACCTAGTAAAATTAAATTTGTCAGAAAAACTAATGAAAGCCACTCCCTGATTCGCAAAGGACAGCACTGATGCTATTTGCACCATGCTCACAGAAAACGTGTCCCTGATAGTGGAGGGTGACTGGGGAAGCAACATTGCACGTACCTTCACTGTGAGAAAGCTCCCTCAATATCATCATGGGTCTTGCAATATCTGCTGTACTAAAAAGAGTTGCTATGATTTTTTTTTTTTTTTTTTGAATAATGAAGATGTAATACCAAGACACAGCGTTACCAGACAGTGGCCTCTCCTTCTTCTGGGGTAAGTTACAGCCAGTGTGAAAAGACATCAGCTCCACGGATTTACTTGTGACAACCCAAAATAAAATTCAGCTCTAAGTAATGAGCTTCCTATCATTTTAAAAGGGATTATCACTGCACAAATGCATCTAAAGATTAAAGACTACTCAGCTGTAACTGACATGTCGTTAAACCAGTAAAACCTTTCCATAAAAACTGTCTTATCCTTATTCTTTTTAAACCATTTTCTTCTTCAATAGAAAAAAGAATGTTAAGCATTTTAGAAGAAGATTAAAGCAAAACCAGGCTGAAAAAGAAAATGTCACATTATTTCCCGAAGAAAGAACTCGGGTCCTTTGGCTTTAGTTTCCTTCACAGAGACAACATGTTATTTAGCGTTAGCCCCGTGTTAAATTTCTAGCACAGTTTGAAAAGGTGCAGCAAATACCAGCACGAAATGAACCAGAACGTTTTGCTTGAGAACAAACAGATGAAGAGGCAATAACTCCGGTTCACCGATACCGATCCCACTACGAAAAAGCAGACACCCCGAAGTCAGAGCCAAAGAGGTTTTTGTTGTTTCCTCCTAATTTTCCCGGCTCCTTCCTCCCTCCGCACGCAGAAAGCGGAGCGATCGCTCGTGTCAAACTAGTGCAGTGACAAGGTGTCCTGGTTTCAGCTGGGATAGAGTTAATTGTCTTCCCAGTAGCTGGTAGGGTGCTGTGTTTTGAGTTCAGTATG
>JAVJGG010000082.1:44321293-44349125 GCA_035590195.1 Aviceda cuculoides | reverse complement strand
GAAGAGAGGCTGGGCTGGCTCAGCTGAAGGTGGTAAATGGACAGACACTCACCTGTAGGGCTGATCTGACCTCACAGACCTCCCTGAGAGACTCCCAGAGATTTTGGGGGCAGGACTTTCCCACCTCCTGCCAATTGCTATCCTAGGTATTGCTTGCCAAACAGGTCACGGCAGACAGATCTGTATGGTACTACCACAAGCCCTCCTCACCACAAAGGACCCTTCTCTAGCAGCCATTCCAGAGAGCCTGAATTTGGGGCAAGGACCCAAGCACTGCAGCCGAGGAGCAAAGAGAGGGAAACCAAACTACTCTAAATCACTTCCCCTCTCTGTGCCTCTATTCTTTCCCACTTTGCTCCGTGGAGCCTGCAATCTCTGCGTGGCAGCAGAGCCTTCCAGGAGACACACGTGGACTGCCAAGCACAACACGGCCTTGATCTGAAGGGGAGGGGTCTGCTACCATAATGCCAATATTAATAACAGTAATGAGGGCTACAGTCCCATCACCTCCCTAATGAAGGAGATTCTCCAGCTCAGGGCTGCTGCCTAGAGGGAGGAGGACTGGAGGAACCTGCATGCCTGCTGCTTGCCTTGTGCATAAACAGAGGTCTCAATCTCTGGATCATCGGCTTTTCTCCAGCGTGGAAATCCGTGTGTGTGTGCGCAGAAACACCAATGTTTCATGTGTTGCAAACAGGTGTGGGGGGGAGGGCATGCTGCAGAGGAAAAAAGAAATAGGGAACCACTGAGGAAGCGAGAGCTTGCTTTCAAAATGAGGCAGCAGCTACATTTTGAAGGTCTATTTAAAGCAACCAAGTAAAAAATGTCACCAGAATAAGCCTGCTGCCCCAGCTGGAGGTGACAGTCTGATGGGGAAACTCCTGCCTCAATCCAGGAGCCCGGCGAAGTGAGACGAAGTCGCGCAGGCACCCAAGCGCAGGCATGCACGCACCTCCTCCCCCCCCGGCACTCGCTGTCCCCCGAGGGGCTGTACCTGTTTTCTGGCCTCTCTGTGACACTGTGCAGCACCCAAGCTCTTCATTCATTAATTTATTTATGGGAAATCAGAAGAGCATCTCTTTGCCTCCTGATTGGCGGGACGAGCTCCTAGAGGGAACCACTGACGAAATACAGAAGGGGTGGGGGAGGCTGGTGCCGCGTCGGAAACACAGAGCGGCTTTGCCCTGGATTAAACTACTGCCGAGGGGAAGCAGGGAGAACACAAAATGAGGAACAATGCGACGAGAGCAGGAGCTCCTCCAGCCCACCCGCCGCAGGGCGATGCGCTGAAGCAGCCACCCAGGCAGGCTGTGAGCACCAGCTGCCTTTCCACGCCGGATCGCTAGGTAGAGGTCAGGCAAGTCTCCGTCAGGAGCTCCGGGCCAAAGCACTTGCACAAGCTGTGGCACCTCTGTGTCTGAGCCACTCGCCGCCTTTACCACGTCCCTTCCCTCGACCTCGAGACCAGGCAGCACTGCTGTTCTTTACGGGTGGGGACTGGAAACACGGATGGGCTGAAGACCATAGTTTTGAGTCCCTGATGTCACGGGCAAATTCCCACTCATGTCAGGACACGGGATGCTAAAAGGCTCAGGGATTCTTACCGCAAATATCCATGCTGAGACATGCTTTGATTAGCAGGGGTAATCATCAGCCTTCCTCCACAAACCCTTACCCCATCACAGCGACTGAATTTGCCTGAGCCAGGCACAGTGCAGAGGTTCCCAGGATCTGTCAGCTCCAGGCTGGTCCTGGGTAGATGCCGAGAGCTCAGATAACAGTGGGAAACCTGGAAAGTCTCCCTGCCTCCAGTGGCGTCTGCAACCGTGAGCTCTTCGCCCTGCTGTGCTCCCTCTCCAGCACCTGACTGGGAGAGGGTGGGTGCGGGGAGGCCTTGGCATCCACGGCTTAGATTACAAGACGCAGAGCAAGCCAGATGTTGCAGCCCAAAACATGTAGCATGTGTGAGTGTATGTCAACAAGTGATCATGATGTCTGCAGCTGGCAGAAGAAGGCAGCTGGGGTGGCTTGCGATCCTGCAGATTTACTGCAAGTGCAACAGAGAGCGGCAGGACGGCTCCCCAGGGGCATTTGCAGGGGGAGGGCAGAGGCACGCTGCTTGCTGCCGGGCTGCGCGCTAACCTCGATCGCCAGAACCAGGCGTGGATCGCATGGAGAGATCCTGAGCATAGAAACTGCCACCTAAATTCGTCTGGCGGCGTGTGACTGCAGAGACGGGAGCAGCCCTGGCTGCCAAGACTTAGTGGTGAGGCTCATTGCTCCTTCCCTGGCGAGAAACCCTCCTCTGCCCCAGGCCCTCTCCGTGAATGCCATCTTTCCAACAGGCTGTTCAAAAGCGTTACTAGCTGGCAGCATTTTGACATTTTTGGATAGACCGCATGCAATAGCCAGAAACCACTACCCAGAGGGGATGTTTTCTGCCTCCCACTCCCCAAAAAGTCTGTAGAAGCTTCAAGTAGCCAGCATGACAATGAATGACAGCCTATATCCAAGCACAAATTCACTCTCTACAGTCCCCCCGAATCCATCCAAAAGCCCTAGCCCCGGAGCACCACTGGAGGATTTTCAGCAGGTCAGCTACTCTACAAGCTATCCGGAAGGGACACTCCTGTGCCCCGTGAGCAAGGTCTCCTGCCCCTCTTTGAGAATGACGAAAATCGCATCGCCCAAAGAGACTTTTCAGAGGCAGGAGGAGAGCTCAGAAGAGGTGTTATGAAGAGCTGTTTGCATGCTGTGAATTCACACCCTAGTTTCACTTTCCGGTGTAGATGAGAGCTGAGGCCACCGCTGTGTTTTCCGTGTGTTTATCCACCAAACCAGAGTGAGGCAGTGAGAGCTTGTCACTGCGCAGACAGGACACGGAGGCCTGGTAGAGTCCAAGTGTCAGATATTAATGGTATTTAGATTCCTAGAAGATGCAGGGAAGCACTCAGTGAGCTGTTCAGAAATCTGGCAGAAGTCAGAGGTCTAGCACAATTGATTTCAAGAGGAAGACTGAAACCACATCAAAGGATCTTCTTCATAACTAAGCGGTTCGAGAGGGGAGCACAGGGTGGACGACGTATTAGGTGAAAATTGGAACTGAAAAATAAATCTGGACTGCAAAATAAAAGAAAAATGTGAACCCAGAGGCCAGGCTGCCGGAGGGAACAAGGAAGTGGAATATACCACTGTTCCTCCAAAGCAATGAAACTTAGTTCCACTGCTGTCGGCCTGGCCTGGTGAAGCAGCTTGAAAAGTCCTACTGTATAGGACTATAGCTCTGAAAATCCATTCTTAAAGGGTTGCTGAAAGTTTCAGGACTCTGGCAGCAACGTCAGGCGCTGGGGCTCAGAGGTCTGTTGCCCCAAGCTCCTTTTAGACTAAGCAAATTGTCAGCAGACTGGAGCATGGCTTCAGGTCTTAGTAACACCTCTCCATGGCCTGGTGGCTGGTGGCACACTACAGTCTGCCCGCAGTCCCAGCGCCCAAGGAGCAAGCGGTGCCAGGGCCCTCCTGCTCATTTGTCTGACTGATGTTCCTGTTCCCCACTGCCAGCTCCACAACACTGGTAATGTTCAGTGCCTCCAGTCCAACCCCTGCTCCAGCACAGCCTGCGCACCAGCATGGCAGCCTGGGACTCACTTTATGTGGTGCCACTTTGGCTACGGTGCAAGCAGCATGGCTAACTGGCAGCACGGGTCTGGCGCGGACAGCAAGGGCTGCGTCAGCCTCCTGCGGCTCCGCACGGCTGCTCCAGACCAGTGTCCTTCTCCCAGGAGCCTCGACATGACCATCTGCCCTCCCTGCTATAGGTCATTGAGATCTGCTCTTACCCAGCTGCTCCCCACGGAAGACTGGGGGCTGTGTCACCTGCGGGAATTATCCCTGAGGAGTTTATGCTCTGGTTCATTGGGTAACTTGGAGAAGAACATGGAGGCAATCAATTATTTTCCAAGGTCATGCAAGTGGTAAGGAGAGGAAGAGACCCCAGCTCTCCTCAGACTCTAACCACGGCACAGCAGGGACCAGCAATGCTCTTCTGTGTAGTCACACCATGAACGTCAGCTTTTGGTTTGCTGCATCTACCTTACCCACTGCCCAGTACACTCTACTGGGAAGAGCTGTACTAATGTAAGACCCAGAAAGGACAAAGATGGTTTTGGCTTCCAAGAGGAAAGCTGTTTGGATATGCTACATTAATGTGGCTCAAGGTTCTACATTAGTCTAATCTGTGCAATGTTACACTGGTGCAATCTATCCAGAAAGCCTCATACAACCACCCCCTGAGGAGTTTGTACAGGGTTGTAGCAGGCTGCTGAGCAGCTCTTACATTTATCTGGAGTGAGTACCTTTGGTAACAGTTTGAACAATACTTTGGGATCTATGCACAAAAAAGCAAAGGAACTAGACTCTGTTATGAGGATCAATAATAACTCCCTAGGGAAACACTAAACCCCTGTCACTCAAGTACAGCTACGGTAATTAGCATCTCCTGAATTTTAGCTTACAAAGAGTGGAAAGCTGCCTGTAAAACTGAATTGTACCCTTCCCTCCTTATTTATAAAGGTCTGGCAGGGCTTTGGAGGAGACAGTGGGTAATTGTCTAACAACTGCTCTAGCTGGCCAAGAGTCAGGTTTTCGATTTCAGTTCAGCTTGAAAATAATCTTCTTAGGCTATCAGTTCCTGACAGCTCTGTTAACTGGGTGAATCTGCTGTTCCCAAAAGTCAGAGCTGAGCTGCCCTAACACGAGCACAGGTAAATCAAGAGTGACTGCTGCTCAGAGGCTGTTCCTCCACTCTGTCCCACTGTAACTTTCTGCTTCTCCCAGCCTGAGAACCATAAGACCAGCTTCACCGTTTCAGCTCTGACCTACATCTACTCCCTGCTTCCAGGCTTGGCCTCACACAGAACATAGAAAATCCTCTTCAGTCCTAACCCAAAGCAACCCTGTGCTGACTGGCAGGAGCTTTCGCTCTTCCAGACTGCCCCTGCAGTGCTTCTCACATATGCAGACACTGGTAGCCTGTGAATTTTCATTTTCACAAGGCAGTCCTGCCACGTAAAGGACACCCAAGCCTTTCCAAGTAGCACTTCTGTGCACAAAAGGACATTCCTGGGACACGTTATTTGTCCTAGCAGGAGCTTGGCCCTAGTCCTACTCTCACTTACACCAGAACAGCCCTGCTAAACAGTTGCATTAATTTACATTCCCACTGCATAGAGGAGAGTGCAAGTCCAAAGGTCCGGGCACTGGAGTAACCTCACTTGTTCCCTGACCCTGAACAACTGCAAACTTGGCCTTCACCTCGTTGCATGCAAGCTCAAGGCAAGTTCCACCGTGCCTATTCTGCATTACTGGAGTTTGAGGGTGGCATGAATTACAGAAAGCTCAGGGCTATCCTGATTTACAGCCAGGTGCAAGAGTCCATGGCAGCAGCATGATTTCAGCAGTGAACAGCATAAATACACTGACATTCTGACTGTGCCCCACAAGTCCTGGGCACCGAGAAGACAAACCCACAAAAGCGACATCTTCCCAGCAGGGAACTGGACTGCCTCTACACCTCAGGAGCAAAATGGGCCGCCACACTGTGCCCCTCTGCCTGAGTTTTCCCGAAATGGAGGAACTAAATAGAAACCAACCTCCCATTGTCTCACACAGAAAAGCTGCCTGTATTACGCACTTTGAAGATCTTACGTGCTTCTAAGATTGTCTGGGTTTTTTTCCCCCCTCAGCTACATCAGTTTGTCTAATAAAGGATAACACCTCCTCCCACAAGCCTTGCCTTGCTTATCCACCTGCCCGAGCTGTTTACAATGTGGCAGCAGAAAAGGCCAAAGCATGGATATTTATCTATTCCACAAGAGCTTCAAATCTGAACATCTGCTGCAAAACAGGCTGGCACTTACAGCTCAATCACTTGGGAGTTTAGCTGCATGATTGTGTCGTCAGTGCTGACAGAAATCAAGACAGCTGCCGTGTTAAATTCCCAAGGTGGGTGTCGAGGTGGGGAGTCAGGCAGAGAGAGCAAGAATGTGATGAATCAAGAATCAAAACAAATGGACAAAAGCCCTCTCTCTGCTCTTCTGCCCTGTCATCCCCACTTCCTAGGAAAGCCAGTGTCAATGGTTGCCCCCTGCCCCCCCCCCCATTCACACACTCGCATCCTGTGGGTTTGGTACCTTCTCTGCAGCGACGGGCACCGAGGATGGGGTAAGGCTGGTGGGAGACTCCGGACGTTTTTTGTGCTTCTGTTTAGGTCTTTCTTTGTCCTTCCGACTCTGCAAAAGAAATAAGAGAGTACTGGAAGCCTAACTTTTCCTTTGCTGAGAATAGCAGTTGTAAGGGAAAAGAAAGCAGGGTGTGTAGGGGTGGATTTACAACCATACATTCATATTCCTCTTTTCTTCTCCACCCATCCACACGAGCCCAGTATCCCTTCCCCCACATCCCAGCTTCTGGCTGGAAGCGTCCCACTATCTCTACTCCAGCTGCAGCCAACATCTGGAGTGCAGAATATCAACAGAAGCCCCCAAATCAGTTTATGGTAAGATGATAGGGAAGGACTTAACAAGCTCTGGCTGATTTCAAGAAACCTGAGCTTTCCTCTTGCGATTCCCCAAAGGGACTCTGTGCCCTTAGCCTCGCTCTCTACCTTCTTCAAGGGTTTCTCAGATCCACCCTGTACAGCCAATGGGAGAATCTTGATTTCAGCCCATGTTGCACGTGCACAGGTAAAGAGATCAGTCAGCAGAGATCTCAGAACCTGGGCTTCAACCTAACCTAGAGATCCCCCCATCTCCCCTCCCAACAGAGACAGCTGGTCTGGGTCCATCTTTGCTAACCCATCTTTGCTTTGATTTCTTCATCCTGTTTTTTCTCTCACTAAAACCCCAGAAACATGGGATTCTCCAAATTTCAAACCAAGGAAAAATCATGGCATGAGAAACACTTGAGTCCTGCCTGCCCTGATTTTATATTCTCCCGGGGAATGGACTGTAACTAAGGAGGTTATTCTTATATAGTGCTATCAGTTTATGCTAAAACTGAGATGTTTTCAGTGAAAGGACTCAAAACATAGGCCTATGTGTCAAGTCAGTGGGGCTTGAGGATGCTCAGGCCAGCTGGCATACAGGATGGATGGATAGAAGACCATGCTCCATCACACACTCCGGCTTCCTCCCTGTCTTCCTCAGCTGCACATTCCCATGGGAACACACTCAGCTGACTACAGGAGCTTTTCCATGCTACCGATGTCAGCTGAAGATGTGGTCTTCTTCACTGAAGCTGCAGAAACTTTTGTGCTCAGTTCCAAACTTCCCAGTGTGGTTACTGGTATGTGAACCAAGAGAGCTGCTGTCAGATAAACACCTGCATGAGATGCAGGGCTTAGAAAAATCCATCCTCCTGTCTCTGAGACCTTTTTGTGGGAAAGAATGCCCATTCTGGTACAACTCCCTTGCATGGGCATTTTATTCTAGAAGCTGAAGTCCTCAGTCTGGACCGAAGGTGAGTTCAGAACAGTCACATCAAAATTCATTGACTCTCCAGAAAGATCCTCATTGCTTCCTCATGCAGGCAAAGCCCTGAGGCTACAGCTGCCAGCACATGCCAAAGTTGGGATGCTGTCAGGGGAAGATGCAATTGCAACAAATATATGAGCTCCACAGCGTGTTTTGGGGAGGAGAGAAGAGAGTGGAATAATTAGCTTAGGAAACAACACACTAAATGGGAAAAAAGGGGGCAGGAGGAGGGACAGGGCAGGAGGAAAAGGCTGGGGATGGCAGGCATGAAGTGAAGCAGAGGTGAAGCAAAACTGCTCTGGAAATCAGCACCTTCCAGTGTGGGTTTGGCTGAATTTTCATTGCACTTGAAAAGGAAGCCCATGCTGCAGTCACCAGTGACCCTGCCAGTGTAAACCTGCCATGATGCCACGGAAGCTTTCACTGGGATGAGCTGGCGAAAGGAGGCAAATCCAGTCTAGAGCTTCAATGCACTTGCTGAGTGCCCAGCCAACACTGCCAATATCCATAATTTTATCACAAGACTCCTGGCGTTTGGCATATCTGTTAAAGCCTCTGTTCCTAGAGTTACAGTATTTTACAAGAGTCTCTGTTTTCTTTTTTTCCCCTTTCTTTAATATACATTTCCAGCTTTGGCAGTGAACAAGGAAAGCTTGAAAATGTGATTTCTACAGACTAAGTGCCAAAAGACAAATTAAAATTAAATCTTTACTAAATCTCATAATGTTTTAAATGCTTGGGGGCTTCTTGTGCTATAAACTCTGTCCAAGTCTCATGGGTCTTCTAGGACAGGAAGATGGGGAAACTGTGGCCCAGTTAGTTAAGCAGCTTGTCACAAACCATGTGCACATCAGTGTTCATTATTCTGGTAGTAGTAACAATTTGCACTCACTTAATAGCACACAGCAGAGAGTTTCAACGAGCTGAAAAGAGGTTTTTAATATCTACATCTCATTTTACAAATGGGGAAACCAGGGCACATGGGATAAGAGAACTTGCTAAGATTTCACAGAAGGTCATCCAAAAATTCAGAAGGAAAAGTCAGGGATCCCCACCCCACCTGGACACACGCTTGCCTACTTGCAGATGCTGCCAGTGCCACTCACGGAAGCCAGAAATGGAAAACAGGAGCCACATACCTCATTACAATACATTTTGCCAAATAACTGCACAAACCCTGGTCCTTAAACTTTCTGAGTACCGCAAAGCTTACTCTCTCATTTTCAGACCCCGAATCCCAAATGCATTTCAATCAAAGTTGCAACAGGAGGCAATAAGATATACTGCTGCAAATGCCAGCTAGACACCACTGTAATGATTTGATTTCACGTTATCATGGTCAAGATGAGACAAGGCAGAGCCAAGCCATTTTGGCTAATGACAATGAACCTGCACACCTACATACACATACATACACACATGCACATGCGCGGGGAAAGGCAGAAATGTCCTGACTGTCACCACAGTGAACCATAAAACCTCCCACAATTTCATTGTGATGGCAGCCACCAAACTCACATCCTCCAGCTTCAAAATCCTGGCTGTCTCCTGTCTGAAAAATCTCTCTTCGCTGTCGGCAGTGCAGAGCGAGTCTACAACAGCTAACTGAGCAGTCCTCTGGTTATATGTAGGAGTGCGTACATATGTACATATTCAGCAAGAACCCAGCCTGCACAATAGGGACCAGATTTCTGGAATGCTTCGACTCCCATTTAGATGCTTGAATAAATGGTCAGGTTTTCCAAAAAGCTAAATGCTGGGTACTGAGCTCTTTTGAAGATCTGGCCCCGACTACATGTGCTGAGCAACTGCATTCAAACTATTTAGAAAATCTGTCCCACAGAGACCAGTCTTCGTGCTCTGCTCAAAGGACTGCATTGAAACCAGAACCACCGCAGCCTGACGAGCTCGACTGCACTTCTGCTCCGTGTCCCCGCATGCAGTCCTGGGCCATGGCCACAGGCACACCTTGCCCCTCCGTTGTGCTTACCAAGCACTTCTCCCCATCCCACACCACATCCTCTCCAGGCTCTGTGCCATTTCTGCTTGGGCAGAGCAGAAACCCACAGGACCAGGCAGCCAGGAGCCCTCTGGACTGCAGCCCTTAAGCTTTGCGCGGTCTGGGTGTCTGCTGCCTCTGCACACCCAATAGCACCCATATCCCACCCTCCAGTTACTCTCCAATACTTTGGGTACTCAGAAAGGCAACATGATCTGATGCCTTCTTTAATATTACCAGAGAAATGCAGTGCCCTGTGTTAAACAGGCAGGACAATTAACTCCGTTACCCCACGGGCAGACGGGCCAGGCTGCCCCCAGACATGGGGACTGGTGGGAAGGTTACCCTGGCTGCCCACAGAGACCATGGCACTGAGAGAGTCAGGGTGCTCGGTCACTCCTGGCTATCTTTGCCTGTGTTGCCAGGCCCTCAGACAACCCCGGGACGTTCCCCAGCTTGCACCAGAGGCTTTTAAATGTGTGGGTTCTCGCCAGGAACCGGAAGGCTCCAAATGCTTCCTGCAAGAGCCGCAGGGCGCAAAGGGAGGGGAGGGCAAGGGGAGAGGGGGACAGCAGCACTCGGTCCCCTGCCTCTGAAATGTCCCCTCCCCACCCGGCTCTTCCGCGTCCAGCATGTCGTCTCCTCGGCACACAGGCACTCTCCTCTGCAAACCCTCCTTCCAGGAAACTTCACAGACAATATAGCCACTGCCAAGAGCCCAGCCTGCCCACAGAGACCTGCCTGGCTGTGCCGCGAAGCAGGAGTCAGGGGAGGAGGAGGAGGGAGGGAGGATGCACTGCGAGAGCAGGGAACCTTTCAACCCCCCCATCCCATCTTTGCAAGCCAAAGCCAAGCCCTACCTTGCAGCCGCTCGGTGCTCCCGGCGACAGGCTGGCCGGCTGGGCGAGCTGCGGTTTGCGGGGAACATGAACCTGCCCCCGGCAACGAACTTCACGGAAAACAAATTCTCCCCATGCAGGACTGAGCAGCTGGGGCTTGGCATGCGGGCATGGAGCAGGCCAGGCCTGCGGCGGGGGGAGCGTGGCTGCATGGCGGAGGGGAGGGGGGGGGGGGCGTGCCAGCCACACAATCTCCCTTCGAGCTCCCCAGCGCAGGAGGAACGAAACGGGGATGTCTGGGTGCCAAAAAGGGTTGTACACAGCTCCTCCTGCTCCCCTCCACCGCCGTCTCCCCCTCCCCGAGCCCCCTCTTCTAATCTGCCGGACACCAGCAATTGGATCGTTAAAAGTAGATTGGGCAGGGGAAGGAGGGAGGGAAGAGAAGAGCCAAGTGGGCTCTGCTGCTCCCTCCCCTCTTTCCCAGGCTCCCTGAACTCCCTCACCCAAAGGAGGAGGCCTGGCTCTGGGCCGCAGCCATGGCAGCCGCAGGGAGGAGGAAGACGAAGATGGCACCGGGCGGAGGGACACTAAGCCCCTGCCCGCAACCTCACTTGCACCAGGGCCGTGCTGGGGATTTCACTGGTTTGCCTTGAGACGCACTCGGAGCGCAGGAAGAGTTTTTACATAAGGACAGACGGCCAGGCCTCGCTGGGCTTTGTGTGCTCTCAAATTATTGCTGCATCCCCTGCTAATGGAAGGATTTGCTGGGGGCGGTTAAACACCCACATAACAAGAGGTCACAGAAAGCCAGTCGAGGATGCTGTGAAACAAGGCTACTATAGCTAGATTAGAGCGGATTTAGATTCAGTACTCCTTTGCGAAAAAATCTGTGCTGGTCTTAGAAGCAGCCACTTGCATCCCACTTGAAAAAAATGGCCACTTTGCCCTTTGACGCCTGTGTGGACACAAATCTCCAAGAGGCAGACCTCCGTCACCAACTCGAATGCAAACACAAAGCCCCTCACAGACCCACTGGGTTTAGATTTCAGCTCGGTACAACTTCTCCAGTGCGCTAAATATGCCAGGCTGGATCCTTGGCTCGTTTCCTCCACTGGCATCCTGCTCAGACACCATGGGACCGGGGGCTCGTGCACTGCTCCGGCTGGTGCTAAAGGGGTAAGGGGGGCAGGACAGACACAGTCCCTGTACCCCAATAAAGAGCCATCCCCCACCACGGCTAGGGAAGCAGTTCAGGAGCTAAAGGTGTGTTTTGGTTGTGGAGAACTGGCTCTGTACCCAGACCTGAGGAACAACTGCTGTTGGGCTTACTTGCTCCAAGAGCCTGCTTCTCTTTCCTGTGTCACTGGGCAGGAACCGTTCCTCTCATAACAAATGTCCCATATCCAAATTAAAAGTCCTCTGATTTTGCTTATGGGTTCCAGGTGTTCACTAAGAATAACACTGGACGAGTGTCTTCCTCCATGGGGTATATGCCTAAAAATGTTGTAGTGCACGTGCTCCCGTCTGCTCCTGGTGTGACAAATTTCATTCCACGGAGCATGCTAATTTTTGTCTATGCATTTCAAGCAGACAATATAGGTGACAGAACATCTGTACTTCATTCAACCCCTGTGCGTCATCCAGCATTTTCTTGGTATTTAGCTATTGTTTCCTTTCTTTCTTTCTTCTTTCTTTTTTTAAACAAACAAACCCTGCAAAGGCTCCCACAGGGTAGAGCACACACATTGCAATACCAACCCCAAAGAAATAAATGGGGTTGGTTTTGCTAAGGCCTGGTATGTTCTGCAGAAAACCCAAAGCCTGGAGCTTTCCCATTTTCAGGACAGCACAGAAGGAAATGCTTGGGCTGGTATCGTTTGTGCCTGCAAGAGGCGGGGGATGCCAACGCTGGCTTGCAGTCCCACATCACAATTGTCCCTTGTTCCGCAGAGAACAAGACTCTTCACAAATGCTGAACTGTTTTACAGCAGGGCTTAAGAGTCCAAATCCCAAATCTTTGCTGTCTTACTGAAGCCACTGGGTTAAATCCTGTGCCCCTCACTTAGTCATTAACTCAGCCAGAGTTTTCCTCCGTAAAGCCTAAGTAAACAGCCCCAGCCCTGCCCTGGAAGGGAGCTGTCAGGCACTGAGCTCCTTCTGGAGCGGAGAGCCACGAGCACCTGCAGCCCCAGGCCTCACACACGCACTTTGCTCTGCCGCTGAGTGATCAGCTCCCCTGCAACGCCTCCGGCTCTGGGAGGACGGGACCAGCCAGCTGCACAGCTGGACGGGCTCAAGAAAAAGCTGTTCTGCTTCAGGTCAGCACAGCAGCACGCCCAGTTCCCCCGAAACACGTGCAATTAGATCATGCGCTGCTAGTCACGTACTCCAAAACCATGTGGGAAGTAATGCTGCAACCCCCTTTTCGGGTACCCCTTCGAAAGGTCTCTGCTCCCGCAGCGCCTCACACCCAGCCCTTCTTCCCTGCACTTCACAACCGCTCCCAGACCTGTAAACTCCCCAAAACCCCTGGAAGCCCAGAGTGCCTTCCTTACCCTGCCCGTCTCAGCTGCTTTGCACACCTCGTCCCCCTTTCCGTGCTGACTCCCCCGCTCTAAGCGGAAGGATCTGATTTTGCACTTGCGCCGCCGTCGTGCCAAGCAATCCCGACCCTGGAAGGGGCCTCCATCGCATCTGCGGCTCGCAAACCCGACGAGCCATCAGGAGGGGAGAGCGGCGGGGCAGCAGCGAGACGGAGTCTCTGCACGTTTGCGGGGAACCCAGAGGCTAACGGCAGTGGTGAGCGCCACTGAGAAGCCTATAAATAAATCCAGATTACTCCTGTTTTCGCTCTCCCCCTGGCGCTGACCTGCTTTCCAACCACAGCCGGGAAGCAGCACCAGCCCTGCTCCTACCTGCCAGGCACGTGAGTGCGCTCCCACCCCGGCCACCAGAAGCTGTGCAAATATAGAAACCCTCGTAGGGTCCCCAGCCTTGGACTTGCAGAGTCCGTCAGTTATAATTACAGCTGAGCTCTCCAAAGCTGCCGTCAATCACCCTGATCCTGCCCTCTCTCCCACCCCCTCTGCCTGCTCGTTGGCTAAAAATAGGACGTTCCAGTACAGCCGTTCACCTTGTGCCAAGTGCTTGCTCCCCGTCCGTGGCACAGATGCTCTTTCTCCCTCCCGCCTCCTCCTCCCCTCGCAGCAGCTGAACACACAAGAGGAGTAAATATTCCCCGTACGCTTTAGCCTTGTCGGCAGTAGGAAATTTACTGACTTGGTGGCGGCAGCAGGGTAGGCACCACTTTGTAAGTGAGGTTTGCCTTGTTTGCCCATGTGTCAGGTATGGTTTGGGCAAGCTTCCCAAACACGCAATGGACATGGTGGGCAGCGTTTCAAACTGGATATTGTGGGATAACCTCTGTAAATAAAGAAGGAGATGGCTTTCCTGCCCACAGAATTTATGGAGTCTCAGCCGGGTATGCCAGGAGGGCGTCAGTCAGTATTAACTGATGGCCGTACTGCTTTTGAAAGCCTGGATGCCCTTGTGCCCTGGAGACTGGGCTGAGATCCATCAGACTTAGGCCACATAACCCACTGGAGCGTCATCAGGCTGTTTCTGGATGTGGGTCACTATCATTACCATTCAAAATTGCTCACGCATCATGAGGATGCCTACTGCAACAAGACAAAAAAAAACAAACTAGAGGTAAACAGCCAGACACCTATGGCAAGACTTAAAAGGCTCATGCTGCAATTTGCAAGGGTATCACCAATTGTGTTTATACAACAAGGTAAATCTGGCTTTTGATATAGTGAAATATATCCAGAGGTTGCTTAGTAGAGTAATTCTGGACTTCTGCTAACAAAAACAAGGATATGGCCCATACACTGATCATATATCTGATCATACTGACAGTCTCCCTGTAAAAGTTATTTCTTCTTCAGATCCTACTCCACTACTTTGGACAGATGGGGTACAAAGGAGGGCGGCAGCACTATGTTGTGGATTCTTGATATTGCAAAAGCTGTATCAAGCAGTAGGGAAGATTTCTTATTCTCCTGTCACTTGTCTCAGAACCTGAAACCTCCAGAAAATGTGTGTCCTGCCTTTTAGGGGTACTTATTGTTCTAAATAACAAATACAAGCCTCTGGCCTCCTCATTTCTTTTGGTACAGACCCTTCCACACTGGAACCTGGACCCCTGTCAGAACCCAGGAGTCTGCCGGGATTCTGCCTTACACGTTCACTGATGCTTTTCCTTGAAATATGAGCATTTGTCACGTGAGTCAGTTGGTTAATTATGAACCTTGGTGTGCTGTTAACATGTCCTGTAACGCTGCAGCTGTTTTGATGAGTACATCTTAACCAGCAGAGTTAGATAACTACAGTACCAGTCAGATCCGGCACGCAATTTTCTTCGAAGTAATTGTTTAACAAAGACAAATTATTTTCACAGGTAGACTTGAAGCAGGTGGAAACCCTGTGGCTGGTTAATCTGACTAACAAAGTATTACCTAGTTTATACTAATTATTGTTCTTGCCTACAATTAACCTGCTGGCCACAGTGCAGATTACTAATCTGTATCTTTTTGTCCTTTAAAACTTGGACTCTGGGATCTGAGGACAACAACCTCCAGTTTATATTCTTGAGCTGCTCATTTAAAACCACAGCCAAACTACTTCCACACAGATCAACTCAGTAGCTGGAAGCCATAGCACAATGTCATCCTCAGAGTGCACTTGCCACAAGACAGAAAAGGGAAAGTTTAACGTTTCACAAGCATGTTCTGTCAGGACCCCTCTGGCATAATCTGAACATGCAAACTTGGCCTCACGTTCCCCATGGCTGTGCTGCTCTATTTGCATACACATTTCTAGAGGCCTGTTTAAAAACGCAGCCACTCTTCAGATCTCTGACTGTGAAACTCTTTGCAGAGTCAGGGCTCACCTGAGGAGCCATCGGTGCTCTCAGCACCGCCTTCCCCCTCTCACCTCCATTCCACACGCCTGTGCCTCTCTGGATTGACAAACTCTGTGTAGATCTTACCTTCTTTGGCCTTTCGTGGTGGGATACATGCTTCTCTTGAGCAGGGGATGTGGATCGACTCCTTCTTCCAGCAATGAAGGAGCTACCTCCAGAGTGACGTGAGGTCTTCTGAGGTAAGTGGGGAAGCGGAGAGGAGTTGGAGAACAGGAAAAAAAGAAAGAGAGAGACGAAACAGTGTTATAGAGTCCAGCTTTCGCTGTTACAGCGAGCAAAGTTACAGTAAACGGCTTGTCTACCACATGCAGGACCAAACTCGTTTTTGTACCAGATGCCCAGCCTGGTTCCTAACGCGGGGACCACAGCAGATACCACACTAGTGGGCTTACGAGCAGTATGTAGATCTAACTCCCCAAATCCTTTGTTCTTGGTGGCCCATGCACGCTGACACTTGTACAAGAAAGGCACGGCTGCTAAGACACCACTCTGTAAACAAGATAAACAGTAGCAGCAATGTTGCTTGGCCAAGCTAGTCCTCCTGAACGGCGGTGTCTAGCTTTCAGTTTTGAGCGGGGCATGGGGCTGTGTGCGGAAGGATGCCCTGTTCTCAGACTCCAGGCACCAGCAGAAGTCCTGCTGTCTATCTCAGCATCAGTAAACTTGATACAGAGCTACACTTGTGTCAGATACTGAGGGTACCTGAAGGGCAAGGGAAGGTGTCCCCCAGTTTGACTTTGAGGGGAAGCTCAAGACATCAGTCACTGTATGTGACAGCGCTGATAAGCAGGAAGAAAAGTGGGAAAGGCCAGCAACAAAGGAGCCACTGAGACATAAAGCTGTAGTGAGAGGATCAGTTTCCTTTTTGCTGGAGGGAGGAGAGCAGGTGTCTACTAATTATGCAGAACAGGAAAAGGGTTCCTCTTTTTCCTCTCAGCACTGTAATTAATAGGGGAAATCCTTTGCCCCAAATACCCCTCAAACAGCGATTGACTCCGTGTCTCTTGTGGGCTGTCTCTGGCCTCAGGCAGAAGTTCCGGCTGTTCTGTGTCACCCTCCTGCCCAGGGTGCCTGAGCCATACCCCTAATTCCCTGGAGCAACAAAGATCATGGCTGCTCTCCTTTCTTGGGACTTAACGTTTCAGCCATACAGAGTGGGTCAGGGAAGCCAAAACAGATAGGAAGGATGCAACCCCTAGTTTTGAAAATGGGTTTAAAGCTGCTACAGAAATGCAAAATATAAATTAATCTTTATTCCTAAGTCACTCTGAATGGCTGGAAAGGGAAGCAGGCTGCAGGCCTTGTTTATGTGTTCTTGGCGTTTCTTACTGCTCTGAGCACAGATACAATCTAGGATGAAGACAAGCCTTTTATGTGACAAAAAACCTCCATTGCAGGGATGAAGAAACTCACCATTTTATTGAAGTGGTACTTGCAGTAGCCACAATATTTGACATTGTCGACTTCTAGGACTTCCTCTTCACATAAGAGGCCAGCCATCTGGGCACTGAAATACATGCAATTAGAAGGAGGATAAAGCAAATTGTACAGCCAGACCACATATCCCATCGAAGGGCAAAGAATAGTTCAGAATACCCAGGCAGGGTCTTAAAGTTTCCTGTTCTGCTTCGTAAATGGTATGCAAGGAGGGGAAAAAAATTCAGACTATTTTTAATTCATATTCAGATCTTCAAAACTGTCAGTACTTTTCTAGCAGATTCTTTTGCAATTTTTGTTTTTCTTAAGGGAGGCTGGGAGACCAGTAACAATTCCAGAGAAAGACATATCATGAGCAAGGAATCCATGTAAAGCTGGGAATCTCCCCGTTCTGCTGATAGGCAATGTTGTTTTCAGGCTGCAAGGGTAGGGGAGGATATCAGCCCTTAAAATCACATCATCTAGATGATACTCTTGCATGTGCTCCGCTGGAGAAGGAACATTCCTGGGTTGTGACTCACTTCTTCTCTTCTTGGATTCCACATAGTCTTAGGGAAATCCCCAGCCTTCGTTCTCAGCAGGGAAGGCTCACTGGTGAAACCTCAGCCTTCCTGGGGAAGTTCCCCTCACAAACTCAGCAAGGATGAGATACCCCTTGCACGAAATAAACCCAGGGTGATTAGCCCAACTCCCCACACTACCCCTGTAGTGCGGCCTCAAAGCCACAACAGCAAAACCAACAGCTGGGGCTATTCTTGGGGTGATGCTGTGGGGAACTCACCAGGTGACATGGAAAGCTTGCCGGCAGCCGTGTCGGTTACAGGCCATGCATGCTCCAGAGGCTGCTTTGCTCTCCCTGCCCTGCTCTTCACAGATGTAGCAGGTCTGCAAAAAAATAAAAAGGAAAAGTGCTCACTCAAAGAAGCAGACAAAATGTCTGCTTCACTCTCACTGTTCACCAGGAGGCAAAGCCTTCAAAAACTCATAACTCTGTGTCTAGTCATCTCCCTCCTATGACAACAGCTCTGAGTTATTTCTCAGTGGCATGCACAAAACTCATGCATCTTCTTTTTCTCCCCAAATAACAACTGTGTCACATCAAAATGCGGAGTAACCAACATGCAACTCCAAGGTGGAGATTGCTCATGTTGCGGGGAGTTGGGGAAGAGAAAAACGGAGGACCAAAAAGCTATTTACAAGAACGGGGATTTACTTTGTTATTTTTAAAGGAATCTGAGTACCTGGAAATTAAAATAAATTGGATGGGAGATGTGGTAGGATAAGATGACCCCCAAAAGCCAAGGTGGGGTAGGTACACTTGGGGCAGCAGGAGAAAGAGATGGCCTTACCTTGTTGAAGCGGTCGTGGGGTACATACTGCAGGACAATTGGCTCCATGGTGAGCACGTTGGCAAACTGCACCTCTGGGATGTACAAAGCACAGACGACGTGGGCCCACCCTGGGGAAGCAAACAAGACAGAGAGCAGAGATTCACATGGGACAACCCAGAAGAGTCTTAAACTCAGACAGGGCTGCAGACAAGCATGGGAGGGAGAGAACGAAGAGAGTGTAGGAAGGGAGCCAACTTAAGTTAGATGTTAGATTTGAAATACTGCTTGTTCTAACTTGGTTAGGAATCAAATCCTTTGTGGGTGAAAGATAGACGGATACCACCTCCAGATTAAATAAGAAAGCAGAGATTTCTTTGGGAAAAGAAATGTGCAACGCTCATCGTTCTTAAAAGCACCCCCCCGGACTTGAGACCCGGAGTTGAAGACCTAACCAAACCCAGGAAAAGCATCCAAGCAGTAAATGATGCTGATGGGACAGGTTTGACGCGTAGTCCCATGCCACTGTAAACAAAGCTCTCTTTATTGGCTGTTATCAACGGCTAAAGAAGGCTCTTTTTCAGCAAGCCAAGTTAGATCAGAATCTAAATCCACTAAGACACTCCCCAAATCAGATGTGTAAATTGAAATTCCATCTGGTCAGCAGAGAACTGAGAAAGTTTGAAGGTCAGGAGCCTTAGGGGGCTGATCCATACCAGTATGGCTACTGCACTGGAAGGATTTAGCTACAATTAGGATGGATTCACCTGGGCAAGTGGAACCAAAGTTCATGATTACAGAACCATACAGCTTTGTAAGTACTTGGGCTATATAATTCTGTACAGCGACATGGTTGTAACACTTCTTGTCCCCGTCCACACAGACCTGATCAAACCATGCAGTAACATGTTTGGAAGAAGATGCTATGTTATTATAAACCAATCCCCCAACACAATACTTGTGCTATTGCACTAAGGCTCTTGGCACTTATGATCAGCTCTAGCAGATGCTTCTACAAAATACCCTGGACTTAGCACTTCTTCTTTAAACATGGGATCTATCAGAATAAAGACCTCATTGCCTAATTTAACTCTTTGTGTATTAAGGTAAGTGGCAGGTAGGTACAGAAGCCTTTCTGAAAAATAAGATTTTGAGAAAAATTAAGTTTGATCTATACAGCCAGCAGCATCAATAACTGCAAGCTCTGACAACTGAAATCAGACTCCACAGTACTTCACAGCACCAGAGGCTGAGAAGCATCAATGATGAGTAGATAAGACCTGCAGAGAAAAACATCTTTACTGCGTCCTGTCCTTGCTCTCAGATGGGTACTCAAGGCTGAGGCTCTGTTAACTCGGGGATCACACTGCTGCTGTGCAAGCATGCAGCAAATAACTGTGCAACTTCCACGTTCCTGCAAACAATGCCAGACCATGCACTGATTCCTGCAAGGTTAAACTCAAGGAACTGCAGAGGCTACGCTCTGATGCCAGCCAGAGATCAAGCAGGTTCCCCCCCAGGGAAAGGTCTTCTCACCGTGGAGGGTTCAAAAAGTGAAGTTTTGTAAGAAAAAAGGTAGAGTGTTTTCATTCCTCTGGAGCCTCCAACCTTCCCTTGCTGGTGACACAGGCTCAGAAATGAATTATTTTGCACCTGGGACAGCTGCCGAGTCCCCAGAAGCTCTGCACGACATACCCGGCTCTGCGCAGAGGTACTCACCTCCGTTGTCGGTCCGTTTCAGGGCTCCATCTTTGTGGGGACACAGTTCACATCTCTTGAAATTAAGCAGAAACAACAAGTTTAATCTAACTCCCAGGGGCGTGGGGCCAGAAAAGAGATGATTCATTTACAACATGGTTATGAAAGATGGGGCTGCTTTCAAAGAGAGGAAGTGGAAGAAGGGCTGAGGGCGGTTTGGGTGCAAAAAGATACTCTGACACAGCTCAATATCGTCCTGTCTGACGGGGACGTGTTTAAAGCCTCAGTCCAAGAGCCACAGGGCTACAAGCGAACCTTGACTTTTAGGGGGATTTAAAAAAAAAAGTTTTAGACTTTGTGGTCGGGGAGTAAAACTGAAAACCATGACTCAGAGAGCAGAAGGCAAATAAAAAGAAGCCACTACCTATCTTTGTCTCTTTCCTTCCTTCCTTCTCTCGTGACATTTTTTCCACTCTCATGAGAGGCGGTAGAGGCTGTCGTGACATTTCTGCCGGCAGGGCGTGGGGGGCCATGGCGAGCCTGACCCCAATAGCTGGGACTGGCAAGTGGGCACCCTGCTTTCCCCCAAAACCCAGCCGCGGGGGACGCTGAGGTCTAACGGAGAAGGTGTGAAGGGGAACGTCAGCACCGGAGAGTCCCTGCCGCCCAGGAGGGTGGAGGAAGCTCCCTCAGCGCCATCGTGCTGGGCGGAAGGCCGCAGGCCCAGCACCGTGGTGGGCTGTGAGGGACGGAAGCGACTCTGCGCCCCTTTCCGTGCCCGGTCACTAATGGCTGCTTTGGGGGAAAACCATGAGGGGAAAACACGCTGCGTCCTCCACCGGGGACCAGCAGCCGCAGGGCCATCGGGGATGAGCCCCCTCACGCCAGGTCCCCCAGGGCAGGGAGGCCACGCGCGCCCGGCGAGCGGATGGGGAGAGTCCGGCCAGGCGGGACGGCAAGAGCCGGGGAAACCCAGCGCCAGGGCCCTCGGCGCCATTCCTCGCCTCACAGCGGACGGCGAGGCCTTGCGCTCGTCTTTCCCACCTCACTAATGTCAGCCCTGCCCGGCCACCATCGGCCTCCACGTCGGCCGATCGCCGCGCGAGGGCTCTGCCCCGGCCATAACGCCCTTTTGAAGCGTTGGTGGAAGGTGGGTGGTTTCGGGGCGCGTTGCTACACATGGGGGAACACGCTCCCAGCCCTGAGGGCTCCTCCTGGGCTGAGCCGCCCGAAAATGGTTGCTGTCTTCTCATGGCATCACTCCGGGAAAATTTCTGTGTGCTTTTTGTTTTCTTTGACTTTAAAAAAGGCCTGAAAACCCGCGAGGCGCAAACCTTTTCCTGCTGCAGTAGAAATGTCTGATTTGTTAAAAAAAACCAAAACAAAACAAAACAAAAAAACCCCCTGTTTTTCTGTGAAAAATGTGCCTCGTCAGAAAGTTTTGAAATGAGGTGCCTGGTGTCAAAGCGAGACGGTGGGCTGTGCCGCTACGAGTGTGTGGGACCTGGTGCTCTCGCCTGCCCACGCTTCGCTGTCATCGCCGGGCTCTGGCAAGCGTAACGGGGCAGGTGCTCCACGCCACAAAAAAACACCAACGTACTGAGCAATAACTGGCCGTGAGCAAAAGCCTCTGCCGCTAAGCAGTCCCCGAGGACCTTCCACAAAGGTGGTTTTCCTCAAGGAAGATTTGCTCTGCTGAAATTTCACCTCCTGGACAGACGGGCACGACAAATAGGATTGCAATGCAATGGGCAGCGGAGAGGCTCAGCCTGATCCTCGGAACACTTTCGTGGGAGTTAAGCATGCGGGGCTGTCAAACAGGCACCTTTGGCAAGCACGAAATCCCCGTGATAACATATAAATAAGAGACGAGGGGACAAAGACCAGCGCTGTCGTCAGCAGCCCATCTTGCTGTCCCTGCAATTTAGTTTGAAATATGGATGGATGACCACAGGAGGTGTTTCTCACTGCTCCTGGTTAGGTCCGGGCTGCCAGAGGGCTGGAGAGCTGCTCTCACAATTACTATGGAAAGCCTGGCAAAGCCAAGACAGAAAAAGAACTGGGTTAACTGAGACACTGTAATAAGAAATTTGCACTTGAAAAGGCCCCTCCGCTCTCCCCTCCACCCCTCAGATCAAAGCGGCTCTCCCACCATGCGATTAGCAAAGCTCTGATTGTAACAAGAGGGGTTAACAGCTCCATCGGCCCCACACAAGACTTTTAATAGCCCTGCCTCGAAATGACAGCTAAAGCCTTCACATGATCCCTCACATGAGTGCCCTCTGGCCATTGCAGCTCACCGGGCTTCCCAGACAATTTGATTACAAAGTGGATGGGCTTTCAGTTGCTTACTGTAAGCACAATAGCATCCACAGCATCCTTTAGGGACCTGAGCATCTGAGGAGGGGTTACGAGCAGGGATTAGTGGTACCTCTTCCTTTTATTCAACCTGCATAGGCCAAGGCAGTCTCCAGCGGTTTTTATTTCAATTCTGGGAAAAGAGCAGAGCTTGGCTGATTTAAACCAGGTTGTGATGGGTAAGGTTAGAGCTCCTGACCCCTTGGGGCTTCTAACTCCAGGATCTAC
Source organism: Aviceda cuculoides (assembly GCA_035590195.1). Taxonomy (NCBI): domain Eukaryota; kingdom Metazoa; phylum Chordata; class Aves; order Accipitriformes; family Accipitridae; genus Aviceda; species Aviceda cuculoides. The sequence goes on along the minus strand of JAVJGG010000082.1, from coordinate 44,326,722 downwards.
CACCAAGCGACTACACCTGCCGACTGAAAGTTAGGGCTCCTGAGCTCTCTTTCCAAAGCTGAAGAGGGGATGGAGTCCATCTCTCCAAAGGAGAGACACAGAAATCACGAGACCCACGTTTTAAAACACTCATGAGGAAGTGCAATATTCTCCATGCCTCTGTATCTCATTTTCAAAGCAAAGGTATCAATATTTAGTCAATAAATATGGACAAAGCTTGTAAACCGCTTTAAGGTTCTTCTATGAAGGTAGATGTGGAAAGAAAAACATTATTGTTTTTCAAAGGAATTTGCCATGCAGTCATTATGAAAGAAATACGAATATCAATTCATCCTGCTGCTGTTGTCAGTGTATTTTGCGCTCAAACAGCAGCATCTCTCCTTCAAGATCCTCAAGGCAGTGTCTGCAGGCTGATAACGCCCCTTTCACAGCTAGAGAAAGCCAGGCACAGAGAGGTGCCGTGAAACCCCAGGGCAGTGGAAGAGTCATACCCTCCAGCCTCGCTGGACCACGGAGCCCAAATTCAAAGTGTTTTAGTAACAGAGCCATGCACACATCTCATAAGACCTGACTCACTTCCCTTACTCTGATCATGCTGTTCTCTACATCAAAGAACTAGATTCTTTTTAAGTATTTACCCATCTGCGTGTCTGTTGCTATGACTGCTGGTGTTTAACTGAAAAGGTGAGGGATTTAGATAGGAAATCATCCCCAGCTCTACTTAGGAAGGAAGATTATCACTGTTCAGTTATTATAGTAGCAGGGCTGAATGCCACAGGACTGAATGGCATGACTGAAGCCCACCACGCATTGTCTAACAGATTTCACCGAGGGCGAGTTAAATAAGGAGCCACCTACAGGGGTATTGTTTTCTGGATACCTTGGAGGCAGCTTGAAGTGTGTAATGTGCAAGTGAAAAGTTACAGTCCTTGCAATGAGCACAGGTGAGGAGGACTTGTGTGTACATGTATTACTACGGCTTACATTGAATTGTAGCTAACGCTGAAGAGCTTCTCTCCGCCTGCACGGTTGGGAGAGCCGGGGGAAGGAGGCCCATGAAATCCAAATTCCTTTCTTTGCTACGAAACTATCTGCAGGATGTAAAACCACTCAAAGACACATTTGATCTTCTTTACTGCAGCGCACATAAAAGCAGCATCTTACAATGGGAAAAGAGCTCAGGTCTGAAAGTCTGGTCTTGTTTACACTCCCACTTCCAATGAGGAATGAGTTAATGCAATGTAGAAAGCATGGTACAGATACCTAATTCCCCCATTCCCTCATCTTTGCCAAGTTCTTTGCCCATCTGTGAAACAGATTAAACTTTTGTACCGCAGCAAGCAGAGAGCCCAGCTGAGATGAAGCACGCTATTTGCTCGGGCCTGCACAGATATGCACATTCAGAGGTCACCTACATCAGCTTCGCTAGGTGTGTACTTTAGAAAAAGATTTAGCTAAACCAGTTCCGAAGGCAGTGCAGGCATTAATAAATGTTATTTGTGCTGACTGAGGCCTTCTGTATTTAAAGAACGCCAAAGTTTAATTGAAATCCATCTTCGAGGAAGCGAAGGGAAGAAGCTATCCCAGATTTACTGTATGGCAAAAGCTGCATCTATGGCATAACTAACATGTTAAAGATCTACAGCCCAGTGCCTCGGTAGCTGGTTGGTGCAGCCGTATCTGATAAGGGCTTGCATGGGAAGTTATTGCAGAGTAGCTGGTGTGCTATAAACTCACAGCCTAGTCTACTGCACAAATAACTTTGCCACATAGACAGACCTAAGAGGCAGTCCTGGCCTGATTGTTTCCACTTTCCTGCCTCACCGGGAAATGCCAGAATTAATTAAGAACATTTGTAAAGTGTTCTATACTGCTAAATTGCTACTTAGACAGAAAGTAAACCCTGATCCAGCTTCCTGTCATTTTCTCTGCTGTTTTACAAATTCTGAAGACTTTATGCAGGAGACTGTTGCTGCGAGATATGAATGCCAATCCATCCTGTCAGTCAGTATGATAACTCTGACAGTGTAGCAGCATCTCAGGTGATGCCAACTTCTCTCCACTCCAAAACTTCCTGAGGAGCTGAATAGAAAAAACAGCAGGGAAACCACCTTTTAGAAGAACACCATTATTTTTTTAAAAGACTGAGGTCTCTAGACTCAAAAATTTTGTCATTGATAACTTGCTTAAAAGCACCTCTGGCAGCATCTTCATTAAAATGGCTAATAGCATTGTATAAAATTGCTTGATACAATCATTCCTGGTGTACAAACAAGATATAGCAGGTTATAGGCAGAGCTGGGATTACAATCCCAGTAGTGCTGAAATGCCAGGCTCTATCACTTTTGCCAGGGGACCACACTGGTTCCAGCAGAGACGTGAAGGGCATCGAACGAACCTATTTAGTGTAAGTACAAGCATGCTTCATACTCACCACCCTGGCGGCTCTCTCTTGAGATTCACATTTCCGACAGAACCAGGGTCCGGTAGGAACCTGGACAATTCCATAGCAAGCTGGAAGAAAAGTAGAGAGTTCATTAGACCATCTTTAAATCGACTGTTTAATTTCTCAGGTGTACATAAAAGTTTGCCAGAGCTGTTATCAGTCAGATATGGGGGACAAAACCAAAAGTTACATCTATGCAGCATTTTATTCCCCTTTCTGGTTTCCATAGCCAGCAACGGCAGACTGCCTTTTGCAACAGGTCCGGTATTATACGTTTATTCCAGTTTTCAAATAAGCTCATGCCCAGTATGAAAATCCTATGAAAATGTGGCCTAAGTGGGAATCGAGTGCTTCATAAACTGTGTCTAATTCTGGTCTAATGAACACAAACGGAACAATTTCTTACCCCTTAACTTTTTAAGTGTCACTAGTGATCTAAATATAAAATTATGAAATGGATGGCTATGAAACACCTTAACCATAATTAGGGCTAAGAAAAAAATCTCAGCATCATGAAGGGAATCATCTCAGTGAGAATTCAGACAGACACCAAGCGAAACTCTCATTTCTTCTGCACACCCTCAAGTCTGTAAGTCACACCCAGTGGCAGCCTTTCACAGCATGCTTCCAAGATCACTGAATTCAGGCTTTTTAGGACTACTCCTGGGAACAGGTTCTGTGTCAATGCAAATTTCCAGCCGATAACCTGACAAAGCTGCTGTTTTTGCAAAGCTACACCACGCGTCCCTCTTGCTTTCTACATCACTCTTGATGCTCTCAGGGTCTCCCCTCTGCAAGCTGCGGCTCCCACTTCCCTAAAATTAGCTCCCTTCTCTGATGGGGCAATGTGGCTTGAAGACTGTTCACCTTCTTCGGCGATCTTCACCATCTAACCATCCAAGGATGGTCTTTGTGAGTCCCAAAGGAAGCGTTTCTGACCCTGAAAGGGCTCTTAGCCACCATGCAGGTGGGTTTAAAGCAACAGAGGCTGGTAAAGATAGCGGTAAGAAGTAAGGCTACGCATCTCAGACGAGGGTACAGAAGTCTCCTAGGAAAGAACAAATTATATCTTCCTTATTCCACCTTCAAATGCAAACTGGCGGTTGGAATGGAATCCCAGTCACTTGAGACATCTGAAACTAGGTTGGACAAAGCATCTGAAAATATCCTGCTGGAAGCAATCCTGTGATGTTCCCTGGGGGATGGACCAGACACGACCCGCAATAGGTTCTCGCCATCTCTCTAATGTCTATTATTCCACATCAGCCAGGAAAACGAATGCAATTGTAGAGTTAAACCAAAAGAGCTGACTGCAAGATGAGCCAAGGCATACACATAAGAAAATAGAAACTACATGAAAGCAACGACAGAGGAGCCTGCCTTGGGTCCATCTTTAGCAATGGGCTTCGGGCCAAAAGCAAGCACTCAGCTGGAGCCAGTGCAAGCTTCTGTGCCCGCTGCTTCAAAAAGGAAGAAAACAAGGAAAAATGCGGAACATAAGTAAGGCAGAGTTGAAAATACAGTTTGTAAATGTTCTTAACTATCTTAGTCTTAATTTGCAATCAGATGGTTTTGTTAACATTTTGAATTTTTTACTGGAAGGGTAAGATTTCTAACCATCGTCACAGGAATAGTACTGATATTTTTAAGAATCAGCCCTAATGTGTAGCTATAATGTACCTTTTAAAAAAATACAGGGCTCTCTATTTAACTGTACAATCATTTCAAAAGGTAACTTTGGTTTTGCGGATATTCAAGCAGTACAAAGAGATACCAAACCCAGTGTGTGATTGCATGGAATGAGACTAGATGACCCAGATGATCCTCTGCAGTGGTTTGTTTCTATTTAAGAAATAAAAGCCTACCAAAACACTACACTACTGCTAGGTTTCTAAGCAGGCTTTAAAAAGAGGGTTGAAGAACATCCACTACACACTGCTACACTCCTTACGAATTACTATATCCTGAAGGACTCTTACAAGACCTAAAGAGACAGTTGTGTTTCCAAACACACAAGGTGCCCTCTCTGAGACTTTTCTAACGTGCTCCAACTCCACCAAAACAACGCCACGCGCCCGCTTCCCCGCTGCTGCAGCAAACAGCAAACGCATCCAGTCTCCGAACCTGTACAGGCCTAGAAACAGGCACTCTAAAAGAATAAACGCATTGTACATTTGAAACTGTTCTTGCCAGCAAACAAAAGTGTTTATATTAATCTTGGGAGCGGACATAAGGATGCCAATGCCTTTTATCTCCCCTCCAAAAAAGAGAGCGATGATCTAGCACGGGGTTTGACAAATAACGGGAAGAACGGAAGACTTACACCAGCAAAATTCAAACAGAAAGAAGAGTCCCTCCAGAGAGACCCTTACGTGCTGCCGGGTCACTCAGCCTGGAGAGGTCGCCTGATGACAGGAGTCACCCGAGCATCGCTTCCGAACCAAGAGAAATCCCCCGCGAGTTTTGCTTCCTCCTTTTAACTCCTCTTCAGTCACCTGGTTGTAAGCGACTTCTCACTAAAGCCGTGAGCGCGGCCACACCAAACAGACGAAAAGCTAAAGAAAGCCCAACCTACAGACCCAGAGACCTGCGCCTGACAGGCGGGCCAAGGCAGCGCAGGACACATTCCCAGCTGGAGACGGGAGCGTGCATCAAGACACCGAGGGAGAGATTGTACAGGAAGAGGCTGGAGATGTGCTGGTAGATGGATGGGATAATAATAGATGGAAAAACAGACATGCCAGATGAGACCAGAAACCTTCGTGTTATTCAAAACAAACCAACCAGGATAATCACCGTGCCTTTCTGCTGGATTTGAACGAAAGCGAATACGTGGGTTTTTTTCTTTTTTTAATTTTTTTTTTTTTTTGGTGTGTGTTCGGAGACCCGAGGACAAACTTTCCAGTCCCATACCGTGTGTTAGGGGCGTGCTCCAAGTCATTTAAAATGCAAATAGCCCATATCTGGGGGGGGGGGGGGGCAA
>JAVJGG010000082.1:44226741-44257712 GCA_035590195.1 Aviceda cuculoides | reverse complement strand
ACAGCCCAGCAGCGCGGAGTTTAATTATAGAAATCGATTCTCCTCGTTGCCACACATCGATCCCAGCCGGGGTGCACGGTGGCTGCCTCTGCACCCCAGGGACACCGCCTGGCACGCGGGGAGACGTGGGAGCCATGTCCCACGGCGTGGGAGCCAGGAGACTGGGGAGGGGGACAGGGCCAGGCTGGGTCCGTCTTGGGGACAGAAGAGGGGGCAAAACGGGTGTGGGTGTCCCCAGGGTGCTGCGTATATGGGCAAGTCTGTGGAAGCTCCTGCTGTTAAGGTTTTATTTCCGAGTGTGTTGGGGAGGAAAGAGGGAGGCTGCAGGCTGGAGGGGTGTTTCGGAGAGGCTGGGGGGTGCAGCAGAATGGGGTTTGAACCGGGCACTGGGAAGCTGTGGTGTGCAAATGGGGAGAAGGAAGGGTGCTGTGCCACGGTCCCCGCTCCTGGGGGGGAGTCGCCTCTCCAGAATTTTGCTCTGGCCCCAGCGCTGGGGTAGCATCCCTGGCTTGCTATCACTTGCAATTTGTGAAGCACAAATTGCCTCTTGCTCCAGCCCTGCAGCTCTTGGCTTGGAGGTGCTGGACCTCCAGCAAAGCAGCGTGATGGGGGCCAGCACCCGCAGACCTGGGGGGCTGCGCTCGGGAAGGGGCAGTGCTGGTGTGGGGCTGGATGGGAGTTGGTGGGGAGGTGTGAGAAGGACGGAGACTCCCTTCGGTGCCAGCTCCGTGGCTGTGAAGTTCTTCCGTCGCCAGCGATTTGCTCGGTTGGCTCTTTCCCAGCAGCTGCGGTCAAGTTTTGGGACTATTATTATTATTATTATTATTAAAACACCTCCAGGTGGGGGAGGTGAGAGATGCCCGGTCTGAGGTCCCCGGGGTGGAGTGCAGAGGTTGCTCGGCCAAGCTTTGCAGAATTATTGGATTCAAAAAAGCAGCGAGCGATCCTGTTAGCATCATGTGGGGAGCTCTGGAGCCCGCAGTGGGTCCCCGGGAGTGGGTCTTACCCACCAGACAGGCTCCATCTCCAGCAGCCGCGGCAGTACGCGTGGATCTGGGGAGGTCCCAGCTCATCGCCGCCAAGATCTTCAGCTCGAGATGGAAGAGCGCGTGCTGTCACCCATCAGCTGCGCTTGCTCCCCATCAAAGGTCCTCATTAACCCCCCTCCTGGCTGTGCCAGGCTGCAGGTGCACCAAGGCTCAAAGAGGCACTCGGGAAAGGAGCTTAAACGCTTGTTAAAAAATTACTGATTTGCTCCTCGCCGCCCAATGGGGATAATAAAACTTTGCTGTCAGCTGTTTTTATTTTTTCCCTCCCCCTGCATGGTTTCCACTTTCAGAATAAATGCAAATGAAGATTTTTTTTTTTTTAAAAATTCATCTCCAACAGAAGGACTGATGGAGAGGGCTGGGTGGGGGCGGGAGGACGAGGAAGGGGGGGGGCCAAACACTTATGGTTTGTTTGTTTTTTTTCTCCCCCTATGCTGAAATGTTCTGATTGCAAAGGGAGGAGGGCGAAGGAAGATGATGCATTTGGGCTTCTAGCACAGCTAATAGCTCCAGCCTGGGAAATGTAGCATCTGCATTCCAGCCCCAAACTGGGAACCGGTGTTGAAGCATAACTGGGAAAAGAGAGTCAAAGAGCAGCTTCTCCCCCAGTCCCACCCCCACAGCCCCTTGCTCAGGTCACCCCACACCGTCTCAGCGCTCAGACCTCGGAAAGGCCCATCCGAAAAAGGACGGGCCGTGGCCGCGGGTGGAGGCGAGGGCTCCCAGCACCGCTCCTCCTCGCCCGCGGGCGCTTCCCTGCCCTCCGCTCCAGCCCAGCCTGCGAACGGCCCCTCTGGCTGGCCTTGGCGGATCTCCTCCGCCTCAAGTTCATATATTTCAATTACAGCCTGTTAAAAGCCTCCATGTTTCAGGAGCTGCCCAGATTTACGGCTCCTGTCCTGCAGCCAGCTCAGCTTTTCCCTGAGCTGTAGCTCGCGCGCCAGAGCTGCAGCCCCCCCCGCCCCCCCCGAGCGCCGTGGGGCCGTGGGTCAGCCCCCAGCCCCCTGCCCAGCTCTCGCTGCCCCACAAGCTCTCGCCCACCTCGCTGCAGCCACTGGGATGGGAAACAGCGTTGGGCTCCTGACCTGCCAGCATTTCCCCCAGTCTCCCCTTTCCCGAAATGCCCAGCGTTTTCCCTGTGAGCACCCTGGGATTATGGGTATCAAAATCTCAGGGTCAGTGGCTCTCCTTAATTGGCTTAATTACCCATGGGAGGCAGGGATACCCAAGGTGGGGAAGAGATGCTGTTAACTCCCAGTAGCTTGAGTCCCAGAGAGATGGTTTTGAAAAGTGGTCGTGGCATCTGGTCTGGTTTTTGTGGTTTGCTTTTTAATGGGGGATTTTGAGCTGAAATGGGACCAAGTGCGGAGTGACAGAGGCTTGGATCCGGTACCCGCCTGAGCTCGGAGGGAGCTGGCAGCTGGCCGTGGGAGCGGGCGGGAGGGAGGGATGGAGCGCTGGGATGGGATTTTGGGGGGATGCACCGCCCAGCGTAGGAGCCCCCGGACCTTTACAAGCCCTGTGGTGCGGGCGGGGGAGGAGGGAGGGGAAAGGGGTGAAAACAGAGAGGTGAACCCAGCGATGTGCGGGGAGGAAAGAGCCACGCCGGGACCTGGCCCGGGGGCTGCGGTGCCGGGTGCCCACGGCAGCCAGGGTGCCCTGAGTTCGATTTCTTGCTCTGACACGGATCTCCGGCTGGATACCAGGCACGGCACCGTAGTCCACGCACGTTTCTGAAGCGCTGGCATGTTTCAGAAGCCAAATTCCTGCTGAATTGGTGTGCATAAAGCATACGCATCTCGCAAGCCTGTAGTCAGCCTCATGGCGCTGCCCGTCTCCTGCTCTGCCTGGAAGCTCCTTAGCGACCCTGCGTGCTCCGAGCTCCCAATATTTTTGGGTACCTGGCGACAAGACTGCCTTAGAGAGAAACCCCTGCTCCAGCTGCCCGACATCTGGGCTCGGCGGAGCCCTCTCCCAGCCTTACCAAGGGGCTTGAGTCCCGCTGCTCTTGCCAAGCATCCCCTGGCTCTCCGCTGGCTCCGCGGGCTGGAGCCGGGGCTCGCGATCCCATCCATCTGTCGGAGGCTCGGAGGCGGCTCGGCCGAGCTGAGCGGCACAGTAATAGGGTGTGAAACAACCACCTGTCAGTTGACTTTCCTTCTGCGGCTGCCACGGCGCTTGGCAAGGGCAGAGCTGGAGATGAACAAACTCCCTGCTCCCGCGTTATTCGGAGGGATGCTGTCACGGCACTCAGGGTTTTTATTTGGCTCGGTGGTTTTATGTTAATGAGCCAGCTCTCTCGCTTTCCGAAAAGAGAAGGGAAAAAGTGTCACTTTGGATCTTCATGCATGGAAAAATACAGCACCTCCCTCCCGCAATTAGAGTCGGATCTCTGGGAAAGCGCGTGGGGAGGCGGGCAGGGCTGGAGACGCGGGTGTCTGCCTCCGCCACGGCAGGGTCGGCTCAGCCCGCCGCGGCCGTCTCCTGCCCCGCTTCGGCCAGCACGTGCCTTTTCCTGGCTTCAACGTTGTGTTTGCGGTGACCCGCGATACCCACCCCGGGGGGGGGAGGCCCGAAGAGCCCACGTTTGCTCCTCTTCCCGCGTGACAGGGATGAGACCGTCCCAAGGTGCTCTGCCTCTCCGGAGGGCTGGAAGGGCACCGCTGGATCCTGGCAGCTCCTGACCACGGGAGACTGTGATGCTTTCAGAAGAGAGGAGGGCAGGGTGGTTTTGGATGGCACAACCTCCTCCCAAGTGCTGCGGGGCAGATAATTTTTGCTTCCCAGATCATTTCTTGCTTCCCAGATCATTTCTTGCTTCCCAGGTCATTTTTCCCCCCGTGGCGCATCTCCAGCCAGGAGGGACCTCCAGCCCCGGGGACCGGCAGCCAGCATCTGCGGGGGGCAGGGGGTACACGGGTCGGGGGGGGCGATGAGGAGGGCCACGAGCCAGATCCAGCTGGGATCAGTGGGTATCACCAAGGAGCGTGAAGCGGAGAGGGGATGGAGTGAGAGCTGCAGAGCCACGGTCCTCCTCCGGCCGACCGTGCCGCGCGTGCGCCCACGGCACAGGGGACCGGCCGGCCCCGTACTGGGTCCCTCGTAGAAGTGGGGGACAAGGCTATGGGGGGCCACAGCCCAACAGCCCCCTGGCCACCAGAAAGCAGCGGAGCAGAGGCAGCGCCTGCCGGCTCGGCCGTGCAACAGGCAGCCCCGGCGCTGCCTGTGGGCTGCAGAATCTGTCTCATTTCAGGAGGATTAATGATTCCAGCCTAATTTGAAAAACATTATATGGCTCATTAAAAACACATTGCTCAGACCAAACACAGAGCAGTTGCGTGTTTCCAGCCCTGCCAGCTCACCTCCCCGTGCCAGCCTGTGGCATCGCCCTCTGCCCGCCGGGCTGCGGGGGATGATGGTGAGGCCGAAGGCTGTGCTCGCCACGTGCGGAACATGCCTGGCCGGGCGCATGCGGGGCAGCCGTCCACCTTTCCTTCCTCCTCCAGCTGCTTCTGGGAGCACTCTGGGGTAGCCAGCCGGTTTGGGCACAGTCTCCCCTTGGGATTTTTTTGGCGACGCTGAGGTGTGGGTGTGATTTGGGGAAGAGACACCAGAGCACCTCTGTTCGGAGCATCCTCTGCCCTCCCCCCCCCTCTGTGGGGGTGGATGTGGGGACGAGGAGCATCCTTGTTCCCTCAAAAGGGACCTGATGTCCCGGGCTTGGCAGGGCGAAGGGGCCTGGCCGTCTCTCCTTCCCCCCCCCCCCCGGCACCGTTTCTCCCTCCTCCCTTCCCGCATGTCTCCTCTTTTCTCTCACCTTCGCTGCTTCCTTTCAACTCTCTCCATGGTGGAAGGGGAATCAAAGAGGCGAGCAGTTTGGGATTTTTCAGTCCTCCCTCATCCGCTGCACTGCGTGAAAAGCAAAAGCCTCTAAAGGACACCCAAGGACACTGAGATGGTGCCTTCCCCACTCGCTGCCCTCCTCCTCTTCCTCCCCTGCAGAAAGCAACGCCCCGCTCCTGCCCCGCTGAACCTGCCCCAGAGAACGGCCCGTGGCTTGGCCGGGCTGATCCACCGTGGCTCCCGGCTCCATCTGTGCCACCGTTTTTTGTCCCCCCCCCGTCCCCCGTGTGGGCTGGCGCAGGCTCAGCGGCGTGAAGCAGCATCTTCTCCACGCGCGAGGTCCCTCAGGGCCAGGTGGCCACTCGAGCTCTTGGAGAGGGACCTGTGCTGCTCCCTCGAGACCTTCCTGAGGATGCAAAAGCAAATAAGGGCTCCTGCTGAGCCCCGGGAACCAGTAAACGTGGGCGGCTCGGGGCAGGATGGCTTTGCTCTGGGCACTGCCAGGGTCTCTGTCCCCAGGATGCGGCAGGACCTTGAGCGGATTTCTCCACCACCCCGCGATCTCAGCCAAAATAACTCTGGGGAGGTTGTGGTGCTCCGCAGGTAATAATTAGTTCTTTTCAGCTGTCGGTGCCAGCTCTTCGTAAAAAGCGAGGCTGTTATCTCCCTTCCACACGTGGAGAAGCCAAGGTGCTCCCAGGGCAAAGTCCCCGGCCCAAGGTCACGTAGGGTGAAGCGGAGACCGAAATCAGGAGCCGGGACCTGCTGCCCGTGTCTCAGCTTGGGAGGCTCGGCAGCAGGGGCAATGCTGTCCGCTGGAAACGCTCCCGGCCTTTTCCTCCCCCAACATCAAGAAAATCCTGAGGATGAGGTTGGAGAGCTCAGCCTTTCTCCCTGGCAAATGTTGTGTCCTTTTTCAAATTTCCGCTAGAAAAGCTGTATTTCATCACTCAGGTCTCATTGCGAGCCGGGGAGAGGAGGGATGTTCTTGCAGGTAAGACCTTGGGGAGTGGGAGCATCGCCCCTTGTGCTGGGGTTAGGCAGGTCGCATCCTGCCTCCGGGCTCTGCTGCCCGTGTCTGGGCAGGCTGGCAGGGCTGGCTGGGGTCCCTGGGTCCCTCCGAGCACCCATGGCCGAGCACCCTGCCCTTGCTGGGTACCACAGCCACCCACAGCAGCCAATTCGCTCCGGAGTGTTTCCTGGCATATTACAAAACATGGCATAAATAATTAAACCTGAACTGCAATTATCAAAACAAATGAATAAAGCCCATTTAGGAAGGATTTTCCACTTTTATTTCGTGCTTCTTGTTTCTCTCCCGTTATGCCTTTAAGATTATTTACTCACTCTAGGCGTGAAATCCATTCCCGAACCACCAGCCTTTGAATCCGCACCCCGATCTGCGGGGATGCGCGCAGCCCGGGCCGGTCCTGGCTAGGGGGGTGGTGGGGGGAGCTGCGCGTCGCGACCAAAATCCCCCCGCTTGGGTCTGGGGGTGAAAACCCACCGCAAAACCGGGGACGATGGGGCTTGGCCGAGCCTCGGGCCGCCCTGGGAGCATCCCGAGCGTGGCACGGCAGAGCTTCAGCAGCGCTGCCGAGTCCTTCGGTGTCATTTAGCGGGGTCGCGGCCAGGCGGGGGTTAGAAATGGCATCCATCGCCCTCCTCCTCCTCCTTGCTGGGCCAGGGGGGCCCCCGCAGAGCCCCCCCCCCCCTACATGAGCTGCTCGGTCTTGCCCTGTGGCTGAACCCCGCGGGCAGCGGTGGAAGAACGGACGCCCCAGCGAGGACACAAGGGAGCGGAGCCGGGCTGGGGGCGAGGGGACAGATGTCCCGCGGGTGCGATGGATGAGCTGAGCTGCCTCCCGGGCAAAGCCGCGCTCGCCAGCGAAGAAAGAGGCTCTTGTGGGTGCCGAGGTCTCGCCGGGCTCCGCCGTCCCCCGCCCGCCCCTGCCCTCTTCACCTCGCTCCTCCAGCCACAAGGGCTGGCAGCGGGGAGGGGAAAATCACCCCACGTCCCTAAAAACAGAGGCTCCATGCAGCTCTGGGATGTTTTGTTGGGAGCCAGGCACTGCCTGGGCTCAGCCGCCTGCGGGCAGGATGCTCGGGGGGGGGTGGGGGGTGTTTGTCTGGATGCGGGGGGAGCCCCGCGCAGCATCTCTCGCCTCCCCATACTCCCCCATCCCAGTTTCTGCCATTGTGCCGACTTCCAGGGAGCCTGTGGGCGTGAGGCTGGCCCGTAGCCCTGAGCAGCGTCAAGCCGGGGCCGGGAAGGTGCTTTTCCGTGCTGGGATTTTGGAGCTGACGTTGCCCAGGCTGGGAGCTGGCGGGTCCCCCGACCAGGCTGCGCTCATCAGGGCACAACGAGGTCGCGCTGCTTCACGTACGACAGAAAGGTCCAACCTTTTGCCAGGACACCCCCCCCCCCCCAATAAGCCCACCTACTCCAATTCTCCCTCGCTCTTCCATGGCCACAGCTCCTCTTCCCAACCAGCATCCCGCTCTCGGGCTCGGCAGGCTGAGCGGGGCAGGGTCCCCCCGGCCAGCCCCCCCCAGCAGCTGCGGAGCGGGGCATTTCGGGGTTCCTTTGCAGCCCCTGCGCGTGAACGTTTGCCTCCCTACTGGTGGGAGCAGACCCCCCCGCGAGCAGGGGAGGCCGTGTCCTGCACCGTGGGCGCGGGGTAGAAGGGGGCTGCCGCTCCCGCGCCCCCACGGCAGGGCGCAGCCTGGCTCCCCATCGCTCTCCGCGCTGCGTTTCGTTCTCAGACGCTTTCTGCTGCTGCTCTTTCGTTTCAGATTTATTATGTGTTTGCTTGCTGATTTATTTGTTTATTCCCCTCCATCCCTGGCGAACTTTCCCGCCTGGATCGCCTTCATTCATGAATCTCCTCCTTTCCTGTCCCTAACCAGGGCTCGATGGAATTGCAGGAGGGAAGAAGCCAGGACTCTGTTCCCTTTGTTTAAAGTCTCCAGGTCAGTACCGGGGCCGGGGGCCAGCAGCGTTCTCCTCCCCACCCTGCTTTTGTTTCATGTTCCATGTTCGCTCCTTCCCCGACCCTCTCCCGGGTACAGGGATGGTGGTGGGTGAGGGCAGCACCTGTAGTTCGTTTTTCCGGGTGTTTATAGGAGGGTGCTGCCTAGTTTCTGGTTTGCGTTGATGGTTAAGGTGTCAGCTCCCACCCTTTTTGCAGGGAAGGGAGGGTTTTTGAAGCTGGGGATGGTGTCTGCAGCCGGAGGCATCGCTGGTGCTCCTGGAGGGACCTGCTCTCTCTCCATCAAATGCTGGAACTTGCTAGGTTTGAGATTTTCCTCGTTGGGAATGGGAGGAGAAAGCTTCCAAAGGGGAACGAGAGGAAGATGTTGGCTCTCGGGGGGTTAGGTGGAGAGGCAGGTGCCTTATCTAGGAGCCGGCTGTGGAAGTGTGGCTGGTTTAGAAAAGCTGTAAGAGGGGGAAATGTGGTGGAATCTGTTCAGTAGCAACCCCTGCTGGGTCTGTCATAATAATAGATTTTACTTCTGTGGCATCTGTCGGCCTCTAATGGGCTGGGTGTTCACATTTCTAGAGATGGTTCCAGTGTCTCGGCAAAGATTTCAGCATTTCTTTTTTGGGAGGCTGAGAAGTGCAGCAGAGCCCTGTCAATCAGGGCAGCAGCTCTGTGCTAAAATAATCCCAAGAGCAGCAGCAGCAGCAGCAGCAGCCCTGGTCAGTCCTGATCCAGGTGATCAGGAAACCACCTGCCTTCAGAAAAACCTCCTTTTCCTCCAGCAGCATCCACGCTCTCCAAGAGCCCATCCCGTAGCCATTCCCCAGGGCTGAAAGCTGCCGGTATCGTGCAGCATCCCTGGAAGGACACCGACCCACGCCATCCCATTTCCTTCTACTTTAGGCTTATTTATTTGGGACTTCGGTGGCCTCCTGCCCTGGAGCAGGTGGATTTTGTGTGCTGGTGCCAGCTCCAAGATAAGGGGAGCTGCACCGGCACGTCCGTCTGTCTGTCTGAAGGGATGTGCGTGGCTGTCAGGCAGCTGGAGCCCCAGCAGAGGCAGGGCTGTGCCGGGGGGGGACAGCCTGGAGGTGGAGGAAATTAAGCTTGTAATACAGGGGGTGTGCCGGGCCCCCCGACACGAGAGCCTTCTCGGTGTAAAACCGAGGCGCCGGAACAACACGCTGTAATTTAATTGCGTTTCCTGCGAACGCCTTGTTGAGTTGTAATGAACACATTATCCTGAAATGGGAGCGGGGAAGCAGGATGAGGACAGCAGCCTACGGCTGGGCCCCCTGCATCCATATGGGGATCTGCCCCGGGTGCCGAATGCCGTTCTAGCTCGTTTGCCGTCCCAGAATTACACGTGCAATTAAGTTGCTGGCTCCAAAAGAGCGTGCGCGCTCGCCCCTCAGCTGGAGAGCAGATTGCGCGGCCGCTTCCTCGGAGCGGCGCGGGAAGGAAGGCTCGGAGGCTGGGCTTGGGGCCGCGGCTTCTGTTGCTCTTTGCAGGAGCTGGGAGTTGGATTTCTGGGCTGGAGACAGAGCCAGCCCTGGTAGTTTTGTCACTGGTGTCCGTGGGGAGGGCTGTAGGTCCTGCTGATGCTGAAACTCAACGTACTGGGGGGGGGGGCGGGAATTGGCATAATGGCGATGCTTTGTTGGGATTCGAGTTCTGGGATGGGTCAGGCAGCACCTGGAGGTGTTAGAACCAGCACAAGGAAGGCTGAGGGGAGGGGGCGAAGGCAATGGATAGGATCTGTGGGATTTGTTGGGTTTCCGGGCTCTTTTTAAGACCAGAAAAGATCCTTCTGATCGCCCGGTTTGACCCCCGCCGCATGACGGAGGCGGCAAAGTCTTGGCAGCAACTCCTGCATCAAGACTATTTCTTCTGGCTGAGCGGACATTTATCTTGCAGAAGGGTGCCCTGCCTCCGTTCGGAGGTAGGAAATGATGGAGAAGCCACCCTGCTCGGCGCAGGCTCTCCCCGGCCCCGTTCAACACATTGGCCTTCGCTCTTGTCTGCGTTTCTGACGCTTCAGCTTCCAGCTATCAGATCTTGTTCTGCCTTTGTCTGAACAAGATTAAAGAGCCCCCGCTCTCAGAAGCCGCATCCGTGCGGATGTGAACATATAGATAGTTATAAGGTCATCCTGCAGCTGTGTAACGATGCCGGTTAACGAGCTTGTCTCCCATGGAAAAAAGGTGGTTCTGACCCCTTCTGAAATGTTGTTAGCACCTGCTTAGGCTGACAGACCCGCGGCTCAGCGACAGAACTCAGCACCGCTCTTTCATCCCACCTCGGGCTCCGGCAGCGACGTGGCTCGGGATAACCCTGGAGGCAGCCAGGGAGGTTTTCGAGGTGTCTTGGCAGCTCGGAGGCTTGGCTTTTGTTTCCTGAGCCTCGTCGCAAGCCAACGGGATGCAATCCAGACTTGTTAGATGGAGCTGAGCCCTGGGACCGAGCCGGGGCGGGGGGAAACGTGAGGGATCGTCTGGGATGGGGCTGAGCCGGGAAGGTCCGTGCGGCCCCGACGCTGGGGATGCTCGGCTCGTGGGTGAGGGGGCAAGAGCGGCGGGCAGGGACGGCGCTGGCTCGTCCAGACCAGAGGGCAGGGGCTGCCGGCTGCCACCGTGTCCCCCGGGGACAGGGGAAGGGGCTGTCCCCATCCGCGGTGGTCCCCGCTTGCCTCTCCCCTCACCGGGGCTCCCCCAGTCAGGATGCTAAACCAGCCCGTGCTGTCTAAATCCAGCAGCCCAGGGAGGAATAATTCAGAGAGTCAACGGCTTTTTAATATCTCTGCTTCGAGTCAATTTTCAGTGCAGTCTTCTGCCTTTTAATTAAAATTATTGCTCCTCTCCCCCCATGCGTCTTCCTCCCCGCTCTTAAAATCAGCAAACAGCCAGCCTGCCTCCCCTTCCTCCTCCTCACTGGTGCTGTCTGAGCTCCCCAACCCAGCTCTGGGCTGGAGCCTTATCAGCTCTTGCCCCTTGGAGCCTTATCAGCTCTTGCCCCTTGTCGCCATGTGGCCGCAGCCCTGGCTCGCCCGCAGCCAGGGACGTTCTCGCCTTTGGTTTCCTGTCTGCTTTATTAAAAAAAAAAAAAAAAAAAAAAAAAAAAGCAATGTAAATAGATGCGCCAATACCTTTCACTGGTGTAAATCAGGACTGACCTACTGCAAATATGGTGATTTACACCAGGCAAAGGTCCGGCTTGTTGCACCAGGTGGCGTTGCCAGGATCAGTGCATGGACCATAGGCAGCCTTTTCCTAAATGCTGGGGGCAGGTGGGACGTGCCCGTTCTCCACCCGGTGCCAGTGAAATTCCAGTGTCAAACCTGGCAGATGCAGGAGCAGCCTCCCGAGCACGGTCTGGGGCCGTGGAAACCCACGGGCGATGGAGCCCCCTTTCCAAACAGCACCCGGAGAGGGATGGAGCTGGCGGCAGCAGGATGAGCCCCGGTGTAAGGGGGGGGGTGCCTGGGGGCTGGGTTCCCCAAAATAGAGCCGGGAGCGGGTGGGAGAGGACGCAGCCCCTCTGGGCTCCCCGTGGGGCGTCTGCAGCTCCGCGCTGACAGGTGCCGGGCTGACGAGCTCCAGACTCGTCAGCGCCGGTGATGTACCTATAATTACTGTCTGATGTGCCAGAATTAGACCGGGGGCTGAGTCGTTCGATGCAGACGTGAGCGTCCTTGGCTGCCAGCGAGAGGTTTAACAAGCGCGAGGCTGCGGGCAGAGCAGATTTCCCACGGCCGCTCTCCTCCGCTGCTGGGAACCAGCTTTTGGGAAGGATTGGGAGAGGAGCGGGATGCAGCCCCGGGCCCGGGGGTTGTGGTGGTGGCAGGGGGGCTCGAGGCTGCCGCTGGGGAACGGGCTGTTGCCTTCAACCGGCCGCTTCGTTGAGGGGGCACGGAACCCCGACCCCCCCACTGCCACAGAGGTCGGCTCGGCAGAGCCGGCATGCCTCTTCCCAGCCCCAACCCCGGGGCTAAACTTCCCCAAACCGCATCCGAGCACCAACTGTTCCCCAGCGTTTTATCCGTGCAAACCCCTCAGCCCCTTACTGGGAGCCGTGTAAAATCCCCCGGGATGGCTGCTTGGCCTGTAGCGTCCCTTGGCTGGAGGCAGTTCTATCGACCACCCCGGCTCCTGCGTCCCTCGCCCATTTCTCGCCACGGTTTCTGGTTTTTCTGCCCCCGGCCGTCGCCAGCCTCGCTCAGTGTAAGTGACGGGTACCCCCAGCCTGCACTGAGGTCTCAAAGCCTTTATCATAGTCCAGGGCCTGTAATTCACAGCAGAAGAACCAATAAATGGGAATGATTCAGAATCATTTAGCAGCTTCTGCTCAGGAAGAGAGAGACCAGGACCTCAATTAAGCTATTTGTAAATTGTTAATTTAAGCATTTCACTCAGATGCCTTAAATTGTTCCCTCCTGCAGTTTACAAATGGGTAAAGAGCACAGAAATATAAATGGAGCGGTGGGGAAATGCCATTTAGTTACTGTTTTTGGCAGTGGTTATAGCACTGGAGCTAACAGCGCTTTGATTTAAATCGGAATAAAACAGGGCCTTCTTTAAAGAAAGATCATCCGGGGAGCAGCGGTCGGTCCCCAGGTGATGGGGGACCCGGCGCGGGGGCGTCGAGGAGTCGGGGGCTGCCAAAGCATTTTTGCATCCCTGGGATCACTGAGCCACTGTGCCAGCGATGCTTACTTGTGGGTTTTTTTTATGCCCTGAAAAGTAATTGTTAAAAAACCTATCTCCTTCCTCTGGGTTTAAGCCAGGTGACTGTTTCCCTCCGGCATGGCTCTCCTGGAGAAGTTTGGCTCTCCGGGCTGGTAAGCCGCAGCATCGTCAGCCGATCCGGATGGGTGCAGCTCCCGGGTGTTGGTACAACCACCCTGATTTACCCCATCCTGCAGATTTGTCCCCAGGTGCTCGAAGTGAATAGTTTGGCAGCGGCACGGCTTGTCAATGCCAAAAGGTTTTAGCAGCCATGAGCCTCATCTGTGGTCCTCGGGAAATCTCGCCCACCCTCTGAAGCGCCGGGGAGGAGGGAGCTTGTGGCCCCCCAAAACCCAGCGCTGCCCTTGCCGAGGCTTTCACCGCGCAGGGGATTGCTTTCTCTCTGCAGAGCTAAAATTGGAATCTCCTCCCAGGGACCTGGCCCGGGACCTGGCCCTGCATCAACCGCTGCCGCAGCCGGTCCCGGTGTCTGTTTTTCCCTATTCCATGTTTCCGAGTGGAGGCTATTTTAATGCAGAACAGGGCACATCTCCCGTAACCCCCACCCCTCGCCCTGGGATGGGACAAGGCTCAGCTCCGCATCCCGTCGCCGGGAGCGGGATTCGCTCGCATCCGCGCTCAGCAAGTGAGCGAAAGGAGAAGGGAGCAGAGGGACTTGGTGCTGTGCCACGGTGCCGGCTGGGAGCCGGGCGCTGCGGGCGCCAGCCTGGCCCCGGGAGGTGTTGCTGCAGCAGCTCGGGGCCGGGCTGAGCTGCCAGGCATCGCTTGGGTTGCGCCATTTGGGGAAGAAATTCTCGCTTGCCGCTCCTCCAGGTGGGATTTTGGCTTCCTCGCCAGCTGGGGAGCAAAGCCCCAGCCCCACGGGCTCTCCAAGCGGCTGCCGGGGCGGCCGCGGGAACAGCTTGGGGCTGCGAGCGGAGCTGAGCCCCGACGCGCGGCGGGACCCGTTCCCGTGGGAGGCTGGCGGGGACGGGGAGGGGAGCGTGCGGCGAGGCCCCGCCGGTGCCAAATCTTCCCCTCGGCTCCACCTGCCACCGGCTCGGCAGATCCTGGCTCGGCTCCGTGACGGGTCCTGCCAGCGCCGGCGGGCGATGCCAGCCTCGGCAGATGTTGCCTGCAGCCTCGATAGGCGAAGCAGCCACGTGGCCCGGGTTTCTCTCCGGCGGATCCGTTGCCTTCGCTCCGAGGAGGAGGCTGAGCCGTCTTCTGAGCTGCCTTGACACCTCCAGGTTCTTGCTGGGGTTTAAGGAGTTTTTGTTACTTGAGAACTGATCAGCCATCAGTTGGCTGAGTTTAATAAGAAATTACGCTCCCTGGCTCTTCAACTGTGAAATGCATTTAGCTGTGTGATGTCCAAAGGTCTCGAATGGATTTTTTTTTTTTTTTTTTTTTTTTTAAGTCTGGCTTCCTCCCTGTACGATACATCTGCCGGTACGGTACCATTGCCAGCCCCTGAAATGGAACAGGCCTTTCTGCCCACCGAGCTCTAAGCTGCCCCGAGGCTGGTGTCCCACCGTGCCTGGGCGAGGGTCTTTTTCCTGCTTGTGACATCCAGAGGACAAGGACAGGAACAGCCTGGCCCGCAGCCGCAGTCCCCACAGCCACCAGCCATCCGACCCCTCTGGTGTGAGGCAGAGCTCGCATCCTGACGGGGCTTTTCTGGCCCAGTGACGGGCGTTGTCGTGTGGGGAGGGGAATTCAAGCGCAGGAAAACGTTTCCCGATGAGACACTGATTTCCCGTCAGATCTCCACTGCCCGGCTCAGCAGCTCGGTGTCGTGCTTGGGTGGGTGCTGTCAGCAGAGGCTCCTTCTCCGGCTTCGTACGCCTTGGTGCAAGCAAGGAAAGGCTGTCCGTCTGTCCGTGCCTGTGCTCATGAGCATGGACAGACCAGCTGCTGCAGGAAAAGCTCAAATCCTGCATCTCGTTCACCCCAGCCACCGGCGATGGGCCACATCCATTCCCAGGAGGTGGATCTGGCTCCAGCAGCCCAGCACCAGCCATGCAGGTGACGTTAAGCATCGATCGCCCAGGCAGCTCAAACCGCCTGCAGCACGGCTGGGTTTTTTTTGCAAGACCTTCAGCGCCCATCCACTCCTGATTAACTCTTTTTTTTTTTTTTTGCCTCTCTGAGCAGCTTTGGCTGCTTGGTGTAGCGGGTCCCCGCTCCTCCGTCAGCGCTGGAGCTCGGCATCGCTGCCTGCTCCCGAGCATCATCCCCCCGCCCCGGGAGCGGAGCGCTCGCTTAGTCCCCGATATCTTGTCCTTTGAGTGAAGTACAATAGCCCTACTGTGCGCCGCATGCGTGAATATTGCTGTATAGACTGCGTGCGCCGAGCCCAGTTGTGAGCAGACACAAAGCCACGCTGTCTATCCCGGGGTGGCGGGGGGGGGGGAAGGCGGCTGTATTCCCACCCCATGACTGTCTCACTGTTCGGATTGTAACCGCAACGAGCGGCGCCGGGGCAGAGCGAGGCTTTCGTTGTGCTCGGGGCTGTACACGGGCATCGTGAGAAGCGATGGTGTTTCTGAAGAGCTTACAGACAAAATAGGAGCAAGGAGAGGTAACGTGGAAGACTCGGCCGGTCTGTGGAGGGGAGAGCGCTGCCCGGTGCAGGGTCCACGTTCCTCCCCGGGGCTGGCACCAGCGGCTGGAGAGGGGCCGTGGAGCTGGGCATCGGGCATCATCCTGCCCCGCAGGCAGGTCGGGTGCTGGTGCCGTCTGGCAGCGGCTCCTCGGGTAGCTGCTGAGAGCAAACCCACGTCTGGCGTTGCGAGTGGGAATGCAGAAGTCTTACCCGCTGGGTTAGCTGCTTTTAACCAGCCTCTCCCTGGGAATTGCCTTGCTGGCAGGCAGCTGGTCTGCCCGGCCGATGCCGGCCCTGGGGGGGGCAAGGTGTCACCCAGCGATGGGCTTTTCGTGCTCACAAGTGGCTCTCGCCACCGCCCTGCCAGCACGGGTTTGTACTGCGGAGAAGTCGGAGCCTTGGAAATCCCCAAAGTGGGAAGACCTACCTCTGGATTTAAAAACAGGCGTTTGCCTCCATTACTGAGCAAGTCTAGGTGGGCTTCCAGGGTGCAGGTAATGGTGCCCCTTCCCCATGGCGATGGCAGGACACTCATGGGGACTGTCCCCGTGGTGCCGGTGCAGCGGTGCCAGGCACTGGTGATGCTGGTGGGACCTGGGATGGTGCTCGGCACCCGCCGTCCCTGCGGCGAGGGAAGTGGTGGAAGGATCCTGGGGTAAACTTGGGTGCTCGGTGCTGCCCTCGGCTCCTGCCCCCATCCCGGGACAGCTCAGTTCCATGTGAAATGAGGGACGGGTGCCACTCTGTCGCCCAGGAACGCGGGGACCATTAGCGTGATGGATGTGAGACAGCAATAGATCTGCAGGCAGGCCCTTCTGAGCAGCTCTTAAACTGCAATAATGCTTATTTACTTCTCATCGGCAGAGCAATCAGAATTAAAAGGTCACCCCATCCTCTGGCCCTCCCTGCAGCGGGACTGCAGGAGTGAGCCAGGTTTCAGGGATCAGCAGGAAGGACAATTAATCCTCGCTGCCAGAGGTAATCACGTTTGCTTTTCCAGCATAGCATCCTCCTATCACTATATGCTCCTTGTGCCCCCAAACCTCTAGCTTCTCCATACTGTCCCTGTGGCAGGGAGCCCAGTCCATCCTCCCTGCCACTCTGGGTCCTGGCACACAGGAGGGCTGGGCAAGCTTCCCAGCCCTGCCACTGACCTGCTGTTTGTCCTTGGTCATGTCTCCTCACCTCTCACCTCCCAGCTGCATTGTCCGTGTTGACTCAAAGCTCTTTGGAGCAAGTCCTACCTCTTCCCCACAGTGCTGGCCCAGCACAGTAAGCATGGCCAGTGCCCCAATACAAATAACACACGGACTACAGATAATATAGTCACGATATAAATGCAGAGGGACAGATGCCCTCGGCCCCAAACTAAGGGAGGGAGGGGGAAAAGCCCACCCCGTGTGTGTGTGGTGTGCGGGAGCCAGCCCAGCCTCCTTGCTGAGTGCTCTCCAGAAGTGCTCAGCAAAGAGCATGATTTTTTTGGGGGGGGGGGGTCGTCATGGCAGAGCGTGCGAGGAATCCTGCCTGCCTGTGCCAGCCGTGACTCATGGCTGCGGCTGTTCGAGAGCCTGGAAGGGCTCCAGCCAGGAGCTCAGCGCTCCTGAGTTTCTGCCTTCTTGCCCTGCCACTGCTGGGCTCTGAGCCAGGAGCGGTCCTGGCCCCCGCTCCATCTGTGCCTCAGTTTCCCCGTCTGCAAAACAGGGGTAAAGCTTACCTGCGGGTCTTTGGTGTGAGGTTTCCTGGGCTCTACTGGGGAGAGACCTGGAAGGTGGGAAGGACTGAGGCAGGTGGGGCTCTACGGCACGAAAGACCGGAGCTGGGCAGAGCACACGTAGTCATTAGCTGGGATTGCTCTGCCACAGATGTTGGGAGAAACTCCCCACGCAGACAGGCAGCGTGCAGGCAGCGTGCAGGCAGCAGAGAGCCATCTCCTGAGCAGGTGAGCCGTTTCTCTCCAAACGAGGTGGTTTAATTGGCTTCCGTCTAGTCGATGAGCAAAGTGCCCTTTGGTGTGTTTTTAAATCGGCGCAAATCGGATTTCTCGGAGCGATGCTGAGGCCGCCGTGCTTTCAGCTGGGTGTTTAATACTTTTGGCAGGTAGAAATGCAGCTCTTGGCTCTCCCATAACTGTGACCGGACACCGGGGTGCAAGTGTCCCTTAAGCGTGTGTGCGGGTGGTTTCGGGGCACTGCTGGAGTTTGCTCTTAATTGCATCGCATCAGCGTTTGGGTGCTGCTTGGTGGCAGCTCGACTGAAGGGGATCCTCGCTGGACGGGTCAGGGCTGTGTCGGGGTGTCACGGTCCTGCAGGACCGCCTTGGGTTGGGGTAAGACTGAGTTTTGGGGTCCCTGTGGCTGGGTCAGCATCTCCCCAGGACCTCGGGGGAAGAGGTATGCAAACACCCCCCCCCCAAAATGCGGGCACAGCATTGGTCTTCATCGGCTTGGATGGACCAAGAGGAGCTGACTTGTGCCTCCGGCATCTCTCAGATCTTCGCTGCTTGTTCCTCCCTCCTTTGGGGCAACCTCGTCAGCCCCTGCCAGGACCAGTCTGGCCAGTGAGGTTTCTGGGCAGCTTCGGGAAGGGTCGCTCCAACCCGTGCAAGACCCATCCAGCAGCAGGTTGTGACCAGACTTAGCTCAGCATCGTTAAGGGTCAAATCCAGCGTCATGTCCTGGGGACAAGATCTTTGCAGAGAGGCTCTCCTCTGAGCCCTGGGAGGCAGATGCAGGTTTTCCTTTGCCCAAATTCCCCCGGGGCTGGAGTGGGAGCAGCCGCGGTCCGGCCCTCGCAGACAGCGCGGAATTCGGGGTGGCCGTGCCCCGGGGCTGGGCAGCTCGGTGGCATCGGGGTGGCAAACGGGCTCTCGTGTCCCCAGCACCCAGCAGCCCTGGTGCTCTGTACACGTGCAACCTCCAGGCTTGCACCCGGAGCCGGGGCGGAGGTGGGAACACGGGGAGGGCTCCTTGAGCGGCACCGGTAGCCCGTGGCACATTGCCGGTAGCTCGTGGCACGCCGGTAGCCCGTGGCACATTACCAGTAGCCCGTGGCACACCGGTAGCCCGTGGCACGTTGCCGGTGGGCCCTTTCTTTGGCAGGGCAGGGAGGGGGCAGCGAGGCAATCTGCAGGCGCTGACGGCTGTGCGTGGCTGTGCACTGGCTCCTGGCTCCCAGCCCATGTGATGTGTTTGAGGGGGCACGCTGACATTTCAAGAGGAAGAAAAAAAAAAAAAAATACCCAGAGACCCACAGGGAGCTCCGAAACGCCTGAGCCAGAAAAGAGAGCAAGGGAGACAGACGTCCGCACGGAGCGGAGGGATAAAACCAGGCAGAGAGGCGAAAGTTGCCGGGGCAGGGAAAGGATGTGAGCGAAAGTGCTGGCTTGGAGCCGGGAGGATGCGATGGCCGGTGGCAGAGAAACTGGGGCAGCGACCGCCGGCCGTGGAGACAGCCCCCCCCGTCCGCGCCAGCCCACCGGCCCCGCGTCCCTCGCTAGCTTGGGGACAGCGGGGGGGACCCATGGGTGACGGGAGCTGGGTGGCAGCAGACCGCCGGCTCGGGAGCTCCTGCATCCATCCGCCACCGCTCCGGCTCCGCTTCCCCGCGATTTGGCTCTGGATGTAAGGCGACAGTTGCCGCGCGGTTCGACGCCGACCGATTGCTGCGCGTACGCTTCCCCGAGGTCAGCGCCGCGTAATAAGGTCGGTAACAATCCACCTAGCTGCTCGCTTTCGCTGCATACATGTTTAATAATGAACCGATTCTGTATTTAATTAACATAAACAGCTAACGCAACCCGATACGTCTCCTTAGATTTAACTTGACAGAGACGGCATGTTGCTTTAAATGCCAAGTGATTAGTAAAACCATATTTAATTTGGTTTAAACATATGCAATAAGATGCATGTGTTTGTTGCACAGATTTTTGGAGCCGTGCTCCGAGCCGTCTCCCGGTTCCTCTCGGCTGCCTGGATGCGACCATGCTTCCTCGCTGGGCAAAGCATCCCTTTGGCGTTCCCCCCAGCGCCGCGCCGAGGCTGCGGGAGCAGGAGAGACCCACCGAGCCCGGGGACTACAGGCTGACTCCGTTGCTCGTGGGTATGAACTGGGGGAAGACACGGGGAGGGGACGCAGGCTCTGGAGGTGCTGGGTGATGCTGGTCCCTCGGGGACGGTCCCAGCCCCACGCAGGTGGGCTCTGCCCTGGGAGGCGATGGTGCGGACTGGGCTGGATGCCCGGTGCTGGTGGGAGGAGGCAGGCAGGGCTGCAGGCAGCTGCCGCTGCCCTCCTTTTGCTTGAATAAACCTCGCTGCCTGGACAGCTTCTGACTGGCGCTGGTGGAAGGGCTGCAGGGTGGCAGGGCCGTAGCTCTCCCTCCGATATGCCCCAGTTTGGGTCAGGAAGGGCAGGAG
Source organism: Aviceda cuculoides (assembly GCA_035590195.1). Classification (NCBI taxonomy): domain Eukaryota; kingdom Metazoa; phylum Chordata; class Aves; order Accipitriformes; family Accipitridae; genus Aviceda; species Aviceda cuculoides. Next base: position 44,238,092 of record JAVJGG010000082.1, on the reverse strand, counting down.
AGAGCACGAGGGTTTGCTCGGTGCCGGCAGGGACGGGCGGAGGGATGGCATCTGCCTCTGGGGACGGCGTGGTGGCCTTGTCCTGGCGTCCCCTGCGGCATCCCGCTCCCAGGTGGGATGTGTCGGGGGACGCGGTGCCAGCCAGGGAGCCCTGCGGGGACCGGGCACCCCAGTGTACTCGTGCCCTGCGGACGGTGGGGGGGGGGGCACGTCCCAGCAGCATCCCTGCGCCGTGGTCTGCGCAGCCGGGATCTCTGATCAGGCTGACGGTGAAGCCCCATCGGATCTTACCCCGTGTTTTCGAATTGTGGGTGGGCTTTCCTGCATCTAAGAGGCTTTAGACGTGGATCTGAGCAATTTTTTTCAGCGCTTTTTGATTTTTAGCTAGCTGTGACTAACCAGGCTGGCGCGGCAGGCTGCGACCAACCACCTACACGCTACCTGTGCGCTTATAAATAGGGTCTGTTCTCCGCAGCCCATTTGGAGCGTTCCTGGGCTCCTGAGCTCCTCCGTAACACCAGAACAGCTTCTTCCAGCCTCTCCCCCGCAGCCGCCAGAGCGTAGCATCACCCCATCTCCTGGCAGGAGTCGCCCCAAAAGGCAGTGCCCCCCCAGTTCCTGCCCACGGGCTGCGGGAGCGGGGCTCGGTGCCGTGGCCGGACCTGCCAAGCTCCGGGCTGTGCGTCCAAGCGCATCGCGATGGCAGCGGGAGCCAAGTCTTCGAAAGAGTTGGGTCCACCCGTGCCAAGACAGAGACGGGCCAAGTGTTGTGCCGGGCTGAGCGCGGCGCGGCTCTCCCGGCAGCAGCCGGCACGGCCGCAGTCCCCGATACGCTGAGCCGGGGAAAATCCCCCTCCCGGGTGCTTTCTCATGGAGCTGAGCTCTTTGGGGACTCCAGCCGGAGGCTGTAATCCCAGGCTGCAGGGCAAGGGCTGGAAAAGCCGTGGCTTTGGCTTGAATTTCTTCCCTTAGTGGCTTTCTCATGAGCCGCCCCCCCCCCTTCCAGCAGGGATGCTGGAGGGCTGGTTCCCTCCCTCGGCCCCGCCATTCTATTTCAGATGAATTTGCTTTCGATGAGGTGCAGCGCGTGGTCGAAGCTCCTGTCAGGCGGCTTCGGCCCGCCGCCAGCGAGCGAGCGGTTAGCATGACTGCGCTAATGGCAGGAGATGAGAGGAAGCGATTAGCTTGCTTGAAAAATTGCACCAAGTGCATTTAGCAAAACCGCAGCGCTGGCGCGGTGCATGGCTCTACGCCGGGCAGGGGCATCGCCCGCTCTGCCAGCGCGCTTTCCCCTGCACGGGAGCTTTTTTGCTTCGTCCTTTAGCTTTCCTCTCCGTCGACTTGTTGCGGTTTGTCTCTGCCTTTGATCTCAAGCTCTCCGAAGCAAAGCTTGCCTGTGTTTCCAAGCTGCCATGGTAATTCTTGGGCTGCCGGCACGCGTCCCTCGTGGCCGTCCCCAGGAGCGTGACGCAGCCTGCAAATGGGCTCGTGCCTGGCTCGTGGCTATCGTTTCGCAGGTGCCGGTGGTCGTGGGCCGGGCGATGGACCCCCTTCTCCCAGTGCCGGACCGTGCTTCTCCTCCACATTTCTCCTGTCACGGAAGCGATTGCGGTGGCCTTGCTTAGTGACTTTCCTCGGTGCCTCATTAGAGGAAGAAACGGTCCTGCTGGGAATTCGTTTTTGATCTCGTTGCGTGTCCCCTCCAGCCCACCCTCCTCTTCCTCCTCCTCTTTGCCAGCCCCCCCGACTCCCGGCTGGCTCCACGAGCTCCCCACGCCGCTGCCTTCTTGCTCTGCTTGCAGAAAGATGAGAATAAAGAATGAATCCAAAGCCCTGACCGCAGGGCTCAGATGAAGTCCTGCCTTCAACCCAGCAAAGACACGCAGCCGCGGGTTATCGGTGAAGGCTGGAGCCCGAGCCTCCCGCTCCCAGGGGGCCGGCAGCCGCTCTCCCAAGCTTTTCCCATTGCTCCATCCCCGGAGCGGTTTTGCACAGCATGCGGGCACGCAGCTTCCCTGCCCTCCAACACATCACGAGCTGGTTTGGGGGCTGTTTCCTTCCAACCGGACCCAGCTCTGGCTTGCAGAGGGACCCCGGCCCCCCACCATCACCTCCCCGTGCTCCCTGTCCTCCCACCCAGCGCCTCTCCCCACCTCCCTCCCTCTGCTCCGGGCTAAGAGGAACCATCGATTCGGTGTCTTGAGGGGGCAGTTTATCGCTTTCCTGATGCCTGATGGATTGGAATTGATTTCCAGAGCAATTTGCCTGAGCGGCTGAAGGCAGGAGTGCCCAGGACCCGTACTGCGACCCGGCTTTGCAGGAGCACGGTGGGGCCGGCTGCGCCTCTGGGGCTGTTCCTGAATTGCGGCACTGGTCTGTGCTGGGAATCCTCCGGGGAGACCCGCAGGGCAGGGTGGGTTCTCAGAGCAGCACCAATTCACCCGCCTGCAGGGGAAGGGGAGATGGAGACGGCAGCTTTGCAGGTGATGGGGGCTCCAAGGACCCAGGTCCGGCCGCCATTCCGGGCTCATCCCGAAGGCTTCTCCCCTCAGGCCAAGCACGAAGGGGGACCGGGATTCGCAGGGAGACTTGGCTCCGCTCCGCTGCATGGCTGGGAGTGAGTCACTGCCCTGCATCCATGCACGCTCTGCACGGAGGCAGAGGCTGCGCTCGCCCGTCTCGGCATGCTGGCGGGAGGCAGCGGGCGCTGCCAAGACGCTGGGAAAACTCCGGGTCCTTTCGGGAGATGCTGAATACTGATCCAGTCAGGGCACCGCACCGGGCGTGAAGGTGGCACGTGGCTCTGCCAGTGTTTTCCCCCTGCTCCGACCCTGGGTTTGATCCCCTCGCATCTCAGCATCCCCACCTGCAGCTGGACTCACGCGCTCTGGGGCAGGCCCTTTCCTCCCCTAGCCCCCGTGCCTCAGTTTCCCTCTCCCAGCTGGGGCCAAGGGGGATTGCCAGGCTCGGACCGAGCTGGTGCCACCCGGGCTAATCCCATCCCAGTTGCCAGGCCGCCGGCTGCGCCGCCTCGAATCGCTGCTGTCGCGTGGGTGGGAGATGAGACCACAATGTGGCTTGTGTTTAAGCTCTGAAGAGCCTGGCCCCTTCCATCCTCTCCTCTCCTTTATTTTTATCCAGCGTCCCCGAGCTGCTGGCATCTCCCCAGCCACCGTGCCATCCCTGCCAGCTGAGGATGAGGCCTCTTGCCAGGGCACGTGGGGCTCCTTTCTCCTCCAGTCCCTGGTGGGAAAGGCTCTGCCCGGCTCTGCTCCGGGCAGGGATGCTCTCCATGCGGAGAGGGTGCCACCAGCTTCAGCCTCCTGCCAAAGGTCAGGGAGGAAGCTGATGGCAGGGGAAAGATTTTTCCCGGCTCTTCCAGCTGTGAGCCATCCTTCCCGCACCGCCTTGCCCTCCGTGAGCTCACCCTCTGTCCGTCTTGTTTTCCCTTGCCTAAGCCAGGGCAGCTCCTTTCTGCCTCCCACTGCAGTGGGGATCAGCGCTTCCCACTGCCGGGTTGTCCGAGGGGACCGGGACAGGTTGGGAGAAACCCTCGCTCGGACGCTGCCCTTCCCACAGGGCGATGGGGACATTCCCGCCCACCGGCTGCCTCTGGAGCATCCCCTGATGGTACCAAGCTCTGCTTACTGGGCCCGTGGCGCACGTCAGGTCACATCTGTGCCGCTGCAGGCATCTGCAGCGACCCAGCCCCTGCCACTAGAGGAGAGGGGTCCACTCCGGCCGGGACCCCCGGAGCTCACCGTGGCATTTGCAGCTCTACCAGCTGCTGAGCTCGGTGCCGCAAGGTGAAAGCGGAGCCGCTTGGCCACCATCTGATCGGTCTCACAAAGCTTATCCACTTACAGCCCCCCCCGCCTCGATCGCTTTGTCCGCAGAGCCCACCCCAGCGGGGGTCTCGCTTTTCAGCATCACGGCCGTCTGCCGGACACCCACCACGCGAGAGAGCAGGGACGGGGCTGCCTGGGTGCTGTGCCCCCCCCCCCCCCTCCCGGTCCCTGCCCTCGTGCGAGGAAGAGCTTGGGCAAAGCTAGGGATGGCTCCCAGCTTGGAGCTGGCGGGAGATCCTGGGGAGGTGCTGAGATGGTGCGAGGAAGAGGAAGGACAGGGGCCGGGTCGTGCTTTTTGGGCGGCTGCTGCTGCGGGACAGCAGCGGGGTGGCAGGGAGCCCAGCCTGCAAAAGCAACCCCCGGGGGAGCTGCAGGCTGAGGTGGGCAAGGCTGGAGGAGGTCCTCGGGGTGCCAGGTCCCCCTTCCCTGGGCGACGGCACGGGGGCCAGCCTGGCGTACGTGCCCCACCTCAAAAGAGGGATGTGGGGATGGGGCTCGGGGCAGGCGGGTGCTGGTCCTCGTCCTGAGCCCAAAGCCAGCAGCCCGGTGTGGTGGCCCTGCACTTGGCGCTGCCGTCCGTGGGAGTTAGGAGGTGAACTCGTCTCCCATTTCCATGTGCACGCGTGGGTGTGATAACACCCGGTGAGGTGGGAAATAGCTGCTGCTTTTGACAGGGCTGGCCAGATGGGATTTCTCCTTCAGTTTGGGTTTTGACAATGACATGGGAATTTATCCCGTCGTTTCTCTGCTTCCAAAGTAAAGGAGCTGCTTGTCAGGGCAGCGTCGCGGAGAGATGCCAGCTGGACCGCCCCGAGCTCCAGCCGGGGAGCAACCAGTTCACACCAACACGTTGCATGGCTTCGGACCGGTTCCTCATCCCCGCGCAGCTCCGGTGACGTCGGCAGGGCTGGCATTAGTGGGGTGCAGGCAGCATCCAGGGCACGTAGAGGCTGGGGACCAGCAGGGCCAGGTCTGCAGGGTCGCATCCGGACTGCCACTGCGCACGGGCACCGTGCCCCTGCCCGCCTTTGAGGAGCCAAGCGGCATCCTGGCCGCGGTGCCAGCGGAGCAGGGCGGTGGGATCCGCGCTAACCCGGCTGGGAAGTTCCCGATGAAATGGTCAGCGGGTGATGTTTTATTTTCCTTGGTTCCACTTGAATTTGGGAGTGAAAGCCATGGCAGGGAGCCCGCTGCCTGCTGCCGAGCCTGGGCTAAACCGCAGCTCGGTGCCGCGGGGAGGGACCCTTGAGGATGGGAGAGCTGCATCCCCCACTGGGCACGGCATGGGTATGGGGAAGGTTTGTCCCGGGAGGGATATTAATGGTCCCTTGTGGGCAGCCTTGGCATCACCTAGCTTTTCCCAGGCGGTTCGGCGCCGGGTATCCATCAGCCCGGGAGCAAGAGGACGGCAGGGAGGTTTCAGCCCAGCCACCCGTCAGCTTTCGCTCCCAGTATTGCTGGCCCAGTGCTCTGCGAGGCATGGGGGGGGACGACATGCAGACACCCTCACCTCAACACTCACGTGCTGGGAAGGATCCCAGCTTTGTCCCACTCCCGGCACCCCCACGGGACAGGGGCATCCGCAGCCCAGGGGCTTGGCCTGAAACAGGGATACGTTTCTCAGGGATAGATTGATTTTAAACGGAACAGATCCGGCTGCAGAAAGCACTGGCGATGGTTGGACCCGTTCGGCATGCGGGCGAAAGGGGCTCGTGTCCCCCCCCGGCGTGGCGGCTGCCTCGTCGCTGCTCCTGGGCACGGCCGTGGTAGGAGAACACCGGCAGCTCTGCAGCTCCCAGCGCTTTTTGGCTTTGTTCGCTGGTCCCGTGGTGGGGGGTGAGACGAAAGCCTGAGGCAGGTCCCGGAGGGCACTTGCCCATCGTGCCCCCATCCCCAAATGAGGGCAAACAGAGCGTGGCTGAGCCAGGGACAGGGACCCCCTGGGCAGCGATGCCTCTAAAGGTCCCTTTACCCCAGCGGGTCCCAGCTCGGGCAGGGGCAGGTATTTCTGAGCAGCACAACAGGAGTTAAACGGAGCCGGAGCAGGAGCCGTGCAGGCTTTCCCTGCCCTTCCCAGCTATTGCTCCCATTTCCCGGGGCCTGGCAGCAGCGTGGCAGGGAAGGGGTTAGTGCCGAGCGGGGCTCTGGGTGCTGGGCAGGCTCCTTGGGTGCTGTGCAGGCAGCGGGCTGGCAGTGCAGCAGCCGCAGCCTTTGGGAAGAAGGCGAGCTCGTCGCGCTCTTCCCGCTGCCTTAATGGCCGGCTGCGGGGGAGCCGCATCGCTCCGAGGGGCTTCTATTCTTTCGCCTCCCTTTCTCCCCAGATGTACTCTCTCCTTCCCCTCCCCTCGCCCCTTTTTGTACGATTGCTTTCTTGGACTATTTTTCATGCTCCGCTAACCGCCGTCGTTTTCACGGCCCGTGCGAGCCTCGCTGCCTCATGAAGATTTATGAAACTGCAGTAATAAACTGTGTTTGAAAGATCCTCTTTATGATAAAGCCTTGCCAAGCTGCCGGCGGGGGGGATCCAAGCCGACCGTGCCACCGACCCTGCAGCCGCTCTGACCCGGCGTGGGTCTCGCAGGGCAGCACCCGCAGCAGAGGGCAGGTTTTGGGGGGCCTCTCCCACCCCCGTCTCCCAGCGAGGGAGCAGGGAGCCGGTGGAGAGCTGCTACTTGGCCGGCAAAGCCCCAGTCCTGAAGAGCATCACCCAAAGCACGGTCGGGCTCCGGTGCCTCTGGTGCCGCTGCTTTTCCCGGGAAGGAGGCGGTGGCCGCATCCTGCTAGGAACCCGGGCCGTGGCCCTGGCACGGGAGACACCTCTGCCGGCAGGTAAGGAAGATGGATGGATGAATCGGCAAAGAGAATCGTGCTCCTTTAACCCCCCGCTGCTCGGAGAGGGGCTTGCCAGGATATACCGTGGGATTTTGGCTCTGGTGGGAGCCCCGCGTCCGGCAAAGGAGCCGCCTTCAGCCCCTGGAGACCTGGGGGCTGCCCCCCCCGTCCCTCCGAAGCAGTTTACCGGCCGCCGTGGAAGCTGTCCTGCATCCGTGGGTAAGCGATGGGATGGTCCCTGGGCAGGGGACGTGTCCCGGGGGGGGCACCCTGCTTGGCTGGGCTGGGGCAGCGCCAAGATGGGGACTCCGGGCAGGCTCCGGCCACCAGCTCTCCCACCCCAGTGACCTACTTGGAAGCAGACTGGGAAGCACTTTCCAGGGATCCGCTGGTGCCGTTGCTGGCGGCGGGGCAGTTCCTGTGGGGGTACCGCTGCTCCAGCATCACTGCACTGTCCCGGCAGGGCGGGAAGGGAAACAATTTGGTGGGGGGATTTCGGGTGGCAGGATGTAATTATCCCCTTGGGGTGAGGCCAGGAGGGAAGGATTAACACCCTCTTCCCATGCATAATGCCAGGGAAGCACCAAAGAGCACGGATGGTTTAAGGCCCCTTCCTGAGGGAGCCCCCGTACCCCAGTTGTTGGTTGTTCCTTTATGAAATGGGGTCTGCCCGCTCCAGGCTGGGATCTGGAGGGGAAGGTGGCTGATGTGGGGACAGGTACATGCATGTCTGTGGTGGCTTTTCCTCCTCCTTAGTGGGATTCATGGATCGTGGGGTTCGTGGTGCTGGGGCTGCCTCCCCCTCCACCTGCTCCGGAGCCTGGCCAGGGATGTGGGAGCGGATGCGGCGCAGCCGGGGGTGGAAGAGCCCCCCGACGGCATCCAGCTTTGCTCTGACCCCCGTGCAGATTGTGCAGGGCTTTTCAAACCATCCTTTTTAGTAGTCGGCAGAGAGACAGCGAGCTGGCGTGTTCCACTCTCGGAGCATGTAATTAGGGAGCGGGGAGCTGCATGCTGATGCGTGGCTCGGCAGCGAGAGGAGGAGGAGGAGGAGGGTGGGAAGGAGCCGGGAATGCAGCCTCACCCCAGGGCTGCTAAACCCGGGGCTGGTGGAGGCACCGCGGAGGAACCAGCCCCTCTTGCATCCCCCAAACCCCCGTCCCTGCATCTTCCTCCGGCTCGAGGCCTCCTCGCTGCCGCTCTCCCCGGCGAGGGAGAGGAGCTGTAGATCCTTCCTCCCAGCCCTGTCACTGCTGTGGCCGGGGGCTTTCGGGGTGCCCCGTCACCCCTCTTTTGCAGCCGGAAGGTTCATCATTCCCATGGGATGCAATGAGGTTGGGAGTCCTGGTGGGACCCAGGATCCAGCACTGCAGAGGGGCTGGTTTGGTGGGAACGGGCCACGCTGGGTGCCCTGCCTGCGCCGGGGGGTGATGCCTGGGGTCCCACTCCCCCTCTCCTCCACCTTGGACCTGAGAGCTCCAAGGATGCATCCAGGCACTGCCAATGGGCACCCGATGCTGGAGCTGGGATGGGTGCCGAGTGCTGGATGCGGCCCCCGCCAGCACATCTCCGCTGCTTTGCCATCATAGAGCAAGCGCTTGGGCAACCGGCCGAGGGCAGAAAGGAGTTTTCTGCCTGGTAGCAGCAAACGCTGGGCGAGACGTGTGTGTTATGGGGGGCCGTTGGGTGAAAGGAGAGGTGGGAAGGCAGCTCCTGGGGCTCGGCAGGGTGCTACAGGAGAAATCGCTCCGCCTGCCTTTCCCATCGGTGCTGGAGCTTAGCAGAGGGTCCTCAGCCGGTGCCGCCCGGGGACCCCGCGTCGCGCTGCCTTCTCTGCCAGCAGAAGGACCGAGGTGTCCCCTCTGCCATCTCTCCTGTGCCGCTTTCCCTGGGAGATCTCGGGGTGTTTTGTACGTGGCAGATGTGCCACCCCGACCTCCCCTGGGCAGCGGTGACGGGGGGACCCGGCTGAGCGAAGCGGTGAGGTGGGGAGGGACCGGGAACTTCAGCTCTTGCTCAAATTCTGCCGCTGTCTTCTGGGTACGGGGGTGACGGTCCCCTGGCCGAGGTCACGCTTGGTGATGGAGCCATGGAAGGAGCCGGACGGGGTGTTTTCTGGAAGAGGAAAGGGGGGATCAAGCTTTGGTGGGGGTAAGGATGTCCCCGTGGCATTTGCTGACAGCGTGGTATCCCTGCCTGGCTTGTAGCAAACTCCCTTGCATGACCTTGAGCAGAGGAGTTATGTCTGTAGCACACGCTGGAGTCCTGTCCTACATTAATAACACAATCAGTTGATATAAAGCTAATATGTTGGGCTGATAAATAATTAAGGGAAAAGGAAAAACCCTCTCTGGTTTGCTTAACAGGAGCTTGGGAAGGAAGGGAGGGGGAAAAAACGGACAAGGAGGGGGATGAATAATGGATCAAGGTTAAACGGTGAGCGAAAAAGCAAAGCCTTAACGCGGTGAAGCCCTGCAACACACGCGCCGCACGTTGCCAAACTCGTTGGCGGCGGCAAAGACAGCTCGTGGCCTCGGCGCAGGCAGCGCGGCGACGGCCGGGCCCAGCCCAGGGCTGTGTGACAGGGGCTTAGGTGGCACGAGACCCTCGAAAGTGGCTTCTTGGGGTGGGGGCTGCTGCGCAGCAGGCGTGGGGCTGGGAACCACGGAGCGGCCTCATCCTGCAGCCACCGAGGAGGTGCCAGGCGCTGGCAGCGTGCCGGGACTTCCAGGCATTCATTACCGCTCGCGTTGCGCGCGCTCGGCACAACTTCCCTGGAAATTAAGATCACGCCGTGCGGCTAACGAATTATTAGCGAAGGGACGGGTCCCTTTTGCCTCCCTGCCCGCCTGCCCGCCCCCCTGCCTGCACTCGCTGCCCGCTCTGCCTGCCCGGCACGGGCGAAGCTCTGCGAGAGGGCTGGGATCGGGGCAGAGCATCCCTGCGATGCCGGGTTTGGTGCCGGTGGGCTGCCCTGGGAGCGGCGGCTGCAGGATGGGGGGCTGACCCTCCGGTGGGGGTCTCTGGCAGGCAGGGCACGGGGGGGGGTCTTGCCTGCCTCCGCGGGCAGCAGCACAGGGCAGGCGCTGACGGGCAGACATGAGCCTTCCCCCCCCACCCTGGCCCGCATTTAATTTTCTTTTTGGTTTGTCCGTGTGTCCGTGTCCCCCTGTCTGTCTGTGCTCCGGAGCGGTGCCCCGCTCCTGTGTCTTGTCTGTGCCGTTTTAATAACCCAAGGCTGTTTTATCCACGTTTCGGTCTGAACATCGTGGGCTCGGTGGCATCCCAGCCCCTCCATCCCTCCTGCTGCCCCCCCTGCCCCATCCATCTCCCACCACCACCAGCCCCGTGCCCGGGAGCGGGGGCACGGCTGCCATCGGAGGGGGAGAAACCCTGCACCCCCCAACCCCCTGCTCGTATCCCATTGAGGGATGACCCTGCTCCCAGCTAAGCCCAGCTATCACTCCTAGCTTAAAACCCCCCTCCCCATCCCCAAATCTGAGCACCCCACCCCAGCCCCACACCCGCGGGACCACCCTGGGGCTGGCCCTGACCCCGGCTCTGCTCTCCCCTCCCCGTGCAGATCCCGAGAGGACCAGCACCCACATGATCTCGGCGGACGATGCCGAGTACCCGCGGGAATACCGGACCTTGGGCAACGGCACCCGGCGCTTCTCCAACGTAGGGCTGGTGCACACCTCGGAGCGCCGGCACACCGTCATCGCCGCCCAGAGCCTGGAGGCCCTCACCGGCCTCCAGAAGTCGGAGATGGAGCGCAAGCGGGATGCCTTCATGGACCACCTGAAGAACAAGTACCCGCAGCACGCGCTGGCGCTCCGGGGACAGCAGGAGCGCATGCGGGACCAGGTAAGGGGCGTCTTCTCGAGCTTGGGGGGGGGGGGGACCCCATCTTGTGCTTTGGGACTGTTTGGAGGAGGAGAAGCTTGCCGGGGGCTTGGATGGTGCATGAGATGGGTGGCCACTTGCAGCAGCCCCATGGAGGGGGGGGAGCATCCCCCAGGTCTGAGGAAGAGCATCCTGGGGGGAGCGTCCTCCAGCCCCAGTGGGGGGTACCCCCCCCCACCACCTTTTCCCAGGGCTGGGGGGGGTCCCAGGCAGATTTACCCTGCCGTATGGGTGGATTCGATCCCGCCGGCTGTCAGCAGCCGTGGAGAGGAGAGGGATGGTGCAGAGGGGGGGGTGCGATGGCCACGACGGGCAGCTGGCCTGTGGATTTACCCCACGGAGGGGTGACAGCCAACCCAGGTCTCTGCGGATTTCGGCTGGGCTGCAAACCCCAACCTCGCCGGGGAAGGGGCAGCCCGTCCCGCGGGCTGGTGTCTGCAAACCCTGCTGCGTGCCTGGCGCTGCACGGCCCCGCGAGCCTCCTCCGGGCTCCCCGCATCTCTGCAGCCCCCCCAGCTCGCATGGTACGAAAGGCTGAAATAAATAGTTTGCCCAGGCAAAGCTTCGTCCCGACCCTCGCCCCCAGCCTGGCTGCAGCTCTGTGCCATGTCCCTGGGCCACTGTGCCATGTCCCTGGGCCACTGTGGGATGTCCCTGGGCCACTGCGCCATGTCCCTGGGCCACTGTGCCATGTCTCCGGGCCACTGTGCCATGTCCCTGGGCCACTGTGCCATGTCTCCGGGCCACTGCGCCATGTCCCCGGGC
>JAVJGG010000082.1:44199958-44218717 GCA_035590195.1 Aviceda cuculoides | reverse complement strand
GGGGTGGGGGGGGGGGGGGGGATGTGGCCGCTGTAGCCCCACGGGGAGACGCTTGCAGCGCTGGCAGACCTGCAGGTCCTAGAGGTCCAGGGGATCCTGCGGTGGATCCGACCCAACTCGCCCTTGGCGTGGGGTTTCTCAGGGATTTGCCTGCAGGGATGAGCCTCTCGGGGTTTGGAGGGATGTGATGGAGGGTGGTGGTCACCCCAAAGCTCTCGGGGGGCCGGACCCTGGTGCTGTCCCTGGCTGTGCGCAGCGGACGGATGCTCGCTGCCAGGTTTACCTCGCACGTCCCTATTGTGTTGGTCCACCTACGCCGTGCCGTTGCCATAGCTACTCCGCAATCTGATCTGCCCAACTTCTGCCTGCTTTCCCTGCCTTCCCCCCAAAAAACCTTTGGCCCTGCTCCCCTGGCCGCCCTCCCCACACCCCGCGAGCAGGACGGAGGGTGGAGGAGACCTTGGCCCCCGGGCTGGGGTGCGTGACTGCTGCCTGATCCTGCTGGTGCAGGGGGACCCCCCCCCATCATAAGCAGGCTGGGGATGTGCCGAGCACCAAGCCTGCACCCCCCTGGGAACCTGCAAGCCCAAGAGGGGTCCCTGACCTTGGATGTGGAGGCCACGGAAGGGAGATTTTGAAGCCCGTGGAGGCCACGGAAGGGAGATTTTAAAGCCCAAGCAGGCGGTTGCACGGCTGATCCTCAGCAGAGCGTTTGTCCTGGTGCATCGCTGCTTGGGGGTGCATTGCCATCAAGAGACGTTGCTGATTTGCTTGACGGCACCAGGAAAGGAGGGGGCTCAAGTAAGGGTCGGGAGCGCGAACCCGCTGATGCCCAAAGGCGTTTGGTATCACCTGGGCCGCCTCGGAGACGCTGTGCTGTAGGTCACGGCCGTAATTGCCGCTGGCGAGCTGACGAACCTCGCTCGGAGAGAAGGCTGGCGCGTGGGCAGGCAGAGGGATGGCGCGGTCCTGCAGGCAAACTTTGAGCAGTGCAGCCAGGCCGGGGGTCTGCCGGTGATGCCCACCATCGGGTGGCTGGGACGACCTGCTGTGGCATCTCCGTTGACATCTCTTGGCGGGCGTCAGAGCCTCTTTGGGCTGGGGACTGCAGAGAGGTGGAGTAAAACCCGAGTCTCTGCCTAAAGATGCCTGTGCCTGAAAGAGGAGCGGCAAAGCAAGCGTCTTGGTGCCCTTTTCATGGTGGGCTCTGGGCTGAATCGCTCACCGAGGCCCCTCAGGAGCCCAGGTCTGATGGGAATGAGCCCCGGCGCTCCTGCATCCCGTCTCGTCTCGAGCTGGTCTCTCTCCTGCGTGCTGGGAGGCTCAGGTTTGAGAGGTCCTTTTGCAATAATTGCGAGACCTCCGGTGACAGTATCTGCAGCGCACAGTGTCAGTGTTGCTCTTCGCTCTGTCTGGTTACTTACTGCTTGCATTCGACTCTATCTTGTCATTTTGCTATATCTACTTTAATTCAGTTTCTCTTGTGCTGAAAAGCATTAAAAAACTTTAATAAGGAGAAACGGATTAAATTCACTTTACTGTTATTTTTCAAGGAGATTTTTGTTTGTCAAGAGATTGTGCTTGAGGGCAACTCTATCAGAAACTGGAACTCCTGAAAATGAGTTAATTAAAAAGCCGGTGAAACTGCCTCTGTCCCTCCCTTTGGTGGAGTGTGCTGGGGACGCTGCTGCTGTCCGTTTTAGAGGGACGCATTCAGTCCTGCCTTGTTAATCACTAACAGATTTGTGTTATAATTGCTAACCAGGGGAAGTCTGCCTTGGTCAAGGCAGTGACTCACTTGGATTTCATTTACCTCCTGGTCTTCTCCTGGGACAATCACAAAGACTTTTTTTTTTTTTTTTTTTTTTTTTAACTTAACTCCAAAATGTTCTTCGCTACATTCCCCCAGCTCTGGTTTTCCTCTCTTCTGCGGCGTGCACGTATGTTTATGCGGGTGCATCTCTCCGAGCGTTCGTGTGTGCATGGGTTCCCCCATGGCTGTGGATTCACGGGAGCATCTCAACCCCCATTTTGCGCTTGCACGCGTACCCCAGCTCCTAAGCGCACGCCTGTGCACACGTCTGTGCTTTGGGGGGGGGCCCCCAGTCCTAGTTAGTCCATCATTTTGCAGCATCACGGTCATGACTTTCATTGTAATTATAATCTCAGCCTTTGTAATTCTTCATACCTTCTGCACAGCTCTGCTGCAAGCGAGCTGCCTGGTTTATCGGTTGTAACAAGGCTGTCGCTTCAAATCCTCTCTCAGACCATTATCTCCCTTTGATGCTTTTGAAGAGCCAGCGATATGTTAATTCTACCTTGGCCCTCTCCTCTTCTCTTCTCTTGGTACAAATCCACCCTTGCCAGCCTGGCCGGCTGCCGTGGCGCTGGCAGGGGAGCTGGGCGCAGCGCTCGGGCTGTCCCTGCTCCGGCCCCTGCTTTTTGGGGGACCCGGTGGGAAATGGCTGCGTTTAAGGCTGTGGCTGCTCGTGCCACCCCGGTCCCCCGTGGCTGCCATCTCCTTGGGCACAGCCTGTGCCCGGAGTGGGGTACCCGTGCTGGGGGAACGCATCCTCTTCGTTTTGGGAGATTTGGGGTGGAGGATGAGCGAAACGGCAGGACGGGTTGGGCAAAGCGCCGGTGCGGCAGCGGCGCCTGCAAGGACAGATGGAGCCCCCGAAAAATCTGCGTGGCGGTGTCCATCGCCCGCTTGGCCCTGGCAGGCAGCAGCAGATTGTCAGCCCTGGCCAGTCCTGCCTGTCGGCAGGGTACAGGCAGGGCAGGCAGCGCATCCCCTATTCCCCCATCCAGCCCGTAGCCTGGGACAGAGCTCTGCCTGGGGGGGGGTCCCGCACCGCTCCCGGGGCTGCCAGCAAAGAGGCTTTTCTGGGGCCGGATCCAGGGACCTGGGAGAGGGTGGGTGCTGTGGCATCCCGGTGCATGCTCTGGGTTACGCTAACCAGCCCAAATCGCTTCCAGAATATTCCCGATTCCCTCACATGGCACTTGGGGTTTGGACAAGCTCATTGCTGGTTTGATGTGGAGTGACTGTGTGTGGTGGGGATGTAATTTATGGACTTTGTGATAAGCCTGTCCAGTCATCCTAAAATAATAAATAAAATACATACCAAGGGCTGGTACGAGATAGGATCAGTAATATCAGGGTCTGAGGAAAATTACTGAGAGTCTTCAACAGCAAAATAAAGAGCATGGAGGGGAAAAAAAAAAGTCACAGAAGGAAAAAGTCAGCAGCGTCACCTTCCACCACGCAGTGGGTTGGGGCCCTTCGGGGACTGGGACAGACTGGTTTGGCCACAACTTTTCCCAGCCTTTTCCCAGCAGTGCTTGGAGTATTTGGCTGAAATATCCGATCCCATTGTGGAGGCCCTTTGCAGCCATTCAAAACACAAAGGCGCTGAGGGGGGTGAGCATCCCCTCGGTAGGAAGGCAGCATATCCATGCCTCCAGGGACCAGGCGTCTCTGGACTGCCCTCCCCAGGTCTGGGGGTCTCTCGTCCTCTTCCTTGACTGGATGTACTGGTGGTGAGGTGCTGCTAGAGGGGGCGAGCCTGGCAAGAGAAGGGGATGAAGGATTTACCCGCATCCGTCTGACACGGGCTGTGATTTATGAAACGTCCCTCGCCCAGCCTTCCGAAGCTGGCCTTGGGGGGTTCGGACCAAGGCTGCCCAGCAGAAGCGCGGTTATAAAACTGCTGCCCAGCACAGCTCGACTCGAGACGCTTCCCAGTCGAGGCACGGCGTGTCAAACCCTTCAGGAGCTGATGCAATCCCGCTCTCCTCTCGGAGACAGCGAGCCGGGCTCTCGTTTCCCGCAGCTCCTCTAGCCGAGGAGGAGCGCGCTGCCGGCCGTGCGGCCGCGGCAACCTCGGCATCTCCCTGGGGTCAGGGGCTTCGGCTTGACACAGGGCAGAGCTGCGATTTGGGTTTTGCCCCCACGTACGGCCGGGCAGGTATCGGTGCTGCCAGCCTTGCCCTGCGCCCGGCATCTCGCACCGGGGAGCTCGGGCTGCAAAGAACTGCTGGTGCAGCTGGCGTGTTAATTGCTGGATGGGATGGATGGCTTCGTTTAGTACCGAAAGGCATTCTGAGGCGGTTTCTCGCTTTCAAGCTCCTGGTGTTTTGGAAAAGCTTTACGTGCCCAGGATAGGCTTGGATCCTGCTGGTTGTTATCTAATAGTGCCTGGTAATCACGGCTCTGGACTTCTATTTCTGGTTCTGCCTCTGAGTCACGGTGCGCCCTTGGAAAAGACCTTTGTGCCTTCAGGCTTGTCTGCATGAAAACACTGCACTCGTTTGACTTAAATCGCTTTTAAAACAGTTTTCATTTGGTTGAGGGAAAACTTGGTTTGGGTCTACTGATGTCTTATGGAATATTAATGTGAACTGCACCTTGAATTGGAATAAGAGTATCCTGCTGACACTTGAGATGAGTCTAACAAGTGAATTTGTGTATATACATAGACTAGACCTCTGTTTACCTTGTCAGCAGAAGGGTTAATACCCCAGCAGCAAATTTGCTAGTGGACTACTAAAGTCCTTGGATAAACACTCCACGACGGTCTAATGTTATTGCAACTTCTTCCTCTGCTCCCAAAGCACTGTGATAGGAGACTACTTGGCAGCCACCGGGCATTGCAGGGACTGATGGGGACTGGGAGCTTGGTGTGGGAGCTTGCTTCCTGTTTAAAATAATAATAATAATGAAAAAAATCGTCCTCTAAGTAACAAACTAGGTTTGCATCCACGGTGATTTTGATGAGGAAATAAATGCTGTAAAAAAGCAAGGTGATAGGCAGGTGTGAGAAGGGGGGAAAAGAGCAGTCAAGAACTTTGATCCCAATAAAAAGACGGTTGGGACAAAAGCTGCTCTGCACCCGTTTCTCCCACCCCACCCATTACCTGCACATCTCGGCGATATCCAAATGCTTCCCCTTCCAAATGCTTCCCCTTCCAAATGCTTCCCCTTCCAGCAAGGCGGCTCACACTTCTTGTCACTAGCTCTAACTTCCCTCCTGCTGGGTACGCTGCATCCTCAAACACCGTCTCGGGGTGCTGCCGCCCGGGCTGGGGGGGGCATTAGGGGGAGGCCCGAGTCTCTCAGCCACGAGCCGCTCCGCTGCATCCTCGGGACTTTGGGTGCAATCTGCCACTGGTGAGGATCAGCGGGCGGTTTGGGAGGAGAAAGCTGCCGAGCTCTCCGGCTCGCTGGGCTGTAAGCAGCGCCAGCTCCCGTCACGCGCCGTAGCGCATTGGCTTGACACCGGTGGCAACGCCGCGGAGAAGCAACAGAGGGAGGTGGCAGGGGCGAAGAGGGGGGATTGGAAGATACCTTTGAAAATGAAAATTATTCTGGCTTCCAGCACCGGCTTCCAGGGCAGCAGGCTGACCAGCACGTGCCAGGACAGTGTGGGCATCCCAGTAACTCCAGTAGTGATGCTGGGCTGCCGTCCTGCTCCCCGCTTTGCTCTGCTTCAGTTACCTTGCACCCTGGTCTGCATTCAATACCCATCACCGACCCTGCCTGCTTGCATGATGCTGCTTCCCTTTCGCCAGCCCTTAGCAGCATGAAACTTAAGCAACCCGTTGGGAGGGGACCTTAAGCAGAAACGAGAGCAGGTTTAATGTCGCAGTTTAAAGTCAACAATTCTCAAAAGGAAAACAAAAGTCAAACCAGAATCTTAATGGTATTTTTTGTTTTCTTTTGTTTTGTTGTTTTATTTTTTGTTAGCAACCCAACTACTGGAGCTTTAAGGTCAGTATTTCTGATTCTTCACGCTTCTGTTTGAAATGCATGCACTTTTCCACCCTTGCCTCATCTCTGTGTCTGTGTAGGGGGGGGTGGGAGCTCGGGATTTTTCTTGAGGATTCCTGTGCCAAAGCAGTTTGTTCTCAGCTCAGCAGCAGTTTAAGCTCATGAGAAGGATCTTTTATGCTTTTGGGTCAAGTTGTGCAGCTACAAACCTGTTGTCTGAGAGGGATGAATCTGTGTCCTGCCCTCGTTTAGACCGCTATCACCCCGCGGCCAAATCCTGCTGCTTTAGAGTTATTTCATTGCAGCACAGACCTTAATTTGGGGAAAAGGACAGAAAAGACCCTGTTCCGGATGGGCTCGGAAGTCCGCCTGCAGAACCCCATCCAGGTGCCTGCTCCCAGGCAGAGATACAAGGGTCGCTCTGATTTCCAGCCTCCTCCTCCTCGTCGGAGGAGAGCTGCCGAGCAGAGCCTGTCCCTCCAGTGGGTGACCCTGCCGAGCGCTGGGACCTGCCGTGCTTCCCATCGCACGGCGTGTCGGTCGCTTATCTGCACTTGACTGCCCAGCACCGCTTTCCCCGTCGGGCTCCTCATCTCCCTCTCCCGAGCTCCCGGTTCCCCGGACATCCCAGGCTGATCCCATGCTGATGGGCAGGAGATGAGCTCAAGGGTCTCGGGATGGGGGGGGGGCGGGGTTTGCTGGTGTCCTGCTCCCTAAAGCTGGGCTCTGCCTGCATCTCGCGGGAGGTGAGGTTGGCGGAGAAGGAGAAACAGGCTTTCCAATGCAAATGCCACGCCGGACCCCAGAGACCGGCTTGTGTCTGGCATGTCGAGGGATCTCTAGACCAGACAGCAAAGTTATTTGTTCGGCTGATGGTGTCGAGCCCTGCGGGAGGGGAAGGGGCGGCTCTGTCCCGTGTTGGCCATCGCATCTCTGTCTCCATCCTCTGCTCTGTCGCTTGAGCGTTACGGTACCAGCTCGTTCGTCAGCAGGCTGCTGCGGGAGCGGCCGAAGGGAGAAATCGTTAGCGTTTGCTTTATTGCACCGGGATCTTCCTGCCTAAACCCACCTCTTCCAGGCTACACAAAGGGGACCCTGGGGGGAGTCTCCTGGCAGCGCCGAGGGTCTGTGCCTGCCTGGCGGTTCCTGCCAGCACCTTGCAAACAGTTGCCCTATTGTCTGGCAGGGTGAAGTACGCATGTCATCGCAGCTCCCCTTCCTCCCTCCTCCTCGCCCGGGGATGCGGTGGCAACACTTCAAGGTCAGGCGTGTTGCTGGATGACCTTGGCGTGTTGTCCCTGGTGGGTTTGCTCTTCCTGTGGAAAAAACAGGCGCTTTCCTCGGTTGGCAGCGGAGAGCGGAGGAGTGGTAAAATGCATAATATGCGCACTTGTTCCGAGTTTTCATTCTTGAAGTACTTGCAGCATAAAACGCGTGTGAACAGCGGCTCCCCGAATATTCAGCTGTCTGAGTTCTCACCGGCCGGTTTCAGCCACGTGCTCTCGGGGACATTCCTGGGACTGGGGGAGAAGGCACAAAAGCCTCAAATTTTTTCTTTTTTTTTTTTTTTTTGTGTTTTCCATTTTTTGTGAGTAAGAAATAAAATGGGGACAAACTTCAGGGGCCCACCCACCCCAGAGGCGTCCTCCCCGGCAGCGGCAGGAGTTTTGCAGCCACAGAGGGTGCGTTTTCCATAACGACATATTTTTCCACCCAAGCCTGGAAGTATTTTGCATTGCAAGCAGAGCATCTTCCCCGGCTGTATCAGCTGTGGAAACCCATTACGGGTTAAATCACCCTCCGCTTCCCGGCCAAGGGAGGCCCCCAGCTGCCTGACCCTGCTACCAAATGGGGCATGAGCCAGAGGCAGCTGGGGATGGATCAGCCCTGCGGGGAGGCTGATCCTGGCAAGCAGGTGCTGGGGGCTTCCTCGAGGCCACTGCAGCCACCTGCATCCCCTGGGGTCTTCTGTAGCTGCAGGCTGGGGAAAGCTGCCTCCCCCCCCCCTCCCCTGCTCTCTCCCCAAAATAAAACTTTCATGACCCTTGAGGTTCCCTGTCTGCCTCCAGCTGCCACCCTCCGCTGCTGGGGGTGCAGAGCCAGCCCTTTTCCATCCCTCGGCCAAAAAGGAGGGTGGGCTGCGGCCAGAGACCCAACCGATGAGGGATGGAGGGGATGGGATGGTGGGAATGGCTGTGCCAAATTCCTAGGGACACCCAGGGACGTGGCTGCTGCCGAGGGGCGCGCGGGGCAGGACCTGCTCTCCTCCTGCCCTGGCATGCCCCATCTGCCTGGGGACAGGCAATGGCAGGTGCTGGCAGCGATTTGGGGCTCTGCAGGCGTGGGCTTTGGGGGAAGGGGGGGGCCCTGCATTGCTGGGTTTGTCAGGCTTAGCGCTGGAGATGAGCAGATGCTCTTGTATGTCGGTGACGGTGCTGTCGTTGCAGGGAGGGGGCCAGGAGATATCGCGTTGTCCCCGGCCGTTTCGTCCCCCGTGTCCCCTCGTGTCTGCGGGTCCTGCCCTCCTGCCCCGCTCCGTCTTCCTGCCCCGTGTCCCAGTGCATCCCGGGGATTTCTCCACTCCCTTCTAGATTGAGCCAGCCCCGCTCAGCTCACGAATGTCCCTTCCCGCCAGCTGGCTCGGGCTGTGTCCTCGCACGGAGCCATCGATCCAGCCGCTCCGTGGCCATCGTCACACTGCTGCCGGTCCCCGAGTCCCCAGGCAGATGCCCGAGTCCCTCGGCCGGGCCAGCCTGGTATCCACTCGCCTTCCCATCACCTAAACCGCATCCCAGCTCGCGGCCACCATCCCTGTCATTTTGGGGTGACTCGAAACCACGTTCTGGGTATCAGCCTCTCCTGGGCAGGAGCATCTCAGCCCCAGGGTTTGCAGGGCTTGGGGGCTCCAGGGACACATCCCTAGATCTGGACGGGGAGCAAATCCCTCCCCAGGGATGCATCGGGGAGGGGGCTTCGCTGCGGAGAGCGGGGAGGCAGTACCGAGGGCTGGGGGCTCCCGCTGTGCTAACGCAAGGGGTGGGCTGGCTCCTTGCTGCCACTCGTGAGCTGGAGGAGGAATGGGAAAAACCGAAGACAGAGCCTCGGAAGAGCTCCTTTGGTGCCAGGGCTTTAAAAGAACATCAAAGGGACCAAAGCAAAAGCTAGAGGGGAAAAAAATGACTAGGCTGTGGAAGGGAGAAAGCGCGGGGGGCAGGACGCAGTTGTCTTTAAAACGAGCGTCTGGGGCCGTGTCACCCGCGTCGGGCTCCTGCTCCAGCAGCGGCCGATGGCAGGATGGGGGCTTCGGGTTGTGGCGGCAGCCCCTCGTCTCCGTAGCAGGAGCCATTTCCATCTCACCGGCAGGCCGGCGACTCCAGGCGCTTGCCCAGCCGGAATTACAGGCAGGCAGCAGTATTTACTTGCAGGAGACGAGCAAATAGCAGGCAGGCTTAGCTCCTGTAATCCTGCTGCTCCTGCACCAGCCCTCCTCCCCGCGCCCTCCCCGCGGCCTTGGCGGCCGCCGCGTTCCTCGGGGACCGGCGTTTACTGCGTAATATTTTATCGCTCGAGGGAAGAAGGCGTTGGGGTGTACCCGGGAGGAGAGAGCAGCTGCTGAGCGCCTGCTCCCACCTCCTCCTTGCTTTTGGGGTACGTGCTGGTTTTCTGACCTGTCCGTGCTTTCTGGTCCTCAGTTATCTGTTGATCCTGGGTGTTGTCCCTATTTATGATCGCAGCAGGGATGAGAGTAGCGTCCTTAGTGTAGGAATGGGGAAACTGAGGCGCGGTGGGACTAGGTGACTTGTTTGAGAGTACCCGGGGGAGGTGCAGCAGCACGACCTGCAGCGGTGTCTGGGCTGGTGTCCCACATTTGGGGCTGTTTACCTACAGCTGCTGCTGCTGAAGTTGGTTTTCTTTTTTTTTGCACTTCAAACCAACCCCTCCGAACCTTTTTCCCAAGAGGCACCCGCACATGTTAACCGGAGCCTGGCCTCCCTGTATACAGCTGCTAAAGCAAATCATGCCTCAGATGCCGAAGAGCCGAGCCTTGTCACCTGTCACTGGGAAGTCCCCGTCACTAATGCTGCTAACCCCAGTGTCCCCACCAGTTTGCAGCCCGTACCGGCTCCCCTCCCGTGGTGGCTGCAGCCCAGCAAGGGCTTGTCCTTTCTCCCCCCCATCCCCTTTCTGCTGCTTTCTCACACTTGGCTTTGCTTCCCATCCGCCAGCATCCCTGAAGGATGCAGTAATTTGCTTATTTTTGGAAGATGCTGTCACACAAGGCAGCATCGCCAGAGAGCAGGGATTGAACGTGGCCGCCGCTCAGCCCCAGCGAGGAAGGGGATGGCTGGGGTGAACATCCACGGGGGCTCGAGGGAGCGGGGGTGGAGGCAGGACTGGCACCCTCACCCCCAAAAATACCTCCTGCCACATATCCCTCCGTAATCCATCTCCTGGGACCACCTCAGCCTCAGGGGAGGTGCTGGATCAGGCCTGTTTCTGGACACACCCCCCCCCCCCATATGTCCAAGGTCTCACGGCAGGGATGCTCCTCTCCCAAAGGATGCCAGACTGGATGTGCCTGGTTGAGACACAGGGAAAACAACTCCAGGAACAAAAGGCCGGCTGCCTTTGCTGGGAGGTTAATGATTATCCTCCCTGTGCGAGCCAAGGTTCCACCCGGCGCCAGGAGATGAGGATGAGCGGGCACAGCGTGTCCCCTCACCCATGGGGGGTCCCAGCTCCAGCCCTGCCCTGGGTGCCAGCACCTTCTGCCGCTCCCCTGCCAGCGGGGAGACTGCTCCACCCCTGCACTTTTGGGAAGAAAGCGAGCGTTTTGAGGGCTGAACGCAGAGTCCTCAGCATGGCTGGGCTCATGGTGCGGTGCGGCGGGGACAGCCCTTGGAGGTGCCTTCTCCCGTCCAGGCACCCCGATCCCCTCCGCCGGGCAAGGTGCTGCCCACAACCCCGCTGATGCCCACCCCGCCGCTGCCGACCCCGCTGTCCCTGCCCGCAGAGGGACCACCACCCTGGCGGGCAACCAGCAGCCGTCAATATTCATGAGGCTGCAGAGGATCCAGGCTTTTAAATATTCATCAGGCAGGCGAAGGCGGGAGGCTGTTGGTGCCAGCGGGAAGGGGGAAAAAAGGCAGAGAGGGGGCAAGCAGCCACCCGCGTCCCCCGCAGAGGCGGCTGGGCCACGTCCGAGGGCAAAAGAGTGTTTTCTGCTTGGAAACACGACATCTGAGCGTTGGGCTCCTCCTCATCACCTTCAGGGGGCCGGGCAGCTCATGTGCTTTGCAGGGCAGGAGCGATGGATGCTGGTGTCACGGAGATGCTCGCCGCAGGGGTACCCCGTTTCGCCCACGTGTGGGACCCATCGCAGGGTAGCGGGCTCCTGCCCGGCTCCTGCTCACATCTGGCTGCCAGTAGCAGGCTGTGCACATCTGGTGGGGAAGGCCCCTTTCTTTAGTCAAGGGGTCCGGTTTAAAAAACTAATCCGATTTTAACGCTAATCCTGTTAACATTGAGATCAGGATTAATTCTGGGTTAATCGGGATAATCCTGACAAAATGTTGAGCATTAGACACTGGATGAATTATTGCTGCCGTGAGCGGTACGCTTTTAATTTGGCGTCGAGACCCAGGCAGGGTGAGAGGGGTGGGGGCCGGTGGAGGGGGATGGAGAAGCCACAACCTCCTTGGATGCGGCAGACTCGTAGTATATGATGTTCCGAGCACCCGAGGCCTCTCATTTCTTCCACCTTTGCTGCTACAGCCCCAGTTACCTCCAGATTTTCCTCCTTCCCAGCTGGGCATGTCATGGCTCCTCCGTTGCGGGAGGCAGGAGCTGGGCTGCTGGAAGTCCCTCCCTGCATGGAGACTTTACTGAAGTTCCCCGCTCCTGGCTGGTGGAGCTGGTGTGAAACGCTGCACAAGGATGCAGAGGGGTCCAGTTGCATCTGCTCAGCCCCTGCTCGCTGAGATCAAGCACCTGAGCTGGGACGTGCGGGAGGAGAGCGGCACCGCAGCCCTGTGCTGGGACAGTACTGGGACAGCTGGGCTACATTCTCCGAAGCTGGTTTGAAACTCCAGAGCCGATACCCGGGCTGGGGAGGCCGGTGAGGTGATGCCCCGGTGCCGAGGATGCCGTACCCTGGTCAGGGATGCTGCGTTCTGGTCAGGGATGCTCCCTGGGAGGGATTTGCAGCCAGACTGGAGGTAAGGAGGCATCTGCTGGGGAAGTGTCCCCTTACCTGGGCTCTGCTCCTCTTACAAAACAGCCGGCAGCTCTTCGCTGACTCACTCTCTGGGAGCATCAATAATTAAGGTTGAGTGGAGTTCATTAGGAAGGAAGGAATGAATGGAGCGGTTTGTGATGCGCTGGCATCGGTTTGTTTGCAGAGGGGTCAGAGCCGCTTCGGGTGGTGACCAGGCTCCTGACGGTGAGAACTGGGCAGGCTGGGGAGTCTCAAAGGAGTTTCCCAGACACCAAGTGGAATTCGTTTTTGCAAAGCTCCACTGTCCCACACCACGGGGCACTAACAGCACAGCCCTCCCCACCGCAGGAGCCCCTCCAGCCATTACTGGGGCCCAGGAGGGCACCGAGGTGGTGGGCTCTTATCCCGGAATCTCAGAGGGAGGGAAGGGCAGGCACTACTTTGCTGAGCCCTGGGCTCAGTGACCCCCAAGCAGAGAGGTGGGACCAGGTTGGCCTGGCTGAAACCCTCCAGTGATGTTGTGACGGGGTCAGGCTGGCAGAGAAATGGTGGGGGGAACATTGCAGGACAGGTATCTGGAAATCCCTCCCTCCCTCCCCTGCCTCTGTTTCTTTAACAGCTCTCAGAGCTGCCTCAAAAAAAAAAAAAAAAAGTTTCAAATTTCAATTAAAATTTTCCTTGGAAATGTTGACAGAAGCAGAGCTGCGGGAGGGACAGATGTTGTTTTTCTCCCAGCTTTGCTAACAGCTTTATTCACTGCTGACCCTCACTGGCAGCGCAGACTGGAGCGGCTGATGCTCCGGCCCCGCTTCCCTGCACGCCCTAAGGGACCGCTCACCCAGCTGGGGTCCCAGTGGGGCTGGGGTCCCCAGCCCCCTTTGGTGCATCCTCCACTTTTCCAGCACCCAGGCATTGGGAGCATCCTGGGCTCCGCAGGGAGAGGCTTTCCCCATTGAGGTCCCCCAGCACAGACACATTTTTCAAAAGGATGGGATGGAGGGAGGAGGCTCAGCTATCCCAGAGCAGTCTGCTGAAGCAGCTCCGAGCCTGGGGATGGGAGTGACACCTGCAATATCCGCGGAAAGGCTTTTCCAGGTGTAGGGAAGGTGAATGGGCGGCGTCCGCTGTTTTTTCCCCAACCCTTTGTTTCTGAGATGCATTTACCCAGGCAATGGCGCGGGCTGGGAGCAGTGGTCTGGACCAGGCTTTCGGAGATGTCCCCTTCAGCTCTGGCTTGTGAATATTGACTGTCCCGTCCAGCTGCTGGCACGCTGGCCCTGCCCCGCGGAGGCTGCGCTGCGGCGTCACGGTCCCTGTGCTTCCAGGAGGGATGGTCCCCTCTAGCTCCAGTGATCCAAAGCCTGGGAATTCAGGGGAGGAGGCCTCAGGCACCAGGCTGGGATGTGCACACAGGCAGGGGTAGGGATGCAGGCGGTGGCTGAGAGAAATAGGTATTTTTATTCTTTTTGTTTGTTTGTTTATAGATAGGGAGACAGAGGCAGGGGTGGAGAAGAGTGATGGAGAGCAAGGGTCCAAGAAGCATGGGGCGGGAGCCCCACTGAGGGGTCCCGTTGCCCCCTCCCGTGGCTATTCCCAGCACTGGCTCCGAGGGATGCTGTGCCAGGAGATGGCACGGAAAGGTGCGGCGGCTCACCCTGGTCCCACGGCAAGAGCCTGGGGTGAATCCCAGCTCGGCGATGGCTCGAGCATCGGCACAGCAGTGATGCCGAAACGTCCTTCCCCGCTCCCGGCTTTGCAGCTGGAGGCTGGTGGGGTCTCCTCATCCCCAGCACAGCCCTGACCATTGGGGTGCTGGGCTCCAGTACCCACCCTGAGAGCTCAGCACACCACCAGATGGGACCTGTAGTCAGATGCTGGATTAAATGATGAGAAGGGGATTATGAGGAATTAATCCAGATCAGTGTCCAACCAGGGGCTGGAGCTGGGTTTTATGTACTTGGTAAATAACCGGTTGCGTCGCTTTGCCCAGGGCTGGCCTTGCCAGCTCCGTGCCAGCTGTTTCCCAAGCTGGCCGGACTGGATTTTAGGGAGCCTTCGCCTTTATCCCCATCATGCGGGGAGGCAGAGGAGACGCAAACAGATGGGAGCTGGCAAGGTGGCAGCGTGGCGGAGCGAGGCGGCTGCCCGGCACCTTCGCAGGGCTCCAGCCGTCCGTGCAAGGGCGATGCCCGGCCAGCCCCAGCGCGCTCCAGTGCATCGTCCCTGCCAATGGGGCAGGATGGAGCGTGAGCTGGGGGGCGCTGGGGGCTGCCGCCGGACTCAGCTCTGCAGCGGCTGCCCAGTGCAGCCCGGGCTGCTTCGCCTGGTGATGCTGGGGTCCTGGGGAGAGGCTGAGCTCGGGGCCAGACGCTGCCTGTGGCATTAGCACGGCGAGGGTTTATCCTTCCCAGCTGCGAGTACAGGTCTGTATCGGCGCTTGTGGGCTGTGTTCTGGTTGTCTCAGCTGGTTTTTGGGAGGGGAGAGGGGCTGGCCTCTCTGCCAGGACAGGCTGCAGAGCTTGGGCTGAGCTGGGAAGAGCAAGAGGGAAGAGGAGCCGTGCGCCCTGCGCACATCTCAGCAGGGTGGTCAGGGACCCCCCTCCCTCTACTGCCCGGTCTTCTTGTTGCAAATAATATTCTTACCATGGCTGAACACCCCTGAGCACCGCAGGTCGCTGAGTGCTGGTGTGTGTGATGTACAGAGGGGTCAGGCAGAAACGGGCCCGAAATGGCTGTTTTCTTCTCAGGTCAAGTCCGACACCGCCCTCGGAGCCCGCTGTGGGTAGGAGCGAGGTGCTGGCGGAGGTTCGGCTGTCTCCGCTGTGACAAAACCTCTGCCCCATCTCTGAGGGTCCCTTTGCAGGGTCAGGCTTGCCGCCTGTCTTAGGAAGTGAGCAGAAATATTAATGAGCTCCGGTGGCTTTGAGTTTTGCGTGGGAACAGCTGCAGAGTGCCCTGCTCCGTCTCGGGGGCAGGATCCTTTCCCCACACATTTTTTCTTGGGTTTTTTTTTTTTTTTTCCCTCTTATCTTCTTTAAAGTGCCCTGTGGGAGGTCCAGAGCTGCTCCTCTGCCCCAGGTGTCCCAGCTCTGCTCCCTCCAAACTCCTTCTGCCACCTTCCTCTGTGCCCCTGGTCTCTCTGCTCCTCTCCTAAACTTTCCCCCTTTTCCCTGAGGCCATCTCAGCTCTCCATCGAGACCGAGCGGCTCCGCTGCTTGCCCCTACTCCCGTGGGATAACTGTCCAGAGGGACAGCCCCGCTCCTCGCCCGGGTCTCCTTCCCTCCATCCAGCCCTGAGCACCCAGCCTGCAAAGCCAGGGAGGGTAATATTGGAGAGGGGAGAGGGGGGTGGAAGAAGGGAGGGAAGGATGGGGACAAGACGAAGGGAGGGGGGAGAAGGAGGAGAGAAGAATCGTCACCTAGCTAGGCAAATATAATGAAGCTGCTTCAGCACTGACAGTAAAAGGATTGTTGGGAGTTTTAGAGCTAAAAGAATCGCTTAATTTTATCTTTTTTTAGCTCTGGGGAGATAAAAGACAAAAGCCCACAAGTCTCCCTTCGTTCCCCATCCCACCTCTTTTATATAAGACTCCCAGGGAGCTGCGGAGGGGCTGGGGATGCTCCTGTCCCCGCCGGCGTGGGGGGGATGTTCCTGCTGCCTTCCTCAGGAGGGGCCTGGGGGTGCTTCGTGAGTGGGTTTTCACTGGGAAAACCACCAAAATAGCACCCGTGATGCACTCCCAGCTTGCAAAGCTTCGCCGATGCTTCTGCACCAGCGAGGTTTCCTCTGCTCTAGCACGCAGGAGGCTCCCAGGGGCTTCCAACTGCTCCCTGGCAGATCGCGAGCAGGTTTCTGCCCACCCTGAGCTTGGTGCCCACCACCCCACCGGCCCCAGCTCTGCCCACCCAAAAGTGAGCTGCTCGCCACCTTTCCCACCCGCCGTGCCAGCGGGGGCTGGAGCTCCCCGTGGCCTTGGGTGGCTTTGGTTTTGATTTTGGGCAGCTGCACTCCTTCGCCTTCTGCTCATGAACCTGCTGCTTCCCCTGCTCCGAGCCGGGGCGGCGGGGGGGCAAGCACTGGGACCCCAGGCTCAGGGGAGATGCTGCTGCTGCTGCCCCTGAGCTGGGCTCCCAGCACACGCCACCGTGGCAGAAATCAGCCATATTATCATATTAACCCTCTGCTGTGACGTTAGTTCAGCCAGAAATGGGTCATTTCCCAGCGTGGCATTGCTGCGGCGCAGGGACAGCGAGCGGGAGAGCTGCGTCCCCTCCCCTCTAGCCCCTCGCTGCCATCGCGGGTGGGTTTCGGATCGGGGAAAGATCTCGGTGCCCACAGGAGCCATCGGGTTCTTCTGAAGCTGCAGGAGACCCAGGCCTTTGTGGGGGGGTCCGGGCTTGGGGAAAACTGCCCCTGGGGGGGCATAACTAAGAAGGAGGGGGGCGAAACACTTTTGCTCCCAGGCTGGGGGTTCCGGGTGGGTTTTGGTCACCTCCCTGCAAAGCGGGGATTTATCCTGCACCCCCAGAACCTTCCCCAGCCCGGAGCTGCGTGGAGTGGGACCCTGCGCGGCCGCAGCCGGCAGCGTGCAGAGCTGTGCCCTGGGTGGGTGCGTGGGTGCCAGCATCGATCCTCGCCACGGTCTGGTCTCTCGGGGCTTTGATACTCAGCAGGCAGGTGGGAAGGTGGGGATTTGGGGATGGAAGGTGCTCCCAACGCGGGAGGATATTACGATGGTTGTGTTGTATTTGGCTGTCGCGGCCTTTGGTATCTCCTCCACGGCTGCGGTGTGCGATATGGTCTGGGCAAACAGAGGAGACCCTTTCCCTTCTGGAGACGGTGGTGAGGGCTTGATGTTTATTTTCATCCTGCATCGGATTGAAAGCTCAGCCCAGGACCGGCCCCGGCAGGCACCCGGGGAGCCGGAGGCTGGCGTGCCCCCAGGAGCGGGGTAGCACCCGCAGCCCCACGTCTCCCCCTCCGGCCCGGGGCAGTGGGGTGACACGTTCCCCCGTGACAGCAGGGGACATCCATTCCGTCGATGCAGATGCTGGCACAGGCAGGTCCAGGCACTGTTCATCCCAGGGTGGCACCCGGCGAGGCAAGATTGAGCCCCCACCAGAGCATCTCCAGCGAAGCGGGGGTCTGGGCACCCATTTTAGGCTCCACGGTGATGGATGAAGCTGCGCGAAAGCCTCAGGTCCCGCCAGGCTCGGGGCGAGCCGCGGCCTCGGGGGCTGCGATCGGCTCCCCCCTATTCCGTGGGAGGGCTGCGAGTGCTGCGGATGGGGCTGGGGGGGGGAAGCGGAGCCGTCCCGTGGGCCGCCGTGGGCTGCCGTGCCACGTCGGCACCAGCCAGCGGCGGGGGCGGGATGCAGGATGTGTGGGGGCTGAGTTGTCAGTTAACGTCGTATTATCTTATAGCAGGATAAGTCATTAGTGAGGCAGAGCAATAAAAAACAACTCCCTTGGAGTCAGCTCATTAATGGTCTGCTGGAAGCCAAGGACGGAGCATTCCCCCCCCACCCCTCGCCGGGCATCTCAACTCCCCGCTGCGGCTGCGAGGCTCCGTGGGCGCCCGGGTCCCACGGCTGCACCCCCCGGCAAAGCCGATGTGGCCGAAATGGCCGCAGATGAGAAATGGCAGAGACACCCCCCCCTTGGAGTCGTGTGTGTCCCCCCCCACCACAGCGTCGGTCCTTTCCAGCTCTCCAGCATCCTATGTCGGCCCTGGGTGGGTGGGTGGGTGGGTGTCCCGTGCCCAGCAGTGGAGGGTCCCGTGCCCACGGAGGTGCCTTGCGGCGAGGGGTGCGGGGAGGGGGGGGTGCAGCTCTTGCCCTGGTGCCAGCGAGGGCTTTGTGGGGCCGCAGGGTCCCCGCTCGGGCCGGGAGGGCACATTGTGCTGAGTATCAGGCCAGAACAGTCCCTTCCAGGCTAAAAATCCATTAATTTCCATCTTGCCCTTTTTTTCCTTTTTTTTTTTTTTTTTTTTTTGCTGATGCCATAATTAGCTCCATCAGATGAGCTTAATTACTTGAGGTCAGCTGCAACCCCGGGGCAGAGGCAGAAGGCGGGAGGGGTCTGGGCTCACCTGGAGCAGCCAGCTCTTCCCACCGCCACGCTCCCGCAGCCATCCCGCAGGCTACAGGGACTGCGGTGTGTTGGGGTGCTGTGCTATAGGGGCTGTAGGGACCATGATGCATTATGGTGCTGTGCAATAGGGGCTATAGGGATCATAGTCCGTTATGGTGCTGTAGGGACCGTGGTGCATTGGGGTGCTGTGCTATAGGGGCTATAGGGACTGTGTTATGTTGGGGCGCTGTGCTATAGGGACTGTGGCTCATTAGGGTGTTGTACTATAGGGGCTATAGGGACTGTGTTATGTTGGGGTGCTGTGCTATAGGGACCGCAGTGTGTTGGGGTGCTGTGCTATAGGGGCTATAGGGACTGTGTTATGTTGGGGTGCTGTGCTATAGGGACTGCGGTACATTGGGGTGCTGTGCTATAGAGTCTATAGGGACTGCAGTATGTTGGGGTGCTGTGCTATAGGGGCTGTAGGGACTGTGGTACGTTGGGGTGCTGTGCTATAGGGGCTATAGGGACCACGGTGCATTGAGGTGCTGTGCTATAGGGGCTGTAGGGACTGCGGTACGTTGGGGTGCTGTGCTATATAGGGGCAATAGGGACCACGGTGTGTTGGGGTGCTGTGCTATCGGGGCTGTAGGGACTGCGGTGTGTTGGGGTGCTGTGCTATAGGGGGGATAGGGA
>JAVJGG010000082.1:44110047-44134544 GCA_035590195.1 Aviceda cuculoides | reverse complement strand
GTGGCCCCACGGCGGGCACACACGGAGGGGGGGGGGGGGGGCAAACCCCTGCACCAAGACCACAGCGGGAGGAACACCCAACTGCACCCCAACACCCCCTCGCTGCCCCCCGCCCAGTGATGGAGGAGGAAGGGGGGGATACAGGCTCCCCAGGGCTGTGAGCCCCCCCCTTGCACACACAGAGCAGCTGAGGGGGGGGGCCACATGCTGCCCGCCTCAGCCCCATTCTGTCGCTCTGCAGCCTTTGATCTGCCAAAGTCGGGGGCGTTCAAAGCGCCTCGGCGCAGGGCTGGGGGGGGGGAGCAGCACACATGGCTCCTGCAGCTGGGGAAGGGGCTGGGGAGGGGGACAGGGTGAAGTTGGGGGGCAGCAGGTGGACCCAGGCATCTCCATCCCACCCCACAGGGATGCTGCAAGTGGGGGGCAAAATAGACCCCAGGGCGAGGGGGACTCAAGACAACACACAGCACATAAAACAATTTCCAATGATTTTATTTCAAACCCCCGCTCTCTTCCCTTTCCCACCCTCCCAAATAAACAAACAAAAAAAAAACCCCAAACCAAAAAACCATCAGTCAAAACGACGATAGAAATGAGTTACAAACACAGAAGTCAGCTCTCCCTCACTGACAACTTAAAAAAACCAAAAAACCCAAACAAAAAAACGGGAACTTCACACCAGCTTCCCCAACAGGACCTGCAGCAGTTACTAATGTCTCCACACGAGAGGCCAAACATGCCTATTAATACAATATATACAGACAAACCCACAGGTACAGCCAGGCTCCCCCTCCCCACTCCCCAAAAATAACCAAACACACCCAAAAGTGCATTTGTTGTGTTTATATCAAAAACATTTTCTTTTTTTTTTTCTTCTGAAAGATTGGCCTGCAAGTCTGTTTTTACCATTTAGTAACTTTTTAATATAGTTTATGAAAATAAATTAATCAGCAACTATTTTAATAAATTAAGCACACACCAAAAAAAAAAAAAAAAAAGATAAAATTAAGCAAAGCTGCATTTCTACCAAAGAAAGGGTGGTTCCACAGTCCTGGCGATGAGCAGCACGAGGTCCTGCACTCGGAGCTGCCGGTATCTGCTCATTCCTTCTCTAAAGGCAAGTCCGGATCCCAGTGTTACTCGCTGCCCACCAGCGATTTTCGGAGAAAAGCCCTGGCTGGGGTGGGGAGCACCCCGAGGGGCACTCGGAGCCCACCCTGGGAGGCTGCTGCGTTTCTGGGCACCGGTTGTGCTTTTCAGCTGGAGGCACGGTCAGAGGCAGCACCGCTGGGACACCGTTAATCCCGGGGGGGATGGCTGGGACTGGGGGTCCCACCTGCCCCGTCTCACCTGGAAGACTCTGGATGAGGAGCGAGGGGCCGGGGAGGGGAGCGCTACGGGGGCCGCTCGGAGCACGCCGATAAATCCCTCCATCCCTGAAAGCCGGAGGGACTTAGGCGGACGTCTGGGTCCCCGACGAGCCCTCCAACGGGCAGGCTCAGACCTGATGGTCAATTTTAAGGGTAAAATCATCCCAAGGGCGTATCTGAACGGTGAAGAACAAAGGACAACAGCCAGTTCCCTTCCTACTGGAAGCAGGAAGATCCTTTCTTTTGCAAACCCTGCTTTCCAGCGGTTTCCTCCCCAAAATGCTCCCGGACAAGACTTCAGCACCAGCCATCACCCGCAGCAGAGCCTGCCCAGCCGGGGCACAGCCCTGCACATCTCCCTGCACCCACATGCTCCTTCAGGCACATGCACGGTAACACAGGTCCCTGTTAAAAACATATTTAGGGTTTAAAAACTGGCCAGATACGTAAGCGTCACAGGCCTGGTGCTTTCAAAACCACCGATTCCCTCTCACATGAGCGGCTCAGGTGGTTCCCACCCTGCCCGCAGCAGGTCCCACCCAAACTAAGCTAAGGATGAAGTTTTTCCCCTTCTTTTGGCCCCAAGGAGGTCAACGCTGAACTGAAAATTTCCATGCCAGAACACTGTCCTGGCTTATCTGAATTTCAGGCTGCAGGAGCGAGCCAGGTCATTCCCTACCTTTAAAAAGGCTGCAGGGAGAGGAGCGGGGGCCCTGCACGGAGCAGCTGGCTTGAGCAAACCTGGGATCTTGCCAACCTGATAAGCAGGTAAACCACACCACTCCTGAAGGCTGCACTCATCCAGCCGAAAAAAGCACCATCTCCAGCTGAAAAAAGAGCTTTTCCATGGGTACCTTCTGCGCTTTGGTAGTTTTTATGATCCGTTTCATTGTTCATCTGCCTGTGGTCCCTGCTAGAGGGAGGAAGACGGCAACAACCTCTGCAGAACTCAAGGTTGGACAAAGGAGGCTATAAAAATTTTTTCCAAATCAGCAGGATGAGAGCACCCTCCAGAACCAACCGACAAAACCATTCCAGGCAGGATACAAAGATTAGGTGTTCCTCCCCAAACAGGGATGGGGATTCACTGGCAAGACAGGACTGAGCCACCTCTTTGAGGTCTCACCCGTGTCCACAAAGACCATCACCCCCTCGGCAGAGACCACTCTGCTTGCTCCATTCACATCCAGCCTGGAAACAAAAACCTCTGGACCTTTTCCCACGTCCAAACAGCAGATCAAGTCCCTCCCTCTCCTTACACCTAGATGTGAAGGAACTCTAGGAACAGCTTTATTTTAAATGGATTTCAAGAGAAGGCTGTTAACTACAGTTAACCTTGGGATCTTATCCAGCACTATTAGCCGCAGGCAGCAGGCTGGCACTGACCACGCTCCAGCTCCCCTGCCTGTCTTGGAGCAAGGAGAGGTGGAGCAGGGCCCTGGGAATGCTGAAGAGCATCTGCCACCTTCATGGCAGAGCTGACCCCACCGCTCCTGCGGGTGCAGATTGATGGGAGGGGGGGTCTTGTGCAGCTACAGCTGACACCAAGCACGTCGGCGTGACAGGCTGGTGTCCCCCCATCCCCTATCTAACACCCCAGAGCACATCTCCTCCATTTCAGCTGCTGCAGACAGACCCCAAGCCTTGCTGCTGGCTTCAATTTGGGGAGAGCTGCCCCCGCCGTGCACAGGGTTCAAATAACAGCAGAAGCACCGGCAGGCTGTTGGGAGAAGTCCTCCCAAGGACACCGACAGCCAACCAAATACATGTAAATTCAAGTATTGCCCCAAAAGTCTGGCTGCTTCTCTAACAGCTCCGAAAGCCACAGAGCCACCCCATTCACCCTCACAGGGAGCTCTGGGGGTATGTGGAGACACCCCCGGAGGGGGACGCAGGGAGCTGAGCAGTGTGGGACGGCTCTCCCAACCCACCGTGGAGCAGGGTTGTGCGTTTTCACCCTAGGCAAGCCCAGCGTCGGCAGGACGGGCTCTGCACCGATTCCCAGTGCCCAGCCAGCACCAGTTTTCCCTGGTCTGCTCTCCAGTTCAGCTGCTTTCCCTTCCCAAACCCTGCCTGCGCCTCTCCGTCCCAGAACAGGGCAGGAATGAGTGAAAATGCTTCCACTACCATCACAGTAGGGAGAGGACCGGCTTCTCCCTGGCTTCGGCAAGGGGAGACTCACAGCTCCCCCATTTCACAGGTCCTGCAGGCCATCACCTATTCACACGCATCCTTGCCTCCGGGGTCTCTTTTTGGAGAGAAGCTTGACAGGAGACACATGCACCAGGCACGCTTTTCTTCACTGGCATGAAGTTGGACACTTCAGGCATCAGACCAGGCTTGGCTCTTGGGAAGGTTTTCCTTTCCAGCATACAGATAAGTTGGAAAATTCGAATCTTCAGCACGTGGACAACCGAGATGCAGCAGGGCCAGGTGCGTGGATATTTGAGTTTCACCTGCACAAGTACAGATGCTTTTTCCTCCCCCCCAACATTCGCCCAGCGTGCTGTGCGTTTTAGTCGAAGCAGTTGCGTTTATTTGCAGGCTCTGCTGATAACTCGGTGTGAGCTGCAGGTCTACAGCCGAGGGGAGGGAACGCAGCGGCGGCTGTGGAGGGATGAACGTTGGTCCCCGCACAGAGGGGACACAGTAGCTGTAGACTACAGTAGCTCCAGTGTCACCAAGGGTCAGGATATGCTGTTCAGCACGTCTTGGGGCAGCTCCTCCTTCCTGATAACCACTGCCCCGACAACGCAACACAGTCAGTAGTGAGTAGTGTCCGATGAGGTATTTCTACAGATTTTGAAGCTTAGTTATTAGTTTCATCTGGAAGCCAAATCCTTTTTTCAAAAACATACTTTTTCTCCAAGACCAAAACTGAGGCCAGAGGTGATGGTGAAGAAAGGGAGGACATGATCTGCTAGCACCCTTCGTAGCAACACTTGGCAGAGGCAGACAATCAGAATTTTTCCAGGCTGCTTTAAGATCCACGCGACTGTATCTATTTCAAGGACATAGACCATTCTGCAGGGCAAGACCAAAGTCTTAGCAGTTCCTGAGTGACTGCAGCCAGCTCACAGGGTACCGACCTCAGATCTGCAGCCCCGGGCCACAGACAACATTGCATTTTCAGACCACACTGTTGCAGGATGGAGCATTTCCTTCACTCGGGTTGAGAGCACAGGAACACTTGCTCATTTACATACAGGAGGAAAAATGCTTCTCCAGACTTCTCAGCATCACTTCAGGCAAACTTTAAACTTCACCATGAAATGCAAACTCTTTGCAGTTGCTGCAGTGGACGAAACAGCAGACCAGCATTCGAAAGGGTGGGGGGTGGGGTATTTCAGCCAGTGCCAAGCCCAGAAACACAGCAAGAGCTACCACCTCTCTTGGCTTTACTGTTTCTGAACTGCTGTGGTTCTGTGGACATCCCAGGGAGAGAAGGAAGCAGCAAGCAAGCTCGCAGAGATCAGATGCCATTCCAGGAGAACCCTCAGTTATCTGCTCCTTGCTCTGAGTCTCCCCAGAGATGCCTCTTAATGCCCCAGCAACTCCTAATCAAGATCCTTCACAGCTCAACAGAAAGCCACTTCATTCACAGCTTCTGGAGACAACCAGAGAAAGGCTAAAAGTGCACATCCCACGGCTCTGCAAGACTGAGATCCCTATAGCAACTACCTTTGGTCCATGGACTGCTGCAACTGTTACAGCAACAGCTTTGCCACCTTCCTTCCGCTTATCACAGGGGTTCAGTAAAATCTTCCAGTGTTTGCTAAGGGAATGATGCCACCTCGGAGGAGCAGCCCTTGTTCCCCAGTGCAGCGGCAACCATTCCCTTTGGCAGAAGGCTCCACAACATCCAAATGGCTCACATGTTCTTCCTTCCTTGGGCCCAACTTAAAAGCATATAGGACCACCCTGCAAATCCAGTTGCAAAGCTCAGCTGCCCAAGACTAGGCTTGGCCTTCTTCTCCCAAATCCTAGAAAGCAGGGGAGCTGTGCAGCTGCACCCTGTTCAGAGCTCCATGCTTCCCAGAGGTTATTCCATGTAGCTGCACATCATTCTGGCTCAGTCTGCCTCCAAGCAGCTCTGCGGCTGCATCCCCTCTCAGTGAGGACCAAAGAACAGTCTTGCCATAATGCCTGGAGCAGATGATTTTCTTAGAAAGTCCCCTTCTCTCTCCCCACCTTAAAGTTTCCAAGGGAGGATAAAAAAATTCAGCTGATCATAAGACAGTATTTCTCATGCTGAAAAAAACAAAAACAAAACAAAACAAACGACATCAAAAATAAAACTTTCAAAAAGTTGTAAATAGTGCCATGACATTCTTTGTTCTTCAAGGAGTCCATGAGCTGGGCTCAGCTGTCTCCGAGACCCCTCTCCCTCAAGGCAGGAGCTGAGGCTCTTGTTCCCATTCTGCTGTGCTTCTTAGGAGTCTTGAACCCTCTTCTCTGTACAAAAGAGCTTGAGAGCAGAAGCGGCACCGCAGAAGCAGGCTTCACCGTTGCGTGCCTCCTTCCCACCACAGCCTGACTTGGGCTACAGGATGGCAACAATCAAATTCCTAGTGGGGAAGAGAGAGGGGAGAGGGATCAAACAGCCCACTTGGTGTGGCAGGATCTGCCCCAGACTGCAGCTGGTTTGGCACGAGAGTGAGCACGGGTTTGTGTGGGCACAAATACGCACAAGAAAGTAGCAGAAGCCTTGTTCCCCTCCCCAGTGCTAAAAGACCACGGAGTGAATAGGCATGACTTCTTCGGGAGGGTTTTGTGTTTCCTTTGCAATCAGAGGGAACAGAGTGATTTACGTTTGACCCCAGGGGCCAGGACCAGCAGCACACACGTACCATCAGTGACAGCAACAAGACGGGTGAGGCAGCCTCGCTACGTGGAGGATTCGGTCTCCTGCTTCTGTTTGGAGATGAGCTGAGCTTCCTTCAGCGACAGATACACCTCCTCTTGCGGGTCGTAGTAGTAGAACTTGCGGATGTAGGAGATCAGGGGCCTGGGCAAGGAACGGGCAGAAGCTTTAACCCTGAGCCACGAGCACACCAGCCTCCACAAAGGACAACCAGAACCTCTCCCCCAGCCCACCCAGCACTGTCACCTCCAGCAGAAACAGCAGCCGGTACCCCAAGGCTGTGGCATCGGCAGATAATGCCTCACTCCTGAGCTGGTCATCAGTCCCGCACGCATCCCTACACACCACGGGACATTTATCTTGCTGTCCCAAGGCTGAAGAAGTCAACTATTCCCTCCCAGAGGCCTTGCTGCAGATACAGACACCTTCTCACTGCCTGCTGTGGCGAGGGTCAGGGAGGAAACCAGAGAAACTTGTCCCCAGGCCAGTCCTCGAGACTTACTTGGGCAGCGGGAGGTCGGGGATGTGGTCTATTCGGACCAACTGCCTGATCCGAAAGCGGCAAAGGTGCTGAAGGGATTTGACGTTGCTGAACCTGGAGACTGGATACAGGAGCTGGACAGGCGTTGGAGGAAGACCTTTGGGAAAAAGCAATATTGGAGACAAGTGTTAGATTACAAATGAGCCACTACTGGTTCAGAAGGTAAAAGCTGGCTCTTGGGAAAAGGAGCTCTCTGCAAGGCTGTGTTCAACAGCACATCTTCCCAGGAACCCACTGCTTTGGAGTCACTTGGGACTGGGGAGCCAAACCTTCCAGGGGCGATACCCCTTTGGCTGCAAAATATCTCCAGCCTTCCTCACAAGGCAGCAACAGTTCTGATGTCACGGAGTGACTGTGGAAAAGCAGATCCTGGGACATTGCAAGCTTGTAACCACCCCCCCTCTCCCAGGACTAGTAGATGAAGCATCACTTTATACTGGGAAGCAACAGGCTTTTGAAAGGGTGCAGAAGAAAGCCAAAGGAGAAGGCAGGCAGCATGACCAGCGCGTAGGCTTTGCTCAGCACAACCCTTTGGGTAGTTCTAGCGAGGCATTAAAAAGCTGGGGGATTTGGTCAGCTCAAGCTGTGCCAGAGTTGCTCATTCTTGGGGTCACGAGGCTGGGCACAAAGGCAGAGGCGGCAGCAGCTTCGCTCGAGCCAGCTCCCCACGCAGGGAGCAACCTCGCAGGGCTGAAAGTGAGTTGCATCCAGCTGTCGTGGTCCCCTCCCCTCAACCTCCTCCTCCCCCAAAGTTAAGAGCAACAATTGAGCCCACAGATCCAAGAGGTCGGCAGGAGCAGTAGGAAGGATCTTTGGGAGCGGGGTTCATTCACAGCACAAGGTTTTATCTGTCTTTACAGAAGGATTCAAAGCTAGTTACACTCTAACCCCCTCCTGCTGGCTTGTCTCTGAGGGCAATGGAGTGAAAGGAGAAAAGGGAAAGCTCTTCACACTAAGATGGGCTCAAAACTGCTCCAGGCAGCTCAGGAAGCTGTGAGCCAGCTTTTGAGAAACCAAAGAACAGCAATCAATTGAAGGCTGGATTCTCCCCCCCCCTTATTCTCCTACCAAAAAGGAATTAGCCTCTGGGAGCTCAGCCAGCGACTACAGGGACGCAGCACGAGCTCCGCGCACTGTGCTAGCCACATGCCTCACTGCCAGGAGCCAGATGCGAGCTGGAAACAGCCCCCTCCTCTGAGCAGCAGTTAACATTTCAACAGGAGAACAGCACTAACGAGTACACTGGGGAGATGCAGATCCTAAATGTTCTCCCGCTAAAGATCAGGCATCAGTGTGAGACTTTGTTTTTCAAGGATCAAGGCACAGTGACTTTAAGAAGCGCCCAGGTCCAATGCTGCACCCAGATGCAGAGGTGCAGGACCCAGAGCCAGCAGCACAGCTGGCTGGCAGCTCAGAGGGGGGACCAGGCAGCAAGGGACTCCCCAGCAGGTGCACAAGGATGTTTCCGGGGGGGGATATTTTCTTTTTTGATTATATTTTTCTAGAGCAAGTCCTTTCTAAAGTATTTGCCTGGAGTCCTAAGCCCTCAAAGCCCTCTTCTCAAGAGGAAGAGAACTCAGGATCAAGAAGGTAAAGTATGTTTAAGTTGAAAGGATTTTTTGAAGGTAGGGTACATTGCAAAACCAGCTTTACATCCCTCTCCTCCCCAAAGCACAGCCACGTTATAAATCAGCTTTCCAGTTACTGGCAATGTCTGCAGCAGAGGGCAACACTGAACAGATCTGGGCTGTGACTCCAGCGCTGCTAGGAACCCTGAAGAGGGAACATCCCATCCCTCCTCCCCTCCAGCCTCTTCCAGACCAGAAACTCTTTGGGCTGAATCCTCTCAGTGCTGCAGTGCCACGGCGAGGTTGCTGTCACCATCAGGGCCTGCAGGCATGATGGCAATATGGATAGGGAGCAAATTTACTCTTCATTTCACTTGCAGATTTACCACAGCAATCCTCACACTCTTCTCAGCCCTGCCCCTCTCTGCTTCACTGCCGTCACCCATCTCACCATGGCAGTGTTCCCATTCCTGCTCTGTTTTGTTCAAAAGCATCACCACTCACCTGCCCTCCAAATTCTGACCCCCGCTGTTGCTCCCTCACAAGGGGCATATTTGCCTAGTTGGCAGACTCTTCCCTTCCTTTCACACTGGATTTTTTGGCTAGCTCTCTCATACACCAGGACAGATGAGCGAAAACCAGAAAAAAATAGATACAGAAGATAATGGTCCAGTTGCCTGCCCAGATTTAGCAGGAGGGAGATGTGAGCCCATTTAAGCAACCGGAGTTTGATGGATGGGGAAACAAGCACTCTGCAATCCCAACAGCATGCAATCAAACATGCTTCAACAAAGCTTCACTAACACTCCCTCCTCATTTGCAAGCACCTGCCTGCTGATGGGTTCTGGCACCACAGGCCCCCCCAGGGACTCTGAATCTACAGTATCTATCCCTTGAGGCTCACTTTGAGCTCACACTTGGAAACGCTCCCACACACTCAGCTTAATGTCTCTCCCCCTGACAGCCCCAGGTGGGTTTCAGCTAAAGAAGAACTGAGAAACTACAAAGCATGGAGTGGTTCTTAAGAACAGCAGTACTGAGACTGGGGGAGGGAAGAAAGCAGGGGTTTAGTAGCCAAATAATTGCTTGTTGAGGGAGTAGCTTTCCAGTCTCCAGCTCCATTTGTCATAGTGTGAGATGGTATCACATTTCCATACTCCTGGGAAGAAAGGTTTGGGAAGTCTCCTTACCACCACAAGTAAGTGGTGCAGCTGCTGAGTGAGAGATCTCCTCCGCAGAATCCTTCTGAGAGGTCAGTGGGCAAGGATGCAGACCAGGGCACTGAGCACAGCAGACCAAAGCCACATTAAACTGGCTCTCTGGGACAGACCAGCAGCTGATCACAGAGCAAAACATCCCCCAGACTCAGAAGGGGAGACTCACCTGGAACCCTGGATCGGAGAAAGTAGAGGAACTTCCCGTTTTTGGAGTGCATGATTGCTCTCTTTATGAACTCCACCACAGACTGGCAGCGGTCTTCAAACTTGGGATGGCACCACAGGCTGAAGGTCCCTTCCAACAGAACAGAAAAGGTTTCACATTATAGGAGCACTGGTGCCAAGAGGAGACATTTAGTCATGAGTCTGATGTTCTCAAAGACCAGGTGAATGCCCCAAGCTGACTACTTCTCATAGAGTTGGGATGAGGCAGGGCACTAAGAGGAAACACCAGTGGCACCAGCTTGCAAGGATGCTGTTCCACTGGAACCAGTGCTCTCCAAGAGCTGAGGATACGCAGAAAGACATGACAACATGACCACTGTAACCCAAGCATGGCCACAAGTCATGCTTGCCTGAACTTGTAAACAGCCTGCAACGACTGCTGGGTCTAAACTTAAACTATCAAAACATTGTTTAACAGAGCATTAGCAGATGCCTCCGCTCCTCTGCAGTATTCCATCAACAGCGCTCCCAAAGAAAGCTAGCACATCAGAGCAGTTAAGTCCACACACAGAGGTATGCAAAAACGGCAATCCAGGTGCTGAAGTCCTCTTCTACAAGCCCTGTGGCTGTCAGGGATCACTGATTTCAAAGCAGGCATGGAAGCAGCTTCATGTTCTTGCCAGCCGTTTCAAACACCTTAATTCCAGTTACTCTCAAGCTAGAACCAGGGTCAAGATACACTGCCATAGTCTTCCCTATAGTGCCACCAGACACTACGTATGCTTTGAGCTCGAGTGGCAAACAATGAAACCGGAGATGGGCAACACAGGGAAAGCAGGCCCTCTAACCTGTTTACCGATCTCTAAGTAGGTTAAGTTTAAGCCTCAGGTCAGACCAGTCTCACAATCTCTTTGTGCTGCAACCAGACAGCCCCTCCTTGCACCAAAATGCAGCCACTTATCCCCCCTTACCTGCCAAAATGCTGCCTACACCCCCCTCCATCCCCCCTGTATCTCCCTTTCTCTCTGCAGATTTCTCAGTGCTCCGGCAAGAGCCAACACAGAGCAGAGCTTCACCGGGAAGATGAAAATGGGAAAACAAGAGCTCTGTTTAGGACGGAGCCAGACCCAGGCTCACACCTGCAGTGGGACAGATTCCAGCAAGAGGTGTGGGACACCACTCATCTGTACAAGCACTGTAACCCAAAGCTAGAAAGGCAGAAGACTGACTTTGAAAACACCCTGCATCCATGTAAAGAACCTGTGCTAAGGAGAAGGGATAGCCAAATCAGTGGTACCCAGTACATATTTCAGGCCAGGGAGTTTTTGGAGGAGCAGCTACCCCAGCAGCATCACAGGCTCTGCAGCACCAACCTGTTACAGAAAAAACTAGAGGAAGCAGCTCTCTAGGATGTCCAGCACCCACAGCTTTCTGTAGGTTGGACGGCAACCAGCAATACAGGGGCTATATACAGCCCACAAAATTTAAACCACACCACCTCTCCCCACAGCTAGGTCTGGTAGGCTTTACTGGGAAAAGACACCTCTCACCCCTGCCACGGGCCAGTTTGGGAGCCATGAACCGGGTTAGCACCTGCTAAACATCCAGGATCAGCAAGCACAAAAATAAGTAATTCTTCTTGGGAATCTCAGATCTGAATGAGCCCTTAAAACTGGCCAGTAGATGCAAAGGACAAAGCACAAACACCAGCCTCCTCAGCTCACCCAAAAAAAGACAAAGAAATCCTGGTTTCTTCCTCTCATCAACCTGAAGGTCAAGCATTTATCCCTTTACCATTCCCTCAGCCTCACCATTTGTCATCTTCATTGGTTTATCAAAGTGCTCAGGTCTGCAGTTTTCCACGCTGCCGCAGCAATTCAGCACAAGGCAGCCAGTCCTGGGGGGAGCACAGGGCTGCCAACGCAGACCGAAGCGCTGCACCCAAAAATGAAGTCCTTGATGCTGTGCCATGCCTGGGAGCGTTGCTCTAGGGAAGGTGGCAGCACCAACCTTCATCTGTGCGGCGAGAAGGACAGCTTGAGGAAAGAGAAGGACACCTAGCTAAGGAAGCTCTGAGAATGGACATATCCCAGCTCCCGAATAAGAAACCAGACCAGCAGCAAGAGAAGTTTGCTCCAAAGCTCAATTACGAAAAAGTAACCACCGTACAGGCAGCCTCACACCTCCTCCAGCTGCAAGAGCTTCTTGTAATTTCTATAACGACAGGGTGATGAAAATCCTTCCGTCTTATGCAATGGTCAGGGACAGGGGAACTGGCTTTAGATGGGCTAGAATTAATGCTGGGGCATCTTTCCATCAAGGGGCTCAAGACTAGAAGTGCTGCCAGATTTCACTAGCAGAGGTGGAAGACGACAACAGTGGCATCCCTGGGGCAAGGGCAAAATGGAGAAAAAGATGAGCTTTGCTCTGAAAGATTGCAAACCACTATTTTCTGCAGCAGGTTGGCTGGGAAGCCTCTGAACCCATTATTTGCAGGCACATTTAATGACAGGGCTCTACAGGCAGCTGTTATTAGAGCTTGCCCACTGGTTACAGGGCAGCTTCCCCTCCGGTGCATTGAGCCTCTTGGGCATTTTACTTGGCCTGAGGACAGCTGTCCGTACAAGGGTTCAATACAGAAAACCACATGTGAAGATGAGCAGACAAAGCATGTGAGGCGAGGTGAGAAGCAGCCCACGCAGGAGGGTGATCACAGCAGGAAAAGAGAGCGTGAACAGTATGCCAGGAGTTCTCAGAATAAAAACCCACCACGGCGGAGCTAAAGCCTCAGCCCGGTACTGACCGCAGCTGGTACCACTGCCGAGCATCCCTCGGGTGGGGGCGGGGAGGGAACAAAGCAAGGTGACAAGCCACGACATCAGATCACTTCTCATTTCACAGGGAAACAGGCTTCGTTTTGGGAAGCACTGACAGCTACGAATGATGGCTCTTGTTGTACATCATATCTCAGTGACACGAGAACCCAGAGACCTTGCCATCCTCGTTTTCTTTGAGTCCAGTTTTCCAAAACAAGGCCAGAGGACAGGCACAGGGAACTCTTGTATGCCCCAATTTTTCAGAGCTATAAGGGTAGTCACTGCTTGAGGCACAAGGAGCAAAGTCAAATGCAGCTTCTGAGGCCTCTTGCAGAACCTCAACACAAGAGGAAGGACACGTTGATGCTGCTCACCCTCTTTTGCCAGCTCTGCACCCAGAGCACTGTTTTGGGACCTTGAGATCAGACTGGTCCCCAGCCACAGGCCCCTGCTGTCAGCAGCATCCCCAGAAATGCCCCTGGCTCTTACCTCTGTAGTGCTCCATCCTGGTGTGATGGGTGATGCCCTGTGACCGAAAGCTGAGGCTCAGGATGTAACGGGGGTCAGAACTGTCTCGGACCAGAAAGGACCCATCTGGCTTCCCCTTCAGCTTCATCTCTGCATCCTCCCAGTTCATCGGTCCCCAGTACCATCCACACTAGGAAAAGAGACAGCCAGAATATCAGCGGATGCTAGCGAGAAAGATTTTATCAGCAACCAAACGCAATACGATTTGCTCTTGTTAATTCCCTTTAAATGCCAAAATGGAAGTGCCTGGTTGTACCCCCTCCGAAGTATGGATGGTTAGGACTCGCTGCTCCAGGATGAGAGCACGCCATCACATCCCTTACCACCCAGAAGTGGCGTAAGAACAGATGAGACTATACCACCTCTTCCATGCACAACAAAACGCTTTTCTAGACTCAAAGACCTCACTGGGAGAAAGGCAGGAGGTTTTTTTTTTTAGTCCTATCCTACTGTTATACTCCCAGCTCTGTGAAAGGGATGATCAGTCCCCAAAACCAGAGCCTAGACCCACTGTCTTTTCCTTCTGTCTGCCACCCCCACCCCCTACATTACCCTTACCTTCTCCAGCTCTCGCAAGCTGGCTGCAAAGCTGCTGGAGTCCGGGCGGTAGAGCGGACACTGCAGGTGCTGGGCAGGCTGGCCGGGCATTGCCTCCATCGGCCTCAGCGGGACAATCCGTGGGAAGGCATCTGCAGAGGGAGAGACAGCCCGGGCCACGGTCACCCGCAGGGAGCTCACCCCAAGGACGGGTCACCCCATCCCCCTCGCACAGCTCTAGAGGTCAGGGCAGGAGGGGTAGAGCTGCAGCGTGGAGAAAGAAGCTGGGAAGGACAACGTCCTTGTGAAGGACACAGCGGGAGTCACTACCTGGCTCTTCCAAGGTGACTAACTCAGTGCCTTCACCTGCTATTTCCTTATGCTAGCTCAGAGGGAAGGCATGGGAAGTGCCAGGCAGCACAGACTGGAAGGAACACACATCCTGAAAAAGGGGCAGTTAAAGCCCTCTGGGTCCTGAAGGAAACCAAAAGCAAAAGGATAAATGCACAGGAATCATCCTCGTGTGCCGTTCAGCCGGACTGCACACCAGGCTTGCTGTCAAAGCTGGGGCTCCTGCACCGAACCCTGCTCCCACAGCTCTTTCCAACACTGCTGACGCTCAGTAACACATTATCTGACACAGCGAAATCGGGGCGGGCTGCGCTTCTGCTGAGCCCAAGAGGAACCAGAGAAAACGGGAGATGCTGAACTGAGGATAAAGCTGGTGCAATCACGAGCTTCAGCAAAACTACTGTGGGCAAGACGAGCCACACCACATGGAAAGCAGAGCCTTGACACAACAGTGCCTGTGCACTCGGCAGTGCAAGACCGCATGTCCCTGAGCGGGCAATGCAGGCAGCACCGTTGCCGTTAAAGCCCAAATTGCAGCCTTAAAGTTTACCAAGAAAACCCCCAAAGTCCAGATCCAGAAGGGAAAGCCAGAGCCTTGCTACTAAAGCTAAGCTGACCTGGGGCATGGGGCGGAGGAGGCGGAGGCAGAGGGAAAGACTGCAGGGAGGAGCCCATTGGACCCACTAGGACAGATGTAGGCAGCGTCCCACTGATATCATCTAGGAGAGAACAGAGGCAAGAAAGATTCAGAAAACA
Organism: Aviceda cuculoides; assembly: GCA_035590195.1. Classification (NCBI taxonomy): domain Eukaryota; kingdom Metazoa; phylum Chordata; class Aves; order Accipitriformes; family Accipitridae; genus Aviceda; species Aviceda cuculoides. The sequence goes on along the minus strand of JAVJGG010000082.1, from coordinate 44,119,831 downwards.
GGAAAGCGAGCGAGCTCGGCGCCGACAAGCACCTCGCAACACGGCCCGAGCAAACCAGTACTTGGCGCTGCCCGGAGAAGCGAAGATGGAGCTTCCCACGGGCAGCTCGCCACCCTCCTCTCACTTCTGAGCGCGGGTGGCTGCTGCCGCTTCACACCAGCTCAGAGCCTCGCACACGCACGCTCACACACACTCACAGAGCGAAGGAGTCCATTTTCCAGCCCAGCTAGCTCCTCGCGTGCAGCTTGCGGCACAAGACAAGCATTTACGGAGACTTCACAGACCCGGCACACAGGGCGTGCAGTTTAAGGCGCTGCTCGCTAAGGCTGACTTTACCCATCCTAAGACGCTCTTGCTCAGGGGAACCTCCTCCAGAGGAGGATGTGGAGCAGCTAAGCCAGGCCCCTGGTGCAGCAGCCTCCCAGGGAGCCTCCGCTTCCACCGACTAGAGCACACAGAAAGGAACCAGCCTCGCTGGGCAATGGGTAGGAAGGGGGGAAATTCTCCAAAAGCAGCAGAAATACTACACAACCAGCATGTCACATCCCACCTCACATTGCTCCACCAGTGCCCTCCCCTCCTGGCTGATCTAAGAGAAAAACTGAAGCTTTCAATGGACAGGAAAAAAATCCTCTGCCAGGGAAGGGTGAGCAGGCATGTTACAGGGTCAGATGAGCAGGCAGCAAGCCCGCTGCTGAGGACCCTCAAGACGCTCCTCCGCCATCCCTGCAAGGGCAGACGGGCAGTTCCTACTCTCCCGGGGGGACGCATGGCAAAGGACGCTCTCCAGGACAGTACCTAGCAGGCTGAGGCTTCTTCGTGGCGGAGGTGGTGGAGTCGGAGGGTGAGGGGAGGTCAGTCCTCGCTGAGAGATGTCCACGTCCACCAGTGACACTGTTTCACCTGGAGGTTGGTGGAACAAGACTGTTAGCATTGCACTTTCTCCAGGGCATGCAGAGGCTGAGCACGGGGAGGCAGGGGGAGAGGGGAAGGGTAGGCAACCTCTGCAGGGTTTGGAAGATGATCTCATTAGCTGTTTTCAAATCAAGTTTCCCTGCTGCACTGCTTTGGAGACACTGATCAACTCTGCTACCGCAGCCCAAAGGTCAGGCAGAAGGGAACGACACCAGTACACGTGCCTGAACCCCACCTGAGTCCAGCACCAGGAGGACACGATGAGGAAGGCACCGCGAGACCTTTTCAGCAGCGAGTTCACATATCAAGCAGAGCTCATCAATGGCGCACAGCGCTGGTACTTTGTACAACGCTTGGGAAATGGTTTCACAGGTCTGTGTGGCACCTGCTGGCACAGGCCTCCGAGATAATACTCCTACTAATGCCAGTCTGAGTTTGCCTACAAATGCCTTAGATAATCAGAAATACCTTTTAGCCCAAAGGCCATGAGTGTACCAGCTCTTAAAATTAGTAAGAGGGAGCTGGACAGGCTTTTACGTTAAATAACTGGAATTCACTGAAGCCTGAAGGCTTTGGATCCAGGATACTGTTTGGGGAAAATGACACAAACTAGGATGTCTAACTTAAAACCAGAAAAGCTTATAATTAGTATAAAATCATGGGAGAGAAATGAAGCCATTAAATCAAGGTCAAAGCATCAGCCTCAGTACTGGACTGATACAGAGTCAAAAGGAAAACACCTAAATCCCAAAGAGAGACCCCTAAGTGGTGCCACCACAGCCAAAGCACTTTTCCCCCCAAAAAATCAGTCTAACCAGGCTCTGATGAACTACCAACACTGAAACCAAATCATCCCAAACACAAGGACAACGAAATCTGGCTGCCTTAGATTTCAATTCCTGTGGGCAGAGGAACTCCTCTTCTGCTCCAGATACCGTACCCAGCATCACCCACCTCTCAGTGAGTACCTGACAACGTATTTACCACACATTACACAGGACAACATTGACTCAGCTTCCTTCTGCTTTTAAAAGTCCTGTCTATTAATAAGCGATGTGAAGAGGAGTATTTAGGGTTGGTTATTATCCGAGATACCTTCTCCCTGGGGGACTTATGGGTGTGAGTGCACACACATGAGCACAGCCACTCTTTCATTTCCACACCCTAAAAATAAAGTGGCTGGGCTGCATTCATCTTATACAAACAAAAAGAAAAGACAACCAGACTAAGAGGGGTTTCAGTAACTCATCTTTCAAATCCTTCTCAACGCAGCAGGAGCTGCAACAGCAGGCTGTAGTGGACTTATGGAGCCAGCACGTCCGAGAGGTGCCCGAGGAGAGGTTAGGAAAGGCAAAGACAGCCTTCCCAAAGACCTTCGCTCACCCCACACACTAACCTGAAAGCAAATCACTAAGAAACTCATGCAATTTGGGCCAGGCAGTTGAATTCTGGACCACTTTGGTGGTCCCAGTCTCAGAAAATCCCCTAAAGAGCAGCCGTTAAAGAAACCAAGACTTCAGCAGTGTAAGACTGGACAAGTCAACAACAAACCAAAGCAATTAAAATCCAGATATTTACTTTGGGGACGCTTCCGTGGTCTTTGCGAAGAAAAAACTCCTACGAGGGCATTGCCACTATTCCAGCAACTGGCAAAAATTGACATAAGTAATTTTAAAAATAGCTAACAGGATACACTAACAATTAATCAAATCAACCTCTCAAACTTAAAGCAAAAACTTGTCACCCACAGGTTCTCCTCTGTAGTTTCTTTTGAGGAAAAGCAGCTCTGCACGCACATCCACGTACCCCTATTACAGGCACACAGAATTACGGTTTTTATACTCAACTTCCCCTAGCAACAGCTGACACAGCAGTAGAAGCAGCTTTTGCTTTCACCAGCCTTGATTTGCTAAATAAACACACACGACACTTAAAGGAAGCCAGTTGCATCACACAAGAAGCACGTCCTCTGCATGCCACCCTGCTATCGGGACATCAGCTGAAGGCATGTGGGAATGGAGACGGAACAAGCATCACTACAGCTGAATTACCCCCAAGTGACTCCACTTCTGCAAGAGCTGAATGAGCTACAAGAAACCGCAGCAGCAGATCAGCAGCTTCCAGTTACTAGTTTCAGGCAAGTCAAACGAATGCTCTGCCTTGAAGGTCACTTCTCTGAAATTTAAACCAGTTCTCAGTGAGACTTCATCACTGCTCTCCAAAGAGGGCTGTGTCCTACCCAGGAACACAAACCACAGGCCAGCTCCTGCACCGAGCTCTCCAGCCGCTCTCCACTATCAAACATACAACCAGCAGCAAGAGGAGGCTTTCAGCTCTACCCACAGGTTTTTCCTAAGGCAGCTATCACTACAGAATCACATTTTGATTCCTTTGCTCTGCAATAAGACCCTCAACATGAATTTATTTTAAATCTGACCTTCATAACAAGCCACATAAAACCCCACACAGCTGATAAATACTCACTTGTGACCTGAGATTCCTACTCACTCAAGTCTTGAGACGGGATTCTTCCAAGAAAGCCCAAAGCCCTGTGGCTAGGACTGTTTTGACTATGAGCCCCCACCACAGGAGGCACATGACCATGACTAGGAGCTTTTCAGTACTACAGCTTTCAGCCACCAGCAGAGCAGGACTTCCCCCTCACACCATTTATAAACCATCCAACTTCCAACCCCCAGCAGAAAAGGGAAGGTCAGAAACCAGCGGGATGTGGGGAAAGGGGGGAAACATGCAGAAGAAGAAGGTAGTGTTCCACAAAAGGGGTTTCAATTTCCATAGCTGTCATGCAGCAGAGCCGCTGACATTGCTGTGCAGTCCAGGTGGGAAGCAGGGCTTGGTCTTAGCCCCTCTCAAACCACAGGAGGGGAACAGCAAACTGCACTTGCTCTACAGGGGATTTTTCCAAACCACTTGGGTGCAAACAGCCCTGCGTGGAGGAAGGACCTTCGCCTCCGAGAGCTCAACTCAAACTTGGGTTTCAACAGGAGGAATTGCAAAATGCTGATGTGCAACAGCCACGTTTTTTACAGCTCCTGTTGTTCAGGGTTTGAGGCCAAGCAGGACAGAGGGACTCTTCACAGAGATCTTGGTTTGCATGTGGAGGCAACATTCCGCATCTATCATTAAGCACACACTGCTCTATTCATGGCAAAATTAAACACCATACTGTAAGTCTTTCAGATCCTTACCTGTGAAGAGGGGGCTGAACACAACCGGGGAAAAGGCACTTTGAGTTCTTGTCAGTCTGTGTTTCCTGTTGGAAATAAGAAAGACATCATTAGTAGAGATGGGGAGACCTGGTGCATCCCCACAGAAGAAAACATGGTTTGATATTCCCAAACTAGGAGAGCCTTCACCATTCTTCACAGAAGCTCGAGACAGCTCAATGCTGTGTCCTAGAGCACTTGTAGAGCAGTGCTTCGGCTTAAGTAGGGCAGTCAACCAGTAAAGCTAGGTCTCCGTCCTGCTACGAAGCAAATCTCTAACTAGGTAATTAATAAAGTCTTTGGAAGGAAAAACCCCAAGCAAGTATGGTAACCGGAGCCAAGAAGCTGTTTCACAACAGACGTCACGCTACTTCTCTGGATCAGGCATTGCCAAATGCCTTTGACAAACAGGTTGGGTCCCTGTGCAATTAGGGGTTGTGTCTAGAGCGAGCGCATCAAATGCCCTCACGCTGTGTTTGGAGGACACCATCTCCCCAGAGGGTTTCAAAATGCAGGTGAAGGGTAGGCGAGCTAAACCTGGAGCCGTCGAGATAGATGGAAACAGCTAAAAACGCACCTCTGATGAGGACCCAGGAATATCAGCAATTTCCATGAAGCTTGCTTTCCAAACCAGCAGTTTTGTAACAATGCTGTAGCCAGCCCTGTGCTCTCCCCACACAAAACCACTCCTTCCAGCACCTTCCCTACTGCAATGCTAAAGGGCTTTACCCACATCTAGGCAGAGAAAATGCTGGTAAACTGAGGCACGGAGTATGGCACCCCCAGGACTTGAATCTGTGGTTGAGATGAGTAGAGAAATGCACCCCTGGTGCCAGAAACTCACTCCCACCTGAGAGGAAAGCACAACAAAGCTGAGCACAAGCACAGCTCTCGTGTGCCGCAGTTTGACAAAAGTCTTTCCAGCATCCGCAGTATGTCACGCAGCGCCTGTCCCAGCACTGGGCAGTCCATATCAGTCTGCAGGTCTGTACTGGGTCAGACAAGGTTACCCCAAATTAAATAGTGCAACTTCACTGTGCTGGCCAGAGAAACTGGTCCTGTTGCATCCAGGCAAGTGACTGCACCATCAAGATCTAGAGGAACTCAAAGACCAGCTCTACTCACCACCCAGAAGAACACCCCACTTCCACTGCAAGCCAGCTGTTACAGGGCTGACACCGTTCCTCTTGGATGCCTTCCTCACTCTCCAACCTCCTCCCAGCAAGCAGTGGACCCTGAACCTTAAGCCTGTCTCGTGCTTCAGACCCCAGCTCTGCTCACAGCCCCCTGCAAAACCTGGACAAGGCTCCAGATACAACCAGCTCTGAGCAAGGACTGCCACCCTTCAGGAAGGGTTGCACCAAGCAGATGCAACTCAACCACCCTACAGGGAGAAGAAACCCGAGCTCCGGTCTCATATTGCCGTGCACTGAAGAGCCCTGGGAACGCAGAGCAGATGGGTGCCCTCGGCTTCTCACAGGGCAGACCAAGCACTTCTCTCGTTTGTGTCCAGACACACCCCTGGGTCACACAGCTGGGAATAAATGTTTAATACTCTAAGTTTGCAAATGAACATACTAAGAACACTCAGCATCCTGATATATAAAATTCCATTAAAATGTTTGGAAGTGTTTTCATTTTAAGCCTCTCGCACCTATTTGAGGTTGGATTTCTTCCCCAAAGGAGAGCAATTTGCCAATTATCAGCCACACATGCACACACAAAATTACACTTCTGGACTAATATCAACTAACCTTATAATATAGTAACAGCTCTGTTCCCACCCACTAAGCCAGACGGAAAGGAGCATTGCTGGCATTTTGCGGTTACCAAAACAGCTACAGTTTATGCCAACATTTTACAGTCATCGATTTCTGAGATTTCTCATTTCTAGCAAGCTTACATCAGCGGCAGGGCGAGAGCAAGAAACAATTCACATGGACTGAATCTTCTACTTCCCAACTCAGTCTCCACCAAAACAATGTACTTCCATACTTCTCCCTCCTGCCCTCAAGTTCCGCAGCATCCAAACAACGCTGAAACCCCCAGAGAAGTAATTATGCATGACCGGTATGTGAACACTGCTGCATCAGATCGGTGCAGCCCTGCAGAGCTGGAGAAAGCCAAAGGTGGACACTGCTGTTCAGGAATGTCATGGACAGATTCTGCATGGATTCGTGCACACAAAACTGAGAAACCCCTCGAGCTACAGGAAATAAGGATTTGCAGGGTCAGTTATCCACCAGTTCTGCAATAGCTGTGGCTACTGCCTTAGCAGTCGGTGCTTCCCACGGTGCTGCCTTCACTCATCCCAAGGCACTGTCCTGTTAACTCTAATGCAAGTCTTACCCAGCCACCCACGCTGGCTACATGCTACTTGATGCACGTAATACTACGGACACACACTAAAGAAACAAGGTCACCAGTACAGCTACCTTACAAGACTTGGGTACCAACCTGGCAAGCGATCTGCAGCAGATGCCGTCTGCAGCTCAGATATGCCTGCGCCTGTCCATCTGCAGAACCAGTGCCTAACCCTGTCCCCTTTCCCTCCGATTACCTCTGCAATACAAATTGCTTCCAAAAAAGAGCAGCTTCACTGATACAACCTTTAAGTATCAACACCCAGGCCCTGGCTGAGAAGCCGTGCGTTGGTACCTCCACATTTAGTTTCTTAGCCTCTTGCAGCTCAGCAGAGCCCAACTATTGATTTTTAGATAATGGGGCTGGTTTCCTTCCTAACTGCTGCTGCAGGCAGGAGGCAAAGCTGCATATGGTGCTGCCTCCAGGACCAGCAGCATGATGGGAAGCTTGGACAGCAACTCCAAATACCAGGAATTCTGCTTCTTGCGGATGTTTAAAAAAGAGCCGGACTAGATAACACCCACCGCAGACCAAGGAAGCACCCTTCACCACCAGCCCACAGAGAGACTTGCAAGTCAGGAACAAGAGCTCAATAGCAAGATGAGCCACAAATTAACCCAAAAGTTGCTCTCAGCCCACCCCATCAGCCAAAAGCGACTGCAGCAGCAACTCACAGTGAATGCCAGATCCATCCTATATATTCACGGGGCCACATGTTGGGAGGCAACAACCTCCAGCTCTTAGCAGAGCCAAGGAAAGGTCGTCTGTCCGGTGTCCCCCCCCGCCAAGTCAGCCAATGAAGATGGGTGCAAAGCAGCAGACAGCATTCACTAGCGTGGCATTAAGTCTAGCAAAGACGACAGCAGAAAATCAAGTCACTGCACCACTCGCATCTCCAGACTGAGGGACCAGAGCAACTGGGAGGAAAGGAAACGAAAAGCAGCATCTGCTGAGGCTAAACATTCACCTCCCAGCAAGCGCAGCTTAGCTAAACTGTGTCTAACCTGCTCATGAGAGTATGGGCATCCCAGCATCCCGAACCACTCTTCTTCGCTGACGAGAGCGGGGCCAGACCTCTGGGGCCAGCAGGAACCGTCCCATCAACACAGCCTCCCGGCAGGAGAGATGCCAGCACCAAGCGCACCCGCCCTGCACCCCACCAGCACAGGAGCAAAAAGCATCGTTCAAATAACGCAGCCCTCGTCAGCAGGAGGGGACTCCTGGAACTGGAAGCAGCAAAGTCATCCCTGAACCACAAGAGTTGCTGCATCAGGCACCTTGAAGTAACCTTTGTTAAAATATCACCTAATTAGTGTGGTGGAGTTGCACAAGAAGTGACCATTAAACTCCCTGACCAGAGGGAAGACCTGGGCAGCAATACAGTGCTTCTCTGCTCCCAACCTGCTAAGACACGACTGCCAACTCTCCATCGCCTAATCCCAGCGCTGGGACATCCTGAGGACTCCTCGCTCTTGTCAAGTGCAAAGACCGAATAAACCACAAGCCCATTAGCAAAACATTATGTCATTATAGGCAACTCGGCTTGCTACCGTTTGAGGCCCATTTAGTCATTTGTGGGGAATGAAGCCGTTTTATACAACGGCTTCACCACCCCATACGCAAAAGCAAGGCTCCTCACGGGCACACGAGCTCTAGGGAGGACGCAAACACCCCGACCCGCTGCAGGGCTGGCAGCTGACACAGGAGCTGAGGCTGCCCCATCTCAGAAGCCATCCTCTGCTTCAAAGGGAAGGTAATTTTGGCCTCTGGTACAGCCTGGCTGCCTTTTGGGCTGCTAAAGTGCCCAGTGACCACAAACCAGTGCTGTGGGTCTCACCTGACCCAAGGTCAGCATCTTCAGAGCAAGCCTGGAGAAAGTTTTCTGCTCACCCATCAACAGGTCTTCAGCTGCACTGAGAGGCAACACACCCCAAAAGCCTTACACGGGGCTAATTAACCCCGCAGGGAAAGGACTGTGCTGTAATACTCAGAGTCCATTCAATTATTTAATGCTGCTCCCGGGCTGGCTGCACAGACCTTGGGCAAGCTCTCCTTGCCTCCTCCATGAGGAATTTCAGTTCTGCTGCTGGAAATGCTACGGAAAGTGGTTTCTGGAGCACAGGAGGCCCACCCCGACTGGAGCCTGGGCAGCAAGTACAGATCAGCCCTTTACCCTCCCCAGCTCATGTCTTCTGCTGAAACATGAGGCTGGAGCAGGGCATGCAGCCGAGGACTGCTGGAGCCAACAGAACAGGGAGGGGGGTGTGGGGTCTCACACCAATAGGTCCCAGAATTTGTCCCTCCAGCCTAAGGCAAGACTGAGCCAACCTCCAGCTGCCAACGCTTCCTCCGGCCATGTCCTGCCACGGAGCATCGGGAGAACACGGGGAAAGCAGAGCCCCTGCAGCAGCACCCACCATCACCGAGGCCAGAGCCTGACCTGCGATGCTCGAGAGCCTCAGGAAATCATTCTGCAAGACACAGAAGGGCAAGAGGAAACGCCAGCCCCTCGGGTCTCAGCGCAGTGTCACCAGAGGCTGCTCCCAGGGCACACCACTTCCTCGCTCGGCTGGTACCTGCAGCATCCTGGGGCTCCAGCAGCTCCTCCGAGCCACCCACCACCTCACCGGTCCTGCTCCCAGACGTTTTTCCACCATCTCCTTTGGGGATGCAGGGCCCAGAGCAGCACGTTCCTCCTCTGCCTGTCTCTCCTGGGCTCACCAACCCCATGTGAAAGACGAGGCCTCAGCAGCTGCTCGGAAGAGGTCTGAGCCCACCTCTGAGCCGATGGACAGCCACGGTGCCCACCTGCGGGATGTCACCCGTGCCTTGTGGTCACCCTCCACCTCCAGCAAGGTGTCACAGCACCGGCACCCCTTCTCCCCCTGCACCACGGGGCCACACCGTTGCACACCCGGCTTTCACGCCGCACTTGGCACCAACCCCAAGGTCTCCCGGCTGCCACCACCGCAGGCGGCTGCTCCCCGCAAACCCCGTCCTGCCACCCCAGACCCCCCCTCCGTCCACCACCTCCACCCCCTTCCCCGTACCTGCCCGCCTCCTGCTCTCGGCCACGGGCCCCGCAGACATCGGTCAGGCTGCCGGCGGAGACGGGCAGCTCCCCGGTGCGCCGGCCCTCGGCGGCGGCGGCGTCCCCGGTGGCCGAGCCGCCGCTGCAGCTCTTGGTACGGAAGAGACGGCTGAGGCGGATCTTCAGCGAACCCTTCCTGGCGCCGGGGCCGGCTCCCCCGGGGGCAGCGGCGGGCGGCGGCGGCCCC
>JAVJGG010000082.1:44067550-44094853 GCA_035590195.1 Aviceda cuculoides | reverse complement strand
GGGCGGCCTCGCCCCGCCGCTGCGGGCCCCGCGGCTCCCCCTCGGGCTGGGGGGGGAGTGAGGGGGGGGTGCCCGGCCCGCCCCGCTCGGACAGTCCCCGGTTCTTCCCGCCTGCCCGCTGCCAGAAGGGCCCCCGCTAGCAAAAGTCTGTACGTGGGGTTTGGCGCGGAGCGGTGGGAACCGTGGATATCGATCCCTGGCTTCCCCCAAATCTGTAGTGAGCACCCTGTTCCTGTTTTCAGCCTCCAGCGTGCTGCTTTTATCTATATCCAGCCATTCAGATGGCTCGGGATTTTGCTGGAAAGACAAACTACCACATATGCAATTAAATGAGAACTCCCCCGGTGTAGTACGGTAAGCTGGTAGGCCTCAGTGACATGAAAAGCTTGAAGTCAGTGAAGCGAGAGGCTTGGTTAACAGTGGGAAGGGGTGTGCAAACTAAAACCGGCGGGTCCTCTGCCTTTTCTGAAAGGCAAAAGCTTCCCCGTGTTCATGCTTCAAAGCCAGAATGTTTGATGAAAGCCCTGAAGTCTCATAGTCATTCTCAGGCTGCTGTGCCAAGATTTCCTGAATTTGCTTTCATGTCTTTCCTTGTGCGATGATTTGAAATAGATACAGAATTGTAAGGGCTTACCAGACTTCTTAAAATGGGATGACTGTATTGAGAGCTCAAAAAAATTTGAGGGAGATTTTAAATACCGAGATGTGTACAGATTTAAATCTTGGTCTAAAGAGGTGGTTAGAACCTTGTTTTAAAGTGAGGTAACATCGGGGCAGTAAAACTGCTGAATCTGAAGCACAGGTACAGAAGAGAGCGAGTGCCTCACTGGGCAAGCGTCTGGTGTCTGTGGAAGTTGGGGAGGGCAAAAGGCTGTGGATGATAGTGAATCTTGTGACTTTTGCGACCTGTAGGAAGACAACCAGAGATGAGTAAGTTTGTGTCACGTGGAAGAAATATTGGAACACGTAAGTCGCCTTGCAGATTTTGTTCTAGCTCAAGTCCTCAGGCTGCTGCTGTCTTTGGGGTCTCGGTTTGATGGTGCATCAGCCTGGGTGAAAATGCTAGCTTGAGAAATTCCCAGTCTCTTCCATCTTAAGCCTAGCCACCTATTCCTGCCTTCGCACCCAAGTTGCTGCTCCTCAGTCCCGTTACAGCTGTGGGGTTGTGCTGCAAATGGGATCACTGAAATCATCCAGGTTAAAAATAACACTCGGGGGGAGGGGAGTCGTGGCTTTTTAAGCCAGCATTGCTACTGAGGAGAGAGTCGTATTGAACAGCAGCCTTGGAAAATTCATTTAAATCCAGGAATAACGAGGATTGAGCTTGTGGAGATGGTAGTCGGTTTGCAGATTTCAGTCCTGTTGAGATGTTTTTAATAACATTCACTGTTCAGGGGATTGCTCAATGAATTCCTAGAGCAATGGATAGCACCTGATAATGCAAAATTCTGGACTTTCCTACCAGCTGAGGGCATGTGTTAAGGAAGAACACTGATCTGGCAGGTTCAAGGTTGTAAAAAACTCTTGTTCACATCACATCAGAGCTGATCTGATGTTCCCATGGTAGAGAGAATTAAAAAAATATAGGGCAAGGTTTTAAAAACATATCTAAAGTATGTATCTTTATTTTTGAATAACTTTTATCAACCATAGACCAAAGAATCATGGGGCCACATCCCAGCTGCATGCAAGCACGTACAGGAGAGGTGCAGGAAGGTGTATGGGGTGAGTGTTCACATGCTTGTCTCGAGTTAGCAATCTGGAGAAGTTTGCGGTGGCTGCCAGTGTCCAAAGCATGGTAAAGGCACATTCCAGAAAATTAGAGGGTAACTATTCTGCACCTTAATCGAGAGGAGAACAACCAATTCACCTAGAGTACTAGGTGGACAGGATACTTTTTGTACAAGGGAATGGCTTGCTTAAGAATATGCTAACATTTACTAGTGGTTTGTTATTGAGCTGGGATTGAATCTAGAAAATAAATAATTTGTGTGCTTTTGGTTCTAGTTGGTTCAGTGGACCTGTTGGCCATTTCTGCTAGCAGCTTGTAATGAGGTGAAGTGGAGCTCATCAGAGGCATTCTGTTTTCAGCAGCTTTGGCATACATTGTACAGTCGTCAAGGTAGAAGTGATTTTATGTTAAGACACAAACTTTGGATTTTCCAGATTTTGGGTAGGGAAATACAGACACTGCCTCCTCTTGAAGATCCAGGTATCATTTTTTATAACCAACCAAGAATAATTATTAGTCCCTCTGCTCCATTCCAGTATGATAATGTCTGGACAAGCAATAATACACATCAAGTACTTAAACCAGTGATGCTTTCTGACCTGCAGGGTGAGTACTGAAACTTTGACACCAGAATAAATCACGATTAACCACAAAATCAGGAAAATTTTTCATTACGTACATCAGAAGTGTTTGTTTGCTTTGTTATTTTTGCATCTTTACTAGCAAACTGGAATCAGTGAAGTCTGTGATATTTAGTCAAGATACTACAAGTAAACACTTTATCAGTCAGTTTGTTTCTCGCTGACAGCCATTAAATGGGATTTGCCAGCCCTGTGTGTAGAATTTTGGTAAGTCTTTCAACTTGAGTACCAGGTGCTGAAGAAATGTTAAATAACCTTGCAGTCCTGGCTTTGGGGCAGTACACTTGTCTTGGCTTTTGTACATGTAACTTAACAAAACTGTCTTTATGCTACAATAATAAATGTTACACTTATATGGCTCCTTCGGAGAAACTTCTGAGGATAAAGCCTTTTACGATTAAAAAGATAAGGCTGTTGCTTCAGTGTCAGCAGTGAGCAGGTGGATTTCAAAGCCTTAAAAAGAAATGATATGTGTTTGTAGTTTATTGTGACACTTTTAGTTTTCAGGTTAGGGAATTGGCCCTCTGACTAGTATTTGCTGTTTCTTGATAAAGGAACGATACTGAAATCTGTCTCTTGATAGTTTAATTTCGTAGCCTTTTGAAGCTGTGCTTGTTGAGTATCTGGTAACCTATATATTAGGTTTTGTCCGGTTACTTGAGATTTTCAAATAATGTAATTTGTGGTCATATGAATATTTTTGAAGTCTGCAGAATTGTGTAACAATTATATAAACTGACAGTATATAATTACCATTTATCACAGTTAAAAACCCAAAAGTCCTTAAATGAACTATTTCACAAGGAACCCTTATTGCAGCTAGGACAAAACATGGTTGTGGGAGAATCGGGCGCTGTGTGTTGGTAGCAGATCTGGCGCTGAAATAGTCGCCTGCTCACAATCCTGTGATCGCTCTGTCAGTTGTATCATCTTCTAGCATTTTAAACTGTTGATTTGTTAGGTGTGTGGGCTTGTTTCTGAATGAGCACAATTAAGGTTGGGGTTTGGTTTTTTTTGGTGGAAATAGTTCATCTACTTTATTCATCTGTTAGCTTGAGATTTAATTATTATAACCCTGATTCTCAGGGTCTAGTTATCAGTGCAGTGCACTCATATTACTCAGTGTCTAGGTCAACTTTTTTCCATTCTGCTTTTGACTCCTGGGAGGCCTAACTGAGGGCTGGAACAAAGAGGGGATGTGTGGCCGTTCTGTTCTTCAGCATCATGCTGAAAAGGCAAACATGAGTAACTAGCAACAGAAACAAACATCTGGCTCCCAAAGTTCAACAGTTGTTTTAAGCTTCTAAATGGAAGTTCTTAACGCTGTCATGGCTCCAAACCATCACCTGTCTGGCGCAGGGTGTAGGTGCAGAGCTTCAGGAAGGTGCACGGTTGTCTTCTAACTTCCTGGTACTTAGCTCTATATAACTACCTTCTCTGGAGCCTGTTGTGTGGTGATTCATTTCTTTCATTGGAAACTACAGTGAGGTGTTTCTTGGTTGCAGAGCAACCTATCTTTACTTTAAAGAATTTACAGCGTGAGGTAGATGGCTCTTAAACATCTTTTACAGTCCCTTTAATATGTCTTTAGAATACGCTGTTATATTTAGCAATGTTTAACCTGTATCTGTTGCTTTTTATAGGTTAATTACGCAGTATCTGCTACACTAAAGAAATGTGTAGTCTTCTGATCCTGCTGCATGCCAGTTAAATATTAATTGTGACACTTGTATGTAAACCTTGAAAAATTAAGCTTAATGGGTGTAGTATTTGTGCTTAATATCTCGGGGGTGGGGGGGAGGCGGGGGGGGGGGAAGTTGTCTAGTGTAAATATATGGTCATGTTACCTAGCATTGTAACTTAAATTTCCAGCACATCTGAATTGGAGTGTTAAAGGCACCATGCTGAGTGTTCAAGTCTGGTGCTTCAAAGTCAGGACCTTGGGCCTCTGTGTACCCTTATGCCACCAGCTTCAAAAATAGGAATGCCTTTGCTCTTCTCCCCCACAGAAAGGCCTCTCAGTTCTGTAATTCATAAGGCTAAGATGATTGCATTGATTATAGTTACAAAGGGATTTACTTGTCTGTGTGAATTTGACACTTCTGAGGTATGTGTGACTGCTACCGATGAATGTAGTTGGATGCTGTTTGGAATGAAGTGTATTTTTCCAGTGGGCCAATTAGTCGTGGCATTGGTAATTTTACTACTTGGCTACCATAATTTGCTTGAGATGCAGATTAATAAAAGTCTTTATTCCTTTTCTCATTGAAGTTTTGAATTCTTTTAAAAAAGATACATTCTAGAACACAACTGTGGTAATTTTAGTTGTCTATTTTTAGAGAGTAAAATGCTAAAAACATACATGCTTGTTATAATGCTACATTTAGAAAAGCACTCTGAAGCCAAGTGACAAGATTTTAATTATGTAGTCTTATAAATGGTTCTAGAGAATTAGTTTTGACTATAGAAGATGTCTTTTGGTGCACCTCATCCTGTATTTCAGGTAGGCTGTCATTCTGCTGAAGCCATTCAAATTCTTGTTTCTAATGTCCTAAAAAGGTTTTTCCACCAAGTCCTTTCCTGCTCTGATAACCTGTGAAAATCAAAAGCTTTACAGCATCTTCCCATCCTATTTGTCAGAGCCAAATAATTAGCCTTTTTAGCTCTTCTTCCATCAAATGATGTTATCTTGGAAAACTTTTATGGGGAACTTAAGCTGTTATCTCCTATTGGGTGAGATTTTCTTTCCCAGAAACAAGCACTGGGCATGATGTGGATGTGCAGGGGGTTGGGAAGTGTGTGTCATCTTAGTGTAATGGCAGGTTACCGACACAGTTAAAACATCTTAAAGGTCTGCAGTTTTTTTGCAGAGCAGACCTCCTTGTGGTATCTGTGTCTGGCTAATCTCAATAGGTGTTTGAATTCTGATTAATGTTAGTAGAGTTTCATCAAAAGCAACAAGTTTAAAGTTTTGAAACATTCCTTCGTTCTGGATATTGGTCTTAGTTCGTCTGCTGCTTTTAAGCATGTCACCCTTATGGCAAAGCTTTTGTTGTGGACATTTGTAGCTTGCTCTTGCCTTGATTAGCCTCTTCTTGTTGAAGAGTAAATTTATTATATTATAGAGCAAGGTGAAGCAGGGTGACAGTTCGTGTATATACAGCTCTGTAATTGGTTATACCTTACTTGGTGAGATGCTTTTTTTGCCTTTTAATATGATTGGATTCATGAAAAGCACTGCATGAGCAGAATATCTGTCCTCCAGAACATAGTATTAGCAGAAGCATAAAAGCAATTTCAAGGTATTGCTTACAGTAAAACACATTCACTCATCTTCATGATATAGGTGGAGTCTGTAAGCATTAGGCTATAGGTTCTTGTTAGATAAAATGGTCCTAAATAAAGTATGCTGGACGGTTTATAGTTTTGGTTTTGCTCTTACAGGTGTGTCTGTACTTCATTATTTTTAGTGGATCAGAGGGAGGAGGCTCTCATGCTAGAGTCTGTGTGCCAACGTGAAAACTTTTTTTTTCCCTCACTGAATTAAATTATGAGAGCCTCAGAAGTGTGCTGTACAGTACACTGTCAGTATTCATATCTGAGAGCTGAATTTTGCCCTTCATTTTTTGGGAGTTGGAGGGTAAATATTTTTTAGCCTACTGGTTCACTCAATCCCTTTAAATGTTTTCTAGTATGTTGCACTCTTTTGTAAAACTGACTTGATATTTGTAGGAGGTAAGAAAAAAATAAAAATAGGGAATTGCCTTTCTAAGCAGCATCTGAAATTGTCTCTGCTTAAACCTAAACTTTCTTATTTTGTGGGCACAGTGCTACACTGAAAATTCTTCTGTCCTCAGAAGAGGTTGTTTTTTAAAGATCAAGCCTATTGTTAAACCCAGTATTGTCTGCAATTTGGACAGCTCTTTATGCATCTTGGATTTGTAGATTGAATAAAGGTCTCTACTAAACATTTATAAAAAGCTTTCTCATTCTGATTTTTCTGTGTTTTAGAAAACCTTGAAAAACCCCAAACCCTAATATTGTGATGAAAATTGTTGGGCTTTGATCTTAGGTTTTGGGAAATGTTGTAATCCTTTAGTTTCATGTACACCAAATTGAGGGGGGAAAAAAAAATCGGATTGTATCTTTACTAGAAGCATCAAACCTAACCTGTGTCACTTTAGTTGTTACATTTGCTGGTTTTATGCTTTGCAAACATGTTGTTTCTAGAATCGGGTTAAGTTTATTAGGTAACATTGTTTTGGTTTTATTACCATTAAGAGGCAACATGGTGAAAACAACACAGCTCTTCTGCACTGTTCTGTACCAGACACTACTGTAGGGTGACTGACAAGCAGGATTTGAAAAGATTCACTAATAGTTACTCTTGTCAAAAAGTATAAGCCCTTACATAACATTTATTATACAAACAATTCTGTTAATAGGAATAAACCATAGACATTTGCTTCAGAAGCAAAGTTGGTGACTAAGGTTAGAAAGAAACTTCTGAGTTAGGTTTGTCTTGTGTTAACCATCCACCGTGGGGGTTGGCTTTCCTTGGATTATCTGGTATTAGCCCTTTGGTTAACAGATTATTAGACTAGATGGACTGTTCTTATGATGTGGGTGTGCCTATTAAGTTATACATTTAAATTTCTTAAACCTCTCTTATCACTGACTAGACTTGAATTTGTTTTTAACGTACACAATGACTAAGGAACCATTTCTTCAGTGAGCCTAGGTAGAATGGCTTAGGACTGAATATCTGCTTCCGCTTACTCATCTTGTATAGATACCAGCTCCTTTATAGCAGAGTGGTAAGTGTCTGCTTCAACTGTGACACTTCAGCTTATTATTTCGGCTTTACTTGTAATAAATGCATTTACACTCAGATGCTTGAATGGTGAGCTGGCGTGCACATGCAGAGCACTTTGCTGATTTCGCTACAGGGGCTAAGGAGCTCTTGATTCCTGGGAACCAGTTTCCATTACAAAGAGGTCCAGCTGGTTCTTGCTGTGTTCAAACATGGATAGCTAGAGTGATGGGTACAGGTGTTAAGAGGGCATTTTAGGGTTATAATAGTGAAAAACCAAGAAAGGGATACGAGTCCATATGCTTTAAGAAACTTACTGTCTGGGGTAGGAAACGGTTCCTTTGTACATATGTTAAACTCTAGCTGGCTGTTATAGGAATTCTTGCTCCTTTATCTAAAGAACTGGCGTTGCCTACTGCCAGACATTGTATCCTGGACTAGCAGGATTACCAGCTTGATCCAGTGTGATGATTCTAGTGGTTTCAGCCATAAGTTTCTAAATAATTCCTAGTTTAATTCCCAAATATTTTGCCCCTTTGTAATTAATTGATATTTAATTTGAATTCCTCTGTATTCAAGCTCTTGCATCCAAATAGAAAGCTGGCACAGTGAGACAGTTTATTACTACGCTGGGAGCTGGCCACTTGTTAAATAAAGTAAAGTGTGTGTAGCCAAGAGCTGGCAGAAGGAAAGCTTTCAGGAAAATGTAAAGGCGAATTTCTTGGCAGATGTTTTTAACCTAGGAAGTTCTTAATAGTGTTGACAGTTTAGAACAGAGTACTGTAGGTTGTATTTCTGATCGTCTCTGAAAGATATAAGTTTGCATTCAAAGGCTTTGACTATAGTCTCCTGTAGGTCATCTCTAAAAGGAAGCTTACAGCCTCTCTATCTATTTTTATTGGTCTTGGATTCCCGGGCATGTACAAGGGCCCTATTGTCAAGCTTTCATACCAATTTTTAACAGGCAATTCATTCCCTTAAATAATTTACAGTGTTGATAAGTAGGCCTAGATGGCTTGAACATGATTCAAGTACGCATGTTCCAGAACAATTGAGAGCAGTCCGTGGAATATCTTTTTCTTTTTTACCACTCTTAAACACTAATTTTACTTCAGACACTTGATGGTGGAAGGGGGTTTTAGATTAAAGAGGGGTGGGAATGCCTACCTATGTAATGGAGCTCAAGAGCATAGGGAACACCGTTTCTTCCTGATGCTCATAAAATTTCTCTTCCAGGTGAAACAGGCAACCAACCAAATTGTGATGAACTGTGCTGACATCGACATTATTACAGCTTCCTATGCGCCAGAAGGAGACGAAGGTAGGATTGCTTTTTTACTGGAGTTTTTACGTGTTAATCCATTTTGTTTCTGACGTGAGGGTGCTCTTGCCAACAGTTAACAACCTTGATTGCAAAATTATGTAATAGTTTGATAAGCTAACCTACCCCTAGAAGCACAAAATTAATTATCTAACCTTTATTCTCTTCTCATCACTACCATTTGCATTATATTTAAAAAAGTTACCACAGGCTTCCATGAAATCTACGTTCTACTCCATCATGCCTGTTGTAGGCAAAAGGATGTTTCACTGTTTTTACATTATTATTTATCTTTATACCAGATAACTGTGTAAGAACATGATCTGTAGTTATGGACTTCGCCATATTGACAAAATCTCTGACAAGGGTTTAGATAAGGAATGCATCAATAATGGCCTGCAGTAGGAAATACTCATGGGGAAAGGATTTGGAAAAGTACAGAAGACGCTTAATTGACATTTAGCAGGATGTTCCGAGCATAGGGCAACATGGAAAAAGGTGACTGTGTAGAGGAGACAATGACTGGGATCCAGTTCAGTGAAAGGCTGGAAGTTAATGGAGAAATCAAAGCAGCAGTACCTGTTTGTAAGGCACAGTTATAGCAGTTGACATCTTCCCCAATTATATTTTGAGGAGATTTAGCAGACACACAAAAAACTTTTAGCAATTGAAGCATGAAATGATTGAGGTGTGGAAAATAAGCTCCTTGAAACAGAGCGATGGTCTAACTGTGTGCAAAGCCTTTGTAGTTTTCTTATGGAGCCTTTGCTGTTTCAAGCACAGTAGCTATTTGGTCCCCTGTGTACGACTGTTTCTTAAGTCCTTCAGACAACTAAAAGGCTCTGAGGAGCCTCCCTCTCTATATGGAAAATGCCACAATGATGTCATGAAGCACTTTGTTGAAACCATGGTTGTGAATTAAAGGAATGATCTCGATGGACAGGAGAAAGGTGTTCCTGTGATTAGGTTTAAACTTTTCTAGTATGCTTATGCAACAGCTGAAGGAAGTTGGAAAGAAGGGCTGTTTGTGCAAACACCTAAAGAAGAAAAAGTCTTAAAGTCTTAATTTTCTGGACTGGATTTGGTAGGGACAATTCCAGTTCATGTTGCAGTGATGTTATCCTATGGCTAACAGATTTGTACGTGGCAAGTGGAATGTCTGCAATGAGTCTTTGCATTTAAATTGGTTTGACTTTTTTTTTTAATCTTTAATATAGTATTACAGAAATCAGAGGGCTTCTTAAATGCAGCCGAGAGCAGCCGAGCAGTGCTTAGGTGGATGGGGAGCTCTGTCCTAAGGAAGTGGCATTTGGCGGGTGTGTTGTGGAAAAGTAGAGCTCACTGCAGGAAGTGCAGTCACAGCGAGAGAGGGCGGCAGAGAAGAGTATTATTACCAAAGAGCTTGGAGTCTGGCCACCGAGTTTCGATAGTGAAAGAATAGAGCTCTATGTCCTACGTGCTTGATTCGGGCTCCCGGGTTGTACCCTGGCGCTCCATTCCTGCGTGCCTTTCAGCCGCTGCCGTTGGTGATCTTCAGCTGATTGGATGCACTGTGTTGCTAAGCGCTGCTGGAGTTATTTCTTGTATTGAGTAAAGAGGTGATAACAAGAGTACTAGTAACAGCAGAGTGTGTATGGAGTCTGTTCCACCTACCACTCTGCCATAGGCCAAAACCACCTATCAATTTTTTATTTTGTCATTGAGAAAATGAAAATAAATGGAAAAGGTACCTAGGAATAAAGTTTCTTTCCAGTCAAATCAGGAAAAATACATTAGAATAGAGAGGATTGTATCATAACTGTTGTATCATAAATACTTGAGGTGCAGTTTTATTGCATGTTTACTATAATTAGACTCAGACTTCATGGGGTTAAAACATATCTTTCAGTTTGGTAAACTGCCAACTAGTATAATGGCTTTGGAAGTAAAATTGCATGAAACTGGCAGACTATTTGCTGGCACCTGTTGATACAGATCAAGTCGGTCTTACTAATGCTTCTATTGTGCACAGCTTTTGGATGGTAATTGTATAACTGGTCTCAAAAACAGAGTACGAAATATAGTCCAATGAACCAACAGAAATATCAGCCAGATCATTTGGATTTAGTTACTTAGGTGAGCCTTGTACCAATTGCCTATGTAGTATGTTTGAAAATGAGTGAGAGGTTATTCTCCTTTAAAGGCTCTAGTGAAGAATCGTTACCTCTTTTAGTTCCGTACCTCAGTGGGGAAGAATTTGTCTCACGCTTGTCTGTAAATGTGAGGCAAAAGATAATCAGTCACTTATCTTCTTTCAAGTGTGGTTCTGTTCCGAAAAGTAGCTGTGTGAAAAGGAGACCTCCCTGTTCAACAGATAATGTTTCACTTGTTTATGGAGCTGATCTGTTGACTTTTGTGCAGAATAGTTTATTCTTTTCCTAAAAATTCTTGTTAATCTTGGGTACCTACTACACTGTGGCTTGTACAACAACAGAAGTCTTAGCTAGAATTGTGGGTTGTTTTTTCCCTCTGCTCGTATTCACTCTTCTAAAGATGGATACAGCAGAGGGTAGAACTTGGTCTCTGGAATGTTAATGCAGATTTGCAGGGAAATCAGATTATTGCCCAATATTTGACAGGAAGCTGAGGGAGGATCTCTGAAGCTTTAAAGTCAAAGTAAAAAATTTTGCTGTGTGATCCACAATTGAGTGATAGTAAATAATAAACCAGGAGAGATTGATTACACAATACTTTGGAGTAGAAAAATTCTGTTTCAACATAAAACTAGTGTAGTGATTGTAACTGGAGGTTGCAGATTTGCCGTTTGTGCCAGGTATGCTGTAATGGAACAAAGCTACTCAAAAGACTGAGTTTTCCGTTGCTGAAGTTATGACTGGCTCCTCCCACTAATCATAACCAGTAATTGTTTTGTTTTTTCCAGAAGTTACTTTTTAGCATTTGTAGTCAAATGTTTATAGTGCAGCCTTAGTGTTTAGGTGTGGATGTACTGTACTACCATCGTCCACATGGTTGACTTTGCTTAGCTAAATGAAGAACTGAAAAGGCATTCCTAAGCAAGTTGGTTCTTAATTTAAATTTTAGGGGATCGAGTTTCATACTTACAGAATGCTAAGTCATTTGAACTTCCTGCGAATCTCTCTTTAAGGAGTTGTGAAATTGTGATGGAGTCATAATCAGCGAATTACATTGTCTTTAGCTTGGAAAGCTTTTCAGATACTGTGGCATCTAAAGCAGCTTCTTGAATTTAGAGGTGCTTGGAGGGTAGTAGTTGGCAATTTTGCATAGAAAATTACAAGCAACCATGGTGAAGTTTGTTTAGCAGAAATAATCAAGTGAACTTTGATTTGTGCTTCAACCTTTTTAAAAGGTTTTAAGGCCAGAACTCATCATTTTAGTCTTTTCCTTCCTAGCATGACAGGGACATGCTTGGATGCTAGTGCTAGATGCTGGTTACACCAGAGCCTCAGCTGATGTTTAAAAACAACAAAAGACCACTAGCACTTATGGAAAGCTAAGCAATGTGACGCAAGTGTATCTAAGCAGTGCTTTCCCTTGCCCTGGGAGCACTACTGTTTCGTGATGATCGTAAGGCAGCCTTGAAGTCATGCTGCTGTGGAAAGGGGCAATGACGCTTGTCCTCACTCCATTCCTTCGCTTGGCATTCGTGTTTGTACAGTTGAGCAGCCATGTAGATTGGGAAACTGCACTGGCTGAAAACTGCCTCTGCAAGGGGGGGAAGAAAAAAGGCAGCTTGGAGATAGATCATCTTCCTGATCCTGATGATTATATGTGAATGCTGGTGGAAGGAAGGGAATGGGAACATGCAGCTGGGGCCAGGTGGGAAAAATGAGACTACTGTCTCTGCCTGTAGCAGATTAGATTTGTTGAAGCCAGTTGTGAAACCTTTCTTTGTTGTAGAAAATCTCATCTTCATCTTTTCTTCTGGAGAGGACTTGATGTTGACAAAATCTTTAATGGTAGTTTTTTTTAGGGAGGCCTGGGCTTCATTGGCATGTACAGTTTGGGAATATCTGATAGGCAAGAATACTCAGAAGACTCCTTTAAAGGATTTTACAACCACTGGTTTGAAACACGTGAAAAGATGTGAAAGGGCTTGAAAGCATTAGCGTTCTCAGGAATTGCATCGACATAGTTCAGTGGCTAACACCGAAGGAGGACAGTGTATGCTGTGTCAACATGTAGATGTTTTAAGCTAATGTGTTTAATTTGCAGATAGAGTAGGCAGAGTGCACAGTCACTGCAGCTCAGTTGATGAACGTAAGTTCATTAAGGCACCAGACCTTAATTGCCTGTGACTTCTCCATGCCATGGAATGAGGGGCACTTTAAAAAATTCCATCTCTTGCACTTGGCTTTGTCTTCACTGTGAAATGCATGCACATTCGACATTGCTTAAAAACCTTTGGATAGGTTCCACGTTTATAAGCATGTAATACAGAAATTGGGATCATTAATTGATGTATCCATCTGGTTTACTGTGTAATTTCAGGAAGTACTCCGTAGAAGGACTGTAATTTATTAAAAACGCTATTGTAAAATTTGATAGTACTTTGAGTTTGGGAGGGTTGCTAGATCTGATTTTTATGCCTTTTTCCCAAAGACATGGAGCACTAGCAGCTTTTTATTTTCTCATGCGACTTGGTCCAGACTGTGTACTAATGTGCTAGTGATTAACTTGCAACCTTGCAGTGCCAAACTCTCTAAAGTTAGTAGGCTGCCAAAATTGTGTTGTTCTCTTCAGGAGCTTTTGTATTCAACGCTGTTAGGAATTCAGACAGCCTTTTACTGCAATTACATCTTTGTTATAAGCAGTTCTCTTAAACTCTTAACAAAAAGTATTGTTGATGGTTTTCCATGGTTCTTTTGCTCTGGATTAAATTATTGGCACTGAATAGTTAGTTTAAAAAAAAAAGTAACATTGAATCTTTCATTTATATTCTGCTGTTTCAGAAATTGATATTTAAGCAGCTGCTTTGAGAATTACAAAAAATTGCTGGAGTTGAGCACGGAGAGTCACTCTTCTAGACACCCAATTCTGCAATGAGTACACGTTGTGTGAAACTGTAAACGAGTGTTACCTTTTGTTCGAGATGTACTCTTGCCATCGCTTTTAAGTGCTCGTCAGAGGCTAGTTGTCACGGCAAGTGGGGCAGTCCTGGGGTATCACAAGACTCTTGGCCTCCTTTAGTGGAGATTGTGATCAGTGTGTGCTGGGAGTGTACCGCATTGCTCATGAGATGTCTGCTTCCAGCCTATTTAAACTATAACTTGTTTAAACATTGTTTCTAACCTTAGGGTAATTGGGATCTAATACTGTAAAATTAAGGTTGAAAAGCTCTTTGAAACAAGGTTGCTTTCCCAGGCTGTTGCAGGGGAAAAAAACCTGAGGGTCTTCACCTTCTTCTAGCACTGATAATGTTTACCTGTGTCTTTCCTATGCCTTTTCTAGTACAGGTTAAAAAGGTTATAAAGTAGCGGAGCTACAGATTCAAATACACTTAGGAGAACTTCACATTTGGGAGAGGAGGAGAGGGAAACTTGATATTCATTGTCAACTTTTGGCAGAAGATCTGCATAACACGCATTCTTCTGTATTTCTCAGTTTCAGTAGGTTAGAACTATGATCTTGAAGTCATGGTATTGTTTGTCTCTGGTATCAGATTGTTTCCATTAGAAGTTGTAAAAAGATAAAAATGTTTTTGGTTTGCTGTGGTCACTTTAAAATACATGGAGGGGGGGAGTGTTTCTGCATTCTTGTACTGATCTTTATCAGATGTTTCTCAGGTTTTCATTTAGCCTCTGACCACAGGCTGACAGCTCAGCATCTGCAGGTTGTCCAGCAGCAGGATTCCTCCCAGGCAGGCTAACATAAATTTCCGACAGGTATTCAGCCCATCCTTCCCTCTGACCGAGGTCACTGACATGCTATTGCAGAACAACAGGTTTGTTGTCTGTTGGACTCTAAACGGGGTCAAAATTCATTGGATCTAAATGATGTAGTCAGCAATCAGCTCCACACTGTTGCTGGGAAGCCCACTTCCAGACTAGTATGTTGCATGTTAGCATTGTTCCCCTGAATATCTTCTCTCCAACTCTCTTATAATGGCTGCTTTTCTGCCTCTATTCCCCAGAGTTATAAGAAGAAAAGCTAAACCTTTACTTCTTGTTGCTCGTTGCCCAACACTTGCTGGCATTTTGATGTCCTTGGCATGTATTCTATTCAAATGGTCTAACTCATCCTTCTTACAGTTGATTTTAAAAATCTTGGAACTCCAGTGCAGACTAGTAGTCTAAAGTTCTTCTACTTGATCATGTAAAGAATTTTTTTCTTGAATTTGTTTCTGTACTGTATTTTTACTTACAGCTAGAATTGTTTTATTGTAAGCATTTGTGTATTATGTACCCTAGCATGGTGGTTAACGCTGATTAAATGCTGAGCAGAGCACTGCGAAACCAGTAGTTAAGACTAATGCATTCATGCAGTTTCTGCATTTATGTTCTCTGTGAGCAGAGGTTGGTATTAACTCTGACTTAAGGCTGAAATCATACCATTCCAGAATAAATAGCACTTTCAATTTTATAAAAATAAAAACATGTCTCCAGTTACTTTTGTCACATATGGAACAACTTAGCTGAACATCTTGCAAGTGTGCTTAGGCTGCCTATGAAACTGAATACCTGGATTCTTGTAGTGATACTTGAGCATGGAAGACGGGTCATTCTGTAAATTGTTGTTTCAAACAAGCTTTGTCATTCAGAATTCCATGTAATGAAGAAGTTGATATAGTGGTATATTTTTCCTTTAGGATGTTCAGCTCTATGTATCACAGCACTTCCCAGTATTCTTTTTTGTCCTTTTTTCTGTGACCATTCAAAACTAGTATCTACTACAGTAGATAACCGAAGCTATTTACTGATTCTTTCTTCCTAGGTCAATTTTGAAAGTACCTGAAAATGTTGCTAGACCCTTGCTAGCATTTCAATCTCCTATGTGTGTTTCCACTTCGATTTAAGGGATGTAAGTGGGATGGGACAGGCAGCTTGTGCTAGGAATGCTGTTAATTTAAACTGGTCTGTTCATTACCCATATCTTTCAAAACTATACTGAACTGCCAAGTGTTTATTATATTTATAAATCTGGAATTGTACATCAGTATGTCTGCATAGAAAGGTGTAGTGCTTACCAAGTTTGGTGGTTCAAGATGCTGATGTGTGGTAGAAAGCACTGCTAATTTGTTTTGGTGCAGATTTGCATTTCTTAAAGATAGCTGGTTATTGTGGTGGTTGACTATAGAGCGACAAAGGTAGCAGAACTTGCAAAGTGAGGTCCTATGTAGGTATTTTAGATTTTTTTTTTTTTAAATTTTTTATTTGGTTGAAGGAGCATAGATGTGCATCACTTTGGATGCAGCAAGTGGGACTTGATGAATTAAGAAGGAAGAAGCAACACCAGGTGTCCTCTCTTGGCTCTGCTAACTCTTAAGTTCCAGGACAGTTTTAATTCCTGTGTACTGATTCCCTCCCCCCATCTATCCAGCTTGGCCTCATAGTTTGGATGTTTGTATCTACAAATAGATCCAATGCTATGTAAATGCCATACTGCTTCATATTCTGGTTGATTTTGTATGCCCTTGCCGAATGGTATATAAACTCCAAAGCAAGGTCCTCAAATGAGTTAAATAAATCATAAGCATCCTGTTTAGAATAATTAATAAGAATCCTGCTGCACTGATGTAAACATTTAATATTGAGGGGGAGTTTTGTGCGATTTGTTGGGATTTAGTACTTGTTACCAGCGTTGTTGGTGTTGTACAGGATACTGCTCTTACTTCAAATTTGCAATTTAACAGTACAGCTTTCATTACCTGGCACAGTTGAAGACTTCCCTGCCATGTATGAGTGCAGCGTTCTGATGGACGGGATGTATGGCAGAGGTGGAAGGAGCACGGAGGTGGTGATTTGAGTTTGTGGCTGTATAGTCTGATGTGAATGTGGTAGATTTATTTGTTTGAGGCAAGATGGAACTCTGACAATGTGTGGCATTTCGTTGGTTGCTTGCATTTATATCGTTCTAGATTACTCAAAATCTTCATTGATTTGTTCAGTAACTACAGCATGTTGTTGGATTCAGCTGATTCAGTTAATTTTAAATGTTCATGAGTTACAAACACATCTCTGGGGCTTATTTTGAACAAAGTAGTCTGTTTTTCTGTTTCAGAGGTACACGCCACAGGGTTCAACTATCAAAATGAAGATGAAAAGGTTACTCTCTCCTTTCCCAGTACTCTTCAGAAGGGTAAGAGCTATTTTCATGCCTTCTGCTTGCTTCAGCCATGTGTTTGAGACATTTGCACTTGAAAAAGCTGGAGTAGGACAGCTCTTGTCTTCCCTGAAGTTTCTGACTGTGAATGTAGTGCTCCCTAGGGAGTCTGTCCAGTATAAGTCACTTTGTGAGCCTCTGGAATTGAAAATGTTGCTTCGCTAATGGTGATGTTTGCTTCCAACACCTGAGGTGACTCTAATTATTTACCTGCTATTGGGAGTTAGGTTCAGAAGCTCTTTATGTTAGCTGCTGATGATCTGTTTCCCTCTTACCAAGAATGAGCTAATCTGAATTACTGCAGTATTTTCCTAGGCGTGAATCTACTAATTCTTTTGAAACTGCTACAGCTTTTTGCTCTGAGGAGTTTGTCAATCGAAACTGGGATCCTTAGTTTGAATAAAGCGGTTTTATTTCATCTTGGCAAATACGAATATAAAGATTCTAGGGTGATAAAACTTTAGTGTTTCATTCT
Organism: Aviceda cuculoides; assembly: GCA_035590195.1. Taxonomy (NCBI): domain Eukaryota; kingdom Metazoa; phylum Chordata; class Aves; order Accipitriformes; family Accipitridae; genus Aviceda; species Aviceda cuculoides. The sequence continues at coordinate 44,077,531 of JAVJGG010000082.1, read as the reverse complement.
GTGGGATATTGGCATGCTACTTCTCCGATCAAGATCAGGTTTCCCCTTTTGCACTGAGACATCAAGGGCAGAGTAAATCCTGAGACTAATTGACTTACAAGCTTGAATGCAGCCAGTGCTCCATCTTGGCTTTTGTAGTAGGTTTCATAGTATGTTATTATTACTTAGTAGCCATCCTATATTTTTGCAAACTTTACTCAAAGGTAAGGATTGTAGGATCGGACTTCTTGAACAGCTTAAGGTAGGTCTGTCGTGGTTATTGCATTGTGTTTAGAAGATGAGAATGAATACTGCAGCAGCCTGTGATCTCCAATCAATGCTAAAACGCTATGGTGAGTCTGGCTTTGTGTGCATTGGTCTGCTGGAGCTTATTTTATGTAAACAGAGTGAAGGGTTTGAGGGAGACTGGCAAAAAAGTGATGGGTGGAGATGAATTAAAGGGACGCCTTATTTCAGAAGGGCAGTGGGCCAGCTGAGTAGCCTGGCCTGAAGGTCCAGACCAAATAAATGTTCTGTTTGGCACATGCCAATAACAATGTCCCATCTGTTTCTGTTACAGGGACAGGGACGCTAAAGATAGACTTTGTAGGGGAGCTGAATGATAAAATGAAAGGTTTTTACCGAAGTAAATATACCACCCCTACTGGAGACACACGCTATGCTGCTGTCACTCAGTTTGAGGTATGGGCTATATTTTTTGTTTTGAGGGAATGTCATTCTTAATATAGGATTTCTGCTTAGAAGCAGCAAAGACACAATTTCCTAGCTTTAGCTATAACCTCTGGGTAAATTTCAAAAATCCATATTTATTTGCTTCTTGCTTTTAGTGTGGATGGGTAATACTAAAAGCAGCCTTTACATTGTGACTTCAAGGTCAGTAAATTCTGGATCTGGCAAATTCCCCAGCCAGGGATCATGCTGATGTGTGATGCATCGTATATATACAATATCTGCCATGTTTAAGAACAGCTATTTATTTAGATGTGGTCAAATACCTCTGGATAACTTTCCTTCATGAAGTATATTAATTTTTTTTAATAGGACACTTTGCCTTAATCTCAGTATCTTAATGACATCCAAAATGTAAGCCAGATTCTGTCTCAAGTATTATGTAAACCCTGGACATAATGACAGAATTTTATACCATATTGTAATTTCATAGTTATCTGCCTGGTTACATAAAAACATGGAGTATTTACCTCATACAAATAGAACATTTCTTGGGTGCAGTCTACTGATGGAATATAAATAGGTGGTCTTGTGTGTATGGTCTGTGAACGCCTGGGTGCCCTCTCTGTTTTCACATGACTGAGCTTTGCTCCTATCATGACTCTGCTAAATTTTGCTCAGACTGTAGAATTCCATCACAGCACAGAGTGCTTTTCAGCTGCATTTTTTTTTTTTTTAAACCAAGAGTGAAATAAGTAAGAATAAAATGCTATAATGCACAGGTCAAGAGTGTCAGTGAAGAGACTCTACACCTGACTAGTCATCATTCACCCAACTTCTTGCCTGTAAAATATGCTGAATTTTTGTGTGTTTTATTGCCATAATCTCTTGCGATTTATTTGTTTAATGCTCTTACTTTTTTCAGGCCACTGATGCTCGCAGAGCTTTCCCTTGCTGGGATGAGCCTGCTATTAAGGCAACATTTGATATTTCTTTGGTGGTTCCTAAAGACAGAGTAGCTTTGTCAAATATGGTAAGTTCTTGATGTGCAAGTAAACACTGTTTTAAATAAAGATGCCAGCTGATTATTCGATAGTTAATAGTGTGCATCGGTAACAGACAGAATTAGGAATATAGGCTGTCTTGCTGGCTATTCCTAAGCATCAATAAATTGAGAGAGCTTTTAAAAAGATGATATTGTGATGTCAGATACTAGCACAAAACCTAAACAGGTTGTACGAACCACAGTGGTGGTGGTTTAAAAAAAAAAAAAAAAAGTCTTAGCATATGTCAAGCCACGTGCTGCTTGATTAAGAGTGACTGGGAAAAAAAATAAGCCTTCGTGTGTTTATATAGCTGTTACAGCTACATAAGCACTTGAGATAAATAAGCGTGTTTTCTGCTCTAGAGAATTTCTGACCAGAACTGGGATAAAATGTGCGAGTAGAAGTACCTCTGTCACAAATACAAGTGGGCATTTTCAGGTTGCTGCTTTGAATGTGGTCCACATATTTCTAGATTATGTTGCTGGAGAAGAGCAAGGCAGTTTAAAAATAGACTTTTTATTCCAATAGCTAACTTCCATAGTTGCCTGTACCTCTAGCATTGCCCAGTGACCACGTGGTTGTGGTTTCTGTTTCAGAATTTAAAGTGAAAACTTGATGCCTTACTGGGATGTGGGTAGTACTGTCTTTGAAGGACAGCAGCTGATAGCTGATGTGTTCAGCTGCCTTTGCAGTAATGGAGTATAACTTATAAAAGTACACTGCCATGTGTGATAGGGCATTTTTAGTTAGGAGGGGAACGACATTGTGGTCTGTATTTTAAAATCATAAAAGAAGTCCTTTCATTTTAAATGCATGACTCATAATGATGTAATAGTTAGCCAAATGTATTGTGTAATACAGTTTCACTTCCATGAAACTAACTGATTCCCTTTCATGTTGAAAGAATGTCATTGACCGGAAGCCCTACCCAGATGATGAAAATCTGGTGGAAGTGAAGTTTGCTCGCACCCCTATAATGTCGACGTATCTTGTCGCGTTTGTGGTGGGAGAATATGACTTCGTAGAGGCCAGGTCCCTCGATGGCGTCTTAGTGCGTGTTTACACTCCTGTTGGCAAAGCAGAACAAGGAAAGTTTGCGTTAGAGGTAAATGCACTCAGGGTGACTTCATTATTGCTGTAGCGATCTCCGACAGGCTGGACATAGCTGACTCCTCTGTTCAGTCACCTAAATCCATGCAAAGCTCGTGAGGCCGTTTTTTGCTGTAATGGCTTGGAGAGACTGGGCTTGATACTAAAGAGAATTTCAGTTGTGGACACACTAATGTCTGTAATGACAAAGACATAATGGGTTAATTCAGTTCTGATTTGGTGATATAGACTTTGGTCCAAAGATGATGAGAAGTACTGAAGGGTAGGCTACAGCCTGTGAGAAAAAGGGGATGGGAGTCTTCCAAACCATTGTGCTCTGGAAGCTGGGAGTGGGGCTTCTGGAAGAAATCTTGTGTATGCTGCTTTCTTAGGCTAGTTTCAGTCATAAATTTTCAAGTTTTACCAATTGTTCTACATTAACATAACATTTCTCTTCTTATTTCTTACAGGTTGCTGCTAAAACTCTGCCTTTTTATAAGGACTACTTCAATGTTCCTTACCCTCTTCCTAAAATTGATCTCATAGCTATTGCAGACTTTGCTGCTGGTAAAGTAACTCACTTTATTGATGAACTGTATTTTATTTGAATTTTAAACGTTTAGGAAGAGGTGTGTATCAATATCAATAAACCTTTGTATTTATTTTATAAAGGTGCCATGGAGAACTGGGGCCTTGTTACTTATAGGTATGCTGTTAAAATACTGTCTTTCCCCCTCTTTGTTCACTAATTCTTGGAATTAATTGGCTTAGTTTTAGGGAGCTGTAATTATTGGGTCTCATCCCAAATAAGACTGAGTAAATACCTTCAACTCTTGCTTCGGTTTGGATAATTTTGACTTCTGCAGCAGCGTGCATTATTGTACAAATCTTAGGAAGGCAAGAACGAGCTATTACAACTACTGTCCAAGGGCGTGAGATTTTTAAGTGTCTGGCAGCACTGTCTGTTCTACAAGAGAACTTTCTTGGCCCCTTTTTTGCCCCGTAACAGTTACATGCTTACTGACACAGCTGGAAGAGTTTCTGATTTTATGTTGTAGGCAAGTTGGTAAATTTAGCAACCACAGTATAACCATGTGGATGTGAGTAAATAAATATTAACTTGCCTTCCTTTTCAGTTTTTTTCTTCATCTGATCAAGCTTTTGTACTTTTGCTTGATATTATTACATTATCTGTGCTTATTGTTAGAATGATTTTCCTTCATTTTGTACATTGGTCTTGTAAGCTTTGGACTTTAAACCCTGAAACAGTTTGAATTTCTACTGCTAAACTTTTAATTTGGCCTTAAAAAATTGAAATGGAAATTTGAGCCCAGGTTTAAAATCTACTTGTCTGCTTATCGCAATTCTGAAATCTGATATTTTACTCCCTGTGGAAAAAAAATATTTGTCCTGGATGAGTAGAATTTTTTTGGAAGCCTTTCTTAATTGTGCTGTTAATTCCCCCCACCCACCCTTATGCTCAGTTTGGCACGCTTGCTTTATCCCTTTGGGGACAGAAGGTTGGCATAATCTGCAGGCACCATCTATGTTTTGAGATGCACGTTTTTCCCCTTTGAGTTGCAGCAGTCCAGAAGTCCTTTCTGACTGACCCACTAAGTCCTGATCGTGACAGGGGTGTTTGTAGCAGAAGGTTGTGTGCCTGACCTAGGGAGCACTTGTGTGTGTGCGCGCGTGTGCCCTGTGTGGAGGAACTTGTGCATCTGCAGTGGCGAGTGTAACACAGCTGGTTGTGCACTTGGAAGAGTTGGAATTCCTTTGGGGATGAGGGAGGCAGAGAAGACTTGCTGTGCATACATCATGCAGTGCAAAGGGAGTTACAGTTAAGGTTCCTAGATTATGTAGGTGAGCTATTTTATAAATAAAGGATAAACTTTCTTGTTCCTGTCTGGGTTTTTGCACTTGTCTTCTTGCATGCCATAAGGAATTATTGCTCCAAAGCATTCCAACAGCTGTGGAACTTATCAAAATAATTTAATGCCTAAACTGAAATAGCTTTTGGTTTTTTTCAGTTGTACTGATCACCTTTTAGCTTGCTTAGGTAATTTAACCTGCTTTTGATTGTGTTTTTTCTGTAGGCGTGTACCACTCTATTCAGTTATCTTTCTCTCTTAAATACAGGGAGACTGCATTGCTCATTGACCCCAAAAATTCCTGTTCTTCTTCTCGCCAGTGGGTTGCTCTGGTTGTAGGACATGAACTTGCTCATCAGTGGTTTGGAAACCTTGTGACCATGGTATCTAACAGTTACAAGTTGTTCTAGTTTTCTTTGACATGTGCTTCATATCATGTGTGTGTTCAAGTGCCCCTTAATAGCAGGCATACTATCTTTAAAATAAAAAATTTAAATATTTAAATAGTGCTTTATTCCCACTTTCTTTAGAAGTGTTCCTAGACCTTTTCTGTGTGACATAATGTTCAGTTGTTTGAATATAGTCCTAGTTAGAGTTGAGCAGGTATTCTGTGGAAATTACTTTGGCTAGTCAGATTACTTAAAAGAAATAATCCACTGTTTTTCTTTCAGGTAGGCATGATTCACTCATCAGGCTTTTATACCAAGCAGGCCTATCGGTACCAGCTCAGCATCGCAAATTGTTCTAGTCCGGTAGCTGAAAAGTTGCTCAGTAGTAACTCATATAAATTACTTCGGATATATGGGGAGCCAGCTCTCTGAATCGTTTGATATTTAAGTCATTTCGGTGGGAATAAAAGCATATGTGAGGCAGCAAGACTGAAATCTGTAAATAAATTCCATTTAGTGCTAAAAATTGAAACCTGCATCTGTCAGAGCTTCTGCTGTTAACAAATGGTTTCAGCTTACTCTGTTAATTAGATCTGACATTCCTTTTCCCAAAACCCTGCAAACAGATGCTTGAATCCAAGTATTTCACAGGTTAAGAAGTTACTTGTATTCTAAGAAACCAGTGTGTTTGGTGAAAAAAGCATGGCTTCTGGAGCCCCAAATCAACATTGTTCTGGCCTCTTGGCTGCTTAAATTAAGTGTGAGTGGATGGAGGAAAAAACCCAGTGTAAATATTAATTATAACAGTAGGCAAAGTTTGTCAAACTTTTCTACAGTGCCATGCCTCTTAAGGTCTAGTCAGCTGTGTCCATTCCTCGTTGTGGTAGCACAAGTAGCTTCCATGTGAGAGCAACACAATATTTAAATGCAAAAGTAATATTAAAGTTGTATATTTTTAGCTTTTAGTACAGTTGAGCAGCTGGAGGCAAGGAGAGCTAGCATCATGTGGCTGGACAGCACTGTAGGATGCCAGCTAGTGCCTTAGAGACCGTTAGTGACCCACAAACCATTCGTGGTCCTTCTGACCATTGAGAACTGTGGCAGTAAGCTTGAGAAAGTATAATTTTCAAGAATCTCTAAAATTCACATTGAATTAGCTTTTTATTTTGTTTTTGAAGTTCTAGGTCTTCCAAAAATTTTCTTTGGTTATTATTTTGTGTTCTGTGATGCAACTGTGAAATATGAAAAGACATTCCAGTGTTACTTCTCAGTTTCCAGAAAGTCATCTTTTTCTCCTCTATAATCTGAGGTGCATGCAGCACAGCAGAAAGCCTCAGTAGCATCACTGGTTTAGTTTGCCAGTGCTAGATCTTATTGGCTGGCACAATATGCTAGTTCTTCTGTAGCAAAGATAAATGAAATAAGAACACTTTCAAGGGAAGAAATAGATTCATGAGCAATTAGGTTGCCAGAGAAATACGGGAGAAAAACAGGGAGGTGAAAAGTTTTAGAAGTCCAGCCTAATTGCCCAAGAATCTATTTTGCAGTTGTATTAATCCTTTGGCACTAATCTGTATGTATTGGAATCTTGTCTTGGAAACAGATGCAATCAGAAATATAAAAGAAAACTGGATAGTCTCCACTCTAAAAATAAAGTGGGGCTTATCTGTGTGGAGTTCCAGTAACAGCATTCCTTATTGAAATTCCACCCTCCCTGGGGTAAATGTTTCATTCATAGTAGAAGCAGTAGTTCTTTGTAGAACAGCTTACTGGACCGATTCTACACCCTGTTCAGTTTCTTATGCTTAAGGGCCCATATCATCATAGCCATGCTCTTCTGTTTTAACTGCCCCATTTACATTTAAAGAATGATTGGTAAGTACAATTATGGAAAAGGGTGTTTTCTTCCTCAGTATCCGCAGCTTGTTTCCTTACCTCTCCTACTTCAGTTAAATATTAGAAGTGAAAGGAAGAATTTTAAAATGTCAATGTAACATTCTTATCTTAAAAAAGCAAAGCCCACCTTTGGCTGGTGAGAAATAATTTTTAACTGTTTACTAGATTTCAGGTTTCCATAGTCTAGAACACTTCTTCAGATTCCAGGTTTCCTCCTTTATGTAAGCATACTCTTTACCAAAAAAAGAAACCCAAAAGCAAACAAAATCAGTCTTCTACAGCTGCTGCTATTCAGTTTGGAAATTCGGTTTGCTTTACCGAACCGTGGCCTTGCATGTCACTGACTCTTTTCCCTAATCTAGGTAACACTCATGGCTGTTCCCTCAGTGGCTCTGCTCCGACCTCTAGTCTAGTCTCTGGGAATTTAATTTGTACTCGATGCAGTTCTTCTCCATGCAGAGTTTCTAAAACTTAAGGCTAAGGGGAAGACAGTTATTGAGTGCTGATTCTTTCTGGGCTGATGACTTTATAGAGAGGTATACTTACAAGTATTACCTGTTTCTCTAGTTTGCATTAAACTAGGCCATTAACAGCTTATCTTTGCTGCAAACTTAAGTGTTGATTAAATGAAGCTGTTGGAATTTTGTTCTTTATTCCACCTTCTTATCTTTCCAGGAATGGTGGACCCATCTCTGGCTGAATGAAGGATTTGCCTCCTGGATTGAGTACCTATGTGTAGATCACTGTTTCCCAGAGTACGATATTTGGACGCAGTTTGTTTCTGCTGATTACACACGAGCTCAAGAGCTTGATGCCTTAGACAACAGTCATCCTATTGAAGTAAGTTCTGTCTTTGCTCTTGATTGTCTCCCTTTTTTTCTTGTCAGCTGTGTGTAAGCTTTTTTCCTATTAAGAAAAAAGAGGACTTTGCAGGCATTCCTGATGCAAAGGAAAATCTAATGTTGCATTTACGCTGTGGATTTTCCTCTACTTGAATTAGTATCTCAGAAGTGAGGTTTGAGGGTCTGATGATGACTCATCATTATTTGTGTTTTGGTTTGGTTTCTGATCAAAGTGGGTAGTTTTCTGGCCCTTGAGCACAGTGAAATAGCACTGACTTACTCCAGTGCTCAACAACATAAACCAAAATGCAGCACAGCCCAGAGCCCAAGCTACCAAACTTTGCTGGGCTTGTACTGGTTTCCACCTGAGGCCACCTTAGGTATATCTGCATCACACTCGCAGTTCTGGGAGTATGATACAGACAGTCTTGAAATAAGTAGGATCTAGCTGGGCTTGCTGCTTTGGAAACAAGGCAGTAGTTCAATGATGAGAAGAAGGCAGCAGTAGCAGCAAGCTCAGTTACAGCAAAACTGGGAGCTGCGCTAAAAGAAAACTCCATTTTAATTTCTAGAGATCACCGTGGCCAAATTTTCTGATGGCTTAAGAAATGTTTGATGTAATAGGTGTTGGGAAATTATCTTGCTTTGTACAACAGGTCATTTTAGAGTGGCTTACTTGTTGAGTGCATTTCCTGAGTATATATTGTTCATTGTCCCAGAATTAAACAACTTCCACTGTTTTGTTTTGGCTTTTTTTGCTTTTGGGTAAGTGTTAACCAAAGGATTGATGCAAGATCCCCAAGTCTAATTAAATACCAAAACCTAACTTTGACCTATAAACCAATTCTAACCCAGACATATGTCAATAAGTTTAATTGACTGGGCACAGAGATTCCAGTAAGACAGTTTAGTGATGGATATGCATGCTCTTTCTTCAGTGAGAAAAGTCAGCTCCTTAAACACTAGAACAAGCAAAATCAAAATCTTATGGCAGTTAAAATTGTTCTCACTGTTAATTATCCTGTTTACCACAGGTTAGTGTTGGCCATCCATCCGAAGTAGATGAAATATTCGATGCTATTTCTTACAGCAAGGGGGCATCTGTAATCCGAATGCTACATGACTACATCGGTGATGAGGTAAAAAAATAATTGTTAAAAAAGCCAGATGTCAATTGTCAAATCTTTTTACAGTTAAAAATACTGTTTGGTAAAACAAACAAACAAACAAAAAAACACCCAAAAAACCCCACCAAAACCAAAAAACCTGTGTATTCTGTATTTTGAAAACTTTTTCCCATTTGTATTTGGGCTCTGTTTGAACTTACCTAGGAGAAATAAGATAGTGGGAAAATATAGAAGGAGTTACAGATGTACCTATTGATCCTAAGATTCCTCAGCTGATTCTTGAATATAAATGCAGCGTGGAGGGAGGATAGGAAAAGACCTTCGTTCTGGTGCCATTACATATGTATGTTGTACGTATGTTCCCAGGACTTTCGGAAAGGAATGAATTTATATTTAACGAAGTTCCAGCAGAAGAATGCCGCTACAGGTAACTGGTGGTTATTATATGCTTTTAAGAAAAGTAATTTCTGGAGGCAAGCTTGTTAGTGCTAAAATGATGGATTCTTAAACAGCTGTTTTTCCACTTGAGATAACTGAAATGCAAAGAAATAATTGGCTTGTTTTCAGTTTCATACAATGTGTCCCCTGCACAGCCAAAATTCAGCATCCTCTAGGGGTTCTCTATCTCAGGAGTGTGTGGCTGAGGTAATCTGAAATGGCTGCATTTACCGTTGATAACCACATCTGTGTAGTAATCTAATTTAGAAATAGAGTATGTCGATTTGCCAAGTAAGCCTTTTGCAAGCTTCCTTTTGCAGTATTGATTGTCTGTGTGATTAAACAGTTCAAAGTCTTGTCTGACATCTCACAGTGCTTTCTTAAACCTTTTTTGTGTATCAGGCATAAATGTGGAAGTGGAACATCATGCTCTATCAGCCAAAAACAGTCCATGTTGTTTGGTCAGCTCTTTTGGCATAATATATGAAAAACTTAAGGAGAAGATTCTTCTGTTTACCATTTTGAATATTTAATGCTAATTTTTATTATACTTTATCACAATGTGTATTGATTGCATTTTTTTAGTAGTGAAGAAGCTTCCTTTGGGGCGGGGG
>JAVJGG010000082.1:44048441-44067540 GCA_035590195.1 Aviceda cuculoides | reverse complement strand
TTCCTTCTCCCCCCCCCCCCCCCCCCGAGTGGTTTAAACTATTTCCTTTTTCTTGCCTATCATCTGTTACAATTCAATAAAAATTCATCCCTAAACATGAAGAGCAAACTGGAGTAACAATACAGCCCCCCACCCTCCAGTGCCCATATAGTGTCCTTAATAGCATCTGACATGTCAAGATTCTGGGAGTCCTTAGTCAGACTTTTCTTCTGCAGAGGATCTCTGGGAAAGCCTGGAAAAAGCTAGTGGGAAGCCTATTGCTGCTGTGATGAATACATGGACCAAACAAATGGGATTTCCGCTCATTTATGTGGAAGCTGAACAGGTAAATATAACTGTGTGTTTTTCAGCACTTCAGATCAGAAATTCTGCCTTTAGTTGTGTTTTAGGATCAAATTTAGTAGTATCCAATTATTTTAAAAATTCTCTTTGATCAGGAGGCAGTACACTGGATTGTTTTGTTTAGTGACAGTTCTGTTTCTGAAGGGAGGGGAAGTGCAGCTCACTTGAGGAACCTAGTGCAAAGCGATATGGAGTTATTCCACAAGCGCTCTAGATCATGTGCTTGGAGTTTGCTGACATAGCCCGTTTGCTCTTTGTGTGTGAAATGTTGGGGGGGGGGAGGGAATATCTGACTTAGCTCCCCTTGCCACACGTTTTGCTTCTCAGTCCAGTTCAATTATGCTTATTCTACAAGATTGCACGGTGAGTGGGGATTACTGGCTAGAAGCTGAAGTTAGACAACAAATTCAGATGAGAAATAGGGTATGTGTGTTTTAACAGTAACAGTGATTAATGCATGGGAATGATTCTTAAGGTGGCTCATTTTTGTGGAGGAGAATACAAGTAACTCAGTTTAACAGAGGGCACATGAATGTATTGTGATATGAATGTATTGTGATATACAGAATTTGAGATTACATGTCTGATAATCTCTCTCTCCTTCTTCTTTTTTTTTTTTTTTTTTTTTTCCCCTTCAGCAAGAAGATGACAAAGTGTTGAAATTAGTCCAGAAGAAATTCTGTGCCAGTGGACCATATACTGGTAAGATGAGTGCTAAGAGGAGGAATGGAGTGTTTGTTGATTTTCATGCAATGGCAGCAATTTTGAGAGATGAAACAGCTGCACTGCAGAGTGGGCAGGTGCTCTGCTTCGATTCAGGTTTTTTAAGTATTTGTTAAAACTGTAGAAAATCTAAGGTTGAATGCTCTCACACATGTGGTTTCTGTGTGCTCCTTGCATGGAGAACGGCATTCATCTGCAGTCTTTGTCTCAGTTTTCATACTGAGATGCTTCTCTTCTGATGTCCTGTTTAAGGCCAGTGCTGCCATCTGAGGAGCTCTGTAAACTGCTGGTTTTATAGTAGTGCTGAAAAAAAAATGCCTCATATGGAAGCCAGCTCTATCTTAAAACACAGATTTCACCCATCTTCCGTGCTTATAGAAATTATTTTAAATGTTTGGCTTGAAAGGTGATTTAGAGATTCTTGGTTTTTTTAACTCTAGAACTGCCATTTTCCTTCAGATTTGTGCCTTTTTAAATTTAAGTAGCCTAGCTTAAACTGCTGCGGAAACTTGATTGAACATCAGGCAGAGCTTCTGAGTGTTGCGTGCATACTTCTTTTTCATTAGGCCTTCCTTTTTACTGTTTCTTTTTTTAGGGGAGGATTTCCCCATGTGGATGGTCCCCATAAGTATTTGTACAAGTGATGACCCCACCTGTGCCAAAATGCAAATATTGATGGATAAACCAGAGCTCACCTTGGTTTTGAAAGACATCAAACCAGACCAGTGGGTGAAGGTGAGTTGTCACAAAGGAGAACATAATACTGGGAATAAGTTTGATTGTCACTGTAATGTTCCCTTGCATTTAATTTTCCTTTTTTTTTTTTTTTTTTTTTTCCCCCCCTCTCCCCTTTCCCTTCTGCCCCTCCGCTTGAAATATTGTATTTCTTATGGAGGGGCCTCTCTGTGCTGCTATTGAATATTGGCTCCTCTCTATAATGCTTGTGTAGTGCAGTCCTTTGCCTTCCAAGAAAAGTCTAGACAATGTAAACTTGAACCTTTTAGGAGTCCTAGCCCGGAAAAAACAGTGTGCAATTAGAGGCAGCTTTTGAGTTGAAATGTGGTGGCTTTTTTGGTATCCCATGGCAACCACAGTTTAGTTAAAGTCCTTCCTGAGCAAAAATAGTCCTGTTTATCTTTCATTAGTGTAAACGTTTTCTACTGGCTATTGCCAGACAAGTACAAATCTGTAGGTGAAAAAAAATCACTGTTGAGGTCTACTGCAGACACCAGTCAAACTAAATTTAAAAATTGAAAGACAGCAACTGGCTGGGACTATTGCTCTATGAGCTACTGAGGTTGCAGAGTAATTGTTTGTAAGCTGGAGCTGTATTCTGAGATGTGACTCTGTGAAATAACATTAAGGGTTAGTCTCTCTGAATATTAATCAAATCTTCCCATTTAACTAACATGGGCATTCCAGCTGTTAGGTCTACGTATTCTCTTGAATCACCATATGTATCTGGGTCCTCCCTGGTAATGAAGAGGGGCATGAAATGAACAATTCTGAAAATGCCCTGTCTAAATGAGGGTAAAATTTGGTATTTCTGCCTGAGAAGGAAACAATCCAGCTCAGTCCAAGGTGAATTTGTAGGACTGCTGGCCGTGAAGTTGTCAGTCTGTGAGGTTTTTAGTGCCATAGTCCTGAGGACTGGCAGTTGGACTGACCAAAATCGTAGCAGCAGCAAAGGGGGTGACTTTCTGATGAGCTCAGCAATGTTTCTGGTTTATGTCAGCTACTATTGTTCAATCAGCCACAATATTTGACCATGTACACTAAAATGCTAGTAGGTAGTAGAGTGTAGCTAGTGTAGTTCATCAAGCTTACTGACCATGACTTGCTTTTATGCTGGGCAGAGGTGCTTGCTCCCCTTTCTTAAGAAAATGGCTCTATCAAAATTGAACGGAGCAGGTTGTGGGAGGCAAGTTGCAAAAGTTAAGATTGTAGCACCTGCGGTCTCCCGCATTTTATCTTCTTGGTGAGTGACTATCCTTATTTCAGTTAGGATTTACCCCTAGAAGAGAAGTTTCTCTTTTCTCCTTGCTCCTAGTTTTAAATCTAGCCTCTGTTTCCTTATGCCAGCTCTCTCCCATCTTCTATACCTCTTAGTGAGCATTTCTTCTTTGAGATCTTTAGTCTTCCTTATGATTTGTTTTTTCTTTTTATTTAAATAATAGTGACTGAGCTGCAATGCTTTGAGAAATTTCTAGTGGTCCAAGAAATAAAAAGCATTTCCTTATTTGTTCCTTAGTTTTGATTTTTTACTCTTTTGGTACTTTTCAGTTAAACCTTGGAACAGTAGGGTTTTACCGTACTCAGTATAGTCCCGACATGCTGGAGAGTTTAATACCAGCCATCAGAGACCTCTCCCTACCCCCTGTGGATAGGCTTGGCCTGCAGAATGATCTTTTCTCTCTGGTAAGCAACCCTTTGCTATTCTGTCTAGTAATGAGAGCTACAGTAACTGCAGAAATCAGTGTCTGAAGAGTCAGTCTCAGTTTCTGGAGGCCAAGTGCCTTTGGGATTACTGCATACATCTAGCTATTAGCTTGACAAGTTCTAACTTGTATTACAAGACTTAAAACCTATGGAAGCAGTCTGCCTATAACTCCTGTCGTGCTGTTCTCTGTAGGGGTGTTTTATACTATAGTTTTTTTTACAAAATTGTTTTGAGAACTTGCTTTCTTTTGCTGGTCAAAATAAGGGTATTTTAATGACCCCCTCAGTGACTTTATCAAATACTGTCATCACCATGTGCTTTATTCAGTTGGGCTTGTTATAACTGTCCTCCACTGGAGGTGGCTGTTGGGGATTCTTACCGTTTAAAAGCAAAGGATTATCCCCAAAGCAGTTGTTGCTAGCTCTGAACAATTAGTTACTGTAGTCTGTATTTCAGATTGTACTTTCTTATTCTTGCCAGTCAGCAATTATATGAAAACTTTTACAAATGTGGGTTTGATACCCTGCCTCACTAGCTTCAAAGCTTGTAACTCTTGTCATGACTTCGTTGAAGGGGTTTGAAACTGTAGCCTGAGTAATTTCCCAAATATTGCAAGACTAATGGGACAAAAGAAATTGAGCAAATAATGCATGTAAGAACATTGTGTTAGACTCCTATTTTGGTTTCAGTTTTAATCATGTTTTTATCACAGGTGAATATAGCTTAGATAATAAAAGTTGATCTTCACCTCTTTTCCGGTACCATAAATGACTGGTCTGGTTCCAAATTAACAAAAATCTGAGCAATCTGGTTGGAGATACCTACTGTAGTTATTATCAACTGCACTAAGCACAGAAGTGTTTTCATGATGCTGTGAAGCAGTTAATATAAAATTTTCCTGGCAGAGGTGGAAAGGCAGTACTTCTTATACTAATCCACGGGAAGCAGGAAGCAAAAATGACTTCTGCAGTTTTACACTCTCAATTTAAAGAGCAAAAATTAAATCTCTAAATCTTTACAGTTTTTAGTTAAAATAAGATTTGGGTGGGTGTAGTATCTGGCTGAGAATAACTCTGGGGGTTTGCTTTTTCTTGCCAGCATTGCTGCAATTTTGCTAAGTCACTTAATCTTGTCTGTTTCTTGTTTGTAAAATGTGCTTATAATTATATAGCTGTATCCTTGTAAAGTGCTTACCAGTATATAAAAAGCATTGTGTGCCATGAGCATACAGCTAAGGTGGTTTGACTAGTGTTAACTCACCTTGGCAGAGCCCCACAACAGAGAAAATAGAGTTTATATGCAGGCTGTGCAAACTGAACAGGGAGGACTGTAAAATAATGTGATGAGCTATTTATTAAACGTCTTAATTCTGTTTGGAAGTAAGATTAATCTGTGTTTTTTCCTCTCCCAGGCCCGAGCTGGAATCATTAGCACTGTAGAGGTTCTAAAAGTCATGGAAGCTTTTGTGAATGAGCCCAATTATACTGTGTGGAGCGACCTCAGCTGTAACCTGGGGATTCTTTCAACCCTCTTGTCCCACACAGACTTCTATGAGGAAATCCAGGTGTTCGTGAAAGATGTCTTTTCACCAATAGGGGAGAGACTGGGATGGGACCCCAAACCTGGAGAGGGTAGGAAACCTATGCTGTGAAATCCAGTAGTGGGTTTGGAAAACTCATGTGTCAATAAGCCATCAAGATTTTGGGAAGGGGGAGAGAAGGGAGGAAGTGGAATCTGAAGTAGGCATTCAGGGGTATTTTTGTATTTAAAAACAGACAGACAAACACAAAACTGCCAGACAACCCTCTGTTATCAGGCACAAGTTAAAATGGTAAAAACTTTTCCTTACCTGGTCACTGACTGATAAAAATTCTCTGCTTTAGCTTTGCATCTATTGGAGTGCGTGAAACTTATTAGACTACAAGGTTGGAAAGCCACGTATGTGCATGTTTACTTGTCCTAGTGAGTCCTGTTGTGGACGCAAATGGTTAATATTGCTGACTTATCTCAGGTTACAGGCCTAGCCTGTTGTGTTTGGGCCAGAATCATCTTCTCCTGACCCTCTTGCCGTAAAAAAATCAATGTATTCTCCAGCTGGCACCAAGGGGGGTGAGAAAAGGCCTAGTTTCTCTAGATACACTGAAGCGTGTGGAAGTATTTGTTATACAGCTCTGTCCTCATCACACTAGGTGGAAGAATGCTTAAATTAATTGCTGAATTGTGTCTCCAGATAATTATTCTTTTTCCTCCTACTTGCTCATTAGGTCATCTAGATGCCCTTCTGAGAGGTCTGGTCTTGGGCAAACTAGGAAAAGCTGGGCACAAGGCAACATTAGAAGAAGCCCGACGCCGATTTAAGGACCATGTGGAAGGAAAACATATGCTGTCAGCTGATCTGAGGAGTCCTGTAGGTTACTGTAAATTTTGGTTCCCAAAAGACTGTCCCCACTCACTTAGCACTGTGTGCACTGAACTCTTGTATTTCCAAGAATAGGGAAGCCAGTGTCAAGGTATGAGACCAGCTGGTTTTGGCAGAGGTGGTGGGAGCTTGGATAAGTCCAGTTATGAAGAAAATGATACTGGGGAGCATGGTACAAACATCCCTGTGTTTCTTGAATCAAGTAAGCCTCATCTGTTGTGGCCAATACTTAGTCATAACTAACAAGCTCAGCTGTACACCCACTTTGACTGCCACAGAACAACTCTGGTCTCTAGATTGTGTTGCTTTTTGGGTTTTAAAGACTATCCAAATGCAGTGCCGAACCTGAGCTGATGTCTGCTCATTTAAATCCATCCATGACCAGTCTATGTCCTGGAAGTTCAAAAGCACTGTGGTAAACTGCAGGGATCATGGAAGAGCTCTGCAGGTGTCAGTTTGGCCCTGCAGAGCACAAAGTCTAACTATGGTAGATATGGATTGAGTGTATGTGAAGTATTCACTAGCTGGGTGTCGCATGGTACAAAGATTTCTTGTTCTGGTGTTTTGCTGTGGTTGAAATTACCGAAGTTATGCTGAAATTGAGGAAGAGGTAAAGGAAGGAGTTGATGCATCTTTAAAATCCTGTCTTAAAACATAGAAGGGATCAGTGCTGGTATCTTCCAGATCTGTTCACTTGTCTTAAATCTACCCCAAATATGTAGAAATTGACTGTTGCACTTGTAAAAGTGTGCTTTTTGAAGGACCTTGCTTGTTTATGCTCTATCTTAGGTATATGTAACTATTTTGAAGCATGGAGATAGTACTGCTTTAGACACTATGCTGAAGGTGAGTGCACAGTCTGTTGTTAACACTGCCAGCTTATGCAACGAAAGTTAAATATTCCACCCTACAAGTTCCTCTCAGACATATTTTATCTGCACACAGGCTCAATCCGATGTTTTACAGATGATGTGAACGCTGGGGCTTCATTGTGTTCCTTAGTCTGTGGGTAGTGTGAAATTGCCACCTAGTGGATTGTTGCATCTCTCACTTGGGGATTATTTTTCATTGCTTGGAGGCACAGTCCTACTTGACCTTATATAAACAGTGGTGAAGATCAGTACGTGTAATGAGGTCCCTAATGTGGACAGCTGCAGGTTGATTCATTAACAAGTTCAATTTGTCACATATTGGGCTTGAAGACTAATCTAGCAGCTCTAACATATGCAGCAAGCTCAGTAATGCTAGGTAAGAAGTCAGCATTTAATACCATGCATTAATATTATTCACTTTGGTTTTGTGGTTTTGAAGCTTCACAAGCAAGCAGACATGCAGGAGGAGAAGAACCGAATTGAACGAGTTCTTGGAGCCATCTCTCAACCAGAACTGATTCAAAAAGTTCTCACCTTTGCACTTTCAGTAAGTTATTGGAAAAGCTGCTGCTTCCTTACCTCGTGAGAATGACAAGTGCATTCAGAGCACACAAATAATGCACTAGAATAGGAGCAATAGTCTTAATGATTAAATCTTTGAGTTGTATCTTAAAGTTTGGAGGTTGGGGGGAAGCTATCATTGACAGATTCAACATAGAAAAGCATAAGGCCAATTCAGCATAGAAATGTATAAAGCCAACATGCTGTATTTGTTGAAACAGTCTTGAACACTTGTCTCCACTTTCCTCTTCAGGAAGAGGTACGTCCCCAGGACACGGTATCTGTTATTGGTGGAGTAGCTGGAGGCAGCAAGCAGGGGAGGAAAGCTGCTTGGAAATTTGTAAGGGACAATTGGGAGGAACTTTATAATCGATACCAAGGTGGATTCTTAATATCCAGACTAATAAAGGTACGTGCAGCTGTGAGAAAAGTCCTGTTCACATACATGACCAAAACTAAACTGTTATATTTGAAATGCTAAATGCTTAACCTTGGTTAATGTTTTTTTCCTTCAGCTAACAGTGGATGGATTTGCAAATGATAAAATGGCCTCAGAAGTTAAGGTAAGAAATTTTAATTAAAGAAGTGATTAACATCACCTGTGAACAAACATTGTGTGCTCTAGACTGTAAGCACCTAATGGAAGAGCCATGAGTTTCTATGAGGTTTTTGTTTTTGAACAGTGGCTCTGCCTCTATTTTGACTGTTGCCTAGTCCCCAAATTGCACTGCTTTAGGTTGACTTATTTTATTGAAATGTCTTAAATTAGCAGTTTCACAAAGCAATGTGCAACTTCTAGTGATTTCTGTTTCATTTGTTTCACTCATTTAAACTTTTATAAACTCCAGCACAGTTTGTGGCAATGGTTTTGAGACTCCCCAGGAGAAAACCTTTAAAGATAATTGTAGCAAAATTTGTAGTTGTTACCACTTCCATAGTAAGCCGAGGCTTTTACACCACCACTTTGTTCCTCCCCAGACTGATATGGCGCATTTGGGGCTGACTGCACTAGCACCCAGGGACTCCTGGGGGAATTAATTGGCTAAATTCCATACTACAGGTCCAAGTTTTATGTGGTCATTTGTGCTGTGTACTAAGAGCAAGACTTTGATACAAGGCAAGTTAATGTGTTTGGAGAAAGTCTGTCTTGAAGTGAGTGGCTCAAGGTGATGTGATTTCATTACTGGACTCGAGTATCCCCTCTGACTCGGGAGTGTAGGCACTGCTCTTGGTAGAGTTTTGAGAATGTGTGTAGGTTTCATTATTTACTCTTTGCCTGCACTTTTACAGGGACTCCTTCTTGGAAGAAGAAACTTAAATATATGGCCCTTAATTATCACTTTCCTGTTAGGAAAATACTCGGGAGGAATTCTTATTTCAAAGATAAGCTGAGCCATGAGCTCTATCTATCTTTTTATCATCTAGTGATCTCTTAGAAAAGATGTAGTAGCATAAGTGATTTTACAGAGAAGTCCTGCACTATAGTTAATTTTTTTCTTAAAGAACACTTTGCAAAACATTTACCAGAACAATCATCCCTAACTAAATTGTAACTACTTTCCAAGAGAGCTTCCTGAGACAGTATACCCAGCTTGTAGCTGGAGTACTTAATGTGTCTGAGTCTCGATGTCACCTTGTAGCATACATCAGTGTGAGTTGATCTGCCAAATACTGGGAAAAACCTACTTGTGTAAAGATGGGGGATGACTCCCTGCTATGCCAGTTTACTCTACCCTTTAACCAATTGTGAAGTGCAAAGTCACAGCAGCCTCTGGTGCAGCTTCTTCAGCTTCAGCTATTTGCAGGGGATCGATATTGTTTATTCTGGAGGAAGAAATGTGAGACTACTCAGCAAAACTCTGTGCTGCTGGTGCTTGGAGGTCATTATGCAGCTTGGAAAGAGGCCTAGGTAGAATGCTAAGAAATCTGATACCTAGACAAATGCTTTAGCAAAATGGCCTTAGGCTTCTGTTAGGGTCTTCTTCCAAGTATCCAGAAATACACACTTGATTTGCTGCTCGTTTGTCCTCCCAATGAGGGACTGAATGCATCTCTTCAAGTGCCGCTTGCTGTTCCTGGCAGCAAGGACAGTACAGGGCAGGAGGCAGCATTTGGGCTAGTTCATAGAAAGCTACTGTGGCTTTCCTTTAGCAGAGAAATGGAGGCATTTTGCTTTCCCACTCTGTACTTGGGATTACACGTCTTGCAAACTCGGCAAGCACCCTGCAAATTTTTCAGGGTCTGTGATGTTGGTGACAGCAGATAGCAGGAACTGTAGTCAGACAAGGAACATAATTCACAAAAGCATTTCTATATAATCTAGGGAATCTGGCGACTTAAAAATATAGTCTTGTCTATGCCTGTTTATACCCTTATGGATGGTTGTGTGCTTTTTATACAGGCCTTCTTTGAGAGTCACCCAGCTCCATCGGCAGAACGCACTGTCCAGCAGTGCTGTGAAAATATTCTGCTGAATGCAGCTTGGCTGAAGCGGGACGCCGAGAACATCCACCAGTATTTTCTGCAGCGCAAGGCCCCACCAGCCATGGTGTGAATCTGTGCATGCCACTGCTGCAGTCCTGCTGCCGCCTCATGGGGAGAGGGAGGAGCTACCCAACAGCTGATTCATATGCCAAGAATTTGGAGTCTTTTTCTCAAACCAATGGGGATTGGACAATGAATGTAGTTAACTGGTTCCTGCTCACACTCCAGATTTAAATTCTATTAAAATTATCAGCAATTCAGCAAAAAAAAAAAGAGAGAAAAATCTGTAAATATGATAGTAATAAAATAGAGCATAACAAAACTGTGAAACTTCCTCAAGCCTTGTCAGTGGTTAAAATATTTAACACCCCTCTCCTGACACTCTTATTGACAGATGTTCTGTTTTTTACACCTTCCCCCAGCCCTCCCCAAAAAAAAGGAAACCAGTGGTTTCTAGGTCAGTGGAATTTTGTGGAGTGTCTGGGGCAAGAATGGGTTAATGCCTCTGAGCGTTGTGTGGAACAGGTCACTCGGAAAGGCAGGTAGCTGGTATAACATAGAGTCTGTGCATCATTCTAAGCGCAAGGTTTTGGGGAGATGTTCCTGCAACCCCCCCCAATCCAAGGATAGTAGGTTCCCTCCCTTTTGTGTTACCTCTCAGCAAAAAGAAAAATGTTCTGTTGCTCTTCGGTTCTTCTCCTTGGTTCCACTTGCTGATGTCCTTCTTAGAGATAATGGAATTGTAAGGAAACATCTTTCATAGCCACATTAAATAAGAGAAAGATTCATGCAATTTTTTTTTTTCTTACTAAATTGCACCCTCAAAATGCATGCAAATGAGGAGATAACTACTGTGTGACTGGTTCTCCTGGCTGCTGTTAGGGCAGGTCTCTTCTATTCCAGACACCGTTATTTGTCTAAAAGATCCAGCTTGTTCAATCTCCTCATGGCCGTAGCAACACTAGCTTTTCGTTCCTTTCTGTGATGTTGATGGTAATTTGAGTCAGAAGCCTTAAATTAGTGATGACTGGCGTGATGATGAAGTCTAAGCTGTGTGCCATCATTTACTTCACAAAGCAGCGTGGTCTACTAACCAGACACAACACCCTCTAATACAAAGGTTGGAGTTCCATATATATTTTTTTTTTCTTTAACAAGAATTCATATTTGGTGTGGCTTAACTGTATTTCAGAAGGTCATCAGACTAACTGTCAGACTGCTTCCCTGAAACATTTTTGTGCTATTGTTTAAAAAAAAAAAAAAATTAAAACAGTTGGCGTTAATAAAAATGTCAATGTGAAATTCATGTCCTGATCTTGTGTTCTGTTTGAAGCCTGAAAGAGTGTTGCTGCTTTCAAAGGACCTAAACCTCTGAGGGAGCAACGGAGGTCACGTGTCGATGGTGTCTTTAACAAGCCCCAAGGAAGCCCTTGTTCTCAGCCTTCTCCTCTTCTGCTATCAGTGCTAGGTCTTAGGGCAGCTGAATGAGCACATACCGTACTGATCGTAAGTAGATCTTGTGTAATCTGAATAAAGATTGTAGTCAAGCACTAAAGAACTAACCAGGACAGAATTTGGAAGGTAAAGGAAAGGGAAAATAATTGTGAATAAGCAAATTTCTGTTAAACAAACACCTGAAAAGTTGAGGGACTCTGCAAGTGGGAATAGTATTGTGCAGATGCTGCTGATGCCAACGGCGAGGAGCCAGGGCAGGGATACACACCAGAACGGGCAAGTTTATAGTTGGCAGAGGCGCGGTGCTCTTGAACAGTATCGCATGGGTTGGTATCCCTAGGGCTAGTGTGGCTATGTGGTCAGAAATGAGACTGAAAAAGGAATTCTGTTTGTCCTGAGTCATATCTGTTAACTTGACTGATGTTTTTTCCTGCTGTCAGCACTGCAGAGCCAATGTAATTTCAGAAGAGTAAGCTGGTTTCTCTTCTGCTTCTTGCACATTGACAAAATAACATGCAAAGTTGTGATTCCAGCATGACTGGTGATGTATGAAATGAGAAGTACTGTAGCTGCAAGTTGAGGTGATCTTGTTTTGACTTTAAACAATGCAAATGACATGCAAGCAGTTGAAGGAGAGTGACAAAAATAACAAGCTTGTGGTCAGTGAGCAAACTGAATAGTCTCAGCAGACTGACTAGTCCTAGTCTCTTCTGCATGCAAAGAAAGTAGATTTTAATTCTTCATGAAAGTAAGTTTGGGATTTGTCCACTTAATATGAGATCTTTTCTTTCTATTGGAGACAAACTGATGCTCAGGAGAGGGTCAGGACAAGAACAGCAAGAGTTACTGTGGATGAGGAAAGAGATGAAATGGGGCTCACGTGATGATTAGCAAGGATATTGCCCGTAAGAATCGAGTGTATCTGCTAGGGCTGTTGAGGGTGCAGTGTCCTGGCACACATCAGGGATACCTAAATGATACAGAAGCTAGCTTTTAACAAGGACTCCGCTGTATCTATTCAGGTTAAGCATGTTTGAAGAAATCTTGATACATTCTTTCTTCCCTCTCCAGCAGTTTCATTGGTTTCTGTGTCTCAGATAAAGACCTAAACTAGGTAGGTAATAGTGGTGTCCTTTATTCCTAGTACAGGCTTATAATGGAAATAAAAGCAATATAAGTTTTCCCAGCAGCAGTAGGAGGAGTTTGCTTCCATGTCTCTTCTATCACTGTCAGGTGTAATGAGATGGTCCTGCCTGGATGAGTCCTGGTGATTGAGTGATGACAAAAGTCTGCATTGAGTCTGGCTCACAAAAACATTGGTGTGAAAATCTCCTTCAACATCTGGAAAGGTTTTCTTAACGATTGAACTTACTATGTGCACCCACTTCTTCACTAAGAGGGTGGTCAGTCACCGGACCAGGCTCCCCGTGGAAGTTGTCATGGCACCAAGCCTGTCAGAGATCAAGGAGAGTCTGGATGATGCTCTTAGTCATATGGGTTAGTTTTAGGTAGTCCTGTGGGGAGCAGGAACTTGGACTTGATGACCCTTATGGGCCTCTTCCAACTTGAGATACTTTATTTGTTGCTCCTTTAACTTATTTTTTGATACAACGCTAGTACCTGGCTTTAGTCTTGGCACTTACAAGTAAGTAACCTTGTCCTTTTGCCTTCTGTTTGCCTCCCTATCCCCCCTCCAACAAAACCACAGGAAGCTTTCTTTAGTGAGCATCCTTCTGCCTAGGACGCAGCAGAGTTGTTCCCAAATAGACAACATGTGGTGTTGTTACCTTGCCCTTCTCTTGTTCTTCATAGTTTCAGGTATACTTACGGAAACAGTACTTCTTGCAGACCTCTGGTTTTTGTTGCAGGCAGGTTGGCTGTGCTGTGTCCAAGGTACTGCCTTGCCATAAAGATTCCCCTTTAAAGGAGTAGGAGCTTGATTCCTGCCAAGGTGGAACATTGGTCTGATAAAACACGGATTGATACAGCCAGGTTGCAAGTCAGGCTTTTGCCTGGTGAGCTGTCTTACTGCTGTGCCAAAGCTGTTTGCTTGAATTTCAGGTGATCGGGCTTGGGACAGCTGCTGCCCTTAATGCAGGGGGTGCTTCCTGCTCATGTGTAAACTGAGGCAGTGCTTTATGAGGAAAAATGTATTAAAGCAACGTAAATTTCTTGGTCTTGAGCAGAGGATGCACGAGTGATTCGTCCAATGTTCTTTCAGCCTTGGGATTAAAAGGTTAATTCATATGTTAAAATCATTTCTGAAGCAAATCCATGCTGCAGGTTGTTGGGGGCTTGGAGGAAGGGGGCATGGTTGGGGGATAGTTCATTTTTTACCCATCCTTTTTTTAAATTCTCTCCCTAATCATCTTGCCTTGGTTGTGATTAAGTGTAGCAGCCTTGGCTAGGTGGATCTTCAGTTTGAGATGTGTCCTTTTTTCCTACCCCGTCAGCCTTAGATAATTGAATCGGAGTTCTAAGGAAATCTCAGCACGTTCATTTGTTTGCTTCTCTTAGCAGGGGCAGTAAAAATAATGAAATTAGTTGAAATCTAGTCGGTGTTGGTTGCGACTGGAAGCTGGTACAAAGCCAGTTTGATACTGAGCCAGTATGGAATGGTCAGGCACCTGCACTGCGTTTGGCCCCATGACACTGAAATGCGGAGCTTCAAATAAGCTGGAAATTGAGTTTTTGAAATTGTTTTTGGGAACATTTACAGTGGGCGGAGAACTGGTGGCCTCCTGCCCTGCCATTGCTGACGCAGATCCAGTCCTGCCACTGGCACAGCCAGGTTTTCTCAGAAAGTGTCCCCTCCATTTAAGAAAAATAATAATCGCACGTGTGAACTCTCCAAAGCAATTTAGAAAAGGCGAGTTTTGTAATAACAAAAATATACATTCCTATATATAGTCATTGCTTTGATATTTGCAAGACTCTTACATGTGGGATAAAATAATATTTAATCTGTCAGGGAGAAAGGCACAAGCTTGCCAGGCGGATGTGGAATTAGCTGGGAAAGAAAGTTTCAGAATCCAGTTTACTCTCCAAAAATACCCGGGTTTCAGACCAAAATTTTATCTACCACAAGGGGAACTGCAGCATCTGGAAAGACTTATTATTTGCTTCCTCAAATGCCAGGCTGTCTTCCCAAACATACTTGCATTAAGAATATGCTCCATCTCTTAAATTAGAGTAAAATTAAATGGTGTACAGCAAAAAAAATAAGCCTGTGAGCCCTTTGAAAAACAATCAAAACCCCAGCAAAACCCTAAGCTTGACTCCCTAAATCCTTCTCCAACGTGTACCTACTTCTTTCTGTACAGGGTCATGAGATGCAGCGAGGTCTTGCTGTTATCCACCATTGACTGTCCCTGTGATTAGCCGTTACATCGCTGTGTTTCAGAGACTTTACACCCATGTTCTTGTTAAAGGCACCTTAACCCGTGCAAAATAACTGTACGAGTGAAAATGCTCTGTGACAGGCGATGGATAAATGAGTCTTGGCCACCAGGATCAGGACAAGGCTCACGGCAGCCATAGGATTGATACCAACTTGAGTGAAGCTGCCCTGTATTGCTGAGCGGATTCTGGTTAGTGAAGGAGGATCGTGTGTGGCTTGTCCTTCAGTGATGATGTCAACACGAGCATCCTTCCACCCCAGTGAAGCAAGGAACAAGCAGTAACGAGCGATCAAAAATCGGGCTGAGCAGTGGCTGGCTCAGTGAGCTCCATTTGGGCTCTTTCAGACTTTCATTACAGGAGAGCTCAATTTGCTGTGCTAAATTTGTGGTTTAAGGTTAAAATTACTCATGTTCAAGTGAAAATGTGTGGGGAAAATACATGTATGTGCCAAAACTCGGAGCCAAAGAGGATAGTGTGCTGTGCTCCACCGTAATCCTTTTCACTGGGTTGATGTTGTGGACTCATTAACTTTTCTTTTACAGGGACCCAAACAAGGAAAGAAAAGTGAGGTTATTTTAAGACTGAACATAACCAAAGTGCTTGGAAATAATTCCCTCTAAGCAAGGAAGACCAGGTGAGTGTCTCTGCTCAGCCTTGTGTAACTTAGTCATCTGTGCTGGCTGGATTTCATTCAGTTTTTTTTCAAAACTGGATTTCATCACCTGACTGTTAGGAAAATACATCTTTTTGCAGCACCTAAGTCAGCCTTTGGGCTGCTCCAGCAGGCTGAAATGGAGTACACGGAAATCCACCATGTTGCTGCAATTCAGGATTAGAGGAGTGTGGAGTGTTAAACAGCCTTTAACGTTTTGCTTTCTACAGCAGAAGGGCCGTACCTGGTGCACGCGTTGTCCTTTCAAAGCACATGGTTGTTCGTGTAAATTATTCTGGATTCCTGTGTAACTTCTTAAATCTGGTGTCATCTAAACTCTGCTTGATTTACAGTGGTTTCTTAGAGGTTTCCCCTGAACTCTAAGCTCTGGATATACACAAAATCACAGATAGTTCCTGTCCCTTGGAATTTCTCTGTATGTAGGATTTTCTGAGAAACCTGAAGGTACTGAGCAGCCTCAGTAGAACAAACTAAGTGACCAGGTTCCCCTTCCGAAGTCTATCCATTTTGCTTGCTGAAATAACCCCCAAGTTACCCTGTCTCTAGAGTCAGCAGCTTTTCAGCATTTCTCTCCCAGTTTCTGTAGTCAGTTTATGAAAACAGGAGATGATATAAGCCTCTGTAATGTGAATGCTGAGTATGCCATTTATGGCAATGAGGAGAAAAACAGTGCATCTAGCTCAAGTTTACAGCTCCAGCCCAAGCACTACCAGAGCGAGCTGATTCCGCAGTTTCGCTTATCCTGATTTTACACTGGGTTTTGGGGCTTTCATTGCTATTAAGGCCAGATTTGTAGAAAATTCTTTAGTCCTTCTCTCTCTCCCTGGCTTTTCTATGGGAGCAGTCCCTAAGGAAAGTCATCCTGGTCAGCAACATGGAAGGGTTGCAGTGGTCAGTGAAGCTGCACTTGCTGAAGGACTGTGTGCTTCTGGGTTGTGTCCCAGAGCTTAGGGCTGGGCAGGGGAATAGGGAAGCAGTTTGGAGGAGGACAGGGTGCAGCTAATCCTAGCAGCAAACCGCAGCTGTGTACCAGGCTCCTCTGTTCCTGTCTGGTCTCCTCCCTGCTGGGGATTAGCTGCAAGAGAGTGAATTTCACCTGATTTCAACCCAAATGCTGCTCAGTGAGTTGACTTTGATCTGCTAGCGGAGGCGTACTACAGAGTGGCGAAGAGGGCTGTACGTGAAGTGAACTCCATTACTTCAGGCTGAATAACGTGTCCATTCTGTTCCATGAGTCAAGCTGTAAATAATAATTGGTCTTAAACGAGTCAACAATGTGAAGTATTTACCACTCTGCCCGTCCAGACTCCTCCGCTGGTGCAGATTTACCAGGGAGCAGCACCCCTCTCTCCTTCTGCTAGCACTGCGTGCCGTGGTCACGCTCTCCGTGCCTCCGCATCCTGTGCTCCCTCGCTGTCTTATCTCGGACATCTCAAAGGTTTGCAGTCATCAGTGAATGCAGTCTCCATCCACCTTCTGGAGTTGGTCTCAGCTTTGTTTTTCTCGCTGGAATGGCTGAGAGAAATGCAGGCAAGACACCGTAAGAACATGCAACAAGATGATGGCAGCGGGACAAAGAGAATTCAAATCCTGATGTATGGACATTTTTTAGCCCTGCTTGTAACTGCATTAAACCTGCCAGCGTTGATGCTTGGTACTCCTCATCCAGAGATCCCAAAGCACTTTACGAAAGAAGCTGTTCCAGATTAGTCCCCATTTTAAAATCTGAGACTCAAGGCATAGGTAGACAAAAGAAGTTCTCCGAGATTCTCCTGCAGGCCGCTGGCAGAGGTAGGGACAGTATCTAGGTCTCCTGAGCCCCAGACTACCAGTCTGTCCCTGTAACATGAATTTCTTTAGGGGAATGATGAATCTTTTTTGTGTTGCACAGCTGTGGGCGAGTCTACTTCCTCAGCAATAAGACCAGCACTTGCTTTGCCCTGCAGCATAACACTTTCCTCGGGTTTTTGGAGGGAAACAGTAGTAGTGCGGGACGGGAAGGCCTGGAGACATCAAGGATGAGTTAGACCATTTTTCTCCATCTTCCACTTTCAGCTGGATAGGGGAGAGAAGCCTGCTTGGGATTTCAGCTCACGGGAGGAAGCAGCTGTGGTGCTGCTGGCCTCTGGAAGCTGCTCCACCTCTGCGTGTCCTGGGGTGGAGAAGGTCATGCAGCACCTGAAGCCTGATGCACCTTTCCTGCAGCCGGTTGATAAATGCAGTTGTTTGCAACTGGAATGACGGTGTGCCTTTAGCTGCAGGACTGACTCTGTGTATGCTGCACGGGGCAGGAATGTGACTGTCAGGACAGTCCGTCATGCTCATCATGTTGACTATTCCCAACTATTCGTAACTCAAGAGTTTTCCCCTGCTACGGTCAGCTAAGCTTCCCCCCTTCCCTTCATTTACCCGCTCAGACAGTGGCATTCGATCAGATCCCATTTCTGGAGTGTGTCCCTTTCCCAGGAAACCAAAATATATTCAGAGCAGAGAATGATTAATGGAAGAAATATGACTGCCAGGGAAGAGCAGAGCCTAACGCATGTCTGCCTGGAGCGGAGCTCGCCTCTCCCATGGCAGCAGCGCTCTTCCTGGCATCCTCAGACTCCTGCCCGCAGGAGAGGATGGGGCTGGGTCGCCAGGTAATTGTCCCTTCTCCCTGTGGCCTTGGGATTTATTTAGTCCCACAATACAGCCTGATTGTGTTACTAATTGCTCTCTCCTGGTGAGCAAGCTAGAGCCCTGCAAGTCACAGAGACTGCTTTGACTGGGCTTTAATTATTCAGTTACACCTTTGTTCTGCCCTGCTTTTTTTTTTTTTTCTCCAGGTGTTCATTTTAACACCCCCCCCCCAATCCTGCACTCCTGCGGGATTTGGGCCTTCCCTGCCTTCGGATGTGCTGCTCTGTCACCCCTTCGGTCGGGCCAGACGGGGGTGCAGAGGGACAGCCCCCCCCCCCCCCCGAGTCGTGCGGGGAGGATGGATGAGGGGTCTCGGTGCCGGTACCGGTACGGTGGCAGCCGCCCAGGGCCGGTACCGGCGGGGCTGTCTCCTTGGGGAACAGTTAAAATACATAAACCAGCGTGGGGGCCCTTCGCGGTGGCGCGGTACGGCTCTGCCCTCTCCCCGCCCGGCACCGTTCAACCACGGCTACCGGCACAACACCGCTTCCTGCGGGATGCCCGACCCAGCTCGGCTCTCCCGGTCCGCGGGCAAGGCAGCGACCCGTTCCGCCTTCCCCTCCTGTACACGGTGCGCCGTTAAACTTGACGGTAGTTTCGGCGGCAGCGACGCGAAAGCCCGTCGGTTTCCCTCCCGGGGCTCCGTTCCCCGGTCGGGGCCCTGCACGTGGTTTCCCCTTGGGGCCGGCTCCGGGGGAACAGGAGGCGCTTCCCCACGGATGCTGCGGGCGGAGCAGCCCCCGGGGCCGGGGTCGGACCGGGAACCGCCGGTACCGGTCTCCGCCCGCGGCGCGGGCCCCCACGTGGCCGCCTCCCCCAGCACCGCCTGAGCGCCCTTCCCGGCACCGTCCAATCAACGCCAGCACCGCCGGAAACCCCGCCTCTTCTCTTCCTCCCCGTTACCCGCCAATGACCGCACCCCGGCCCTTACCACCAATAGGAGCGAGAGCCGCCGGCAGACCATCGACCAATGAGAGAAACGGTAGTGGGGCGGCGGGCCCCGGCGGATATCCCTCCGCCGCCCGCCCCGCGCGGTGGGCGCGCGC
>JAVJGG010000082.1:44023383-44047200 GCA_035590195.1 Aviceda cuculoides | reverse complement strand
GAGGGCGGGGGGGGGGGGATGGGGGGGGTCAGGGGCTTGTGGTTTCATCCCGAGGGAAGGGAAGGGAGCTAGGGTGGGGAGCCGGGAAGCCGGGGCCTGGAGTTTTCCCCGTGACCTTCTTAAACAAAAAAATAAAAATAATAATTAAAAAAGCCCCAAACTTAAAAACAAAAAAAAAAAAAAAAAAAAAAGGAAAGAAACCCCATGTCTCATGCGTGTGCTGGAACCGGGGCGGCGCGGGGAAGTTGAAGTCGCGGGCGGTGGAGTAGGATTTTTGCTTAGTCAAGGTGTGGTGCTGCAGCCGCTGCCGGCTCTTGGAGGGGAAGGGTCCGCGGCGGCACCGGGAGGGCGCTTGGGGTCCCGGGGGGTGTTGGGTCCTGGCCTTTCAGTGGTGTGGCTGTCACAGGTCATCAGGAGCAAAATTGGCATCCTTTTTTTTTTTTTTTTAAGCGGTTATATATACTGGTCTCCACTGGTGTAAACTGGGGAAGTCACAGAGTCTTTATTTCTGTTGCTCTGTTTTAAGGTGTGCGAGATGTCCCTCAGAACCAGAATTGATGTAGCCTTTGTGCCAAATGTCAGTTTTGAGTCAAAATTCTCTGAATTACTGTTTGTTAAGTCTTAGGATCCCCCCTGGTTAGACTGAAGCTTCCTGGGCCGTGTTACGTGAAGTATTTCAGGGCGATGTGCTTTGAGCTGCTCGTGATCCTGGGTTTCAGGCTTTTGAAAGAGCTGAGGGATACGCTAATTTTTCAAGGTTTCATTTATATTTGTTGTCTTGCTAGAGCCACATAAAGGCAGCAAGCAGAGGAAGCGGACTTTATGCTGGGGCTAAAAATTTGTGCCCTGGCTTGGAATGGGGACGTGGGACGGTCCAGCCTGGGGAAGGGCAGGGGTCGAGGCGCTCCACGTTGGCTGCGAGGGCAGCTCATGGCTCGGCTTTGCAGGAGGATGAGGCAGGAGAGTGAGGATGTGGGATTGAGGGCTATTCCCATCGCAGTACGTGGTGGGCGGGTGGGAAGAGCTCCAGCTGGCCCGGGGAGAGGGAAGGGGTTGAGTTGGGAAGGGGTGGGAGGTACGGGGTCAGGCGAGAGGTTCTGCGCCTGGGGGCCACAGCCGAGCACCCAGAGCTGGAAGTGATCTCCCAGTTAGTTCATGGAGATGCACCCGCAGAGCGGCTTGTTCTTCCTCGTCCTCCCCCTCCTCCTCCCTGTAGTTAATTTAGACCCTTTTCTGAGATTTTTCATTGACACTTCTGTGGGTGTGGGAGCTGAGGTCGTACGCATTTGCTTTGAGTCTCACGTCTGGAAGGCTTAATGTAATGCTTCTCATTTTTAGCTAGAATTATTCTTAAAGCTCCAGGAAAAGACGAAATTTTGTTGCTAATTTATGAGTGTGAAATCAAGGATGCTTCTTCACCTTTGAATTTTAGTACAGTTTTCTTCTCAAACGTGGCAGCAACACTTTTATTTTGTCCTGTGAACTTTTTTGAATGATTCCTCGCTTCTGATAAAATCAGTATATAAAACATGAGCAATCTTGATGGTTGGGAAGTGGGTCAGTGTAGTATATTTGTTAGGGTTTCATCTATTGCATTAAAATTTCAGAGAATCTCTAATGGCTTACGATCATCAGTTTAAGTTGTCCCACATCTTTGTTTCCAAATTCTGCAGTTTGAGTGTTGAAGAGTACTGGACAGCCCAACTAAATTTTTCTTTTTTAAAAGCTGCATTTGGTCATTGAAAACATGGAGTCCAAGATACTGGACTTATTCTATGCTTTTGTTGAACTTTTGAAAGTTAAGTTAGTTTTAAAAATGGCTTTTTAGTGCCCTAAAATCTTTGAATCTAAAGTTCTGTTACAGAGATTATAGAAATGGGTTACACATAACTGTATGTTAAACGTTTTCAGGAAAACCATGCTCCTGCTTGATGTGAAACAGTTTTGAACGTGGTGCAGCTGTTACCACTATTTCCTAGAAAGGTTTTCTTAAGTAGGCAAAATGCTTCACAGGGCCAGCGAAATGAAAAAGCTTCACTGCTGAAACTTTAGCTGTGTCTTGTACATGGCGGAAGTCTCTGAAATGTAAAGCTGTCAAATCAGGAAAGGATTTAGATGCGGAGGCATTTCTCACTAGCTCTCACCAAAAGCAAGTGGCACGAATGTCAGGTATTTTTATCCACACGTATGCCCTTTTTGTGGCGGGTAGTCTTCATATATGTCTATGCACCTTTGATTGCAGAGAAGGAAGTCTATGATCTTGCAAACCTATTTGTGATGCACCAAAGGAGCATCTGATTTCACATTTTAGCAATTCCCGTGTTAGATTATAGTTTGGGTGTTTGCCTTGAAGCAAGGAAATAAGTAGCAGAGAGTTACTCTTCACCATGTTTGGTATCCATCCAGAAAACACATATCTTGGCATACAACCTGAGTAGTTTATTTAAAGGAATACTTAAAGCAGGCAGGAGCACGGAAGGTAACAGTCTCTCAAGTAAGCTAAAAAAAAAAAAAAAATCCAGCAAAGTCAGTGCCAACTTACGTCGCTTTCCAGCGGTTCTAATTAGGAGCTTAACACCCATAATCTCGGGATAGAGCCGCCGTCGTTGCACGGTGGTGGCGGTTTGCTGTTGGCCTGGTAGAGAAGGCGCTTCAGTGAGTCGTGGTCTCATTTTGCTGGGTGATTGGGGTTTTTGTGGTTGTGGTTTTTTGGGTTTTTTTCCTCTCGTTAGTGGGGGGGTGCGGGCAGGCGCGGGTGCTGAGCCCTCCTCTCTCCCCAGCCGACCTTCCTGGTGGAACTGTCCAGAGTGCTGGCAAACCCCGGCAACAGCCAAGTTGCCCGTGTGGCGGCCGGCTTGCAGATCAAGAACTCTCTGACGTCCAAGGACCCCGACATCAAGGCCCAGTACCAACAGAGATGGCTCGCGATCGACGCCAATGCCCGCAGGGAAGTCAAGAACTACGTAAGTTTGGTGACTTTTGGTTCGCCGCCTGTTGTTTCCTCGTGGTGGGAGGATGAGCGATGAATGTCTTGTCCGTCCTTTTCCACCTGAAGAGTCTTCTGTTGGCTGGCTGCTCCCTTTCACGAGACAAGCAATGTCATCTGCACTTGCTTGGGTGCTTTGTTGCTTCTCGCATGTTTAATCTGTAGAATTATTAGTATTTGTAGTATTATTATTATTGGTAAAAAACCAAACAGGTACGAGGCTGCTGCTTTTAAATTCACACCTGTAAATACTTTTACAAGGAGCTTCTGAATAGTCTTGTGTGACTGCGGGAGCTAATGGTCATGGCTTCCCCGCTGGGTGGTTGCAACTGGGTTGCTGTTCGCTTTTTCTTATACTTGAACAGCTTCCTCAACTGTTTTACAATCCACATTAACGTCTTTGAAGTCTACTCTGTTGGAACACGTGTTTACACGAGGCCTAGCAAATTTTAAGAGTAGAATATGGTCAAAAATTTGCAAGTTCCAAATAAGAAATTATATTCTTAAATTTTCACACAGATGAGGAATTTGCCTGATGACTCCTGCACTCTTTGATAGTTAAAGTTCAGGACTTGCAATGGCAGAACTGGTGGCTTAGTGTTTTTTGGCTGATGAGAGCAAAGGTGTACTTGGATGTACGCAGGGCTATGTAATTGATGCAAGTTGGCCATACGCTTTATATAATGTTTTTGTGTTAATAGAATCATAGGCAGACAGAGTTAATAGAATCTATATAGCAGAACAAGGTTGGGTGAGTGATGAAGATACAACTTTAGTCTTTTATTTACATTGATAGCTAAGGGGGAACTTATACTGTAAACAGGAGCCATCATACGGTGTACTGAAGCTAACAAAACCAGTTTATTACTGTTTTCTGTCAAGTAACATTAGAAATATAGCAATTGTTAAGTGGATATATGGAAAATGAAGACATGTAACTGGAAATGCTGAAACAGATGCATGCCCTCTTTTTTTTTTTAAGAAACACGTTATTGAAGTATACAAAAAAATCATTCTTCTGATTACAATTAAAAAGAAAATTATTCGGTCCTATTCAGATCATCTTGGCATAAACAGTCTGGTATTTGCGGGGGGACTTTTAAACCACAGTTTGTTTAGCTTTTGCAATTTTGCTTTATAATACAAGCGGGGAGGAATTGTTCAGTGAGTCATTGTTGCACATTATGGCGCATAGCATTGTGTATGGGATTTAAAGGATGTGGTAGAAGTGCGTGTAATCACACAGCTGTATCTCACTTCCTGAAAGGGGCAGCCATGGCCAAGTTCATTTCAAATGTTATTTGTCCGTGGTCACGGCCTCGTTTGCAGCGGGAGAAAGCAGAACAAGCCAACTGCTTTATTGGGGAAGGGGTGTGTTTGGAATAACATCAAGCAAAGACTGGAGTGGCAAGCCAGCACCAGTCTCTTTGGTCACTAACATCAAGCCGTTGCCTGCTAATCTCTCCCACAGGTTTTGCAGACGTTGGGTACAGAAACATACAGGCCCAGCTCAGCCTCCCAGTGCGTGGCTGGCATTGCGTGTGCAGAGATCCCCATGAACCAGTGGCCCGAACTCATTCCCCAGTTGGTAGCGAACGTTACGAATCAGCACAGTACGGAGCACATGAAAGAGTCGACGTTGGAGGCCATTGGATACATCTGTCAGGATATCGTGAGTTTATTTTAAATACTATTTTCAGTATTATTGTGAGTATATTTTAAGTGCTGGCCCAGCATCTCCCCAGCACCTTTTCTCTTCCAGCCTTTCCTTTCTCACACTGCTATATCTAGTAGGCTGTAGTGCTTCCTTGTGGCTGTCTTTTAATACTTCTCCCGAGGATGTCTGTGCGCTGACAGAACGATGGGCAGTAAACAAGCGAGGATGGTGTCTGAAAGGACTGACCTGCTTTCACAGCACAAATCCAGGTCATCTTTCGTAAGGTGCAGATTTGAGTCTGTATGTCGCTGAGGTCATATGATGGTGAGAGGTGCTGTTATAAAACTTCAGCTGAACATCCGGTTGTGTAAAACGTTACAGATGAGTGATAAGCGTTTGATTCCTTTCTGTGTTGGGGAAACCTGACAGCTATCCTTGTCTTGCGTGAGGAGTCCCTTTATTCTTAATTTAGGAAATTTTTGATGCACAGGCAAGAATACTTAGCTCTTTGAGGCACCTTCTACAAAAGGTCTCCGGGTTTTGTCAGTGTAGCTTGCAGTATTGCAATGTGTTGCATCAAGTATCTGATGTGAACTGCTTGCAAAAACCCTGTCTGCTGTCTGACCTACCACTGAAAAACAAAATTAGCTGCTGCTTTTTTGGTGCCACCGAATGCCTTAGAAAATGTATGTGCGGCATGTCGCTGGCAGAAAGAGAAATCTTCTGTTTGGTGCTTTCATCAGGCTGCAGGGGATTGGTTTCACTGGGGAGGTGGGAGGGTCAATGAAATAAAAGGAAATCTACAGCTGTACAGGGGAGTGCTCCAGGTCGAGCATTGTTTGTTGCAAAGCTTGAGTGCGTGTTTGTTGTTTCTTTGGGTGGTATGTATCGTTGACCTCTGGATTTTTGGATGCCGTGGCTTGTTGATTGAGTGTTTTGTAACCAAGATCCTTCTTAAGAGTTTCGTAGTTTGTCAGCCGCATTGTGACACAGTTTGTGACCGTAGTTTGGGAATCTACTGCTGGATAAATTCTGATGTTACAATTAATATAGTTATTTGGGGATCTTGCA
Source organism: Aviceda cuculoides (assembly GCA_035590195.1). Classification (NCBI taxonomy): domain Eukaryota; kingdom Metazoa; phylum Chordata; class Aves; order Accipitriformes; family Accipitridae; genus Aviceda; species Aviceda cuculoides. The sequence goes on along the minus strand of JAVJGG010000082.1, from coordinate 44,041,486 downwards.
GTCTTTAAATTTACCATGAATTAAAATTGATCTGTAGTCTATGTTCACAGCTTTCTTCATTAAGCCTTGAGTGCTCAACTGTTACCTGTCCTTGCTACTGGTCCAGGCAATGTATTTTTGCCCTTTGTCTAAAAAAGATTGGCAGCTTTACCAGTAGAAGTCTTGACCACAACTGCTGGCTTAGACCTCTGCCCAGTATATAAAGGAATTGGAAATCAGTTTTTAACTTGCTAGTTGAATGAAGTCAAGTAGTCTGAAGCTTGTTGGCCTATTAGTTGAAATAGCGGAGTTTATTTGGCATTTATGACTTGAATATCTGGAGTATTTGTGCTCAGTTCGGTCTTCTCTTTCCTGTCCCAGAAGCTGTAAAGAGGTAATGGTGTATGAATTCCTTGTACTTGTGTTCTGGTTCTCCCAGGGAACAAAGGGCTTCTTGGCCTTTGTGTCTTAGAACTTCTACTTGTAGATTTCAGGGTCAAACTTCGAGGGTACTTTAATATGGAGAAACCTGTTCGGCTGGCAAATAACATTATCAACACCTCTTTTAGGATCCAGAGCAGCTTCAGGACAAATCCAATGAAATCCTGACAGCCATCATCCAGGGAATGAGAAAGGAGGAGCCCAGCAACAATGTGAAGCTAGCAGCTACTAATGCACTCCTGAACTCTTTGGAATTCACCAAAGCAAACTTTGACAAAGAGGTGAGGGGGTGACGACTCTTGGCCTAAAATGCAAGGGCTGAATCCACGGTCTATGATGAGAAATCATGCACCACGCTGAGTTTTGATGCATAATTATGTTGCAACTGAGACTTGGATTCGTTTCTGTAAATCCGGTATGTTCTTGTTGTAGTGCAGAAATACTATAGAAATCTTCACAGATTCGTCAATGGAAGGGAAGCATCATTGACTTTTTTTGGATAAATTTGAACTGACCTTAATGTTTAGCCTATTAGATGCTCTGCTTCCTAATCAAACTCTACTCTATAATGCCACTGTAAGAGTACAAGCTTGGATCAGCACTTTCTTTCAAGTGATGTGGCAGCAATCCAGATTTAACTTTGCCTCTGAAAATTGTTGGGGGAGGAGGGCCTGTAAGAGTCTTCAGAACAGGGGCCTCAGAATGAGATTCTTTTCAGAACAGACAAATCTATTGATTTTTCTTTTCCTTCTCGGATTAAGTCTATCCTCTAGGCCTCTACCAGGGGAGAGTATGGGGAAGATAGAATTAATATTGAAGGTCTTTTAATGAAAACTTTCCCAAGTCAACTATTCAGTGGAAATTGATGGGGATCAGCTAGAGTCATTCAGGATTTTCAATGGGAGGTGCATGATCCATTCAGACTGTATTTTTCTTGGACTTCTGTACTGTAAATAGGCTGGGCATAAGTCTGTTCCTTCCTACTGAAATGCAAGGATCCAGGTACTGCCCCTCAAGAAATTTATGTCCTCAGTTTTGAGGTTTCTTGAAGCAATTGCTGAAATAGTTCAGGAGATAGCAGGATTTTTTTTATTCTCCCCCCAAAAAGCTAGTGTCTTTAGTTCTGCTGTATTTTTCTGTTTTGGACAGCCTGTTAAGCAGTTTTTAAAATGGAAGCTTGGGATTCCCGTTTTGGGGAAGAAATGGTTTAAAATACTGCAGCAAATAGTAACCTGTACTGTTCCTTAATCTTTAGAAGTGCTGCATGAGAGAACGTACTAGTCCAGACTCAAAATACATCCTCCGTAGGAAGGCTTGCAAAGACTTTAATGCTTTTGTAAGGCAGTTCTAATGCTCTTTTATTTCTTCTTCTAGTCTGAAAGGCACTTTATTATGCAAGTAGTCTGTGAAGCAACACAGTGTCCAGACACAAGGGTGAGTGAAACTAAATGCTTGATTTGTCACTGCACCTTTCTGGGGAAGCGGGCTAGAACCTCTAGCATCAACAAAACAGTTGAGAAGTGTTACATGAAATAAATGGTATTCTGTTAAATGGTTGGTGTGCATGTAAGTACTCAAAATGAGATTTAAGCATAAAAGTTAGAAGTAGTAAACTACTAGGAGGATTTAAGTCGCTGCTTGTGAAAGACCTTATTGGGTATGGAGTAAACTAAATCAGCAGAAAGGTTATAACCCAGCAGCTGGGTTATTAATGTGTGGTAGGCTCCAACTGTGCTCGGTTTTCAAAGAACTCAGAAAGGTCACCTCTTTGATCCATTTTCTACTCTGACAGGTACGAGTGGCTGCCTTACAGAATTTGGTGAAGATAATGTCCCTTTATTATCAGTATATGGAGACGTACATGGGTCCTGCGCTTTTTGCTGTGAGTACTCGGGTTTCTCATATATAGTTGTCTGATCTTCCTGTACTCCTTTGTCCTAATACAAGAGGAAAAGTTATCTTGCATTCCTGATTTGTTTTTTTTTTTCCTTTGGCTGTGACTGCATACTGTGAATCCTTCTCCTAGCAAAATCCATAAACCCAACATCAGATGTTTCAGACTCAAAAAGTCAGGACAGTGCAGATTGCTTGACTTGCTCTGCAGTCCTCCCCAGGTGCTGATAGCTGATAAACTTCCAAATGAGGAGGTTGTTTTTGAGAACAGTAGCTCTAATATGGCATCTGATTTCAGACAATCTTGAATCTCATACCAATTGGCCAAAAGTTGGGGCACCTATTTCAGGAGAAATAACTTGCTAAAACGTGCTTCTCTCCCCTCCTTTCTTCCATGTTTCTAAAGATAACTATTGAAGCAATGAAAAGTGACATAGATGAGGTGGCTCTACAGGGGATAGAGTTCTGGTCAAACGTCTGTGATGAGGAGATGGACCTGGCTATAGAGGCGTCTGAGGTGAGCTCGCAAGTGACCGCTGAAAAGCAGCACATGCCCGTGATCGTCTGTTTGGGAATGCTGATCTCGTGTCTTCGTGTTGTGTCTGAAAGTCCTCCTGTCCTCCCAATTGGAATAGTGTAGGAGAGCTCATCTGAGGCCCTTGTGCGGCAGTCGTGGGTCCGTGATGAGACACCACGCACCACTCTGATGCGATGTGATGCATGTCTGTGACAGGAGCTGAGACCTGAGGCTGCACGAAGCCCACGAGGCTGGTTGACTCTGGGTGTTCCGTGCGCTGCAGACGTTAGCACAGCGTGGTACCCAGCTTAGTTTTTAGCGGATAGCTTGGGTACAGCAGTTGTCTTACCCAGGGCTCAGCTATGGTTAATTTATTCTGCTGTTCAAGGTAAATGCGAAGCTTGTAGCTAAGGTTGCACAAGGGCCGCCATTTGTAATTCCCTTTAATGACTCTTTGGGTTATTTTGTAGGCTCTGTAGCCTAATGTAAAGTTCTTAGTGTAGCTTGAATGTAACCCCTTTTGCTTACTGGTTTAGATTAGGACGCATTGCCTTTTTAAGTGAGCAAAATGCTTTTAATGCCAGCCTAGATGGGAGTTGAAACTACTTGAGATAAAGATTGTCTGACAGGTTTGATGAGAACACACTGCCATGTGCAAGTGCTAGTTTTCTGCAAATGGTACCTGACAGCTACCTGATTTCTTCTTAGCATTCGAAAGTCAACTCAAGCTATTCCTCTAAGGTTAACCTAAATGCGCATTAAGCCTGTATGCTAGGCACAATATAATACCAGAAAATTCTCAGTATCGTGAAGATCTTTGAGCTGTTGCTTCATTAAGACAGCATCTTGAATTGTTGAGACGTGCATACCGCGTTGAAGGGAGAGCATTTCTTGAATTACCTGCTGTCTTGGAGGCCTAGTGGACCCTGTTATGCTGATGTATAAGATTTTTGGGGTCTGTTACAGGCATGAGGGACTGACTTGGTCCTACCCCAGTGCGCAAAAAGATTGATCATGTTCTATATAATACATTATTTATGAGTTAAGTATAAAATTATGGGATTAAATAAAAGTAATCGTTATCCCTTACAATGGATGGGGCTGGAGATGAATTTGGGGTATTGTTCTGCATGCAGATGCTGTTTGCATAAAATCACTGTGGAGATCAATAATAGCTTAAACTTTGAAGGGCTCTAGATGAATCATATCCATCTTTAAAAGCAGCTAAATATATATTTATGTTGAATGCCCAAAAAAGCAAGGATAGCAAGGATAAAAGGACAGTCAGCAGCATGTAGGTTTAGTTTATATACTGAAGACCTTTTGCTGCTTCTGCTTGGGGTCACTTGTTAATTACACATAACTGCAAACCGAAAATATTTATATTTGTACCATGTGAGAAAGGGCTCTATACGTGTATGGAATGGCAAATTGAACTTGCTTATTGAATATTTAACTGGGATTGGTGCAGGGTGTCCTTGAAGTTCCTGTGTGTTATGGTAACTTAAAGTTTGTGTTGAGAAGGAGAGGAAAGCATGCAAAAGACAATTTATATCTACAGGAGTTTGTAATTCAGACCTCATGCCTATACAGCCGCTGAGAATCATTTCGCTACCTTTTTTTCTAGGCAGCAGAGCAAGGAAGGCCTCCAGAGCACACTAGCAAATTTTATGCGAAGGGAGCACTACAGTATTTGGTCCCAATTCTAACACAAACATTAACAAAACAGGTGAGTTGCAAAATCCCTGATGCTTGTCAAAAAACATGTACTATGCCTACGTTCAGGTTCTGGGACAGCGATGCTACTGTTGCATGGAGGAGCAAATTGTCAGTTGTGGTCATTGCTCCCTTGCATAGGTGACTTCTTGATATGCTAGGTCTCAAAGGTGCGTTAGGTCCTCTCGGGTAGTTTTTAACGGTGCGCTTGTTCAGAGCACCTGTAGTGGCAGTCCTTGGTCTGTGATGAGACATCATGCACCACTCTGACTGAATGATGCATCGTTTTTTAGGGCTGAGACTGTGAGACTGCGTGCGGTGTCTTTTTTTATGCTGAATTCTGTTAACACATGCTTGTATTTATGGTTTCTGAAGAGGTTTGGTAGTTATCTGTATTCCTAACGAAATGTTTGTGAAATTAAAACCAATATATAGTCTCTGCGTCATTAGAGATCCAATTTCTAGAATTGTTGAGGCTTACTTTTTGAACTGTGAAGTCCATGTTTATTTAGTACCTATTAAGCACTTCACAGGGACTTGTTTGGACTGTGTTTCACAGTCTAATCAAAATTAATGGAATAACTTGCTACAGCAGGTCTAATTATAAAATAAAACCGTTAATTAAGCCATACAGGATGAAGTTCATTTGCCTTACTGCAATGAACTGGGAAAATGCTTGGTGTTCTTAGTGAATCCAGGGAATTGTTTCCCTGTTTGTTTTGTGTCGCTGTCCGCTTGGATGCGGAGAGTTAAATTGCAGGAGGTTCTAAAGTGCTTGTTAAAACGGGAAAGATAAAACAGATAAGAGAATCACAGGTACACAGCTTCAAAGGAATTTGGTAAGTGGCTGAGCTAACAGTTGTGGGGAAGAAGCTATTTAACGGGTACAGCGGCCGCTCTGTGAGGCGATGGCATGGATCAAAGGAACAAAATCTCAACCTAGATGAGAGAGCAGCAGTTTGGAAGATGTATGAGGCTACTGTAGGTGCGTCAGTAAAGAGCTAGCAACCTTACAGCAGGATGGAAAGGTACAGATGATGCAAGTAACTCAGGCTGCCTCTCTGTCAGAGATGTAGCTGGTCCTTCCAGACCCGAATTAATTTCTAAATAGAACACTTGGTAGTAAGGCAGTATTACTTGCAGTAGATCCAATAGGATGCCACTGCCTGTGAGTGCTAAGGCATATTTTCCCCCAGACTGACCAGGGGTGCTGTTTTCCTCCTAGGATGAAAACGATGATGATGATGACTGGAATCCCTGCAAAGCAGCAGGAGTCTGCCTCATGCTCCTGGCGACCTGCTGTGAAGATGACATTGTTCCTCATGTGCTACCCTTTATTAAAGAACACATTAAAAATCCAGATTGGCGATACAGAGATGCAGCTGTGATGGCTTTTGGGTGCATTTTGGAAGGACCAGAGCCTAACCAGCTCAAACCACTAGTCATACAGGTAAGATTCATTGTGTTTTCTTGGAGGCTTGTAGAGCAAAAAGTTTGATTTATTTGGAGGAGGACACCTGCTTTGCACATGGTTCTTAATCTGAGGAAAAGCAAAAGGATGCCACATTTTAATCATGTTTTAGAGAGATTTGGTAGGGCTAGGGCAGGTAGTTTGGTTGCATAGCTCTGAATCACAGGGACATGCAGGACTTCAGAATACCTGACTCCAGGTGCCTTGGTTCTCAAGTCTTACGCCTGGGAAATAACTTTATGAATCTCAAAATGCGAGAACAATGGCCTAGGTGGATCTAGACTGTCCTCCTCTCTCTAATCTATCGCTAGCTGGTAGAGAATACGTTAAAAATCAGAAACAGTGGCAAATTCGTATTTCTACATGTTGTCACTCTTTCTCCTGACTGTGATTATGTTCTAGGCAATGCCAACTTTAATAGAACTAATGAAGGACCCCAGTGTTGTGGTTCGAGACACAACTGCTTGGACTGTGGGCAGGATCTGTGAGATGCTTCCCGAAGCTGCCATCAATGACATTTACCTCGCTCCACTGCTGCAGTGTCTGATGGAGGGCCTGAGCGCTGAGCCCAGAGTGGCCTCCAATGTGTGCTGGGTAAGGCAGTTCCTTTGCTGTTGGACATATGATAAGTTTCGGTCAACAAGGAGAATGCAGCTCATATTCATATGTATGAATACACACACACATACATATATATATTCACACACTTAAATGGATTTCAGAGACTACTCAGTGCTTTGGTCATCCAGCACACAGAACTGTTGTTAACTGTAAGTTACCTCAGGTCTGTTTTGTGGCTCTGGTAGGAAAGAATAAAGGAAGAAGTAGATTTTAAGGAGAAAAATGCTAGTATTCACTGAGTGTGGAAGTTGCTTTTGGTTTGAAAATGCTATGGAAACTGCCCTTGATAACAGGCGTGATAGCTGTTTAGAAGAGGCATGCTGGGATTTGGCTTTTATCTTGTGGGCAGTTGGATTGCCTTCTTAATCTTAAGGAAAAGACAAGATACCTTGTTTCCCATCACCTAAGCCTGCTTCTGCAGTGTTTCCAGAACTAAATTGAGGGGCATGAGATTTTTTTGTTCACTTACAGAGCTGCAGTCCCTTGGGTTGGTTTGCTAACTTCAGTTGCATCGTCGTCTTGATGCATGTCTACTACCAAGTAGCATATCTGATCTTTCACTGTAAAGAAGATGTGTCCCTTACTGCCTTTTAAGAGAGCTGCTTAATAAGATTTGAGCTAGAGATGAGTATTTGCATGTCAAAACAAGTTTTAGAAATGACAGAATTTGTTCTCTTAGTATTCCAGAGGTTTGAAGACTTCTAGTCAGCACAGAAGCTTTTCCCTGATGCGTTGATCCTGACAAAAGTCCATGTAGCTGTGGCTTTTGTCTTCTGAAGATGATGACTACTATATGTTTTTTAAATTGAAATGAAAATCAGGAGGCTTTCAAGTCTTCTAATCCACCTGTCTCTCAGAGCAGTTACGGTTGCTCTGCAGTTGGGAATTTGAGCAGTCCGCAGCCTTGTCTAAACCAGGATTTTTAACTTGTGATGATGGTGCAGGATAGTGGGTAGAATCTGTTAATACCCTGCAAGGTTCAAGCAGTCTGCCTTTATTCAGTTTGATTCTTAACGCTACCAGTTGTTGAGACCTGTAGCGCTGTATAGACATTTGTCTGCAGACAGCATGATTGCCTTGCGTGTTAATGTCATGTTTTAAGTCTTTGAAATTTTCACCGCTGTTGCACCAAAGTTAGGTGCGGTAAACAATTACCTGTTGATGAAGGGAGCTGTTGATCCTGCACATTTGGGGCTTTTTTTGTTGGAATGAAAACTGTTGGAATACATGTTTCTGGACTTGTGAGGGTAAACTCTTTTAAGTAATAGCAATGGTTGTTCTGTGTTTCAGGCCTTCTCTAGTCTTGCTGAAGCTGCCTATGAAGCTGCAGATGTAGCTGATGATCAGGAAGAACCAGCAACCTACTGCTTATCCTCTTCGTTTGAGCTAATAGTTCAGAAACTTCTGGAGACTGCAGATAGGTAACATTAAACTGGCTGGCTTAAGCTCTACAAAGATTTTTTTTTTTTAATTACTTCAGGCTGTTGGTCCTCTTTCTTTTACAGCTTAGATCTGAATGGTGTTTTTCAGAACCAGGCTTTTTTGGTATCACATGGAATATAGAATGCTGATCCCTAGGAAGAAAGCTATTCGCACAAAATAATTTCTCAATCTTTTGTCCATATCTGCTTTTAGTAAGTCTGGGGTTTCCTCCAAGAGTGACACTTTTGTATTTTACTTTGAAGTCTCCAAGCACAGTTTAAGACTGTGCACATCTTTGTACAGTAGTCATAAGACTCTTCAAGGTTGGCTACAAGGCCACTGAATAATTAGGATTGCAGCAAGACATAATTAGAAATCTGTGTGTATCGTGCAGTTCGTTTTACTGTGATTGTTTTATGCTGTGGTTGTTGCTGTAGTGTTACATCCTTTTACATTAGCACCAGGTACTCCCAGAAGAGCTGAGGACCTAGTTAGGCCAGATACTGTCCTTTTCCCAACTAAGTTGAAATATAAATAGACGAGGCAAAATATTTTCCTCAGTTCTGCAGATGCAAAAATAAGGGTAATGCTGAAGTCATATTCTGCCTTGAAGGTCGCATAAATCTTGACAGCGCAGAGTTCAATCCTTGGATCAGTTCAATCATCAGTTGAAGCCTTTTGCTGGAGGACTACTTCTTCTTAAGCGGTGTCTCTGTCTGAACAGTTCAAAGTCTAAACTCTTCCTGTCTAATTTACATCCAACCAGAAGTGTGGCGTCTAGCTCAAGGCTCTGAAGCCCATCAGTCATCTTGGCATAGATCTCAGCTGTCTTTATTTCAAATTTAACACCCTCACCAACATCTTGGAGGGATGTCAGAGAGGTAGTAATGTATGCTGCTCACCTCTCGAGACCATCTCTTCCCAGGCAGGATAATGGCACACTGGAAGATGTTGGTCTGAGGCTTTTTCTGCTCCTGTACTTGCTGCCAGTGACTGAAGATGTTGGAAGTCATTATTGATAGCAAATGAAAAAATCTTCCAAAAGCGGCTTCAAAAATCTCATTTACTTTCAAGTCTCGGAATACAGGAATGCAAGTGCTTCTGCTTGTCACAACACTAAAATTTAGCTGTTACTAATTTACTAAAAAAAAACCCAAACCCCCCAAAAAACCCCACCAAAACAAAAAAAACCCAGTCTGTTTCTAAAGAAGCCTGAGCACTGGGAGCTGCAGATATATTCCTTCTGTTACAGGCCTGATGGACACCAGAATAACTTGAGGAGTTCTGCATATGAATCTCTGATGGAAATAGTGAAAAACAGTGCCAAGGACTGTTACCCTGCTGTCCAGAAGACAACTCTGGTCATCATGGAACGACTTCAGCAAGTGCTGCAGATGGAGGTAGGTAAACCTGAATTTTAAACCTCCGTTGCAGCAAGGGGTTTAAGGAAACTAAGTTGGTGTGATGTTGCTGTTGTGCTGTGGCTTCATCTGGTGTAGAAAAATGAGTTTTGTTGCTGACTGCATATATTATGGTATGATTTGTTTGGGGCTTTTTTTATGGATAGATAGATATATTAAGCTTTTGAACAGTACCTCTTGTCTTAAATCTGAAGAAACAAATATTTAAAAGTGAATCTGCAACTCATAGTGCTGTCAAACAAAATCTGCTGGGTTTGCATGGACTGAGATGCAGGCTTTTCACATGTGGGGTTTTGTTCTTTTTCAGTCTCATATCCAGAGCACTTCTGACAGAATCCAGTTCAATGATCTTCAGTCTCTTCTTTGTGCTACTCTACAGGTAAGTTCCTGTCTCCTGTGTTTGTGGTTATGGGAAAGAGGTGGGTTTGGAGACATTTCTGTGCCCCTCAGGATGCAGACATGGTCCTGTTGATGAGATCTGAATGGGGAAATTGGATCTTGTGTCCCAGCTGACATGTGGGAGGTGATACAAGGTTCAGAAGGCTTCAGTAGAGTACGACTTAGAAAATTTAGGGCAATATGAATAAAGAACACTGTACGTGGCATGTTAAAGATTGTATTTGCTTTCAGATTGGCTGTTCTGTTTGCTACAGGCTGAACAGTTGCTTTGGTTGGCACAGAAAAAACCTCCATAACAGCTTTAATTTGTTCATCTGCCTCTTGTGGTTGGTGTTCTTATTTAAAACGGCACTAATTAAAATGCACTGAGTGTCCTTGAAATTAAACATCTGGTAATGAGCAGCCCATGTGACTTGGAGTACTAGTGCATTTCAGTTCCTTGCTTACTTCTACAAAGTCCACTTGAAAACAGCCACTTTTTTGCCCCCCAAACTGCTCAGGAGGTTCACCAGACCATCCTTCTGAAATACATGGTATTTGATATTGAAGCTTTCCTGTTTGCACTGCAGGAAGGGTGGTAGTGTGCTGTCGTGCCTAGCTCAGTTACAGAGCGCTGCTTGAAAACTCTGTAATAGACGTAGATTCAGCATCAGTGCAGCTCAGAAGAAAGGAGCGTGTAACAGGGTACTATGTAATCTGAAGTAAAAGCAGAGCGGAGTATCTATCTCTACTCAGATTTATTCCTTTATTGGGTGGTGTTACCTTTCTCTGCCATTTGGTTCTTCCATTCCTATTAGCCCAGGAAAGGGAGCCTTTTCCTTGCCTGTTGGTAACAGCCTGTTTATATTGGGTTTTGCTTCCCGTTCTCTTAAGCGAGGTTAGGAGGTCTCCTGGGTGTTGTCTCCAGTTTGTTTTGAGATATCATTGAATTCATTCTTCGTGTTCAAAAGCCCATAGCATCAGCTGTTACTTTCACTCTCCGTTTTTTAGGGTAATTTCTCAAATAATAGGTAGATGGGAATAATCTGTCCTTACGGTGGGCTTTAATGGGGAGACTTCAGTGTCTAGAATCTCTCCTTTTGGCACAGTGTGATCACTGCTCTCTTTCAGGACAGCTTTGTTTGCCTGTGGGAAGTGTAGTACAGGTGGAATTAAACTGCTGGTTTTAATCTGTAAATGTGTGTTTCTTCATTATTGTAAAATCTGAACCTTAAGTATTTATGATAGTGGCAGCAGATGCTTAAATACCACCAAGTAAAAGTCAGCAGAGAGACTTTTTTCAGTGTTACATAGTCAAATACACTATTTTGTTACATACTTTTTGTCTTCTGCTGGAAATACAATTACGAACATCCAGCAGAAGAAAAACATTTGTTAATATTTAAAAGGAAAGATAAAATCAAGACCAATAATTTGAACAGTCAAAGTCAAATCTCTTTGGAGTCACTCAGTTTGAAGAATCAGACTTGAAATAATTATTTTCCTCTGCAGGTTAAGGAGTCAGTCAGTCTTTCTCTTTTCATAGGAAATGCAAATTTATTTTAAATAAGGATACATCAAAGCTGTGTTCCGTAGTTCACATGCCGAAAGGGATAGTCAGAACTGTACAGCAGGAGCAGAGCATAGGTTAAGCTCAGGTATTTACCTGGGGTCTTTCCTTGGCCTTCTGCTCGCTGTAATGTGCTGGATAACAGAGAGCACACGTGTGCTCACCAGCCTGCTCTGCTTGTGTGTAAGGCTGCCTCCGCTCTCTCCAGAAATCAGTTTTGCTTTTCAAACACCTCAGTGCTAAATGCATTCCTGTAAACGTATTTTTGCATTGGTGGTATGTTAATTTGTTCTCCATTCATCCTGGGTAGGAGAGGTTTAACTGCAGTTAGCAGTAAGGACATGCTTATGTCGTAGTTTAACAACCAGCATTTCTAAAGCTTAATTCTGTGGTTTAGAAGCAAAGCTTACGTGCAACCCATACTTGGCAGCAAGAGATTGCGGTCACGTTGCTGTGATGGAAATGGGCTTTTTTTATAGGGCCAAATTTGGGCTGGTCGCATTTAATGCCAGCTTACAGATGGAAAGACCAGAGAATAGCCTATGCAGCAGGAAAGGTAAATTCAGCTTGTTCTGTAGCTGGAAAATTGAATGCAGATAAAGTGAATGGGACTTTGCGCTTGCACTGACAAAGCATATTTTTGCAGCAACAGAGTTCAAACAGCAGCTTCCTTTTTAGCAGCCCAATGTGCTGGGCTGGAGCTAGCGCAGAGGATGTAAAGGCACGATTCAGCCTGGCATAGATGGAAGCAGTTACAGTCTCTTTCTCCTTCCCTGCCCAGAACGTCCTCCGGAAGGTCCAACACCAGGATGCTTTGCAAATCTCTGACGTGGTGATGGCATCTCTGCTGAGAATGTTCCAGAGCACGGCGGGCTCGGGGGGCGTGCAGGAGGATGCCTTGATGGCAGTCAGCACCCTGGTAGAAGGTCAGTGTTGCACTGCAGAGCGAGGTTGTGTTCGGGGGGGAGGCAGAGGTGGGACAGAACTGGTTTGCTGCTTTCTCTTTTTGACTATACGGTGAAAAATTTTAGTTCCTGGTTTGCTTGAGGTATGGTTTTGACCACACATCTCACCACACTTATCTGTGAAGCTGAGACTGGCTGGTTATGCTAGACTGTTTTTCGTGAATGAATGGTTTGTTTTCCATTAATAACGTAGCTACAATGCAAATTCTGCCAGAAAAAAACCCCCTAGTGCTACCTTATATAGTGTCCGGCACAATGGGAACCTGGTCTCTGTGCTGCTGCAGGACGGTTTTAACATTATCTTAATGGTTTATACTTGTTGCTGCCTGTGACCCATGGTCGTTTCGTGGTGTTTTGTCAGTGGTGGATTTACAGTCATTGTTCCCGTTTAAAAGAAATCACAGTGGCAAAGATCAGTGTTAGAGTGTGTCAGAATGGGTGAAGTAAAATAAAATTGGGGTTGTGGCATTCCAGGCACTTCATGGTTCAGGTTTAGAAGGTGGTGGCTGTGCATCATCTGGAGCTCTAGGAACATACTCTGCTTTCAAATGAGTGTGAAAGATGAGGTGCTGTTGAAGGTCTGTATGTAACCTCATTGCCTAACACTCCTGCCTTATCTCTAATAAAAGCCATGCCATGATATGGAAATGATTCTTTGGGGAGATCAGTTTGTCAAGAGGCTCATTTGAGTCTCCCTTTTTTCCTGAGGCTGTTATCCTGGCTAGCCTGTGAGGGTCTGAGCAGGTGACAGGACCTGTTTCTAGTAGAAGTATGTGCCTGATCAAAAACACAGGACATCTTGTAAGTGCAGCAGGGTTAGTTTGGGCTTTTTGGATTAGCCCCTTCCCACACTAGTGGGTTTTGGACTGCAGGTCTTTGGTGAGTACCCCTCTGACTGCTCTTGGGAATGTTTAGTGAGATTGCCTGAGGAAGCTGGGGAAGTGAATGAAAAGGCAGAGTGGGATCATTGCAAGCTAACCAGCAAGTAAAAATGAAAGTGTGTATCCTCTTGGGACAAAGGCCTTTTCACTTTTGCATAGATCAGTCTGCATGCATGGTCTTAGTAATGCAGGTGACTTGGAGAAGTTGACACAGAAGAGCAGAAATATTTTACTTCAAATAGTGCTTAAATATAAACATACTGAAGAGTGCCCTGCTTGAACTGCACAGCTCTGAAGAGGTTGAGCAGCTGTTTCCAGATGGAAGATGTTACAGCTGATATGGCAGTAAAGCAGTGGGAAAAGGTGTAGACTTTTCAGCTGATGCAAAGCAACGTAACAGTGCCAAACCCTGTCTGAAGCGTGCTGCCATGTCCCTCTCCCTTTCATGGGTCTGCTTAGTCAGGAAGATCTCGACATCCTTTCTGAGCACAGGAGGGGGTTGTCTGTCTTCAAAGGCCTGCAAGGAACTGAGCGCTTTCAAATCTGCCTAGTCCAGATGGACACATTTCACTGATGCTCAGTTTTTGTGTGACGTCTAGTGGAGAATTGATTTGTTGTGCTTCTGTGGAACATACAGGTACTGGTTTGGGGTGGAATATAATGCTGGGGTTCTGTTTTGCTGAACTCCAGAAAACATGTCGTAGGTTGGGATTTTTTTCTAACCAGAATATTTTCCATGCACAGTCTTAGGTGGAGAGTTTCTGAAGTACATGGATGCCTTCAAACCATTCCTTGGCATTGGACTGAAGAACTATGCTGAGTACCAGGTAGAGGTCAAACCAGGCAGCCCTGTGTTCACAATCTCTAAGTTCTCATCTGCTCACAGATGCTGAGTTCAGCAGGTGTGCATCTGTAAAATACCACAGCTTCTGGTGATGAAACCAAAATTGGAGTCCCATAGACTTTTCTCTAATTACTGGCTGCATGCACAAATTTAGACTCTCTTCTGTTTAATTCATCAGAAGGCCTTCATTGACTTGACACCTGTGTTTTCACAGTGGCTGCATATTAGTTGGCCTTGATGAGGAAAGAGGTTGCTACTGGCTGTGAATTTCCATTAGAAGGTCAAGTCATGGTACTCACCATGGGGTGGATGTTTAGACCACCCGGCTGCTGAATTTGGTAGCGTTTGTTCAGACCAAGTACCTGTCACTTTGTTGGCATCTGGATCTCTTGCCCTCCCCCTTGGTGAAGCAAGTTCAGCTCTTTGCAGCTTTGTGACATAAATGGGTAACGAAGCAGGGACTCATCAGCTGCTCTATGAGGGTAGTTATTCTCGCTGGTTTAATGGCTGCAGGCTCACCACTACTTAGTGCTTTAATAAGCTGAAGCTGTAAGGATAGAGTGGAAGACTGAGTCACTAGGTGGGTGTCTTACTTGCTGTTCTATTTGCAGGTTTGTCTGGCTGCAGTGGGCCTGGTTGGTGACTTATGCAGAGCCCTGCAATCCAACATCTTGCCTTTTTGTGATGAGGTTATGCAGCTGCTCTTGGAGAACTTGGGGGTGAGTGTTTACCTTCTCATTAGCCAGTTAGTAACAGTTGGCTTGCACACTGAGAAGAAAGTGGGAGGTGGGAGAAGCAGAAGTGTTAGGCATGCTCTGAAGATCTCGTGTTTGACAACTATCTTGCTTACTATTTGAATGGAATCCAAATTTATTGGGGGTAAGGATTTACATTTCAAGTAGATTAAGAATTTATTAGCTCCTCCCCCATTAAAAAGAAGTGCAACTGAATGTTATGGTGCTGAAATCTCTTCCAGAATGAAAACGTTCATAGGTCTGTGAAGCCTCAGATTCTCTCAGTGTTTGGCGATATTGCCCTTGCCATTGGAGGAGAATTTAAGAAGTACCTAGATGTCGTACTGAATACCCTCCAGCAGGCTTCCCAAGCCCAGGTTGATAAGGTAAGCCAGTGGTGCACGCTTCAGTTCCTTCATTAAAATCATAAATGAGTAAGGGTTCTGCACATGTCATCGGGGGCATTGCTGAAGTACGCTTTCCTGTTGCCTTTCCAGTCTGACTATGACATGGTGGATTACCTGAACGAGTTGAGGGAGGGTTGCCTGGAAGCTTACACTGGCATCATCCAAGGATTGAAAGGAGACCAAGAAAACGTTCATCGTGAGTACTCTTGTCCTGCTGTGGTGGTTCTGTGCCTGAAATGACAAAGGGAGATAGGAAGAACTCTGCTTAGACAAGCTGGTTCATGGTTTTTATCACGTCCACGGGCATATCCTTGTTCATTCCCTTCTGTGTGGGAGTGAACGCTCTGCTGCCATGAGCACTGAATGGGTTTCGAGCCCTTCACTAACTGGTTCTTTCTTCTCTGGCAGTTTTTCCCCTCCTTATCTCAGAGAGCTCTTCTGGGGTCAGAATCTGCCCGTTTAGGGGTATACTGGAATCCCTTTTAAAGGACAGACTATTAAACACAAACTGTGTTTCACCCTGCTATAATAAAGCTGTTTTCTTTCAGCGGATGTGATGCTGGTGCAGCCCAGAGTAGAATTTATTCTGTCTTACATTGACCACATTGCTGGAGATGAGGATCACACCGATGGAGTAGTGGCATGTGCTGCTGGACTGATAGGGTAAGCATCCTGATCCTGTTTCACCTGACAGCACACGCATTAGATAGATAAAAATCTTTGTACAACAGCCTTAATATTTGAAGCTGCATTTTTGTGACTGTCAGAAGTATTTAACATTAGTTCTGGGTTTTTATGGTCTAGCGTTGGATGTTTAACGCAAGGTGTGAAGTGGTTACGCAGGTGAGGTCCTTTAACTGACAGGGTGAAAACCAGTAGGTAGAAGTGAAAGTTGGATGTGTGTTACAGAAATTGCAGATCTAGGATTTTTCGAGGATGACGTGGGCTTAAAAAAAAAAACCCACCCCACCCTCAATTCCCCGGGTATGGAGGAACTCGGGTCAGGGTGTTTTAATCTTTTCTATTGCATTTAGGGAGAGCTGATGGGAACATCAGGGAGAGCAGTCTTTGGACAGGAGATTGAATGCCTCCGGTTAGTCACAATTTCAGAAAACTGTTCAGCTCTCCTCCTGCTGAAATTAGTGACCATATGCAGCATTTTAAAAAGGACATTAGCTGTGAGTCAGATTTCTTTTTGCTAGCAAGAGCTGATCAGAGTGGTACTGGCACATCTGTTTGTGGCACTCAGCCTCAAAGCCTCTCTTTCTTCTTCAGAGATTTGTGTACAGCATTTGGAAAAGATGTACTGAAATTAGTAGAAGCTAGACCCATGATACATGAACTGCTAACTGAAGGAAGAAGATCCAAGACGAACAAAACAAAAACCCTCGCTACCTGGGCGACTAAAGAACTGAGAAAACTGAAGAATCAAGCTTGGTAAGGGATTACACCCACCTCTTTTTCATGTTGCATAATTATGAAATTGGCTAAACTCCGGAGTCTGAAAGATGCTTCGCAAAAGCCTTGTTCTCTAGGTTTTCTCGTTTATTTTTCTGTAAACAAGCCCCATCTGCGGTCTTGTATATCAGAACAAATACAAACCGAGAACCATGGCGAACTGCTTGGCTTTCAGAAGACCAGATGCAGACTGGAGGGCTTCTTGCGTTGTGAAATGTGTCACCCTTGCTAGTCGGGGATGATCCTGCACTCCTCCAAACGCGGTGTAATCGAAGCCCGTTGACTCCTCAGTCCTACTGAGAGCTCGAGGAGTGTCTGGGCAGCGCTCTTAGTCATGGTTTAGTTTTAGGTAGTCCTGCGGGGAGCAGGGGGTTGGACTCGATGATCCTTATGGGTCCCTTCCAACTCGAGATACTCTGCGAGTCTGTGATTCTACCGAAGCGCCTTGTAAAAGGAGCGGGTTGTACAGAGGGGCACGATGGGGTATCGGTATCGGCATCTGGGAGAATAGGTCTCTTACAGCTTTGTCACTCCACCTTGAGAGGTTCCTTAATAGCCCTATTATTTCTCTTTCGGTTCTGCAAAGTCAATTTTTTTCCACTCTACTGCTAGCTTTATCTCCCAAACGTGGAGTTTTGTGGTTTGGGGGTTTTTTTGATGGACTCTTTTTGCTTGCAGATCTGTTACCATTGGGATGACACCTGAGACCCCCACTGGAAATCTCCAATCTTTTGAAAAAACCCGGAAGTGAGGAGTGTGCACGGATGCTGAATGTTTGGGAATGAGAGGATGAGTGAGTGAGGCTTGAAACACACCACATTGAAAATCCCGCCACAGCAACAGCAGCAGCGCTGTTAGCGAGCTGAGCACTGACTTGCCTAGAAAAACCCGGCATCAGCCATCTTCGGGAAGAGGGAACGACCGATTTCTGTCGGAGTAACGAGCAAGTCTCTCCTTCTGACAGACCAGGACTAGCTTCTCTGTCGTGGCCGGCGCAGGAGGGGAACGGCCGGTTTGGAGGAGAGGAAACTGGGTTCAACTGTGGTGCTCTTTGTCTGAGGTCTGGCTTTGGCTGCTGGAGAGAGACGGAGCCTGGGTCTCCAGCCGCCTGCTGTAACCTTTGCCGCACGATGCTGTCGGTGCATGGGATAAGAGGAGGGGGTGAAGGATTTTCAGTCTAGGAGTGAGTGTGTGTGAATGAGGCGGTATCCACATTCTCAACTTCAAGTCATTGCAGTTTATCTTTTCCCAAAAAAAAAGGGTTAGCTGTTGCATTTCATAAACTAACCGAAGTTCAGTCTACTGATGCAGCATAAGAGATGTAAAAAAGAAAAGAGGTTAAAAAAAAAAAAAAAAAAAAACAGAAAAAAAAAAAAACCAAACTC
>JAVJGG010000082.1:43926869-43942363 GCA_035590195.1 Aviceda cuculoides | reverse complement strand
CTGTGGCTGGGGGCTGTGAAGGAAACTGCCCCAAATTTGAGGGGGGGGGGGGGCTGTGTGGGGAAGGGCATTTCAGCCCCCCATCCCCGTGGGACGCGGAGTGGGATTCGGGCTCCCGGCTCCTTCCCGTCGGGCACTGGTGGTACGGGGGTGAGGGGGCGGCAGAGCAGAGCTGGGGGAGCCGTCCTGGGTCTGGGGGTGCAGCAGGGAGAGAAGGACGGAGACGGTTATCTCTGATCCCCGGGGATGCGCAGAGCAACAGGATCTTGTCCGCTCAGGGAGTCACAGGTTGATGCTACTGGAAGTTTCCGCCGGGGCCTGTCGTCGCTCTGGGGGGGCTGCCGCTCGAGCGTACCCCGCCATCCGCTTGCTCCTGCGCCTCAAAACCTCTCCTTCCTTGGATGAGCAGAGCGAGGAGCTGCTCTCTCCTCCCCAAGGCTGGTCTTTCCACAGTGTGCCGGTGCATCCTTGGCAGCGCAGCCTTTCTGGCTCGCTTTATTTTAGCTGCTTCTCCTCTTACTTCTCCTTAAACACAGCCAAAGCGCTGGGGAGTTTCCCCCCAGCACTGGGGAAGGAGAAAACAAACTCTGATGTTGGCAAGTGGCTGTAATGCCTGCGCTGTCACAGGCGTGTCGGAGTCAGACCAGGAGTTAAAACAACAACAGTAATCCTGGCCGGTTTATTCTAAGACATTGCTTGATTTCCTGCTGTTAATATGTAAATATGCAGGTGTTTGAGCTCTTTTGTGCCCGACTTTGAATACTTGCTTACGGCCATGACAAACAAATGGGGCTGCTAGCATCAGGTGTGTTGTTTTCCCCTATGACTGTGCTTAGCTTCATAATCCTGAGCAGTTTTTTTGCAGTTGCTGAGATCTTTCATGGATTTTAGGGGACTCTGATTCACCTTCATGCTCAAGGTGCTAATTAAAGCCGCAGTAACTCGGATCAGGTGCGTCAATTGGCTTAGACCAAGTGCTGAAAGTTAGGATCATGTTCACCACCCCCTGCTGCACCCCCAAAAAAAGATCCATCAGGCAGATGGGAAGGGTATTTTGGGAAGCAGAGACTCCCCTGCAACTGGAATACCTGGACTGATAGCTTGTGCCCTGTCTGTAAATTGGTGCAGTATTTCCTCTCTCGGAGGGAGGCTGTGAGAAGGTAACAAGGCTATCGTGGTGATAGGGCTTGAAATCATGGTCTAAAATATACAAAACTTTTCCAAACGCCCTCGAAAAGGAGTTTTGTAGCTGTGTAGAAGTGGCAGCGCTGCTTGAGCTGCAGGACGGGGTGCTGGTTGTGTCTGTGAGGACTGGCAGGTACCTTCTCGTCAGCGTTTGCTTCTGTCCCAGTCTCCTCCGCTGAGCTGGAAGCTCTAGATCCTGCGGAGGACTGCCGGGCAGCTCCCCAAGGAGAAGGGCTTGTCCTGGTTAGGAAGAAAAAAAACATTTCTCCCCTTTATATCTCTTGTAGAATATTGAAGATAATGGCACAGTTTCCAAAGTAAATAAATTCTTGTGAGAAGCGAAGGAGCCGCCTCTGAGCAAACCTACCAATCGTGCTGGTGTGAGCGGTCCAGCTGGCTGCTAGCAGGCGTTTCCTCCGGCTGGACATGGGGTCTCATGGGCTGGCGCGGTTGGTAAGTTTTCTCTTCCTACAGCTCCATCGCTCAAGTCCTGTGGACTTTTTTCCCCGTGTGCTGTGAGCTCACGGCAGGCTCCAAGAGCTCCTCGAAGCGCCGTCAGGCAGACTTCAGTGTATCTGGACAGTTGGTCGGAGTGTGAGGCGCTTGGTCCGTGTGTATGGGGGCAGGAATGAGTCCTGGTTGTGCTCGTTTGAGGCACATCATAAAGGAATCGGTTCTCGTGCCAGAAATCACTTGAGTTTTTGGTTGCTTTGCCCTTTTACAGGGGTGAAGGCAGGCAAGGGGTAAGGCGGCTGTTGTTTCCAGTCTGTAGGGAGATGGTTTCTGTACAAAACTTCACTTGTGGCAAGCTGAGGAAGAGGAGGATGGCCAGAAAAAAATTAATATTATGAATCGGTGCTCTTTAGTTGCCTTAAGAGAGAGTCCTCTTCCGCTTGAGTCTTGGCTGGGCGTTTACAAAAGGGCAAACTGGACCCAAACTGCTCAGCAAATTCTTCGTGGGGCGTGAATAAGTATGTAATGCAGAACGGGTGACAGTTTCATGGTACATGTCTGTGAGAGGGTGCTGACGAGGAGCTCCTGCCTCTCAGGAGGGTCTGTATCCCCCAGGGTGGATCCAGAAATATTCCCTGCAGGCAGTGACAGTCCGGTTTCCAGTTCTGTCGTGGGCAGATACGCAGAGAGTGAAGCCGTGTGCTTTGGTACCCGTTTGGTTTCACCACGCTGTAAGCAGGTTTATACCACGTTACACCCTCAGGATGTGAAACTGTCGCTGCTGGATTCGGACATAAATTGTACAAGTGAGAAACTGGTGGAGGGATTACACCGCAACTGCGGCGACACAGGGCTTCTCCCCCAGTCATTATCCTTATTTATTTGTTCGGGCTAATGGGATCTCTCCTGGTATGTGTCTCTCTCTCTGGCCAGCTCAGCGTTGCTCTTATTTGTAGTCAGGGCTGTTAATCCTCAGCAGTGCCCTAATTCTGCTGAAAGGGAGGGTGCAGCCATTGAACTTGGGCAGCCATACAAGCTCCCGGCTTCCTGGGAAGAAAGCGTCCTTTTATCGCAGGCCAGCTTGCTGGGTACAAGCGTCTGATGCTTTCGTCTCTGGGAGGTTGCCACAGCGAGCGGCAGCAAGTGGCTTCAAGGGAATGGATGCCCTTTGCTACGGAACAGGGCGAGTAATTTCCATGCGATGCTGTCCCAGGCGCCTGGGATTCTGCCCTGACTCTTCCTGGGGATTTATGCGCTCGGTCACGGCAGGACTGTGAAAGAACCTCTGCGGAGCTTCGAGAGGAGCCATGGAGCCTGTGCTGGCGAGGGGCGAGCTGCCCGCCTTTGGGAAGTGGGCTCCTTGGTGACTTGGCCTGGGGCCTGATCGTTTGGTTTCGTAGTGGCTTTCTGTTTGGTGAAAGGCTTCGCATTCCCAGGGAGATGTCTGTCTTGGTCCGTGCCGTGTGGGACGGCTGAGGGGTGCAGAGGGAGCCGAGGGCCCTCACCTCTGGTTATATGCAAGCCTTGACTGCATCTCAGTTACCTAGAGGACTTTTCTCCCAGCCTTAAGCTGTATTAAGATGTGACGACCGGCCCTTGAATTGGGCAGCAATGCGTACGCCTCCTGCACCGTCCCTCCTCGCTGACAGTTTCAAAATGAAAGAACCCCCTTATTTTCCCAATGCAGACTTGCTTTTTGACCAGGGCTCCTGCAGCCACGTGCTGGCAGTGGATGCTGCTTCAAGCACGGTCAAGTTTGCCCTTTCTGAGGTTGGGTGCTGGCCCTGTCACCCTCAGCCAGCCTGTGCTGACGACTCTCGCCTCCGTTGCGAGTGATGCTGCCGAGCCTTTGCTGTGCTGGTCTGTGGAGTGTGGAGTTTGCTCCATTTGAAACAAAACCCACACCTAGTTTTCCTCACCCGTGTAGTCCCTCGTCCAACCCTGGATCTCCCACAGCTCCCCGGGCAGGAGTGCGATGTTGTTAAACGGTGACTCTGCCTCTGCCAGATCTCTCTGGCTCCGGACAGGCGCAGTGAAGCAGTGCTCTGCCACAGTCCTGGGACGCAGTTCTTGCCCGGTCCCTGTAAGCAGCAAAATGCCACTCGCTGTGCTTACACAACAGTTAATTTTTGGGTGGTATGATGTGTTATAAGCCATCCGGGACTTCGTATCTTCATTGTGCTACTCGTCCTCTGCCAGCGCTTCCCATTGCTTGTGCCATCCAAGCATCTCTGTAAATACCACAGTACTGGCTTCCCATCGGCTCGCCTGCACCGGGGCAGCATTTCAGAGATGCTCTGAGTAAACCCCAAGCATCCGTATTCCTCAGATGGCTGTAATTCCCCATTTAATGTCAGGGCATTGTCAGCAGCAGTAATAAAGAGCATTCGAGCTCAGACAAGTTCTCGCTGGCACCTTATCTAGGCAAATATTATCAAGCTATTGAGCCATACAGCGACTGCTGGATAGGGGGTGACTGAGGAATTTGCCAAAGGAAATGTCAAGGATGAAATGTCTTTCTAGTCCAGAACAAAAGATTTAGCAAATTGTGAGGATTTAGGAGTCTCTTTGCCTGGCTTTGCTGTCTTAAACCTCTAAAAAGAAACTGTTGTAGCTGCCCCAGTGGCAAGAAGAGCCTCAGCCTCAGTGTTATCGCTCCGCGGCATTCGGGGTAGCAGAAGTGATGAGCGGCGGAGATTGTGAACTCGCTCCTCCCTGAGAAAAGCAGCAAAGCCGCAGGGGCGGTGAATCGCCCCCCTCCTCGCAGCTGCCCCTCGGGGTGGCCCTGACTCGTCCCACGCTCCCACCGCACCATCGGAGCAGCCGTGGCTGCTTGCCCTGCTCCCTCCCCACCCGCCTTTGCCTGCCGAGGCCCTGGAGCGACCGGCTTCTCCGCCGTAACTTCGCCCCTCTCCTCTCCCCGGTACGCACTTCCCATTTAACCGCTGTAGGATCCGTGGCCCTGGCTCCCGCGGGCACCTCCTGTCCTTCGTGTGCTGCCTGCTGCTGCTCTCTTCTCCCCGCTCTCCGACGGCTTTCCTCAGCCTCCCGAGGTCCCGCTGCCAGCCAGCACCGGCAGCATTTTTTTATTCCCTGAAGTGACCTTTTAATTACATAACGACTTACAAACACTCAGCACTGACAACATACCAAAATAATTGAAACAATGTTTTTCCAGCCTTCAAAAACATGATTCTGTACCAAAACTCCGTCCTTTTTGATTCCCAAAGTTAGAAAAACAAGCGGCGGGGAGTCGGTGCGGGCTGGGAACCGGGAAGCCGTCGGCTCGCCAGGCATGCCTGCCTCCGCTTTGAAACAGGGGGGCTCTGCAGGGCAGCAATGGTCTCTGTCAGCCCGGGGGAGGCCGTGGCTTCAGGTCAAGGCTGTGCTGGGATGCAGGCAAATAAGTGAGGGCTGCAGCCAGTTGCTCACCATAATTGGCATTTCCCTTCGGTGGCAAACAAAGGTCAAAGGAAAGTGCAGGGAGAAGGTGATGAGATGGTGAGATTTCTCTAGCCCCTTTGTAATGCCCCCCCGCCCTGCTGCTGAAGGCATGGGGGTGAGGTGTGACATTTTGGGCGATGCAGGGAGACACCAGGAGAGTCCCTTGGGCATCGGGGCTTTGGGCTGGGCGCACCAAGGAGCTGCGGTCTCAGCTCTTGCTGCTGGTCTTACTCTTCCATCTCTCTGCTGCTTCCTTGCAGATCAAGAGACAGCATGGCTGCGACTGCTGCCGTCAGCCCCAGTGAATACCTGCAGCCGGCCGCCTCCACTGCCCAGGTGAGTATGGGGCATCAGTGGGCTCCTGGCTCCCCGCTGGGGCGGAGGGACATGTCCTGGGGTGCAGAACAGCAAACGTTGCGTCATTTGGCCCCTCCTGCCTCCCCTGTAGCCAGCATTGCTGCGTCTGGGGCGGGGGCTGGTTGCAGGACAGGCTGGGGAACGGCACTCTGGACTGTTTCCGAGCCCTGACACCAACTCTTCTGGAGTGGTGTTTCTCCTCTCCACGCTGTGTTTTCCTTAAGGACCTCTTAGGTCGTATTAGCAGCTGATATCACAAGGTGGTCTTGGAATTAAAACTGCCTGTGACACGCCAGGGTGTGTGTAATAGGTGTAAATACCAGCAGCAGACTTGCAGGGTATTTGCACCTTTACAGAGGTTGTAAGAACATAGGCATACAATTAAAAGGCAGTCGCCATCCTGATAGCTAAAAGCAGTGTGACGAGGGTTAGCTGAAGGCACACGTGGTATGGGTAATTAAGCAGTTCCCTTAATAAGGGGTGTCTCATTGGCATGGACTGGATTGCTTTCGAGAGCATTTACCCTTTCCTTCACTGACTTGGTCTCCAGATGTTTGGCACAAGCCCCTGTCTCTAACTTACCCGTCTCCTTCCTGGCTCCCCAGGACTCCCAGCCGTCTCCTCTAGCCCTCCTCGCAGCGACATGTAGCAAAATCGGTCCCCCCGCAGTGGAAGCTGCCGTGACTCCTCCTGCCCCTCCTCAGCCAGCACCTCGCAAACTCGTCCCCATCAAACCTGCTCCGCTCCCTCTGGGCTCCAGTAAGAACAGCTTTGGGATCCTGTCGTCGAAAGGGAACCTCTTCCAGATCCAAGGCTCTCAGGTCGGCACCTCCTACCCTGGGGGGCAGCTGGTTTTTGCCATTCAGAACCCAACTGTCATTAACAAGGGGACCCGCTCGTCCGCCAACATCCAGTACCAGGCGGTGCCCCAGATCCAGGCCGCAGGGGGACAGACCATCCAGGTCCAGCCCAACCTCACCAACCAGATCCAGATTATTCCCGGCACGAATCAAGCGATTCTCACCTCTTCCTCTTCCTCTCACAAGCCTGTGCCCATCAAACCGGCTCCGGCGCAGAAGGGTGGAGCTTCGCCGGTGCAGGGCACGAGCAACGTGGTCAAGTTAGCCGGCGGCAGCAACGTGACTCTTACCCTGCCCGTGAACAACCTGGTGAACGCCGCTGAGCCGGGCACGCAGGCTCAGATCCTTGCAGAGAGCCCCTCGAAGCCCAGCAAAAAGACTCGGAAAAAAGCCATGTCGCCCGCCCAGCCTGCCGCCGTGGCTGTGGCCGAGCAAGTGGAGACGGTGTTGATAGAGACCACGGCGGAGAACATCATCCAGGCGGGCAACAACCTGCTGATCGTGCAGAGCCCGGGCTCCGGCCAGCCGGCCGTGGTGCAGCAGGTACAGGTGGTGCAGCCCAAGCAGGAGTCGCAGGTGGTGCAGATCCCGCAGCAGGCCCTGCGCGTGGTCCAGGCTGCCTCCGCCACGCTCCCCACCGTCCCCCAAAAATCCTCCCAGAACTTCCAGATCCAGACGACGGAACCCACTCCTACCCAGGTACCACCTCCTGTGTCCTCCTGCAAGGTCCCTCTGCCCTGTTTCTCCTCTGAGCCCTCACCCAGGCTTTAGAAAGCTGAAGGGTTTTGTGAGCAGCCAGACTTTCCCAGCTTGGCATCCAGTTTAGGCACTACTTGTGTGGATTCTCTGATGTCTAAGAAGGGTTGGGAACACAGCTGTTCCTTCAGCAGGGCTTTATTAAGCCTCCCTTGCTTTTGCAGGACCTGTAGTCCTTGAAATCTCTGCTGTGCCACCAGCTTGGGTTGGGATGAGCCAGCCTGCTCAGAAGCTCTTGGGAGACGGAGGGAGGTGGGGGAGCGGGGCTCACAGCCTGTAGCACTGTGTCTTCAGTGTTGCCTTTGGAAACCAGGCTACAAGGCCGAAGCAGCCCTTTGCTGCTGCGCAAGGCCAGGACCTTTCTTCAGGAGGCCCACAAAGGGTCTTCAGATGCTCAGGCAACTTCTCCTGCTTTCTGGCTCATCACAGGCCCGGATTCCTGGGTTATGTGGGGAGGATGACTGTCGTGGTGAGGAGGGGTCTGCCTGGTGGCAGTGGCTGGTCTCATTCATTCCTCTTCTCTGCTCCCATCAGGTCTACTTCAAAACACCATCGGGTGAGCTGCAGACAGTGCTGCTCCAGGAAGCCTCAGCCATGACGGTGGCTCCGTCTGCGACCTCTTGCAGCAGCCCCGTGTCCCGCACCCCCAGCACGGGGAGCGGCAGCAAGAAACCAGCCACGCGCAAGGAACGCACTCTGCCAAAGATTGCCCCCGCCGGAGGCATCATCAGCTTGAACGCGGCTCAGCTGGCGGCCGCGGCGCAGGCCATGCAGACCATCAACATCAACGGCGTGCAAGTCCAGGGTGTGCCTGTCACCATCACCAACACTGGAGGTGGGCTGCGCCCTGCTCCGCGATGGGGTGGGAGGGACAGCAGGACTTAGGCAGCTCCCTGATCCGCAGGACAGAAAGCCACCCGCCCCTGCCCAGCAGGACACTTTGCAGCTGGGATGTTGCAGCTTTGTAAACAGATCCCTTGTACCCTGAGGCTGAACGTTGCTGACTGTAAATGTCATCAGCTTCTCTAGCTCCTGTCGCTGCAGGAGGCCCCGAGTGTTTCGTAGGGTGTCTGTTTGGTGGCTCTGCTGGGTGTTTCCAAGCCTGTCCTGGTAAGCTGTGTCAGAGAGGGCGGTTAGCGGAGACAGCCGCCTGCAGGGTCAGGCTGTGCGGTCGTGCCGAGCTGCAGGACATGTCTGAGCGCAGGGGCTGCGGCTGCCCAAGAGCCCAGACCAGCTCTGTTTGCTCCTGAGCTCGTGCAGGGGAAGGCTGAGCTGTGCCCAGGCCCCTGGGGCGAGATGGGTGTCTTCTCTTCTGGAGAGCTGGGACTGAGCCAGGCAGAGGGACGTGATGGACTGGGGGTTTTCCCTCCTGCAGCACCTCTGCGCCAACAGCCCCTACCCCAGATCACCCTGCCAGGTCCTGGTCCCGGGGCTGGGACATCTCCGGGTGCGACGGCTGCTGGTTTGGGCTTCCAGTAGCCAAACCAGGAGAGGCTCAGTCACACACCCAAGCTCTGCGTTCCTCTGAGCTCTGTAGCGAGAGATCACCGTTCCCTGAGAGTGAACCCAGCCCCTCACCTCCATGGGACAAGTGTCTTCCTTAAGCCGAAAATAGCCAGACGTGACCCTGGCCAGTGGCGGGAGCGGTCCGTGAGCCGCAGACAGCCCTGGCGCACTGCCTGCATTGCCTGCACATCTCCCCGCTGCCAGGAAAGACACATCCCGGCAGCCGCTCTGTCCTCCCCTCCTGCCCAGCAAACCTTCCCCAGCCCAGGGCCGGTGGTGTGGGCTGCCACCGGGGAGCCAAGGGGAGGAAGCTGTGTCTGAGGGAAGTTTATCTGCTTTCTGATCCAGAAAGACCTGCTGCCGTGCAGTGGTTTCTCTCTCAGCAAGAACCGGCAGGAGTCCCGGCTCGGTTTTGCAGTCGGAAGCTGTTCTTTCTTGCTTGACTAAACGATGTCAGCATAAAACACGGGCCAGCGTGGTTTCATGCTCCACAGCAGGCCGCCGTCCTTGCTGGGGTTGCTTTTAAGGGGGTTTTTAATTGCTGCTTTGCGTGTAAATGTGGGGCCAGCCGTGAGCGTCGGGGAGATGCCACAAGCAGATGTTGCTGCTGTCGGCGCTGCTGCCCGCAACGTGCTGCAAGGCTGGTGGGGGCCCTTGCTGCAGCCCCGGCTGCGAAGGGGAGACCGGTAGGACCTGCTGGCTGCTGCCTGTGAATGAAACGAATCAAGTCAGGTCTCGGCTTGGGTTCAGCCAGGACATGCCCGCCTCCCGAGCGGCTGCGTGTCTCGCACTGCTGCCAAAGGGCTGCCCCAACTCTTGGCTTCACGCTTTCCCTCCCGGTGGATATGGTGGCACCTTTGCTCTTCCTGCACCCCTGATCCCATCCTCCCTCTCTGCAGTCACCCCTTCTTTGCTCTGCCGACAGGTCCCGCTCCTCCTCCTCCTCTTCCTCCTTCTCCTTCTTCCCCGCTGCCCCGAGAGCAGCGATCCCGCTTGCTGATGCTGACCCCATCTTCTTCTTTCCAGCCCCCGTCACGGCTGCTGGGTGCTGTGCAAGGCCCAGGCTGCCGCCTCCGTGAGCATCCGAGCGTGGAGCGGCCCTTAGGGTCCGGGGTAAGTCCCGTTTTTTTGGTCAATATATTGCACGTTTTTTCAAAGTTTCTTTTTTGTTTCCTCTTTGGTCATTTCCCCACCCCGAAGGGTCAAACCGAAAACTTTGAAAAACCGCACAGTATATTCAGAAAAAAGGGACTTACCGGCCCCGCTT
Source organism: Aviceda cuculoides (assembly GCA_035590195.1). Classification (NCBI taxonomy): domain Eukaryota; kingdom Metazoa; phylum Chordata; class Aves; order Accipitriformes; family Accipitridae; genus Aviceda; species Aviceda cuculoides. The sequence goes on along the minus strand of JAVJGG010000082.1, from coordinate 43,932,535 downwards.
GGGGACCAGCACGTGGCGGGGCACGGGGGCTGTGGCAGTGCTGCATGCAGGGCTGGGGGTGTCGAGACCCGGGGTGTCCTGTCCTGCACGCAGAGGGTCTTTCCCCCAGCCAGCCACTTCCAGAGGGTTTCGGCAAGACCCGCACGAGGAGCATGGACGGACGCGTTGGGCACCGGCGCGCGGGCGCAGCACGGCCCCCTGGGAACGGAGGGGCAAAGCCTGACTCCCCCTTTTCCTCCCCAGGCCAGCAGCAGCTGACTGTGCAGAACGTGTCTGGCAACAACCTGACCATCAGCGGCCTGAGCCCGACCCAGATCCAGCTCCAGATGGAGCAAGCGCTGTCTGGAGAGATTCAGCCGGGGGAGAAGAGGCGGCGGATGGCGTGTACCTGCCCCAACTGCAAGGACGGGGAGAAGAGGTGAGCACAGAGGGGGAGAGGGGCAGCCCCGCGGGACCGGCACCCATCTCCAAGGCTAATTGTGGCTTTCCTCACCAGGCCGGGGGACTCGGGCAAAAAGAAGCACATCTGCCACATTCCCGAGTGCGGGAGGACCTTCCGGAAGACCTCGCTGCTGCGCGCTCACGTGCGCTTGCATACGGGCGAGCGCCCTTTCGTCTGCAACTGGGTTTTCTGCGGGAAGCGCTTCACACGCAGCGACGAGCTGCAGCGGCACGCTCGCACGCACACAGGTTTGCGGCCTCCTCCCTCCATCCCCCCCAGGGCAGCCCCCCGAATCACGGCCCAGCCTGTACAGGGTCCTGAGCCTTGCAAGAGCCAAGGGGATGTGCTGAGCCAAGGACTCGGGATGATCTTAGGCCACAGCAAGTCGTCCTTGTGATTTAACTGAGTTACTGGGAGGGACTGGAGAACTTGGAGGGGTCTCTGCTGCCTTTGGGCTCTCCAGATGATGGTGGTGACAGAGGCGTCATGGGAAGGGGCTGGGGTGAAGGGCTGCGAAGGGGACCAGTCGTGGGGATGTCGCTGCCACCCGGGAAGTCCCCGCTGTCCTGACCGTGGCTGGTTTAGGGGAATACAGGGACAAAAGCAGGTCGGCGATGGCGCTGCCGGCGCTGCGGCACGCCGGCTGCCACCCCCTGACCACCGCTGCTCTTCCCCGCAGGTGACAAGCGATTCGAGTGCGCGCAGTGCCAGAAACGCTTCATGCGGAGCGACCACCTGACGAAGCACTATAAAACCCACCTGGTCACCAAGAACTTGTAGGGCCGGGAGCTGCCCCACGGCTCCCTGCCTGCACGGACAGACCCTGCGAGGGCACCAGCCTGCGACGCCGCAGCACTCCAGCGTCCCCGGCCGTGGCCGTCTGCGGAGAGGAGCCCTTGGGGACGTCCTCCTGCCCTTCTTCCAACGCCAAATGGGCCCCCACGCAGAAGAAGCCCTTTCTGAAGGGTGCAAGGGGCCGATCCTCCCTGCGGATCCCTGGGGCCACGGAGCGGTCCGGTGGTGGCCCCGAGCCCGGCAAAATGTTTCACGGCCACATGGGAGCCGGGCACGGAGGCGACTGGATGCTCCGGTGCGAGCGGGCCGGGAGAAGCTCCACAGCACATTCCTACTTTATATTTAAAGTCTATAAATAGCTATAAATATCTATATAACCCCATTTGGAAGGTCCCTTTTTTCTATGGAGATCGTTGCCTTATGCTCCCTGCTCCCAATTACGAACACTGTGTATTGTGAGTGCTTTTTTTAATCTTTATTTAATTTCTCCGTAAGATGCTGCCCATCTTCTTTGCCCCCCTTTTCTCCTAACATTTCTTTTCCAATACTGAAGAGGTTTCTTTCTCTCTGATGATTTCTCTCTCCCCACTTTTCTCTTTCCAAGTGCCGAGGCATTTCCTTTTGAATTTTGGGACTTCAGCCCCTTTTCCTCCCCTGTGTGCTGTCCACCATCCCCCCTGTGTATAGTGTACATTGTATCATAGATTATATTGCTTTTGTGTTTACTACATGTTTAAAAAACATATGGCTTGTTATTTTTGAGCTTTTAAATTAAACAAATTCACTTTATTTTTTAGTTGTAACTGCCCGAGGTTGTTTTCTGGATTACGTGACAGATCTGTTATACTTTATTAACTGTAACTGGTTGGCCAGTGTGGAGTCAGCCGGGAGCTTTCCTTGCTAAATAAATTTAGTCACCAGAGGCAAATCCAGTGCAGCGTGTGCCGCTGAGGATCCTTTCTCTCCTGAGCCAGCAGCACGGTGCTGGGCCGGGCACCGCCGCGACTGGGGCTGCGCTGGCTGCAGCCGCACGGCGGCGAAGAGCTGAAGGCAAAATGCTCGGTGCGGCTGCAGGGAGGGTGAGCTGCTGGCCTTCTCGGGCAGAAAGAAAGTGGAGTTTATTTACAGGAATCCCAAACGTCGCTGGAAATGAAACTTATTTACAGGAAAACAGTCCTGGGCCGTGGCTGGACGTGTGGAGCTGCTGCTGTGTGCGGGAGCAGCTCTGCTGCCGGGGATGGCCGTGGCCACCGTCTCTGTCCTCTGTGCCCGGGGACCCCGGCACCACGATGCCGACCCCATCACCGGCCGGTAAGATGCGCGGCACCGGCATCTCCCTGCTCCAACCGGCCCTTGTCCCTGTGAGCACCCGCTCCCTGCTGCTGGAGGGAGCAGGACGCGTGGCCGTGGGCTCTCCAGCCCCTCCGTAAGCGCGAGGGTGCGATCCCACCCTGTCCCCTCTCCCCATCCATGGCACCGGAGGGCTCTGGGCTCATCCCCCTGCGTGGCCGGAGGGCCGTGGCTGTCCCGTGGGTCTCGGCTCACTCCATCTTCACGACCATCTTCTTGACGGCCCGCCGGGACGTGCCGCACTTGCTGTTGATGACGGCGTTGAAGTTGCAGCCGCGGCCGCACATCTTGGTGACGTACTCTGCGGGGCGGAGGGGGACCCGACCCCATTCACGGGTGGCACCGTGGCCTTTCCCGACCCACCACCGTGGCCGACACGGCACCACAAGGGGACGAGGGACCCCCATCCCACCCCCCCTGTTCCCCTACCTTTGATGGCGTTGACCACGGCCACGGGCAGGCGGAGGGGCCGCTCCATGGTGGTGTTATTGTGGGCGATGCGCTGCCCCGTGGCCGATGACCGGGCCAGCGTCTCCCGTGAGAAGAAGTAATCGAGCAGCCGGCGGGTCATGAGCTTGGGCTTGTCGGTGGAGACCTGCGAGAGGTCGTCCAGCTGCGGGTGGGTGATGTAGACCCCCGAGTTGGGGACCAGCTCCAGTTTGGGCCTCCCGTTTTCCTGCGGCAAGGGGGAGAGCTCTCGTCTGGCTCCTGGATGGAGCCGGGGGACCCCCCCTACTCCATCCTCGGGTTCCCCTGACCCCCTCCATCATTTGGGACCCCCTCCATCCCTTGGGACCCCTGGGCCACCTCTCCTGTGCCCTGGGGGAACCCCTTTGTCCCCTCTGTTCCAACCATAGTGCTGTGCCCAGTGGCAACCCAGGAGCCTTGGTGGGACCTCAGGTCCCTGGGGACACCCCAGGAGCCTTGGTAGGACCCTAGGAGCTTTAGTGGGACACCAGGAGCCTTGGTGGGACCTCAGGTCCCTGGGAGCACCCCAGGAGCCTTGGTGGGACGTCAAGAGCCTTGGTAGGACCTCAGGTCTCTGGTAGGACCCTAAGAGCCTTGGTGGGACCTCGGGTCCCTGGGGGTACCCCAGGAGCCTTGGTGGGACCCCAGGTCTCTGGTGGGACCCCAGGAGCCTTGGTGGGACCTCGGGTCCCTGGGGGCACCCCATAAACCTTGGTGGGACATCAAGAGCCTTGGTAGGACCCCGGGTCTCTGGTAGGACCCTAGGAGCCTTGGTGGGACCCCAGGAGCCTTGGTGGGACCTTGGGTCCCTAGGGGCACCCCAGGAGCCTTGGTGGGACCCCAGGTCGCTGGTAGGACCCCAGGAGCCGTGCGGGGACCCCCGCAGCCCCTGCCAGCCCCCACACACCTCGATGGGTGAGGCCCAGAGTGGGGTGCCATCGAGCAGCGTGTCCCCCCGGCTCTCCTCCCAGAGGCAGGTGGTGTCGGTGAGTGCGGCCGGGCTGCCGGCCCCCTCCTCGGTGCCCAGGCAGGGGGGGAAGCTGCCGGGCAGCCCTGCCCGCAGCCGCCAGGCCGGGGGGCGCCGCGGGACGTCGGCCGGGGCACAGCCCTGTTCCCCAGGGCTGGGAGCGGAGAAGGGCTGGAGCCCCCCGACCTGCAGGGACAGAGGGGGGTTGGCTGGCCACGGGTGTCCCGCTCGTCCCAGCGCTGCTGGGGGCTGGGGCCAAGCTGGTCCCCAGCCTCCGTGGGGTGAGGAGCTGCGTGGGTTGGGGACACGGGGGCAGAGCTGTCCCCAAACCCCCCCACCCTGTGGGGACCGAGACCCACCTGCATGGAGGAGTCACTCTCCAGCAGCCCCACGAGCCCCTTGAGGAACTGGACGTTGCTGTCACTGACACCTGCGGGGACATAGGGGGGGTCTCAGCCATGGGACAGACCCTGTCCCCGGGTGGGGGGGGACTGGGCAGCTCCCCTCTGTCCCCCGCAGCCCTGCCGGCCTGTCCCTTTCCATCCCTCTATCCCCATTCACCCTCGACTGTCCCAGTGCCACCCCACAAACTGGATCCCCTTCCCAGCCCATGGTGGGGACGCTGCCATTACCAATGCAGCCGGTGCCCGAGGCCAGCACCAGGGTCCTGGTGGCGGTGGCAGCGGTGGCAGCGGTGGCCAAGGGTCCCCCGCAGCCACCCCCGGAGGACAGCAGGTCGTTTTCCTCCTCCAGGCTGCGGACCTGGTTCCGGAGCTGCCGGTTCTCCAGCTCCAGTTGCCGGATTCGGCGGTCACGGTGCAGGACGGCCTCGTCCCGGGCTGCCAGCGCCCGCTGCAGCTCCCTCACCTCCAGCTCCAGCTCCCGCAGCAGCTGGGCGTACAGCTCCGTCACCCTGCCCGCCCGTGGACCCCAGCCCCCCCCGGCACCCCCTAGTTCCCAGGGGCTCTCGGGTCCCCATGGGTGACTGGGGCTGGCCCGGGTGCCCTGGCACAGCCGGGGTCTTTTTCTGGCTGCGATGTCCTCGGTGAGCAGGAGGGCGCTGGGGATGGGGAGGGAACGGGGTCAGCGTTGGTCTCCTGGGGGGTCACAGCCCCCTCCCCAGTTTGGGGACACAGGGGGTGCCACAGGGACGTGTCCCTGCCCTGTACCTGCCGTGGCCTGGGCTGGATGCGGGGGACTGTGGGTCCGTGGGGTCCTGGCCCCCCGGGTGTTCGTCCTCGTCCTGGGGCTCGGCCCCGCCGTCGGCCATGGGTGCCAGCGTCAGGGTGCACCAGCCCCCGGGCACCTCGCTGGGGCCGTGGGACCCCCCTCCTGCTCGGAGGGGACCTGGTGGGGGGACACGGGGTGGCCCCCCAGCACCCCCTCTGCTCCCTGCCCCATCCTGCACCCCCTGCCCACCCCGTGCCCACCTCCCCTCATCCCTGCCGTGTCCCCTCTCTGTCCCCATTCCCCCCAGTCCCCAGAGCCCTACCCCACAGGCCCCCCTGTCCCCTCACTCCCTCCGCCCTCCTCAGTGCCCCCCCCAGTGTCCCCCAGCCCCATGTCTTGCCCCCACTTTCCCTGTCCCCAATGTCCCCAACTCCCTGTGTGTGTCCCCTCTCCCAGCCCCTGTCCCTTGTCACC
>JAVJGG010000082.1:43912271-43925282 GCA_035590195.1 Aviceda cuculoides | reverse complement strand
ATGTGCTTGGCCACCTGCACCAGGTGAGGCTGGAAGCGGAGGGGGGGGGGACGGGACCTGTTGGGGGGGGGTCCGCTGGCCACCGCAGGGGGACCTGTCATCGCCTCCCCTCTCCCGCCGCAGGGACGGGAAGCCTTCGGCCCGCATGGTGCTGCTGAAGGGTTTTGGGCAAGATGGTTTCCGCTTCTTCACCAACCACGAGAGCCGTAAGGGGAAGGAGCTGGTGAGGGCTGCGGCTGCGCCGGGGCTGGCAGGGGTTCTGGGGGTGCTGGGGGGGTCCCCAGGAGGGACGGTGGTTTTCCAGACTCTTTGTACCAAGGCTGTTGGAGAAGCGAAGCAGCTGCGGTTTGTGTCGAGGCTCTGCCCGGCACTGTGTGCAGGCAGGTCCTGCCGTGGCAAAGCGCGGGGTTTCTCTGATTTTTCTAAAGTTGGGGGCAGTGCTGGTCTGCTGACGGCTCTCTTGTCTCTCCCCCCTCTTCACCCCAGGACGCCAACCCCTTCGCTTCACTCGTCTTTTACTGGGAGCCCCTCAATCGGCAGGTGTGTCGTGGTGCCCCCGAGGATGGGGGGGGGGGAACGGGGGGGAGCAGTGGGAGCACAGTTGGGCCCCCTTGGCACGGTGTCAGGCAGTGGGTGCTCCTTCCCTCAGGGCGGGCTGTTGGGGCTCACACATTCGGGTGGGGGTCACGCTTAGATGGGTCCCAGCCCTCAGAGATGAGACGGGATGGGGGGGTGCCTGCATTTTTGGGGACCAGAGTCAGGGGACGACGGGGCGGTTTCTCGCTGGGGAGCCCACGCAGCCCCTTCGGTACCCGTTAGCCGGAGCCCGGCTGACCGTGCCTGGCACAGGTACGGATCGAGGGCTCAGTAAAGCGGCTGCCGGAGGAGGAATCGGAGCAGTACTTCCACTCCCGTCCCAAGAGCAGCCAAATTGGGGCCGTCGTCAGCCAGCAGAGCACCGTCATTCCGGACAGGGAGGTGAGCGGCCGTCCCTTTCCCCATGGCAGTGACCGGAGGGGCTGGGAGAACCAGGGCTGCCCCAGCCGCCGTGTTCACCGCCTTCCCCTTCCCCACAGTATTTAAGGAAGAAGAACGCGGAGCTGGAGGAGCGGTACCGGGAGACGACGGTGCCGAAGCCGGCATACTGGTGAGTCGCGGGGGCTGCGGGCAGGGTGCTGTCCGCTGGCGGGGACCCCCTAAAACCCCGTGTTTCTCTACCAGGGGGGGCTACATCCTAAATCCAGACGTCATGGAGTTCTGGCAGGGCCAAACCAACCGCCTGCACGACCGCATCGTCTTCCGACGCCTGCGGGACAGCTCGGCCCCCCTGGGAGACATGACGCACCGGGGAGAGGGCGAATGGGTCTTCGAGCGCTTTGCCCCGTGAGGCCGCCGCCGTCTCCGGCCGCGTTCACCCGATCGGGAGCGTCACCTTTGCCAAACCTGCCCGCCTGTCCCCCGTCGTGCCCAAGGGAACGGGGCTGGCTTCGCTCTGCCCTCCCCTGGGAGACATGTGCTGAGCTCCAGGGGTGCTGGCGGGGGGCTCTGGTCCAGCCCCAGAGACCCTTCGTCTCCCTTCGCTTCTCCCTGGGGTGGGCGAGAGCCGCAGGTGTGTCCCGGAGACCATCTGCTTCCCCTCGCCAACGCGTGGGGAGAGACTGCTCCCAGTGCCACTGGTGGTTAATTAATCACGGAGGGGCCAAGAAAGACCCCAGCGAACCCCCTGCCCGTGCCCTGCCATTGCCGCCGCTCGTGCCTCGTGTTTTAGCTAGAACCGTGCAATTGTGCTCAGTCTGTGCAATAACTTTTATAATTGCAGCTTTAACGTCACCACCGCGTCACTGGTGTTCGGGGCTGGCTGGCTGTGTTGCCACCGGCGCGCCCCATCTCCCCAGGGCTGTGGGGACCCCGACCCTCAGCCTGCTTGTTCGGGGAGGGGGGGTCAGGTGAGCACCGCTCCCCGTCTGCCCCGCAGCTGCCTGTCTGCGCTTGGAAAAAATAAATCCCGATCGGCGCGGAGCCGTGCAGTGGGTTTGGGTTAATATTTACCCACGCGGGGCCAGGCTGCGCTCTCCGGCAGCCGGAGCTCGCTGCAGCCGGGGGTCCCGGCCTGTGGACCTGGCAGAGGGTGCAGCCCTCGCTCCCCCGGGCCACATCCCAGTGAAACTGGGTCCCGATAACCTTCGTCCTCCCTGTCTCCATGTTTACTTTCCCAGTCGCTGGCTCTCGGGACAGGATCGTGCCCCGGGGCTTTACTGTGGCTGGGGGTCCCCCGGCGGGTTCCCAGCCGTGCCCTGGTGGGCAAAGCCCTGCGGTGGGTAGCAGCAGGAGGTGACTGGGGGGATTTTGGCCCTGGGATTGGGGGGGGAGCAGGGTTAGGTGGCCACAGGGGCTGTCACACACCTTGTGCCACTGTCACAAGCTCGTTGGGTGGCCTGGGTCCCTGCCGGCTGCGGTCATTCCTCAGGGAAAGCCACCACGGTGGGACAGGAGGGGACGGCGTGGATTCCGGCGTCACCTCGAGGGGACAGCGTGAGGTGGTAGCTTGATGTCCCGGGAAGGGGCTGGGGGCTTTGTTGGGACTGGGGATGGCAGCGCAGCCAGGTCTCCCACCCATCCCAGCATTAGGAGCGTGGCGGGAGCCCGGATACCACCGCGATGGGCGTAAATGAGCCGCGATCGGCACCGGCTGCGTGGTGACCGCTCTCCTCCTTCCCTCTCCCTCCCTTCCCTCTCGGGCAGGATTCCTCCGGCGCTGCCAGCCCGGGACAAAGAGCAGTTCTGTGAGCCGGTGGGTGCGGGCAGAGCAAACAGAGCCAAGGGTGGGGGCTGCCGGGGGCCCCGGGCCGCCCTGGCACAGGGTTTGTGCCGGGGAAGGAGGGGTTGGACTCCGGCCCTTGGCACCCTCCGGCTTTTGTAATAGCTGGGAAGTGGTTGCTCCTGTTGACTTCAGGCACGGCCGCACCCTGCTCCGCAGGGTGGGCACCCCGGGCTGGCAGCGCTGGTGACGGCCCCCCCCCCGGCGTGTCCCCCGTCTCCGCAGGGTCAGGGATTCCCTGCGTTGGCAGCGGCTGGCACCGCTCCCCACCGGGGTCCCAGAAGGGACCCACAGCCCTTCGGCCCTGCCAGGCTGGAGCTGGTGGTGGGGGGGGGTCCGCCAAGCTCTTCCCCCCCCACCACCGCCTGCGCCTTCGAGCTGCCTTTGCTTCCAGACCTGGTTTATTAACAACAGTTAATTATCAGCAGTCGCGAGAGCTGACTAAAGGCTTAGCTTCCAACCCGAACGAACGCCGGGGCTGCCAGATCGGCCGTCCCCGGGGTCAGCTCCGGCACCGTGCTCCGCGGTCGGTTCTCCCCTTCCGGGAACAGGGAGCGATTCCTGGATGCTGACGGGAATACGGCTCCTCCCGGGAAGCCCACAGTCCTCCTCGGTCCCCGTGGAGGCAGCTCGGGGCGGGGGGGACTTTGCCCACAGGGTCATTCCCTGGAGGCAGGGAAGCGTCACGTCCTCTGGTTTGGGGGTGAATGCCGGCAAGGACGCGGCGTCGGTGGCTCTGCCTGTGGCCACGCGGCCCCTTGGGCTTGGGAGATGAGGGGGGGGTCCCCCGGTATGGCCCCCGCAGGAGTGACGGGCAGAAGGGGATTGGGATCGGGGCCGTCGGCGCTTGGGGCAGAGCTGGGTGAAAGATGGGCTCCAGCGGTCCGTGGCAAGCGACTGAGCTGGGGCAAGTGTCCTCATCCCAGTATGAACCAGTCAGCCTCGGGGGGGCTCCCCCTGCCCGTGGGGGGCTGGGAGGGAGGGGCTGCACCTGGCTCCGCTCCCCGGTTCTCCCTCTACCCCTGGGGTGCCGCGAGCCCGGGGGCTGCAATTAAACAGGGTCCTTGTTTCTCCCTTAAATAAACCCCAGTCCAAGTCCTTTCTGCTTCCGAAGCCCCAGGGTCCGGCGTCCCCGGGAGGGATGGAGTCGAGCCGCTGTGGACAGCCCGGCGGTGGTGGCCGAGGGGTGACAACCGGACGGGTCATTTCTCCTCCCGCTCGCCGGCGGCACGGAGGTTGGGGTTCTCAGCCAGCGTGGCCCGCACTTTCTTCTTCTCCTTGAAGCGTCCCGAGTTGGAGACCTTGACGTGTTTGCCTTTGCTGCTCTTGTCCACGAGCTTCTCCAGGCGGGCGGCGAAGCCGGGCGGCCCCTCCTCACCCGGCCCCTCTTGGCTCTCGCCGGCGGCGGCGGCGTGGCTGTCGGGGTTCTCGTACAGCACCTTGGGCGCCGACTGCCGCCTCCGCAGGAAGGTCAGCTTCCACCAGCCATGGCTGTCGGCCATCGCCGCCGGACCCTGAAATGGAGGTGGGGGTCGTAGTCCCTCTGGGGGGGGTCCCTTGGTGTCGTTCCCCCCCCCCAACCCCGGCCCTACCATCCCGGAGCTGGCAGGGATGGATGAGGGAGGTGGGCTGCCGTTGCGGCAGTGCTGGTGGGGAGCCCGGTGCCGTGTTTGCCGAAGGTGGCTCTGGTGTTCTCCCGCCGGCTCTGCTGGGATGCTCGTGGTGGGCACTGGGGGGGCTGCATGGGGCTGGGGGGGGGATGCTCGAGTGACTTGGGCATCGCCGAGCCCGGGGGAAAGGCTGCTGGCGCCGCCGGGAGCTGCCGTATCAGCTGTGTGTAGCAGGGCAGGGAGGGAGCCCAGTAAGCAAACAGGAACAGGAACTGGGAAGCAGGTGGGAGCCGGGGAGGTGCCGGGGTCCCTGCCGGGGGGGGTCACCACCCACTGCACCCCAGGGTCGGGGTTTTCCTCTTGCTCAGCCCTGCCTGCAGGGACAGGCAGGAGCATCGGTGGGGCCCCGGCTGCTGCCAGGAAGGCTCCGGCAATCCAGGAAGGCTCCGGCAATCCAGGAAGGCTCCGGTGCCGAGCTTGGCTCCAGGGCAGGGACAGGGAAGGTGGCTCCCGAGCGGCGGAGCCAAGGGGATTTCCAGCGTCCCCGTCCCTATCCCGGGAGCCAGCACGGCTCCGTGCCCCCGCAGCGCTCGGCTACGACCGACCCCACAGACAGACCCCTGCCCGGCTTCTCCCGGGGTGGTGCCTCCGGCATCGATTTCGGGTGCCGGCGCAGGGGGACAAGGACACCGAGACTGGGGCCACCGCCCCAGGGAAGAAGGCTAGCGGCCCCCTGGGCTGGTTTGCTGTGTTCCCCCCGCAACGCCATGCCCCCTCCTCGTGCCAGAGCCGAGCGGGACCCGTCTCCGAACCGCGGGCTGGCAGCGGGGGTTTCCACGTCCCACTCCCCACGGCGGGCACCCCGTCCGTGTACCTGCACCTCCCACGCCTCCGCTGCGGCCGCCCAGCCCGGCGTTCCCAGGGGTGCCGGGGCGGCTCCGGCTGCGGTGAACGGGCAGGTGCCGTCTACCTGCCGCTGCCCCGTTTGCTCCCCGTCAAGGTGAACCCTCCACCAAACCCCTCCTTGCCTGAGCAAACAACGGGGCCGGGCCAGGGCACGGCTGAATATTCATGACGGGGGGAACCCAGGGCTGAGCCCCGATGGCGGCTGCCAGCCCGCCGTGGCTCCGGGTGCCGCCGTGGACCACGGCCACCCTGCCGGGCTCGGTCGTCACCCCACCGCCCTCGAGGCCAGGTCTCCGGTGGGTACCGGGGGCGGCACGTGTTTCGGGCAGCCAGGAGTTAAGGGCAACCGGCGGGAGCGTGGCTCCGGCAGCTTTCGGCGGGATTAGCCGAAACCGGTGGCTGGCTGGCCGGCTGACCGGGCTGCCGGACCGGTTCCTACCACCCGTTTCTTCCCGCCGGGCTCTCTCTGCCCCACGGGCACCCACCGACCTGCAGCGGGTTGTCCCCACGCTGCCACCGCCCCGTCGGCCACCCCCCGGCCCCCGGGGGAGGGACACACGGGGTGATGCCACGAGGGACGGAGAAGGAGAGCCGCCATCTCGCCCTCGTGCGAGGACGCGGCTCGTGGGGGACACATCCCATGGGATCGTACTGGCTTGGGGTCGGGGTGGCACCCATGGGTCCCCCCCGGAGTGATCACGTTCCGGGGGTGCTGCAGGCATCCCGGGGCTCCTGCTTCCAGCAGGCAGGTCCCCAAGAGATCCTGGCTCTGTGCTGGGGCACCTAGTGGTCCCCAAAGGTTCTGGGATCCCTAGGGAATCCCTAAAGGAGCCGGCATCCCCTCTGGGATGGTTGGGGATCCCAGGGGGATCCTGGCTCTGTGCTGGGGCACCCAGCACTCCCTGAGGGAAATGGGATCTGGTCTGGGATCCCCAGGGGATCCCCAAGGGAGCCAGGATCCCCTCTGGGGTGGCTGGGGATCCCAGGGGGATCCTGGCTCTGTGCTGGGGCACCCAGCACTCCCCGAGCAATCTGGTATCTGGTCTGGGATCTCCAGGGGATGCCCAAGGGACCCAGGATATCCTTTGGGGTGACTCTGTAATGGGGCAGCCAGTGGTCCCTGAAGGATCTGGTCTGGGATCCCCAGGGGAGCCGGGATCCCCTCTGGGGGCAGCTGGGGATCTCAGGGGGATCCTGGCTCTGTGCTGGGGCACCCAGTGCTCCCCGAGGGATCTGGGATCCGGTCTGGGATCCCCAGGGGAGCCGGGATCCCCTCTGGGGGCAGCGGGGGATCTCAGGGGGATGGGGGAATCCCCTCTGGGGGCAACTGGGGATCCCCACAGGATCTGGGATCTGCTTGGGGGCCTCCCAGGGATCCCTGAGGGAGCCGGGATCCCCCTCAGGGGCGCCTGGGGAATCCCCGGAGGATCCTGGCTCTGTGCTGGGGCACCCACCGTCCTGTGGGAGCCGGGATCTGCCCCGAGGTCCCCCGGGGATCCCCGAGGGATCCGCTGCACTGCGCATGCGTGCGGGGCGTCCCTCCCCCGCATTCCGATTGGTCGGTGGCTCCTCCTCTCCCCCCCCCGATTCCTCCCAGCCAACCGGGACGCCGGCACGTGGCGCTGTGGCTCTATCCCTCCCTTCTGATTGGTAGAAAGGCGTGGCCCCTTGGCCCGGGCGCGTTTTGATTGGCTGAGCTGCGGGAGTGGAGCTCGGCGATTGGTTCAGGCGGGGCTGGGCGCCGGGATTGGGAGGGGGAAAGCGGACGCGGAGAGGCGGCGGGAGGCATGCAGGTGGGGGGGCGGCCGGGACCGGGGGACCGGGACCGGGGGCTCGGGGGACCGGCGACAGGTCGGGCCCGGGCGGGGGAAGGGGTGAAGTGGCGAAGTGGCTCAGGCCCGGGGGAGCGGGGACAGGCCGGGTCCAGGCGCTGGGGTAGGGGGGGTCCCGGCTCCGGCCCCGACCCCAGCTGGGCTCCGCCAGGCCTCGACGCCCCCCTCGCCCCCCGCAGGTCTCTCCCCAGGACTACCAGAACGTGCCCATCGACATCCAGACCGGCAAGCTCCTGGGTACGGCACCCCCGGCATCACCTCCACCGTGCGGGAGCTCTCCCCGCCAGGGTGGGCAGGGGCTTGGCGGGGGGGGGGCAGCGGTCACTCGTGTCCTTCTTCCCCGGGAGGTTTTGGCACCCCACCGTGTGGCAGCTCACCGTGGCCCCCACGCCCTCGGTGTCGTCTTGGGTCGTCCCAGCCCAGACAGTAGCGGGGTGACACCCCCCCCCGACCCCTCCCGACCCCCTCTTTCCCCTCCAGCCCTTCCCAGATCCGGGGCTTTATCCCTGTGTTTGGTCCCTCTGCCAGGGCCGGTGCTCCCTGCCTCCATCTGGCATCGCAGAGCAGCCTGAGGGGGGGGTGACCCCCTCCTGGTGAGCCCACACACACACCCAGGGTCCCTCTCCCAGCTGACTCCCTGTTTTCCCCCTCCTTCCCGTCTGCCTGGCAGACTGGCTGGTGGACAGGAGACACTGCAACCTGAAATGGCAGAACCAGGTGCTGGTCATCCGGGAGAAGATCAACGCGGCCATCCAAGACATGCCGGAGAACGAGGAGATAAAGCAGCTGCTGGCGGGGGCCTGTGAGTGGAGCCTGGGGTCGGGGGTGCCCCCGGAGAGCTGAGACACGGGCAGCCGGGGTGGGTGTCGCAACCGGGAGCCTGTTCCCGAGGGTTCGGTTACGGTAACCTCCCTCCGGCCGAGGAGGAGATGGGGAGTGGGTGGCACGGCCCCTTCTGAGACCTGCGCTCCGTGGGCTGAGCTGGGAGAACGTGGCACTTGGCAGACATCCCGGTGACCGCGTCCCTCTCTCCCACGCAGACCTGCACTACTTCCACTGCCTGAGGATCGTGGAGATCCTCAAGGGCACTGAGGCTTCCACCAAGAACCTCTTTGGACGCTACTCGTCCCAACGCATGAAGGTGAGCGTGGGCCTGGGGGCATGCGGCCGGCGGCAGCCGGGGTGTTCGCAGCCTCCCCCACCCTCTGCTTCCTCCTCCCCAGGACTGGCAGGAGATTGTGTCCCTCTATGAGAAGGAGAACACCTACCTGGGTAAGGCAGCTCTGGCTGCGGGCATGCTCTGGAGAGCCCTTTGGGGGGTGTCGGTGGGCGGCTTTGGGTCTCCAAACTGGGATGAGGATGGAGCGGGCAGGGAAAGGGGCAGGACGTGATGGGCTGCCCAGTCCCACTGGGGTGAGGACCCTGAGCTGGCTCTGCTGCGCAGCTGGGAAGGCGGCCGAGGTGGCTGGGGCACCCCAAGGGCCTTGTGGGTGGCTGGAACGGCCTCTCAGCACCCCCCCCTCCGCTACCCCACCCTCGCAGCCGAGCTCGCCAGCCTCCTGGTGCGCAGCATCAGCTACGAGATCCCCTCGCTGAAGAAGCAGATCAGCCGGTGCCAGCAGGCCCAGCAGGACTTTGCCCGCCGCGAGGAAGAGTGTCAGCTGGGGGCAGCCGAGCTGCGGGAGCGGTTTTTCACCTCCTGCAAGCAGTACGGCATCACCGTGAGTTCCTGCCGCCGGACCCGGGGCAAAGGGGGTCCTGCTGTGCCACTTCCCTCCCCAAAGCAGCCCCCAGACACCTGCATTTGGCCTCAGCAGGGCTCAAGCTGGGACCGTGTGTCCCATATGATGTCCCCATGGTGCCACCTTACCTGTGGGAGGGCTGGGGGGGTGCAGGGTGACCCCACAGCCCTCTGTCCCCTTCCTGGCTAAGTCTAACTCTGCAAGCGGAGGGTGAAGCCACCCCGTGGGGGCTTTGGCTGCCAGCCCCCCTGCCCTGAGACGTCCCTGCTCTGTCCCCAGGGTGACAACGTGCGCCAGGAGCTGCTGGCCTTGGTGAAGGACCTGCCGTCATCGCTGTCCGAGATCGGGGCGGGAGCCAGCGCGCTCTCCGAGGCCATCGAGCTGTACCAGGCTTGCGTGGAGTTCGTGTGCGAGAGGTGGGCAAGGGGTGGGTATGGGGGCGCAGGGATAGACCCCCGCATCTCCTCTCCCCGCATCTGCTCTCCTGGGACAGCGGGTTGGGCTGGTGTCTGCACCCAGGCTGGGGGTCTCCCAGAGGGACCCTGGTAGGGTTGGGGGTGCTGGGGAGTCCCCACCCTGTGCCTGGCACTGATGTCCCCGCGGTGGCTGCCAGCTCCGAAGAGCTGGTGCTGCCCCTGCTACGGCACGTGGGGAAGAGAGGCAACACAACCGTCTACGAGTGGAGGACGGGGCTCCAGCCCCTGCGGGTGGAGCGGCCGGAGGTGGAAGAGGTGCCGGAGCAGCCGAAGGAGGACACGGTACGTCCTGGCCAGCCGGGGCCGAGCTGTGGTGCTGGGGAGAGCCCCAGCCGGCTCTGCCATGTGTTGGTTGGGGTTAGGCTGTTTTCCCTTGGGGTTTCAGGGGGGCCTATCGTCCTTCTCCCCACAGATCGACTGGGGAGACTTCACGCTGGAGCCGACCAGGGTGGATGAGGGTGCCTCTGCCAACGGGGGAGCGCAGGGCGAGGAGATTGACTGGGGGATCACGCTAGAGCCTGGTCCCCAGGTGTGTGAGCCTCGGCTGTGTGTTTCTGGGGTCTGGCCCTGCTCCAGGGCAGGGCTGGGGACCTGGGGGTGTCCTGGGCACCCCCATCTCACAGGGTGCCCTTTCTTTTGCCGCAGGATGATGGCATTGACTGGGGAGACGGTGAAAGCGAGGAGGTGCAGATCACGGTGCTGGAGGCCGGCATTGAGGGTGAGCACAGCTGCAAAGGGACAGAGGGGGTCCCAAAGGGTGGCAGGCAGCACCCACCCTGCCTTCACTCCCCCTCCCCTGCCTGCAGTGACCCTGAGCATCCTGGCTCTGTGTGAAAGCCTGTTGGGGACTCCACTAAACGATGCCCTGGGGTGATGCCGCGCACCCCATGCGGGACAGGCTGTGGTGGGGGGTATGACCAGACTATCCGAGCCGTGGCGATCCCTTCTCTGCCCCTCTCACCCCCCGGCTCATCCCCCAGTGCCCGAGGGAGTCGCCTCTGGCTCCGACGCCCTGACACTCCTGGAAAACACCGAGACCCGGAGCCAGTTCATCGACGAGCTCATGGAGGTGTGACGTGGCAGGCAGGGCTGGAGCTGGGTAAGGGGCGGCTCTGCTGCCATCCCACCGCAGGGGTGGCAGTACCGGAGCGTCCCCCTGCTCTGTCCCTGCAGCTGGAGCTGTTCCTGTCCCAGCGCCTGGTGGAGATGGAGGAGGAGGCCGACGTCGTGGCCGTGAGCCAGTTCCAGCTGGCCCCCGCCGTGCTGCAGGACCAGACCAGTGCCCATGTGGGCTCCCTCCTGGCCACCGCCCGGGCTCTGCTGGGCCAGCTCTGCACCCGCAGCATGCAGCACCTCTTCATGATCCTCGCCTCCCCCAGGTCTTCGCTTTGGGGGGTGGGAAAACCAGGGGGTCACGGTTGGCGGGGGACGACTACGGGGCTCTGCAGGGCAGATCTGGAGCAGGAGGTGGAGGTGTCCTGGGGTGGGGATGGCCTGGTGGGGCTGATGGAGGTCCTGGCTCCCCCCGAACAGGTATGTGGACCGCGTGAGCGAGCTGCTGCGGCAGAAGCTGAAGCAGGCGGAGCTGCTGCTGGCCAAGAAGGAGGCGATGAGCCAGAAGCGGCAGGAGGCCCTGGCAGAGCAGGGTGCCTTGGAGCCCAAGCTCGACCGTCTGCTGGAGAAGACCAAGGAGCTCCAGAAGCTGGTGAGGGAGGGAGGGTGGACCCCGCTGGGATGCTGCAGGGCACCCCCCCCCCCTTTGACCCCCTCTCCTGCACCCCCTGACCGCCACCCCCCACCCCACCCCCGGCTCTGTCTTGCAGATCGAGGCCGACGTCTCCAAGCGCTACAGCGGGCGGCCGGTGAACCTGATGGGTGTCTCCGTGTGAGTCCCCTGGGACAGGCACCCACGGAGAGGGGCAGGGGGGGTCCCGCTCCCCAGACACACACCCCCCCCCCGCCATTCACAGCACTGGGGTGCTGGTAACATGGCTGTAGCCTTGCTGGGTTGGGGGGGCTAGATCTTGCTGAATAAAGCCAAAGCCCCTTCTCCCAGCCATCGATCTGGACTTCAGGAGGGGGCGAGGAGCCCCTAAATCCCCTGCTCTGGGTCAGTCCCCGGGATGTGGGTCCTAGGGTGACCCCAGGGATTTGGGAGCCTGATGCCCTGTCCTTGGGGTGGCTCTCGGGAAGGCGGGAGGGCCCTCCTTGCTGGAGGGCATAGCCACCCCTCCCAGGGGTGACAGCCCTTGCTGGGGGGGCTGCGGTGGGGTGGCAGGAGGGGGTGGGCGATTCGATTTTAATTTCATAGCAGAGCAGTTGATTCATGGCTGGTTGTCGCAGCCGGTGACGCCTGTAATGACTTTCCATCACGATGAAAAGTGGAATGACACCGCTCATTATTCCTGCCGCTCGTTATCGCCGCACGGGGGGGGCCCCCCGCCCCCGCCGGACAGTGAGCGATGGCCCCCATTAATCACCCCCCCGCCCCCGGGCACCGCCAGCCCCATCCATTCCCGTCAGCCGGTGGGAGGGTAGAGCCTGGCCCCCCTGGCCATACTGGGCTGTACTGGGACATACTGGGCTGGGCGTGGCTGGAGCCCCCCAGCATCTCCTGGGAGGGGTCTGCCACACCCACTTCACGTCATGCATTGGCCACACCTCCCCCGACAGGCCATTGGTCCCTGTGCTTCTTTTGTCCCTCCCCTTGCCACCTTGCAGTTGCTCATTGGTCTGATTCTGCTGTGGGTCTGCCCCCCCCCTCGAGGGCTGGGTCCGCCGTGGGGCAGGAGGGTCCTTCAGGGGGTCCCGGGGGTGCAGCCGTTGGGGGGGGGGGCCTGTCCCCCCCGGGGGTGGGCATGGGGCACAGGGGTCCCCATCCCCATGGGATCTGAGGGGGGATCCTGGCCCCACTGAATCCAGTTGTGGGGCTGGGGGGGGACACACGCTCCTGTCCCAGTGGGTCAGGGGGGGATCCTCTACCAGTCAGCACCCCAGCAAGACGTGGGGCTGGGTGGGATCCTGTCCCCGTCCCCACCGGCTGTGGGGCCCTGGGTCGATGTGGGGCAGATCTCCGGGGGTGTCCCAGCCCCAGCTCTCGCACCCCACGATCCCATCCCCGATTCCCCCCCCCCCCCCCCCAAATTCCGCTCGGTGGCGTGTGGCCGCCGCTGTGCCACCGCCACGCTGGTGACGGGGGTGAAGGTTGCGGAGAGACAGCCCGGCTTCGGGGAGCCCCTCATTACCCCGCTAACGGTGATTAACGGGCAAATTAAACCGTGTCTGTAACTCCTTGCTGCTGGGGGATGGAGCCAGGAACCGTGGAGGGTCCATCCCCCTCGATGCTGGGGGGGGATTGGAGGCGGGGGGGGGGGGTCCCCATCCTGGCAGGGCCGAAGGCGCTCCGCACCGGCTCTGGGGGCGGACCCGGGGCAGCCGCGGGGTCACCGTCACCATCGTCACCATAGCGAGCAGCGGGGAAGGCATCCGGCACTGGGTGAGGGGGGGCCCCAGCCATAAAGCCCCCTTTATCCACCCGCTCTGCTGGAACTAACGTCCCCCTGCCGCGGGGCTGCCGTCTGGCCCCCGGCCCCTGACCCCACCGGCCCCCTGGCTCCCCCCCCCCCC